>OV651813.1:65475607-66111771 GCA_927349885.1 Psylliodes chrysocephalus | reverse complement strand
TAAGAATTATAATTATGTAAATAAAGAGCTGTATATTTATATACAGGATGTCCAGCGATGGGAAAAATAGTAAGCAGGCTATGATCTTTCCATCCAAAATATTCTGACAGTTCTGTTATTTCCGTTTTATTTTAAATGATATGCCACTTCTATTATTTCTGATAGCGATGAGATAACTACCAAATTAATAATAAAACAATCAATAAATTGGTTTAGACTATATAGAATGTGTCTAGTATGTTGAGAATGGGGTGTTAATACACTGCGACCTAAAAGATCTATTGTGCCCATGTTTCTAGTAAGCAGCGACTAATTTTTATTATGGAACCAAAAGAACCTTTTAAAAGGGTTCAAAATTAAAATAAAATATGTACCAAGTAAATGTAGTAGTATTTTTTAATTTATATTGAAAATGGTAACATGAAAGGTTTTCTGTCTAATTGTAAGTAACGACTCATAGTCTTAGCTGACAAAATGTAAAAAAATATGGAACATAATATTCCTGGGCGAAAAGCAACTGCCCCCTATTTTGCACTCCCCAGATTAAATTTAGTTGTAGCAAATGATACTATCAAATAAGATGTCAAATCACAAGCAAAATCTCGTGACTACAGTACTAATGATTGCTTGTTTGGAAAAGTATCTTTGTAAATATTTATATGTATAGTTATATTTAATCCAGTGTTAGTGCGCGAGTGTAATGTTAAGTACAGTTCATCAAATTTCTAGAGGCTTTCGACGGCTAGACAGAGAAAGCACTACTGAGAGGCATCGGTTGGCGGGGTCGACGGATTTACGCAATGAAAGTACACTCTGCGTATCAAGTATTTCACTATTTTATTCAGACGTAAATGTCAGATGTAAATTTCGCTAAAACATTTCTTTTATTTTCGTTTGTGTTTTTTGCTCATTACAGTTTAATAGAACCTAAGTATGGAGTTTAATAGCAAATTAAGAGGCCGCGTGATTAACAGTCAATCTCGCAAAATAATAGCCAATGTTATAGAGTTCATGAGAAGAGAAGGAAACTTTAATTCACCTTCAATACCATTTGAAAATGTAAATGATCGTGTTGCTGCAGCCACAGGAGTATCTAAAAACACTGTCGTCCGCATTTCTGGAGAGAGAAAAAGAATCGATAACCGTGAGGTATCGGAATTTTCATCACCAAGAAAAACCATTAAAAAACCAAAAACAGTTAATGATATAGATGAAGCTGACAAAGGTATTTTAAGAAGAATTATTCTGTTCATGTTAATCTCGGAAAATATTGTTCCAACATTAAAAAAAATTCTGACTAAATTTAGAGAAGCTACAGGGTACAAAGGAAGCTATGAAAGTTTAAGAAAAATAATAAAGTCGCTAGGATTTCGTTGGCGGAAAACAAAAACAAACAGAAAAATATTAATGGAAAGGTTTGATATTCAAAAGCTACGTTTAGACTATCTGATTCGTTTAAAAAGTTATCGAGCAGAGGGCCGTCCAATTGTCTACTTAGATGAAACATACATTCATGCCTCCCACACACACCAGAAAGCTTGGAGTGATAATTCAAATGAGGGATTAAAGAAACCAATTAATAAAGGTGATAGACTAATTATTGTCCATGCAGGAGGTGAAATGGGCTTTATTCCGAATGCCCAGTTAATTTTCAAATCTGGAACCAAAAGTGGAGACTACCACGATGAAATAAATTATAATAATTTTTCTAAATGGTTGAAAGAAAAGCTGTTTCCGAACCTCCCTCCAAGAAGCGTCATTATTGTTGATAATGCTCCTTACCATAATGTCCAGGTAAATAAAGCACCAACGTCAACTTCTAAAAAAGCTGACATGCAGGATTGGTTAAGGAATCATAATATTGCTTACGAAGAGGATATGCTCAAAACGCAATTATACAGTTTAGTGCTATTGCATGTCACGATTTAAGAGGTATGCAATTGAAGAAATGATAAATGAACATGGTTTTAGTTGTTTGCGTTTGCCACCGTATCATCCCGATCTTAATCCGATCGAATTAGTGTGGGCATCATTGAAACAATATGTAGCTAGTAACAACACTACATTTAAGAGGCAAGACGTACAACTGTTGTGTGAAGACTTTTTTGATACGTTTTCTAAAGAGGAGTGGCAATCTCGTTGTAATAATGCTAAAATGTGGGAATCTAAATTTTATGACAGAGAAGTTACTTTGGATGAGGCAACTGATAGATTTATAATTAACTTAAACAGTGACAGTGAGACTGATTTTGAATCTGATATGGAAACTGAAGAAAGTTTTTCGGAAGACCATTAAAATTATATCTGTACCTAAGATCAAAAAAGTATTATCTATTTTTACAACGAAGATGCACAAGAATCAAATTTTATTTTTTTATTATTAGGTAGCTATTTTTGTTTCTGAGTTGTGTTCAATTACAGGCTCAATTTTTTCCGTTTCTCCTTTTTGATTTTATATGGGGTTTCAAGTTGTTTTTGACTTATTTCGACGTAAATTACAACAACACACTTTTTTAATAAAGCAAACAAGTGTTAAGAGGTATATGTACGTGTAAACTACAATTACAAAAAATTGATATGAAACCCATGAAACCACCAACAAAAATGTAAAGCTAGCTTCCGTACTAGAACATGATGTCATTCGTCGAGATAATTTATCGTTTTGTTTAATAGATCAAGAAATGTAAATATTCCCCTGTTATTTTTTATAAAATTATAAGAGAAATAAATTTTTTTCTAAATAGTATAGTTTATTATTTTGTAGAAAAACAAAATTTCGAAAATTTTAGTAATGTTTCAGAAATAACCGTTATTAATAATGGGTACCATTTTCCTTAATAAGGTAGAAATAAAATATAAACTATTTCCACGATTTACAAAGGCCTACAAAAAAATTATAGGTATTTTCCGCTATCCTATAAAATTTATATTTTCTGACTCAATTTCAAAAGGTTGAAGGAATTCCAAAACACCTTTTATGGCATAATAATTATTTTCAATTCTACATACTATCTTTAGCTGCTTTTAAAAACGTTCGAAGAAAGTCCAATCAGACCAATTTAATCCCTAAACTATTCCACACTTTTAAAACTTAATTACCTAAAAATATTAAAAACTATTTAAAATAACTTGTTTAGCAGACTGTACAATAGCTATCTTAGTCACACGTAGCGCGTTCTCTGTCTGGGCGTCGAACACCACTAGAAATTTGATGAACTGTATGAACAAAATCCGCCTATTCTGTATGTACGTTTAGTTACCGACCCTAGTAGATAGGCAATTTGTTATTGCTTTAAGTTTTACTCTTAAGTAGGGAGAGAGAAAATCAATATTAGGATAAATGTTTCAGTCCCTTTTAGGTTATGTACCTAAAAAGTATTTTAGGTTTTTGGTTAAGTAATTAATTGTAACAGTGATTTTCTTGTGATAGGACCTAATTTAGATTGTGGATTAACGTTTTTGTATATAACTTCGCTGTTTAATAATAAACGAAGTCAAAACCGGAACACGTGGTTTTATTCTGAAAAGTATTTTTAAATTGAATCACGCACGCTGTTCGAGTGAAAATGTTTTAAGTGGTTCAAAACAACATAGTTGTAGCAAATGATACTAAATCAAATAAGATATCAAATCACAAGCAAAATCTCGCGACTACAGTGCTAATGATAGCCGAAAATTAACTAATTCATATTTTATGCCATATCTTTCTTTAATAAGGACTTTCTGAAACATATTTACCTTAACTTGAATTTTGTTTATCGTTTCCTATATAGAATCATCTCTAAAAATGTATGTCTGAAACATCGTGTCAACTATTTTTTGTTCGATCAATAAAAAACATGCACCGGTCCTGTTGAGTCAGCACCGTTATACGCATGAGCTCCGACACACTATTTTTGATATATGGAATCGGCTTTCTATACTATTTCTATGATTCTTTGTAAAAAGATTGTGCAGGATGGCGACAAATCTGTGATACAAAGGCCTAGAATACAAGGTTTGTTATCATTAATACCAAGTGCTCAAAAAAGACAAGACAATGTTGCTAGAGAAATGCTGTCCAAAAAAATGGTATTTTAAACGGCGAAATTAAAATAAGATATATAGACTATCGTAAATCTTACACAAGTTCTAATAACATTGATCGTTATTTGCAATATTAGAAAAGTGTACTTTATTTGCAACAAAAAAGAAGAAAAATCTGATATCTGTTCAAACAGGTAATTTAAATTTTATTTAGTTTCTACCTTTGCTACATATATTTTTAGGTAGTGGAAAAGCTACTTATCAAAAAATTATTAAAGCTGCCAAAAATAAAAATTACATAGATATGATATCTAAATTAAGTTGCTATGAAGATTTATTTGCGTTCGATGCGAAATACCATAAATTATGTTACAGCCACTCTCCAAGAAACATAAATTCTCACAAAAATAAGAAAACTGTTCCCAATATTATCACAAACCCACCCGAAAATAATTCGACAATGTCCAACTCCTCAGCAAGTATAGACAGTAATGATACTGATGTTCAGAAAGATATTTTACTTCCTAAAGAAATGTCCGAAATTCAAATTTTATTAAGAGCTGTTGCCATATTACATTGTGTAATGGCTTCATTTCAACCAAAAACTGGATTTCCCACACCAGATGATATTAGTAAAATGAGGTTTCAGAATAACGTTCCAAATATTTTACTCCTGTTCGTGTCATGGCTTATAGATGCAAAGCTATTTGCCAAGGTAAAACAAGAAATCGATGATAAAGAAGATATATATGTACCTAAATGTTTGGCGAAGTTTCACCCGAGATAAAAATTACATTCGGGCAAGTATTGTTAATTTTGACCTTAACGAAAAAAACATTGATGGAAAAGGAACAACACATGCTATGGCCATGGTTGTGTTTCAAGAAAAACAGTCTATACAACCACTTAGGGACCCGATTAAAGGAGGTAAATTCGCTTTAAGCATAGAAGAAACGGACATAAGTCTGCATCGACTATATAATAAGCCTAAACCCCGTCCTGTACTTCCTGAATTAAAGTTACCAACAATATCTCGAGAAAATTCAAACTGCTGGAAAAAAGTCGAATTTATTTTGGCGATTGTTGAAATTACTCTAGAATGAGTATTCTTTTTTGAGATGGAGTGATCTTCAAAATATATCTAAAAATAATATTCCAGATTCATCAATTATATACCTTTCCTTTTTGAATGCTCCAACAACATAATTTGACACAATTTTTACCGCAATGGTAAGGTTAGTACAGTTAGCAGAAAAACTGAATCAGGATCATATTGTAATAACCGCAGACTTAGCAATTTATTCCAAGGCGCGCGAAATACTGTGGAACAAACCTCCAGAATTGTCTGGCAAAGTGACTTTGCAACTTGGTGGGATGCACCTAACAATGGCATTTATTGTAAGTATAGGTTATATTTTTGCTGATGGTGGACTTACTTCGATTCTTGTCGAAACAGATATTTACGCAGAAAATTCTTGTCGTCTAATGCTCGATGAAAAGCCGTACTATCGCGCTATTCGAAGCCTAACATTAGCAGCTGATGCAATGTCTCGATTATTTTACAAGTCACTAAACAAATGGTACGAAGAAAATAAAGGACAAAATTTTTTACTGACGAGCTGAAAAAAGAAATGGACAGAATAATAAAATCAAAAATTGACGAAGTAGGTAACTTAGAAGATCTTTCTTACCTTCTTGAAGATCACATCAAAGTTTTAGCAGAATTTGTAAACTTGGATTGCGGTTCATCAAAAACATTTAAATATTGGTACTTTTTTTGGAGATAATCGATTTACTTTGGAGAATGCTAAGTGCTGAAAGAAATGGAGATTTTGAAAGTCGTCTGTGACAATCGAAAATGCACTTGTGTAAAAAAAGGCCTAATATGTTGTAACGAGTGTAAGTGTCGTTTCTCAAACAACAGCTATTAAAGATTTCGACGTAGATCCAGAAGATGACGAATTAGAGTACTATTAATGTAGCATCTAAATAATAAATATGTCAACCATAAACCTTACTTTATTCTTACATTTTTAGTTTAATTCAATTAAAAATGTTTAATATACTACTAATTAGATCCGCCGATCGCGCTCGCAGGCCGGAGCCGAGCGCGCAAGAATATGATTTTGACCCGTTTAAGAAAAATCGCTGACTCGATACTATAACCGACTCATAAAAAGTTTTTATTCTAAAAACTTTTTTCGACTATTGTCTTCAATTTGTTCGCAGCATATATGTACAAATTTTTAGAAATAAACTTTTTTCTCGATTGCTTAAAATTACGCTACTGAAAATTACAAGTTTGAGTTTGATGTTATTTTAACAAATTAACAAATTTTTTTTGGCAATTTAAGTGGGGTACTATTCAAAGCGCTATTGTGTCTACTTTAATATGTAAAAAAAATACCTCGATGGCACGATTATTTTCCGAGATATAGCGGTGGAGACGTTAAAAAACATGTATTATAAAAAAATCGATTTTTTTTAAGTTTTCTCGAAATAAAAAAGTTCTCGACCACCAAAAAATGTCATCAAAAATGAATTCGTGTACTCGATTACCTTATTAAAAAATTGCACTAAGTCTGGTTTGGTTCTACCTCGGTTTTTTTTCCTCAAAAACTAAGCGTCTTTACTTCCAAGTTTTACTCCGCTAATAGATTTTCGCAGGTTTCCATACTTAACATCGAAAATAAGTTGGCTAAACAGATTGACCCTCAAGGAGTCTTGGAAATTTTTGGAAAGAATAATAGAAAAACAGTCTTAATTTAATTTTGAATGTTTTTTTATATGTACGCATTTAAGTTTTTTCACATATGCATAATTATTTGTTTTAATTTAAAAATATTATGCATAGATAAACACCCTTTAAAATGTTTTTATTTTACCCAGACAGCACACGACGTCCATTGGACGTCCATATTTTGTCCAAATAATGTCCTGGATGTCCATGAACTTCATATGGATATTCATTGGACATCCGTTTTCCGTTAACCAATGGATATACCCATTCAGAAGTCCAATGGATGTCCAAAAAATGTCCATGATGGACACTATAAAAATGACTAACTTATAATAAATTATTATAATTCTTCTTGTATAATTTAATTATTTACTACGTTTTAATTAAAATAAATAAATTAATTTTCCTCTCCACTCGCCTCTGTTGACAAGATGGAAAAGTAAAAGGCCACTCAGGCCAGACTGGAAGAAGAAAAGAAGAAAGAGGTTAAGAAGAAAGAGGTTAAGAAGAAAGAGGTTAAGAAGAAAACACAGCCAGCAAGTAGCACATAGATCATAGATATTTATCTGGTAAGAAAATAAGTATAATTAACATTAAATCATTTAAAAATCTAAAAATTAAAAAGCAAATCTTTTGTTTTAAACTAATATAACCTATCAATTATGTTTTAAACTTTGTTTTCGATTTACATTCAAAGAATCCCTTTCTTTTAGACTTTTTGTCAAACGATGTATCTACCTACCTATTTAAGAAAATGGTTTTACTAAAAGCTAACTAATATGCTGCAAATTCGAGATGATGTCAACAAAATTATTATTGTAACTAAGAGGTGAGAAAACTTTCAAAGCAGAAGAAAAGTTTCTATTTGTACTGCATGAGACGTTAGCAGAAGTAGAAGGCTATTTAAAAGATACAAATATTTTTAAAGAAGCTGTAAGTTTTACTTTTATTAAATAAATTAGAATCGTTCTGTAATGTTTAAGAAATAATGTATTGAAAGTGGTTTCATAAGTTATTTCTCTTTAATGTTCACAAATACATATTTTTATTGCAATTTTAGATTCAGCAGTTACCAAAACCAGGGACAAGGACATGACGAACTTATAAAAAAATGGTTTGTTTCCATAATTTCTAATACCCTCACGAAAGAATTCACATAATATGATGGTATGAAAGTAAAATGGTAATTTAAAGAAACAATGAGCAGTTTTTTGTTTATATGTAAGTATAGGGGTAAAGTACATAACGCCGTTCCGGTAAAACAATGACGCAAGTGCAAAATTGTGACATTTTGATTTTAACATGTTTCCAAATTAGTCTCTCTATACGGTATAACAACGGCGAAATTTTTTATCCACTCCCGGCCATCTAAATGTTAGTTACTTCAATTTTCAAATATTAATGTTTGCCCCTCCACTTTTGAAAAACAATGACATATGAATCAGTTGTGTCTGCAAATTTAAGGGAGACATTACTTAGTCTATGGTTAAATGTTGTATTTGCTATTTAGGACAAGTTCTTTGTGATTTATGTGCTCAAATTTGGAAGTAATAATATTCGTTTTTCGTCTCTCCTGAAAAATTTATAATTTTGCATTTGCGTCGTTGTTTTACCGGAACAGCGATAAGTCAATGCATATTTTCATATTAGCTAATAACATTTTATCTAAAAATTTTACATTTTTAACAATCACTTTTGCCTGATCAGGCGTTTATTAAACGATTGATTTAAGACTCAATATTCGTATAAAATGTAATGTCTTTTTTTAGCTGCTGCTGAGAGTGACAATGGTGCTGCTTAAAAAGTAAGCGAAACAGCCTTAAGAAAATGGCTGAGAAGGTCAACAGGAAGGAGTGCCGTATAAAACTAATACATGCTTGATATTATTTATGACAATAAAAATAAGTATAGTTGCAATTATTTTATTTCATATTAATGTAGATGGTGATGTCCGTTAGATGTCCATAAATTGTCCAAAATCAATACAAAAAGAGTCCATATATGGACCTTTCATGGAGTCCAAATGGACGTCCAGTGGATGTCCATTGGACGTCCTTCAGCCAAATGCTGGACGTCCTTTGGACAGCCGATATGTCCATGAATGGACTTCCGATGGACATCCAATGGATTGACTTGTGCTGTCTGGGTATGGAAGAGTACATTTTTAAGACGCGCTCAAGCCCCCTCTCAAGAAAAGTTATTCCGCCGCCAATGCTCCTGAAATAGTTTTATTTAAATGGAATATGTAATTGATGTTTTTTTTTAATACCTACAAGTAAGTATAATTATAATTAGTTTTTTCATTAAGCGTTAAGTGGTCAAACTAGATACCTAATGACCCTATTTTTTTATTCATTTATGTTCAAAATCATATTTATTAGGACCGGTGAGAAGTTAGCAGCCACTTTCCAGCAGCCCGTTTACGGGAAACACCCGAGTTACCAGTGGCGTCGAAATGTATTTATCTGTGAAGTTAACAGTGTATTGAAATAAAATTACTACTACATTTTTAAGAAACAAATAAAAAGTGTTTAGAGAAAGGATTAAGGGGTAAACTGAAATAAAAATCCAATAAAAAATTCATTAAAAAATCAATTTTTCTATAAAGATAACAGAATATTGAAATAAAAATAGTGTCAAATTGTTAAAAACTATAAAACACAACCTAAAAAAATTATCAAAATCACTTAGGAAGGGGATGAGGGGGTCAAATTAAACAAAATTCCATTAAAAATCTATTTAAAAATTAATTTGCCTATGAAGACAATTGGGTATTGAAATAAAGTTAGTGCCAAATTGTTAGAAACAATAATATACAACCTAAAAAAATTAACAAAATTACTTAGGAAGGGGATGAGGGGCCCAAATTAAATAAAATTTCATTAAAAATCTATTTAAAAATTAATTTGCTTATGAAGACATGTGGGTATTGAAATAAAGTTAGTGCCAAATTGTTAGAAACAATAATATACAACCTAAAAAAATTAACAAAATCACTTAGGAAGGGGATGAGGGGGTCAAATTAAATAAAATTCCATTAAACATTTATTTAAAAATTAATTTGCCTATGAAGACAATTGGGTATTGAAATAAAGTTAGTGCCAAATTGTTAGAAACTATAATATACAACCTAAAAAAATTACCAAAATCTTTTAGGAAGGGGATGAGGGGATTATATTAAATATAATTCCTTTAAAAATCTATTTAAAAATTAATTTACCTAAAAAGACAATCTAGTAATAAAATACAGTTAGTGCCAAATTGTTAGAAACTATAATATACAACCTAAAAAAATTACCAAAATCACTTAGGAAGGGGATGAGGGGATTAAATTAAATATAATTCCTTTAAAAATCTATTTAAAAATTAATTTACCTAAAAAGACAATCTAGTAATAAAACAAAGTTAGTGCCAAATTGTTGGAAACTATAATATACAACCTAAAAAAATTACCAAAATCACTTAGGAAGGAGATAAGGGGGTCAAATTAAATAAAATTCAATTAAAAATCTATTTAAAAATTAATTTGCCAATGAAGACAATTGGGTATTGAAATAAAGTTAATGCCAAGTTGTTAGAAACTATAAAATACAACCTAAAAAAATTAGCAAAATCATTTACGAAGGGGATGAGGGGCCCAAATTAAATAAAATTTCATTAAAAATCTATTTAAAAATTAATTTGCGTATGAAGACAATTGGGTATTGAAATAAAGTTAGTGCCAAATTGTTAGAAACTATAAAATACAACCTAAAAAAATTACCAAAATCACTTAGGAAGGGGATGAGGGGGCCAAATTAAATAAAATTTCATTAAAAATCTATTTAAAAATTAATTTGCCTATGAAGACAAATAGGTATTGAAATAAAGTTAGTGCCAAATTGTTAGAAACAATAATATACAACCTAAAAAAATTACCAAAATCACTTAGGAAGGGGATGAGGGGATTAAATTAAATATAATTCCTTTAAAAATCTATTTAAAAATTAATTTACCTAAAAAGACAATCTAGTAATAAAATAAAGTTAGTGCCAAATTGTTGGAAACTATAATATACAACCTAAAAAAATTACCAAAATCACTTAGGAAGGGGATAAGGGAGTCAAATTAAATAAAATTCAATTAAAAATCTATTTAAAAATTAATTTGCCTATGAACACAATTGGGTATTGAAATAAAGTTAGTGCCAAGTTGTTAGAAACTATAATATACAACCTAAAAATTTACCAAAATCACTTAGGAAGGGGATGAGGGGTGCAAATTAAATAAAATTCCAATAAAAATCTATTTAAAAATTAATTTGCCTATGAAGACAATTGGGTATTGAAATAAAGTTAAAGCCAAATTGTTAGAAACTATAATATACAACCTAAAAAAATTAACAAAATTACTTAGGAAGGGGATGAGGGGCCCAAATTAAATAAAATTTCATTAAAAATCTATTTAAAAATTAATTTGCTTATGAAGACATGTGGGTATTGAAATAAAGTTAGTGCCAAATTGTTAGAAACAATAATATACAACCTAAAAAAATTAACAAAATCACTTAGGAAGGGGATGAGGGGGTCAAATTAAATAAAATTCCATTAAACAATTATTTAAAAATTAATTTGCCTATGAAGACAATTGGGTATTGAAATAAAGTTAGTGCCAAATTGTTAGAAACTATAATATACAACCTAAAAAAATTACCAAAATCTTTTAGGAAGGGGATGAGGGGATTATATTAAATATAATTCCTTTAAAAATCTATTTAAAAATTAATTTACCTAAAAAGACAATCTAGTAATAAAATACAGTTAGTGCCAAATTGTTAGAAACTATAATATACAACCTAAAAAAATTACCAAAATCACTTAGGAAGGGGATGAGGGGATTAAATTAAATATAATTCCTTTAAAAATCTATTTAAAAATTAATTTACCTAAAAAGACAATCTAGTAATAAAACAAAGTTAGTGCCAAATTGTTGGAAACTATAATATACAACCTAAAAAAATTACCAAAATCACTTAGGAAGGAGATAAGGGGGTCAAATTAAATAAAATTCAATTAAAAATCTATTTAAAAATTAATTTGCCAATGAAGACAATTGGGTATTGAAATAAAGTTAATGCCAAGTTGTTAGAAACTATAAAATACAACCTAAAAAAATTAGCAAAATCATTTACGAAGGGGATGAGGGGCCCAAATTAAATAAAATTTCATTAAAAATCTATTTAAAAATTAATTTGCGTATGAAGACAATTGGGTATTGAAATAAAGTTAGTGCCAAATTGTTAGAAACTATAAAATACAACCTAAAAAAATTACCAAAATCACTTAGGAAGGGGATGAGGGGGCCAAATTAAATAAAATTTCATTAAAAATCTATTTAAAAATTAATTTGCCTATGAAGACAAATAGGTATTGAAATAAAGTTAGTGCCAAATTGTTAGAAACAATAATATACAACCTAAAAAAATTACCAAAATCACTTAGGAAGGGGATGAGGGGATTAAATTAAATATAATTCCTTTAAAAATCTATTTAAAAATTAATTTACCTAAAAAGACAATCTAGTAATAAAATAAAGTTAGTGCCAAATTGTTGGAAACTATAATATACAACCTAAAAAAATTACCAAAATCACTTAGGAAGGGGATAAGGGAGTCAAATTAAATAAAATTCAATTAAAAATCTATTTAAAAATTAATTTGCCTATGAACACAATTGGGTATTGAAATAAAGTTAGTGCCAAGTTGTTAGAAACTATAATATACAACCTAAAAATTTACCAAAATCACTTAGGAAGGGGATGAGGGGTGCAAATTAAATAAAATTCCAATAAAAATCTATTTAAAAATTAATTTGCCTATGAAGACAATTGGGTATTGAAATAAAGTTAAAGCCAAATTGTTAGAAACTATAATATACAACCTAAAAAAATTAACAAAATCACTTAGGAAGGAAATGAGGGGGCCAAATTAAATAAAATTCCATTAAAAATCTATTTCAAAATTAATTTGCCTATGAAGACAATTGGATATTGAAATAAAGTTAGTGCCAAATTGTTAGAAACTATAATATACAACCTAAAAAATAATAACAAAATCACTTACAAAGGGGATGAGGGGGTCAAATTAAATAAAATTTTATTAAAAATCTTTTTAAAAATTAATTTGCCTAAGAAGACAATCTAGTTTTGAAATAAAGTTAGTGCCAAATTGTTAAAAACTATAATATACAACCAAAAAAAATGAACAAAATCACTTAGGAAGGTTATGAGGGGGTCAAATTAAATAAAATTCCATTAAAAATCTATTTAAAAATTAATTTGCATATGAAAACAATTGGGTATTGAAATAAAATTAGTGTCAGATTGTTAGAAACTATAATATACAACATAAAAAAATTAACAAAATCACTTAGGAAGGGGATGAGGGGGTCAAATTAAATAAAATTCCATTAAAAATCTATTTAAAAATTAATTTGCCTATGAAGACAATTGGGTATTTAAATAAAGTTAGTGCCAAATTATTAGAAACTCTAATATACAACCTAAAAAAAAATAACAAAATCACTTAGGAAGGGGATGAGGGGGCCAAATTAAATAAAATTCCATTAAAAATCTATTTAAAAATTAATTTGCTTATGAAGACAATTGGGTATTGAAATAAAGTTAGTGCCAAATTGTTAGAAACTATAATATACAACCTAAAAAAATTACCAAAATCACTTAGGAAGGGGATGAAGGGATCAAATTAAATATAATTTTTTTAAAAATCTATTTAAAAATTAATTTACCTAAAAAGACAATCTAGTAATAAAATAAAGTTAGTGCCAAATTGTTAGAAACTATAATATATAACCTAAAAAATTACCAACATCACTTAGGAAGGGGATAAGGGGGTCAAATTAAATAAAATTCAATTAAAAATCTATTTAAAAATTAATTTGCCTATGAAGACAATTGGGTATTGAAATAAAGTTAGTGCCAAGTTGTTAGAAACTATAATATAGAAGCTAAAAATTTACCAAAATCACTTAGAAAGGGGATGAAGGGGTCAAATTAAATAAAATTCCATTAACTTTATTTCAATACTGATTGTCTTCTTAGGCAAATTAATTTTTAAATAGATTTTTAATGAAATTTTATTTAATTTGACCCCCTCATCCCCTTTCTAAGTGATTTTGTTAATGTTTTTAGGTTGTATATTATAGTTTCTAACAATTTGACACTAACTTTATTTCAATACCCAATTGTCTTCATAGGCAAATTAATTTTTAAATAGATTTTTAATGAAATTTTATTTAATTTGGGTCCCTCATCCCCTTCCTAAGTGATTTTGGTAACGTTTTTAGGTTGTATTTTATAGTTTCTAACAATTTGGCACTAACTTTATTTCAATACCCAATTGTCTTCATAGGCAAATTAATTTTTAAAAAGATTTTTAATGGAATTTTATTTAATTTGAACCCCTCATCCCCTTCCTAAGTGATTTTGGTAATTTTTTTGCTTGTATATTATAGTTTCTAACAATTTGGCACTAACTTTATTTCAATACCCAATTGTATTCATAGGCAAATTAATTTTTAAATAGATTTTTAATGGAATTTTATTTAATTTGACCCCCTCATCCCCTTCCTAAGTGATTTTGGTAATTTTTTTAGGTTGTATTTTATAGTTTCTAACAATTTGACACTAACTTTATTTCAATACCCAATTGTCTTCATAGGCAAATTAATTTTTAAATAGATTTTTAATGAAATTTTATTTAATTTGGGTCCCTCATCCCCTTCCTAAGTGATTTTGGTAACGTTTTTAGGTTGTATTTTATAGTTTCTAACAATTTGGCACTAACTTTATTTCAATACCCAATTGTCTTCATAGGCAAATTAATTTTTAAAAAGATTTTTAATGGAATTTTATTTAATTTGACCCCCTCATCCCCTTCCTAAGTGATTTTGTTAATTTTTTTAGGTTGGATTTTATAGTTTCTAACAATTTGGCACTAACTTTAATTCAATACCCAATTGTCTTCATAGGCAAATTAATTTTTAAATAGATTTTTGATGGAATTTTATTTAATTTGACCCCCTCATCCCCTTCCTAAGTGATTTTGGTAATTTTTTTAGGTTGTATTTTATAGTTTCTAACAATTTGGCACTAACCTTATTTCAATACCCGATTGTCTACATAAGCAAATTAATTTTTAAATAGATTTTTAATGAAATTTTATTTAATTTGACCCCCTCATCCCCTTCCTAAGTAATTTTGATAATTTTTTTAGTTTGTGTTTTATAGTTTTTAACAATTTGACACTATTTTTATTTCAATATTCTGTTATCTTTATAGAAAAATTGATTTTTTAATGAATTTTTTATTGGATTTTTATTTCAGTTTACCCCTTAATCCTTTCTCTAAACACTTTTTATTTGTTTCTTAAAAATTTAGTAGTAATTTTATTTCAATACACCGTTAACTTCACAGAAAAATACATTTCGACGCCACTGGTAACTCGGGTGTTTCCGGTAAACAGGCTGCTAGAAAGTGGCTGCTAACTTCACACCGGTTTTATTAGGTAAGTATATTATAAAATTACTTCATAAACGAATCTTTTTTTTATCGAAACTTTGTTAAAATTTATCAAAATCAAAAATACCTATAAGCGTATTTTGTTTTCAGTATCTAACTCATTATTTTATGATTATCCCTTATCCGTTGTCATTGTAAATGATGGTTAGATACCTACGCCTCGTCCGAAATAAGAAAGGTCATTACCATCTCTTCCCCTTCCCATGGCTGCCATGCGGACGGCATTTTGTCGCTTTAAGATAATACATTGATGTTTCCTTGTTATTAAAGAAATATCCCAAATAATCACGTTGTATACACATTTTATGTAAATAGTGACGATAATAAATACCTAAGTTAATTAATTATTACATTAGGAATACCTTTTTGTTGTATTGTTATAGGCTCTGTGGTACAGCGTTTTCACGTCGTCACTTCGCAAGAGAGAAACAGACAAGAACTCAAAAAAAAATATTTTTCTTTGGGATTCCGCACGGATATACAAGATACAACCACAGAACACCGACTGACCCTATATTGTGTGTTGCATTGTCGGGCGGGTAAGTCCATCCAAACTATAAAGGAATACCGCAAACGCAAAAAAAGTTCGGCATCTAAACGGCAGCTAAACTAACTCTTTGATAGACTGCCCATAGACGGAGATATATGTTTTTACTTGAAATTTTATTTAATAATTTAATTATATGTACGTATTATAGGTATATGTTTCTTTCGATTTGAAGATTTAAAATGGTAATTTTTTATATACATATATAATTAGAATAAAATAATTAGGATTTATAACTGACGTTTTCCTTCAACGACTTCAGTGTTTTAGATAAAATTTAGCTTTTTTCTCCAAGAAGCATGAACAACTTTGTCGGTATACTGCCTCTGTAAGTATATTGTTTTTGGCGGTGTATCGCCTTTGACGGCTATTGTCTTTGACGGCATATTGTCTTTAGAATGACGCACAATATTATACTCTAGACAAACAATACTTTTTTTTTTCATTTCTAAAGTATAATCTGTAAAGGTAATAAATTATGTCATTACATTTTTGTGTGTTTATTTTTTTTTTAATATAATTAAAAAAAATTCTATCCATATTTTTTTAACTTATGTTGGTAAAATTATTTTGGAGATTTTGGTAGCAACTGCGTCAACTTGACTATTTAATATGACTTTCCTAAACATTTTAATTTATTTTTGTTGATATTTATTACAATATGTATGAGTACATTTTGTCATAGAGGCGGAAAAGTGTTAAAAAACCAGCAGATGTGCAATACACTATCATTTTATTGGCGGGTAACCGTTAGGTTGCCATGACAGGCCCATTGGCGATAACATATGTTGGGCATGTAGCATAAAATATATGATGGGCTTTCAACATTTTCCTATCATCGTCACTTTCCCGGCATAAAATGTACATGGCCAGCATTATCCCGCACTTTGAATGTTAGCTGGGTGATGACATATTGTCTTTGTCCGTTTAAAAAGTATTGCAACTTGAGAAATTTTTAACCAATGCTGAAAAGCAAAATCAAACGTATTTGAGTAAAAATAATTATTTTTACTTTCAGTGGAGTTTTGTTCACCTTAGTGACCTGTTGAGTTTTATGGATTGTTCCACATTCGCCACGTGTCGTTTTGCCACGGCAATAAAAAAGTGCTGTTTCGCCACGCATAATTTGCATATTTTCTAACAAGTGCTCTTTCGCCATGCATGTTATTTTGTTTACTTGTCTAGATTGAAAAATAAACTTTTACCTTCGACAATATCAGAAGAAAAAAAAAGAAAGAAAATTGTTTCAAATTTACCTTTATTTACATTTGACATCTATACAAATAATAAATCTAATTTAATTTAACAACATATTTAAGTTTATTTAGGTATGCACTCAGAAATATTAATTTCATTATTTAAAAGTTTATCAACAGTGCTTTTAATTATAAAATCAATATTAATATTATGTTTGGATCTCTTTTTTGGGGTTATATTAAAATTTACCTGATCAATAATAAAACCATAATACTGACTATTATTTTTTAAATAGTACACTAGTTCACAGATGTTCGGACTGTATTTCCCAACTGCACGATTAAGACGATTATGCCAACCTTCCAAAGCATTGGTAGTACGATTTCTTTCATTAAAACACGACCACATATCACCTATTATATCAATTGCTAACCATTGCTTGACAAAATAATTGTTAAATTCTTCAATAGTACTTAACTGCGGGGATTCCTCCATAATATAATCCATCGTCGACTGCAGTGGGAGGCAGATGGGCCAATGCTGCACATTTCCTTATATGTTCCTTTACGTCAACGTTTTCTACATACTCCTTTGACAATCCCAGTGATTGAACTTTCCTCCAAAGACATTGATTAAAGTGAAAGTTACAACCTTTCAATCTGACACCAGGAAACACTTCGCGAAAAGCATTTAAAACTGGAATTTCAAAATCAATTTTGAAGTAAATCGGATTCCATTCAGGAATTTCTCTTTTTATTAATCTAAATAGTCGTTTGTATGTGGACTCTTTTTTATTCGGCAGTAAAGAATAGAAAACAGGCACTATGGATGTAACTTCGTGTGTACTGCCTATGTCAGCATGAATTGTATAAACTTGGGAAAATTGCTTACAACAACTTTTGAAAGTTCCATCTCCGAAAAACGTGGTGCTTTGAACAATACTGCTTATTCCTTTTCTGCTGGCAAAACCAAGAATCCTGTCATTATCCGTTGAATCATCAACTACTACGAAACTACCCAGTTTTTTGTTCGATGTTCACAGTTTAATATCAGGGTACAGAAGGATACTGAAATTTCAAATATATCAATTGTATAGACAAGAGCTCGGTAATAAATGATTACTATAATAAATATATAATTTAATAATAATATTAGTAAATTGGTATGTACTTAAATAGGTCCCAATTTTCTTAATAGGTATTATTGTAAACTTGTTAATACACAATTTAAGACGGCATCAACCTCGACATATTATAATCTTTTAATACCCAATGCACTTTAAAATAGATATTTGCATTGTCAAACTCGACATAAAGTTGTTATACCTGATCCCCGATCACTTATTAATAAACAACCCTATTTGTATATAATTTGAAATATGTTCTTATGTATACTTATGTATAATTTTGTTAAGTACAAAAACTGCGTTTTATTCTATGAACTTATTATGTTGAGTATCTTTCCTATGAAATCGAAGGCAATTATGACCGAAATGTGCGTACACATTGGGGATTGACACAGGTAGCCTTACTGCAGAAAGAGAAGAAAGGAAGTGTGGCGAATCTGCACTGACGTGCTACGTTAACTGATTGTCGTGGCAAAACGCTACTAAAGCAGGTAAATTTCCTTTTCGTGGCGAAACAGCACGTGGCGAAACAGGAACATACCATTTCGAGCACTAGTACATCAAACAGTGATGGAAAAACTAATGCAGTGCTTGCGCAAATAAAAAATAACCTCTTTTTAAATGAACAGTCTCAGCAAATTTGTTTAAATGTTTATAAAAATTTGTTAAACCGTGGGTATATCGAAAACACTTCTACCGTTCAAGAAGCAGTGTTTATTACTGGTATATCAGTTTATAGAATGAACCAAATTATAAAAAATTGAATTTCCAGCAAAAAAGTTCGTAAAGACAAAGGTGTGAAAAAAAAAATTAGATCCAGCCATTGCCAAATCCATTGTGAATACAGTGTATGAACTTTATAGACAAAATACTATTCCCACTCTTGATATTATACATAAACCTTTGAGTGAAACTTATTTCGATACATATACAAAAAGGTCTACATTGTATAATTGGCTAAAAAATCGGTTTTAAATACAAAATAATAAACAAAAGAAGTGCAGTTATGGAAACAAGACGAATAGTAAATTGGAGAAAATCTTATTTACAGACAATTCGTGAATGCAAAAATGAAAGCAGGCCAATGTATTTTCTGCATGAAACGTGGTATGATTCGCATGATACTGCAATAAAGGGCTGGACAAATGATAATAAATATTGCCAAGTTAGGCATCCCTCCAAATAAAGGCACTCGATTGATAATATTAAACTGTGGCTCAGAGAATGGTTGGGTTGACAATGTCTTACTATTAATTGAAAAAAAAAAAAATGATAGCTGCCAGATTGACTACCATTCAAATAAGAATTCCGATATTTTTGAAGAATGGTTTGCGAATTCACTGTTGCCTAATTTAAAGCCTAAAGCCAAAAAGTGTAATAGTTATGGACAATGCTTCATATCACTGCAAGTTTAAGGAAAAGATACCTAATAAAAACTCTAGGAAAGATGAAATTCAAGAATTTTTAATAAATCACGATTTAAATTTTGATAAAAACTATAAAAAATAAAAACTTTTGGAAGTCCTAGAGACTAAAGATTTTGAAAAAAGTATATAGTCAAAGAAATTTTAGGTGATAGGGGTCATACAGTTTTAGGGTTGCCACCATATTTTTGTATTTTTAATCCTATAGAGTTACTCTGGAGCCAATTGAAACAAAATATTCAGAGAAAAAATATATTTCCCAAATTTGATTCTCAGGTCGTCAACTTGATCAAAGAACAAATAGATGCGATCGGAAAATCGCAGTTATAAAACATGTGTATAAAATAGAAGAGGAATACAGGAACAACAGCGACAGATAAATAAATAATGGTGAACGATTTATCATAAATCTCAATGAGGATGACGACGACGATGATATAATTGATGATAACGAGAACAATGAAGAAATCTGAGTTAAATCAGCAATATGTAAGTCACATTTTTATTACATAAGTCGGTTCATGTTTAGATTATTTGTACATTTACTTTGTAATTTTAATTTTAAAATGTTTTTTTTATAACTGAATTAATAAAATGTTGACGTTCGTATTGTTTACAATCGAGAATAGGATATCACTTGAAAAGTAACCCAACCAGTAGATATATGTTTGCACTATAACCAATTAAGTCAATTATTTCCTACCAACTTATATCTATAAGAAGGTATGTCATGCAAAATTGCTATAAAATAAGAAACCTTAATTTCGAAAGAATTGGAAATGCACTAATTAAAATATTATTTATTCTAGAGCAGCATTTTATTTGTCTGAAAAAAATTATATATCGTTAGTCGGTAATTTCAATAGACACTTTGCAGTTGGCATATATTTAGTTCAGTTTTTAATTTTGTATCATATACTTGGAACGCAGTACCTATATTTCTACTTGTAGGTATTTTGTTTATAATCGAATCCTCAAATTGATTGATTATTAATCTTTTTTCGCTTTGTAAAATTATTTATTACATCTATTTTATATAATGAATTGTAGAAATTAAAATATGTGGTAATAATTAATGTTTAAAATTCTCCAACCAATTAAATTAAATAATAAACTGACACAACGATGCGACGACACTGGATTCTTCTTAATTTTGCAGACACTTTGACTACAATGCCGCGCGAAGCGATAATCCAGTCTGTCTACACATGTTATCGGTTCATTTCAGCGACATAGAGAGAAATAATAAACTGGACTACTATCACAGCTTATGCAATAGCTCCACAACTCCGTGTCGGCGTCTTTGATCTGGCGGTCGAGAACCAAGCAAGACGGAATGGTGCTATCTCTGTTAGATTCGAGGGAAAAGTCGGGCCCGGATTAAACAATTTTTTTATTATTGAAAAAATTGAAAACCTTGGCGTAATAAGGTTGGTTACATGCCATATTAAGTAAGTTTTGGGAAATTAAATTTTTAATTTGTTTTAAATCTGTCAAATATAATTAGAAACATTATTTAAATATAAATATTACAAAAAATAACACATCTTTCGGATTAGAGGTAAAATAATTTGTATGTGGCTAGTAAAATCCTCGTTAACAAATGTTTTGAGCTAAAACAGTCACTTCACGACAAATTGTGGCTTGGATCCTTTTTACACCAAGGGCTTCAATTGTTAAAGAATTGTGTCACGCTCGTGGATGCAAATCAAGTGGTACCCCATGTCTCTGGCAAGTGTTACTCTTCGCGCAAAGGGTTTATACCTAGATAAACATGCTTCGACTGAGGTCTGGGAACTCTATGGTATTTTGGAATTATAAAGAATTTGTGCTTTTATTTTAACAATATTGGTTATATTTAGATGTATTCATATTAATTGAAATACAGATTTGTAGAAGTAATACTTTGACAGTTTTTATTAATATAATATATTCAATTTTTATCTGACCATAGCGAAGTAGGGAATTTTGAAACTTTATAGTAATGTGAAATTTGAATTACAATATTACACGATATTACATAATTAGTACTTATTTTAGATAGGTACTAAATTTGTACTTGGAGAAAGTAATATCGATTTTTATAAGAAAACTTGAAAAGTAAATTAATTTAGTTCCTATTTCTGATGTAAAACTTAAGTTTTGGTTTAAACCAAGAAAACAAATAAATTATAGTTTGTTCAACAAGGGTGGGTATGATAGCAATATCACACAAAGACGAAGTTTGAGCACGACGTCGTATGCGGAGTACTCAATCGTCTGATTGTGATATGAACAATCCACTCGATATGGTCAGTATATTTTTTTTACGACCCACTAACGAAAATCTACAAATTTAAAAAAATATTTTAGGTTATTTAGACAAAATAACTAATTTTAAAATAATTTACGAAGTTGACTAATTTATAAAATAAAATTAACATGAAAAATTAATTAGTCCTCGGCCTAGATTCGATCCCGGGCTTTTCGCGTGGAAGGCAGATGCTCTGTCCTCATCTTCACCGAAACTTTCAGGACTTTAGTTTTAATACTCGTAATTAAATTAGTATCATGTAGTTTGATTAAAATTTATTTTTTTTTAAATGTGGACACAATAAAAACAAAAATGCTATTATTTTTCGAGTCTACACAAAAATTTTAATGTATATTTAATATCAATAACTAAAATATATATTGACAATTAGTTTAACAGAATTGTCACTTATTTAAAAAAATTTAAATAATAGGAGTTGGGTGACCAAAATATGAACTGTTATTTGTAGATTTAATTTTGTTAAAGTGTTCTCACTACCTAAAATGGATATGAAATATATTCGTAGTTGAACGCAATAACATACTTTTTCGTTTTGTAGTATGTGCATAGATTGGCTAATATCCATGCACAGATTACAAAACGAAAAAGTATGCTATTGCCTTCAATTGAACGAATATATTTCATATCCATTCTAGGTAGTGAGAACACTGCAAAAAAAAAATAAATTCGCCAATCACCGTTCATATTTTGATCAACCGACTGCTATTATTTTTAAAATTTTAAATAAATGACAATTCTGTCAAACTAATTATCAGTATATTTTTTAGTTATTGAGATTAAACATACAATAAAATAAGTTATTCTTTTGGAAAACGTTAGCATGGATGACTAAAGGGTATTGGGTTAATTAATTCTAAAAGTGTGGTACAAATGTTATTTTTTGTAGCCAATTCTTCAAAATTATTTTGAAATATCTTTTCAATATTGAATATTAGTTCTACAAATTCATCATTTGACAGTTGCAGATTTCCAAATGTATCTGGATTGGCGTTATCATATGCCTTTAAAAAGCAATAAAAAGAAAAATCATCTAATTCAACGTGATATTTGTTATATTTAAGACAGGTATCGCAGAGGAGTGGATCCGCAAGGCTTTTATTAAAAGGTAACCACACACATACCTGATAAAATTTTTCTGTATCAATTCGTCTTTACAATAATTTAGGGTGTTAATAATTTTATCATAAAATAAAATACAAGGTGTTCCATTTAAAAAACATACATTTTAATTTGCCAGGCAAAAACGTGACACCCTGTATATCCAAAGATATTTTTAAAATATGTAGGTATTTTTCAAATCCATATAACTTTTATTTAAAACTTTCTTGCGTGTCTACAACAAAATAATGAACAATAACGCACTAATGGGATACCCTGTATAAATTATATTTTTAACAATGAAAATTTCTTATAATGTGGTACTTATCGGTTTGGGTCCTTGGGAAAACTAAAGAATGTTTTCTTGCAGGTATAACCCTTATTAAAACAGCTTTTGACTGCACAAACAGAATGATGTCTTTTTTTTTTACTCATTCTACTCATAGCTAAAGAGTCACCAAAATAATAACAGTACCTTTAACTCAAACAAAATCAACGAAATTATAGGCTCCACGAAATTATACAATCAACGAAATTATAGGCTCCACGAAATTATACAATCAACGAAATTATACGCACGACTCAACACCTTACCTAAGTACGCTTCTGAACACCAAAACCGTCTTTTCCCTTCGAAGGCGGAGCTTAAGCGATGCGCGACGAAATCGACGCAAACCGTTGCCGCCAAGAGAGTGTTTTAGCTGTATTGTTAAGCTGTGCTACTATTAGGCATTCCTAACTGAATGCCTACCAGTGGGCTTTGACGGGTTATGATATTGCAAAATTATGGCAACCCTGTAGACCTGGTGATTTGACAAGGTCAATGAAATAGATAGTTACATAGATTGATTATCCATATTTTTCAAAATAAACATAAGCGTATGCCTTGAAGTAAAAATGTAAGCAATTATTTTTTTTTAAATATCTAAAGGCTAAAAATTGGTTTTAAAACACATTTTTGCTAAACCGATTCAAATTAATAAATATTTGCCAGGCAATATGGCCGCTCGTAAACGACCAGATTTGAGCAATCTATATAACTATATATGTATCATTGACCCTGTTAATGACAACATGACACCAGGGTTGCCATATCTAAACTGTCATTACCCAGTGGTAGCCATTTGGACACGTCGTTGGAATGGCTAATTCGCTCCGTGCGCGACAGCAGCGCCAATTCGTTTTGATATTACAGTTCATCAAATTTCTAGAGGTGTTCGACGCCCAGACAGAGAACGCGCTACGTGTGACTAAGATAGCTATTGTACAGTCTGCTAAACAAGTTATTTTAAATAGTTTTTAATATTTTTAGGTAATTAAATTTTAAAAGTGTGGAATAGTTTAGGGATTAAATTGGTCTGATTGGACTTTCTTAGAACGTTTTTAAAAGCAGCTAAAGATAGTATGTAGAATTGAAAATAATTATTATGCCATAAAAGGTGTTTTGGAATTCCTTCAACCTTTTGAAATTGAGTCAGAAAATATAAATTTTATAGAATAGCGGAAAATACCTATAATTTTTTTGTAGGCCTTTGTAAATCGTGGAAATAGTTTATATTTTATTTCTACCTTATTAAGGAAAATGGTACCTATTATTAATAACGGTTGTTTCTGAAACATTAGGTACTAAAATTTTCGAAATTTTGTTTTTCTACAAAATAATAAACTATACTATTTAGAAAAAAATTTATTTCTCTTATAATTTTATAAAAAATAACAGGGGAATATTTACATTTCTTGATCTATTAAACAAAACGATAAATTATCTCGACGAATGACACCATGTTCTAGTACGGAAGCTAGCTTTACATTTTTGTTGGTGGTTTCATGGGTTTCATATCAATTTTTTGTAATTGTAGTTTACACGTACATATACCTCTTAAAACTTGTCTGCTTTATTAAAAAAGTGTGTTGTTGTGATTTACGTCGAAATAAGTCAAAAACAACTTGAAACCCCATATAAAATCAAAAAGGAGAAACGGAAAAAAATTGAGCCTGTAAATAAACACAACTCAGAAACAAAAATAGCTATCTAATAATAAAAAAATAAAATTTGATTCTTGTGCATCTTCGTTGTAAAAATAGATAATACTTTTTTGATCTTAGGTACAGATATAATTTTAATGGTCTTCCGAAAAACTTTCTTCAGTTTCCATATCAGATTCAAAATCAGTCTCACTGTCACTGTTTAAGTTAATTATAAATCTATCAGTTGCCTCATCCAAAGTAACTTCTGTCATAAAATTTAGATTCCCACATTTTAGCATTATTACAACGAGATTGCCTCTCCTCTTTAGAAAACGTATCAAAAAAGTCTTCACACAATAGTTGTACGTCTTGCCTCTTAAATGTAGTGTTGTTACTAGCTACATATTGTTTCAATGATGCCCACACTAATTCGATCGGATTAAGATCGGAATGATACGGTGGCAAACGCAAACAACTAAAACCATGTTCATTTATCATTTCTTCAATTGCATATCTCTTAAATCGTGACTTATGCAATAGCACTAAACTGTATAATTGCGTTTTGAGCATATCCTCTTCGTTAGCAATATTATGATTCCTTAACCAATCCTGCATGTCAGCTTTTTTAGAAGTTGACGTTGGTGCTTTATTTACCTGGACATTATGGTAAGGAGCATTATCAACAATAATAACGCTTCTTGGAGGGAGGTTCGGAAACAGCTTTTCTTTCAACCATTTAGAAAAATTATTAAAATTCATTTCATCGTGGTAGTCTCCACTTTTGGTTCCAGATTTGAAAATTAACCGGGCATTCGGAATAAAGCCCATTTCACCTCCTGCATGGACAATAATTAGTCTATCACCTTTATTAATTGGTTTCTTTAATCCCTCATTTGAATTATCACTCCAAGCTTTCTGGTGTGTGTGTGTGGGAGGCATGAATGTATGTTTCATCTAAGTAGACAATTGGACGGCCCTCTGCTCGATAACTTTTTAAACGAATCAGATAGTCTAAACGTAGCTTTTGAATATCAAACCTTTCCATTAATATTTTTCTGTTTGTTTTTGTTTTCCGCCAACGAAATCCTAGCGACTTTATTATTTTTCTTAAACTTTCATAGCTTCCTTTGTACCCTGTAGCTTCTCTAAATTTAGTCAGAATTGTTTTTAATGTTGGAACAATATTTTCCGAGATTAACATGAACAGAATAATTCTTTTTAAAATGCCTTTGTCAGCTTCATCTATATCATTAACTGTTTTTGGTTTTTTAATGGTTTTTCTTGGTGATGAAAATTCCGATATCTCACGGTTATCGATTCTTTTTTTCTCTCCAGAAATGCGGACGACAGTGTTTTTAGATACTCCTGTGGCTGCAGCAACACGATCATTTACATTTTTAAATGGTATTGAAGGTGAATTAAAGTTTCCTTCTCTTCTCATAAACTCTATAACATTGGCTATTATTTCGCGAGATTAACTGTTAATCACGCGGCCTCTTAATTTGCTATTAAACTCCATACTTAGGTTCTATTAAACTGTAATGAGCAAAAAACACAAATGAAAATAAAAGAAATGTTTTAGCGAAATTTACATCTGACATTTACGTCTGAATAAAATAGTGAAATACTTGAGTGTACTTTCATTGCGTAAATCCGTCGGCCCCGCCAACCGATGCCTCTCAGTAGTGCTTTCTCTGTCTAGCCGTTGAAAGCCTCTAGAAATTTGATGAACTGTAATGGACTATTTCTGCGTATACTGACAAATGCAATTTTTAATAGAATTCGTAATTAAAAAGTATATATGTTAGTTTTAATAAAAGTATATGGATTTGTAAAACAAGTAAAACATTAATTTATTATTATTATATATTTTTATCTCTTAAATTAAAGAAAATTATGTATAATCAATAAAAATGAATAATAAAATATAGGCAGGCAACAGTATTTACTGGAAAATGTATGAGAAGTTGCCTAAGTCTAATAAGTTGTCATTGAAGAATTATTCTGTCAAAATAAAAAAATACCATTTAATAATCTCAGATGAAGAATAGCGTGAAGTTAAAATGTATAAAAAGAGGATCGTTATTTATATTTTCATTTTTGTTGGAAAGAAAACATAAAATGAATAATTAAAACTGGTTTCCCATCAGTAAGTTACAAAATTGTATTCCAGCCACATAAATAATAATCAAAGGCAGAAATCTTGAAATCTAGTCCTTGCAGAATGAACATTTAAGAATAAAGGGATATTAAAGAACATCGTAAAATGATAATTTATTGTTTATTTAAAACCTTTCAAGTTTCTGATGTCTACTATTTCCAGCATTACTGTTATTATTACAAAAATAAAGGTATTTTTTTTTATTGTACACCTATCCATTTATTTCTTTGATTTAATTTCCGCTTTGCTACTGAAATTTTTTATATAAGTTTCACCATTTTTTTTTGCTAGTATTTGTACAATTTTCAACACAGCAACTCCGTTTGCTTATTGTATTGTTTTCACCTACTTTTTTGAAAAAAAGTAAAATGTATACGTGTATTTGATATGCCAAAATTACAAAATATCGCCCTAAAATGCACGAATTATCCGCAGCTAGCGCTAGTATCGCTTTTGCCCCCCTTTCCATGACTTCGCACGGAGCGAATAGTCCCATACAGAGTTATGTTATTAATTTTTAGTATTATAATAAGTGTTTTACTATCGTCCAGGGACATAATAATGACATACTCCTGATATAAACTCCTTTTTAGATGTATTCATACATTATATTTAGTGATTTTTTTTTTGGAGCATCTTCAAACGAAAGCCGAACTTTTTTTCCATTATCGGTATTACTTTGTAGTTGACTTATTGTTTGGATGGACTATATATGAAATAATTTTAAATGGAGTCAATTACTGGCTTTCCTAATTATTTTAGAGAAAAATTCAAACGAATAACTTTAGAATCTTTTCATTAACACGTTTACGAGTTATTGCCGATTTCTTTTTAAATATTTCTCTTTTTTATGGCCCTGCATTCATAAACAGACCTTTAATATTTTCGATGTACGTGTTTTTAATAACAATTAAGCACACATTTCAAAATGACAACTTCATTTGACAGTCATCTTTTACCTTGACTGGTGCTCGTAAATACAGGGCCATAATAAGGAGAAATAT
The DNA here is from genome assembly GCA_927349885.1 of Psylliodes chrysocephalus. Taxonomy (NCBI): domain Eukaryota; kingdom Metazoa; phylum Arthropoda; class Insecta; order Coleoptera; family Chrysomelidae; genus Psylliodes; species Psylliodes chrysocephalus. The sequence continues at coordinate 66,083,589 of OV651813.1, read as the reverse complement.
TTAAAAAGAGAGGCGATAACTCGTAAACGGGCCAATCCAAAATATCTAAAGTTATTCTTTTAAATGTAGGTTTCAGTGCTTTTTAATAAACCTAGAATTTTTCTCTAAAATAATTAAGGAAGCCAATAATTAACCCCATTTAAAATTACTTGCAACACCCGGTATATGACAACTGTTTTACAGTTATGTTAAACTATACAGTGGCGTAGCTACCGGAGTGGCAGTTCCACCCGACGCATTGTCATAATAGATGCAGTTCCAATCCTATTATTTTACTATCGAATTTTTCTAAGCTAGTATATACAGGGTGTCCCAATAGTGTGTGGAATTTCGATATATCCTATATTATAGAAAATATCAGACAATGTAATTTACAAAAGTTGTAGATAACATTAATCTGCATATTTCAAAATTATTTTCGATTATGCAGAGTGATCCATAACTTCAGAATTGTACAACCCTGTTTTTTTAATTGGACCACTCTGTATTTAATTGTAAATTTGAATTCCCCTGACTTTCCCCTTCAAGAAAATACCAACATGTATGAGGTTATACTGGGTATTTTGGAAGTTTATACCAATTTTATATGAAAATCGTACTAGGTTCAACCCTCTGTATATTTCAAAAGAAACAATCGAACATCAAAATTTTTTGAAGAATCATTTTTAATGATAGTCTACTTTTATAAGAATATACTGATTTTTATCCTAGCGCAACAGACGTGTACAGGGTGAGTCAAAACTCAGATACATGATTATCTCAATTTTTTTTAAATGTAACACCCTGTATTTCATATCACTACTAAAAAGTACTCTAATTATACGTTCGTGTGAGTTAAATATTGCCTATTCCTAAATACAACAGTTTAGCGAGATTCTTAGATAAAATGTTAAAAAGGGTTAATTATAAATAAATTCACAATACATTTTGATTTAAACTCCTGTTAAAATATACTGTTTATTCAGTTTATATTTTTAAGGTACCTAGCTACAATTTATTATCAATTTACTTTCTTTACTTTTAAGGTTATGTTTACCCAGTATTTCATATCTCTACTAAAAGTACTTTAATTATACGCTCGTTTGTCCCTATCCCTAAACAGAACAGTTTAGAAGATATTTTATATTTGAATGAAAAAAATATGAGCCAAAAATAAGTTATTTTAATTTTTTTAGAATGCAACATTAGTATATTAAAAAATAAAAAAAAAGCTATTATAGAAGCTGCTCAAAGTGACTCCCTCTAACTGCAATACAATGTTGTAATCTAGCTTCAAATGATCTTTGAACGTTTTTCAATCATTGTACATCTATGCTCGCGAACACTTGTCATTCTTTCCCTCATTTCCTCGCTAGTTAATGGACTAGTTTTATAAACCTCGTTTTTTACGAAACCCCACAAAAAAATCTATTTTAGTGAGTGAGGTCAGGGGACCTGGGAGGCCACATAACTGAACCATCTCTTCCAATCCACCTGTTTTCAAAATTATGAATCAGAAAGTTGCGAATTGGTTGAACATGATGTACAGGAGCTCCATCATATAATATCCACATTCGGCGTCTTATATTTAGTGGAACATTTTCCAGTAGTAGTGGTAGATGATTCTGCGGAAAGTCTAAGTAGACCTCGGCAGTTACACGACCATGAAAGAAATGTGGTCCTATGACATAGTCCCCTAATATACCACCCCAAAAGGTAATAGACCATCGTGTTTGGCTATGTATCATTAACTCATAAGGATTGGTGGTGGAATAGTAATAAAAATTGTGTCTATTGACGAAACCGTTTTTGTGAAATGTTGATTCATTCCCAAAAAGTACGTAATCAAAAAAATCATTGTCATTATTAATGCTCTCTCTTGCCCATTCACAAAAAGCTATTCTTTTTTGAAAATCGTTTTCAAGAAGCTCCTGATGACATTGGATATGGTATGGATGTACTTTGTTTTTTAATAGTATCCTATTGACAGATGATTTACTTATTCCCGTTTCATTTTCCATTATGCGTGTACTCGTGTTTGGATTTTCGGTAACACTAAGTAGAATACTGAGTTCATTTTGTTCATTTAAAGTTCGTTTTTCTCTATCATTTTTTTGATATGCTACATTACCTGTACGTTTGAATCTTTCCAACATATTTTCAAAAAATTCTTTACGAGGTTGTCGGTGATCAGGATATTTTTGCTTATAAATTCTAGTTGCCAACAAGCAATTTTCATCACTAGCCCCTAGCACTAAAATCATATCAGTCAATACATTCGTTTCAAAATTCATTTTTAAATTAGTCAAATCAATAAATTTAAATACTTGTGAACACTAAACGTAATTTTATTTTTTTATTTAAACAATTCGGAACTGTCAAATTATTTTGATATGAATTTCAAAGCCCACTTGACCTAATGCACAAAAAAAATTTGAAGTTCTGCGTTTTCATTGCATTTTATATAAAAAGTTGTAAAGGTCCAAAAAAATTAATTTAGTTGATAAAAAATTGTACCAGGTATCTTAAAAATATAAACTGATTAACTAGTAACTATTATGTAATATTTAAGAGGAGTTTAAATCAAATTACATTGTGAATTTAGTTATAATTAACCCTTTTTAACATTTCATCTAAGAATTAAACTGTTGTGTTTAGGGATAGGCAATATTTAACTCAAACGAACATATAATTAGAGTACTTTTTAGTAGTGATATGAAATACAGGGTGTTACATTTAAAAAAATTGATAAAATCATGTATCTGAGTTTTGACTCTGTACACGTCTGTTGCGCTATGAAAAAATTGGTATATTCTTATAAAAGTAGACTGTCATTAAAAATGATTCATCAAAAAATTTTGATGTTCGATTGTTTCTTTTGAAATATACAGAGGGATGAACCTAGTACGATTTTCATATAAAATTGGTTTAAACTTCCAAAATACCCAGTATAACCTCAAACATGTTGGTATTTTCTTGAAGGGGAAAGTCAGGGGAATTCAAATTTACAATTAAATACAGAGTGGTCCATTTAAAAAAACAGGTTTGATCAATTCTGAAGTTATGGATCACTCTGTATAATCGAAAATAATTTTGAAATGTGCAGATTAATATTATCTACAACTTTTGTAAATAACATTGTTTGATATTTTTTATAATATAGGATATATCGAACTTCCACACACTATTGGGACAACTTGTATATTACTGAGGCCTTCCTATGGGATCTCAGTATTGCATTCGTGTAGACGAAAACATTTTTGTATTCACTTTTTTTATAACTTTTTCACGTTTCCGATCATTCTGAGTCCGAAAAGGCAAAACAATTTCGTCTTATCGTCTGTGCGTATGTATGTCGTCACGATAACTCTAGAACAAAAGTTCTGATTGACTAGTGGTTTTGATTTTCTTGAATAATTGCTTTGGATCAATAATTAATGGATTAAACGACTTACCTTAAGGAAGTTGAATCCAAATTATATGAGCATATTTGTTTTCCAAAATATAAACACACTATAGTAAATTTTCGGTATACGATTGTGTCTACAACGTTTAAAGAGATAACTTTTTTCCCATCGGTATGGGGTCGAGCCAGTCTGTGAATCATAATTAGTTGTGGGAGAGCGATTATTTTTGGGGATGGATACAATTTTCCTATGTAACCTATAAACTGTAAATGTTAGAGGAGAGGGAAGTTATATTTTGGAAAACAAATATGCTCATATAATTTGGATTCAACTTCCTTAAGGTAAGTCGCTTAATCCATTAATTATATTTTGCATATTTGTTTTCCAAAATATAAACACACTGTAGATGTTTAGAGAACCTTGCGATCTCCAAGAAAGGGTTTATAGTCCATACAGTACGAAAAAGAAGTAAACAATCTTTGTACTTCTTGTTATTTTTATTGTATAACTGCAAATATAATAATATAATAACCTAATTCAATAAGTAATAACAAATATTATAACAACAAATATAATAGCACTTAATAATTTATAAAAAAAACTTTTTTTTTCTATTTACTTTTTAAAGAAAGTATTTCATTACAAAAATTTGGTTTTACACTTCTATGGTAAAATTTATTAAATACATTCGATTTTTCTGTCCAACCTGCCGATTTTCTTATTGTTGTAGAATGACTTTTGAAAATGTTTATATCAATGCCACTTTCTCTAAGAACCGTTTTAAGCCATCGGCTTATAGTTTGTGGTGTAGCAGGGTGGTAAGGCTTTTTATAAGTAAGAAAAAGATATTGATTCCGTTCAGTTCGATAATTTTTTGTTATGTCCAGATAGCGAATTACAAAGGATGCGACACACAGCTCTGGTTTTTCATTAAAAAATGGTAATGGCTGTTCTCGATTAGGTGCTGAAGTTTTTAATATACTAGATATAAAAATGTCTATTTTTTGATTTTCAAAAATCATGATATGAGATATTTTAATTTGAGACAGTGTTTGTACCCTTTGTGCAGTTGTTAAGGCCATTAACATGCATAACTTTAATGTGAGTTTTTCAGTTGTTATGTGGTATAGCTGCGCCATTGTTCTAGATAATCTAAAACTTGGGATGGGTCCCATGTATTAGTTTATTTATGGAAGGCTGGCTTTGATTTAAAAACTTCTTTCAAAAACTTTTTATTATTTCTTCTTCTTTATCGGGAAATTTAAAGATAATGGATAGTGCTGAACGAAGAGAATTTAATGTAGAGTAAGAAGAACCCTTTTCGAATTATGTTTGAAGAAATTCTAAGAATTCAGCAATCGAAGGTTAGAGCTTATTTAATTTTTTTGTGTTTGTAAAATTCGACCACTTAGCAAAAGAACTACTGTCTTGTTTTTGAGTATTTATACTTAGAGACGATATTAAAGTTGGTATGCTTCCTTCAGGTACACCCTTTGCTTGAAAATTTCTCCAGATAACATTCCTGCAACCAGAATAAGGCTCTGAGTCAGAGGATGTGGCTGTCTGAAAGGAGTTAAGAGTAATGTTTGTGATGGACCCGAGAATACACTTTTTGAGCAGAGTAATTTTATAAATAGAGGGTACCATGGCTACGCTGGCTAGTAAGGCACTACTATTATACCATTGGCTTGATCTAATATAATCTTATTAAGCACACGAGGGATCAGTGAAAAAGGTGGAAAAGCATAAAAAAACCAATTTTCCCAAGATATTTAACGAATATTCTGTATCCTTGGCCAAGTATCTTGATTCTTTGTCTGAAATATTTTCCTTTGTATTTATATAGGAAGCAAAAAATTAATATGCGTCTTTCTTGACACCATTTTCAAATTTGATGAGTTATATCATTAAGATGATAATGCTTGACACTACCCATTCTATTTATGAGAGATATGGCTGTTGTGTTTGTCGATGCGCAACAAAATCCTGCAATTTCTTAAATTTTTCGAAAAACATTTTAAACCATAAGAAGATGCAAGTAGTTCTAAATAATTAATCTGTCGTTTTAAATCGTTTTGATTCCAGTTTCCCCCAGTACTTTCGTTATTTGCCACTGCTCCCTATCCCGTATTTGAAGGTCTGTAAATATTTGTAATTCAAACCCGGAATTTTTGAAAACATGTTCAGAATTTTGCAAATGAGATGGCACACTTCTTATGAGTTTTCGGGGACCGGTCGATTTTTTTTAAATTTTAATATGTTATAGTACTTGCAAAAATAAGCATTTTTCATCATCTCTAAGTGTACAGGGTGTCCCAGAAAAACGCACCGAAAGTTCATACGCGAGGCGTTAAATGTATCCAGTAATCGTCGTCCTGAAAGATTGTTGCTGTGATTTTTTCTTTTAATTTGACCAACGAACAATGAATGTGATATGATTACATGTCTGTGCAAATAGGGTGTTTTAAAAACAGATTTAGTTATGCCGGCACTTGTTTCGGCATTATATAGCGAATTAGAAAGTGAAAATGTTTTTTTTAACTTTCTCGAGGCCAATTTATGCTTTTGAATTTATCTGAAAACTCTACTTGTTATAAGTTACAATAAAAAACCTAGTCATGAGCCTTATTGGGACGTTCGATATAGGATAGGTTCATAAAAATATACCCATATATTATAAAGTATACAAATCTATATTTCGTTCCAAGTTTATTTTTCTCAAGTATAGGCTATGAAGTCATTGTTTACAACAATACTCAGCATTACGACAAATAAAGAACACCTAATCAGAGAAAAAGAAGCTTTAAACTGCACATATGCTTGCTGACGATTTAATCGCTAAGTTGGCTGTGAATGCGCCGATTTTGACATTTTTAAAAACTGACGTGAATTTTATTTGAATACGTTTTTGTGATTAATATTGAATTTTATATATTTTGTGTTGCCAGTTTATGTTAATTAACTTTGTAAGTATGTAATTCGAAAGCAAATATGGGGTTACTTATATTAGTTTATTTGAATTTTATATAGGATCATGGTTAGGTGCTACATTTGCAACGTCAACGGTCAAAGATTCCGAGCAATTTTAGAACCACGACAAAGAGAAATCTCTATTATTTTTAGACAGAGATATCATTTGCCACATCTAGAAATTATTGAAAATACCAGAATATGTATAAATTGTTTCCAGCATGTAGAAAGGTGTATAGAATTGTCTGATAATCCATTATCAATACCAATGGATGTTTTAGCGGGCAATAGAGGTTGCTTTGGATGTAATAATGACAGTCGGACAAGGTTATCGTTAGATGCACGTGTCGACTTTTTTGCAAAAACTAACATTTTCATCCCCAGCCATACACCATGTTGTGTTAATCATTTAAATTCTAAGGGAAATGTGGAAATTCAGCACATGAATAATAATATATCATTGCCCATGAATGTGCTAATGAGGGGCAGGGAAATACATGAATGGTTTCTGGCATTAAAAGACTACAATTCAAGTAGTTTTGATACTGAAGAAAATTTTGGGGATGAGGAATTTAAAATGTTGACCTCTATAAGCAAGCGGCAATTTGCGGATTTATTCAATACATGCCAACCGGTAGTGATTTATGGAAAAAGTCGTGTGCCAACTAAAAAAGACATGATTGCATTCTTAATGAAATTAAGGCAGGGCTTATCGGATGAATTTATTAAAATAATTATGAGTTACACATCCCGCCAGGCTGTGAGTTTAGCAATTACCATTGTCAGAACTACTTTAATCCTAAACTTTGTACCAAATAATCTAGGATTTCATTGTCAAGAATTGAGAGATAGACGACAGTTTATTGAGCGCCATGTTACAAGCTTTTCAAATATATTGTACAATCTACAGCCCCAAAATCCCCAAGCCATTCTCTTTCCGAATTGTACTTACTTGAAAGCCCCAAAAAGTTGTAATTTTAGAACTCAAAGACAATCCTTTTCATCCCATAAGCGGTATACATTATTTAAAGCCGGACTAATAGTAGCTCCTGATGGATTTATAGTCGATGTTCACGGTCCTTACTTTTCCGACAGCAGGAACAATGATGCAGCAATATTGAGAAAAGAAATGGAAGAGGATATTCAAAACATAAGACAATGGATACAGGATGGAGATATATTTGTCGTTGATATGGGATATAGAGATGTTGTAGAATTTCTTGAAACACTAAACCTGAATTGTGAAATACCACCGTTTTTGCCAAGAAATCGTCAACAGATTACCACCGAGGAAGCGAACTATGCTCGTAAGATTACCAAAACGCGCTGGATTGTAGAATCGAGGAATGGGTATTTAAAATCATTGTACAAGTTCTTTCGAGATGCGATACCTATGCAAAATTGTTACAAGTTATCAGAATATTTAAAGATTGGTTGCGCTCTTATTAACGCATACCGAGAACCAATTCATATGCAGGATGAGAGTGACGAGCTGGCACAGCGAATGCTAGAGCTAGTCCAAAATCCTAATAATCCCCTCCATGATGGGATTCTAATGGAAAATCTGCAACTTAGGCGTGGTGGAGGTGCATGGGTTGATATAAATGAAAATGACATCCAGTTCCCTATTCTAACGTTAGAATATCTTAGAACAAAAACATTTGGAACATATCAGGTAAAGCTGTCTCCAGCTTACATCCAGGACACAATTGAAAGGGAAGCCAATAACGAATTTCTGTTTCAAGTTCAGGAATTTGAGCCTGGGCTCATTAGAGCAAAGCTATTCTCCCGATTTACTCAAGTCACAAAGCATTTTCTTTTTATTTCATACTTGCTGCCTCCTGTGCGTGATGGGGACGACCCAATACTAGGAACATATTGTACTTGTAAAGTTGGGGCTAGAACACTGGGTATGTGCGCACATATTTCCAGCGTAGTGTGGTATCTAGGCTATGCTCGACACGAAAACGACGTCAAGTACCCAACAAACGTCTTACTTAGATGTATCCAAGACGCCGCTAATAGAGATTAGTATTCCAAGAGAATTGTCACTACCCAATAATAGTTTTACCCCTTGACAAAAAATGTTACTACGCTAATTAACTCACAAAGTAAGATAATAAATCAGTTCTTGTTTCTTCCATTTAATAAATAATTGTTTTTTTACGATTTTGTGCTTTTTAATTCTGAATGTTGGCTACATCAAGTAAATTAAAAAAAAATACTGTGTTATTTGGCCATTTAAACCTAGGTTAATATATTCCAAAGTATTTAATACTTCTATTTCCTTGCATATTCATTGTTTTTTATTGTAACTTATAACAAGCAGAGTTTTCAGATAAATTCAAAAGCATAAATTGGCCTCGAGAAAGTCAAAAAAAAACATTTTCACTTTCTAACTCGCTATATAATGCCGAAACAAGGGCCGGCATACCTAAATCTGTTTTTGTTTTACTACGATTTCAAAAGGGACATGTAAATTAAAACACCCTGTATTGCACAGACATGTAATCATACCACATTCATTGTTCGTTGGTCAAATTAAAAGAAAAAATCACAGCAACATTCTTTCAGGACGACGATTACTGGATACTTTTAACGCCTCGCGTACGAATTTTCGGTGCGTTTTTCTGGGACACCTTGTACACTTAGAGATTTGGCGCAATGATGAAAAATGCTTATTTTTGCAAGTACTATAACATATTAAAATTTAAAAAAAATCGACCGGTCCCCGAAAACTTATAAGAAGTGTGCCATCTCATTTATACACCACCAGTCAAAATCTGATTAAAGTGTAGGATGAAGTTGCATTTGGGAAAGATAATCTCCCTCTTTTTTTTTTAAGCGATATACTTGTAATATTCAAATAATTTAATGTGCAAAAAGCCCATATGTAACTGCCGGACAAAGGGATATAAGTGTGCCAATAAACATAGCAAGATTTTGGATCAAACAATTTTTTTTTATTTCTAAATTTTTCTAGTAATTTTATGGTTTTTATTCTTTTAGTTTCGGGCAATGAAGTTGATATTTCTTGGGAGTTGAATACGAAGACCAAAAAAGTGCAAACTGTTGAGGGTTTTAAGTTACTTTTGTCTCTATTAATTAAAAACCCCAATTCTTCAAATAGTTTGATAGAAAAAGTAATATTTTCAGCGCATCTGACCCCTGACTCCCCTAAAATTAAAAGGTCGTCTAGGTAAATTACGGATATTATATATTTTATTCGTAACTTCGAGATCACTGGTTTAAGTAATTTGGTGAAAACGTATGGAGCTGTATTCAATCCAAATGGAAGGCAGCAGAATTCAAAAATTTTATCATTAAATATAAATCTTAAGTATTTCCTATGTAGTTTAACTATTGGGACTAAAAAATAGGCATCTTTTAATCAATAGATGCCATGTAGCAATATAGAGAATATTTTGAACTACTCGATGATCTTTTAATTTGAAATGAAGTATATGCATTCAGTTGTTTAAGATTTAGGATAAACCTGAAGGAATCATTTAGTTTTTTTCTTAAGAAGTATTTAAAATGAATTGATTTTGGTTATGTTTACATCTGCGTATTGCACCTAATTTTAGAAGTTTGTCAATTTTGGTTTTAATATTTTTATGGTCTAATTTAGAAAACATAGGCCGTGAAGGAGATATTTTTTGTTTAGACACTCTAACAAAAGGAATGTTGTAGCCTTGAACAGTATTCAAAATAAATTTGTTTTCTGTAACTTTTTACCATTTTTGGATAAATAATTTTAATCGCCCTGCGACTTTTCTTACCGTTAGCTGCAAATAAGTCAATTTCTGGATTTCCTAATTTATTTATTATTTGCTCAAAAAACTTGCTAGTTTTTTCTACTTTTTGGTTGAAATTCCTCATTAAATAGAGTGTTGTCTGTCGGAAAATTTTCTATCACCTTTTTTGCCGTTGAAGAGAGCACCGATGACATATTGAAGCGCCTGTGTATACTAATAATGTGTATTGCGCCCGTTATTAATTTTGATGCATCTGCCATCTTTGAAGCATTTTCGTTTTGTGTGGAATCATCCAAGAGACTACTCAGAACTTCACCCAAAGCACATAGACTCTTACACATTAAATTTTGTACTTTTGTTAGATATAAGTTCGGTTTCCTTTGTGACTCAGAAAGAAGAACTGATACCTTTGGGTTGATTTCTGGGCTTATCAGCAAATCACAATTTGAGGGATTTATACTTTTCGACTAATACTTTAGCTTCCTCTTTTTCGATACCATTTGTTAGGTAATAAAGACACCTGCCGCAATTTTCTCAGGTAGAGGTTCACCAAGGCCAGTCACTAGTTGTGGATTTTCACCCAAAACGGTCCTTATATTATCGTCAGTGTGTTCTTTAGGATTAGGAATATTTTTTGAGTGAACTTCTGCTTGCACTTCTTTAAATTCTGAGCCATTATTACTGTTGGCATTAGACCCCATCGATGACACATCAAAGTCACCTGAAAAGGTGAATAGTTTTATTGAATTTATGTCGTAGGTTTTGGTCATCGGCAAATACGATTTAATTAACATAAAGTATAACTATCGTGTGGCCTGTATATACACTGTACAGAAGCAAAATATTTTTTATATGGCTGGATAATATAAAATCTATCAGCAACCCATGTGCAAAAAAATACGAGTTAATTAACATAAAGTATAATTTCTCGATAAATTCCATTAATTCAGAATGCAAAAGTTCAAATAGTCATTTAAAAACTAACTCAAAACTTTCCACGTATCACCCTGTGTCACATAAAGTCACATTTCGAGTGATATCTTATATAATTTACATAAAGGAAAATTACTGCGTGTTCAAATAGTCATTAAAAAAATAACTCAAAACTTTCCACGTATCACCCTGTATCACATAAAGTCACATTTCGAGTGATATCTTATGTAATTTACATAAAGTAAAATTACTGCGTGTTCATTTTCTGCTTTGTTATCTATTTTGAATAAAAAAATATTGTACTTACTTTCAGAATCAGAAGTTGTAGATTCTAGTGTTTCCAGCGGTTACGTTCGACTTTAGGGACACACTGTTTAACCAGTTTTACTTTATTTTTTTGATTTAAATGATATTGGGGTCTATTCTGTAACAATTCCTTTATATTTAACGGCCTTTAAAAATATTGGCGGCCTATAAAAATATGTTCGTATTCGTTAATTTACTTCTGTCATTATTTAAACAGATTTCTTTAAGATAGTCCTCTAATGTATTTTAAAGATCCGTTTAAATAATGACAGAAGTAAAGAAGAAAATATTTTTAAAGGCCGTTAAATATAAAGGAATTGTTACAGAATAGACCCCTTTAAGTATGATTTTAACTCACCTTAGGGTTGGAAATACGAAAAAAAAGTATAAATAAATTATATATTTTAATCTCGATTTTAATTAAATACTTTTTGAAAATAAGAAAACCAGTCTTTTATTAAATTTAACCTAAAACTTGAACATTTTAATATTTGACATTTCTTTTCTGGATAATGAGCGGGGTTGCCAAGATTAATTTATTACTTATTACTATTTCGGCCGTTACCCGCAATATTTAAAAAACTAAGTAGTCTGTCTATTAACAGTATGACCGGGTAGCAGAGAATTTAGAGTGAAATTTTATGTTTAATGAGTCAAATAAAATAATTTTGTAACATTGTATTTTTAGAAAATACTCAAAAATGTCATGAGAAATGTCAGTAAGTTGTAAAAACTTACAAAGGATTGCTGTTATTAATTTTATAAACAATTATATGAGCTGATATGAACAGATATTATTCTTTGATCTGTGTTAGGGGTCGGGGAGCAATGTTTGATACAGATTCTGGTATTTTATCACAAAATTCTATTATTTTTATTTAAATAAACAAATCAAAAGTATAATAATTTACGAGTTTACAAATTAATTACATATTAAAATACTTGGCAACCCTGTACACATAAGTCAAAATATTTAATTAAAAATGTGCAATTTTTGAGATTTTAATATTGAATTTCTCGCTTAATCGTGGATAATCTCCAATTTTTTTTTTAAGTGTCATGATATATAAATTCTTTACTTTCTAATAGTACAAAACATTTTTTGAAATTCGTGTGTCTTTTAAGTCGAATGTAACCTTTCCAGCAATTTCAATAACTTCATTTTGGCATTTTGGCATTTTTTGAAGACTTCCCTGGTCTTTTTGGCATTTTCACGTTTATTTTAAATTAAATTCAATAATTATTTTATTAACTGGCACCGATACGATGTGAACACTTTTGGACGACGATAAATTATGATTCACAGACTGGCTCGACCCCATACCGATGGGAAAAAAGTTATCTCTTTAAACGTTGTGGACACAATCGTATACGGAAAATATACTACAGTGTGTTTATATTTTGGAAAACAAATATGCGAAATATAATTTAATGTTTATTAGCAAAAGTATGTAAAAAATATACAATACATTATTTTTAACAATTCAATATAAGGGGGTGAGTGGCTCAGTGGTAGAGTCTCTGCCTGCGGATCCAAGGATCCCAGGTTCGAATCCAACCGTTGGCCGGGATTTTTTTAATTTAATTTATTTAAAATTAATTCTGATATCTTGGTAGGATTCCCCACTCTACCATTCACTGTTGGGTTCTAACTAATAGTGCTGTCCCTAAAGTGGCGCTGAGAAACAGTAACAAAGCTTACAGACACGAGGCGAAATAACCTTAGCAGTTGAAGCCGATGACACATAAAAAAAAACAATTCTATATAGACTACTGATTAACTGGAGTAGGTATTACACAATTAGACTTATAAAACCTTGTACATTCAAACTAAAATTTAAACATTTATATAATTAAACAATAGTTAGAAAAAAGATAGATGATTTCTAGTAATATATGCAAATTAGGATTGTGTACCTAGGAATGTAAAATTTGATTTAAATTGTGTTTATTTTGTCTGATTATTGAGAGTCAAGATTAGTTTTTTGAAAAATGTTTTTGGGATTGAGTAGGGTTTCATTTAAAAACATTATGATATTTTGGTAAAGTAATAGTAAAATGTCTTTATTTTATGAATGTTCAACATTGATCCTAAGAAGATAAAGAATAGCTAGATTATTTCATTGTTTCCTAATCTTCTGAGTTTACAACTTATTTTTAAATTACAAAACTATGTACCAAAAACATAATATAATGATGGGTGTTCTTGTTCAAATATTTCTTAAAGATCATAATTGGGCTCTATTTAAAAAGTTGTTCCAGTACTTGATGTCTGAGTCTAAAATAAAAATATAAATTATTTTTATAACCAATATAAAACTTTACGAATTAAATTCACTTGTAACAAACAATAAAGTTTCTTGTGTAGGCAATATATCTGGTAATAAACATACCTTTATCATCTAGTCCTATCTTAAATAAAAAATACTTTGTACAATAAAATACATACTACTCAAAAAAATATTTGTAAAATAGTAAAATGAAACAGTCACAGATAAATTACAAATTTATAGCTTTTTAATTAAATCTAGGTCAAATAAAAATTTACATATCTTCAAATAATTTCATATATCATTTGATTAACTCCAATTATGTACCATTATTTCACACTCGCATGGTAAATGAATGGATGACGTACTTCTATTACACCAAATTTAGTGGCTCCATGGAACATGTCTCTGACTGTGTTGATGATGATGCTTCTGCCTGAATAATTAGCTCGGAACAAATTGGTTTTTAATGCGATTAATAACGAATGCTGAATGGTTGAGCCAAGTTGTTTAAAACAGATGCAACAGATAGCTGGTTTGTGTTTTTATCTTATAATTTATCTGAGACAGACACGTTGAATTTGTATAAAAGGTATTTTTTTTAAAGTTAGTTATATATAGTTGTTAAATTTTTAACTGGAACAGATGTATTGTTTATCTACAAATGAGTCTTTTTTCAGTAGTTACACAATAAGAAATTGCTGAATATATTCTATTCAAGAAAATATCCCTATGGGTATTACTGCTACCACCTCCACTAATATTCTCGTTTTCAAAGTTTGCACAAGTTTGTTAATTGTATTAACCTTGGATTGTCAGTGTACATTTTCAAAACTCTTGCATATCTCCCTACTTTCTGCTTCTATCGCAATTGATAGTCTAGCTATGCCTTTCTTAGTCTGTTGACTCAATATTGTTAATAGGATGTTAACATACTGTGGCTCTAAAAGAAGTTTTTGTTACTTTTATGATTCCTGTGTATGTCTGTCGTACAAAATTAATGTACCAGTGGTACTTTTGCTTCTCAAAAATTTCCATTTATCAGAAATTGTTACACACTTTAATAAAAAAATTAAATATTACAGGTCATTTTCTAACTGTTCCAGATAAACTATTTAGCAGTGTGGCTGTGGGCTACCTTTACTTTCAGGTGTGTAGATGAGCCACAGGTAGTTAACCTGAAATTAACAGAAACAATTATTGTAATGAACCGAAATGTTTCAAAAAGTAAAAAATATTACTTACATGTTTATTTATATTATTTGGTTTAATTTTAATACTGTTCCTATCTATTGAAGTAAATGCTTCAATTTTCTTGGTATTTGCCTTCAATAAAAAATTGTTTTATGACTGATCACATACCTTTTTACATAAAAGCAATAAGCATTTTCTCTCAAAATGCTGAGAACAGACATAGTTAAAAATAATTTCAAAACAATTTGATTAATGGTTTGTAAATACTGTTCAAGTAAAGTGCTCGAATTCTTAGGAGATCTGAGAAATAAAAATAATTTAGAATAACAGGAACAATAGGAACATAATTAAAGTAGTTAATGTTACTTACAAATTGAAAGATTTAACATAAAATCACCAAGTAAAGCAAGGTTTTCAAAATATTTATTATTTGTTAATGGTTTTGTAAAGTGTAGGTTTGTAAATAATATCTTTGGGGACTGACCTAGGGTAAATATTATAACATAACTACTAAACTATTGCGCCAAGATGTAGTCAACACGTAATAAGTGTTCAAAATGGCAGAGTTTTATATCTCCTTTTAAAAGGCACTGAGAAAGCTGCGCAGTGCGACCATTCTCCGTATAGTAAGAGAAAATCGAAGTATGTGAAAAACGCCACATTCTATGACATTGTTGTTGTTAAATTTATTCATGTGGCGTGTGTTACTAATGCAATACGTTCTCCGACTTATTGTAATATTACAAAATATAATTATTGCCCTCAACTTTCACACATAAACAGCCACAACCATTTCGCTTAGTTTATCTAGAGGATAACACAATCGTGAACTTAGAATTTAAAATTTAAATTCAGGATTCTACGATATACATATAACTAATTGACATTTACATTTACTATGAAGACTAGAGATAAGGAGGAAAATCGGCATACTCAAACTACGGTCCCAAAAAACGCATGCTAATTGAGCTTCTATAATTAATCGCATGGGCGCTGGTACTGCATACGTTGTTCAAAATACATGGCTTCTTATGGGAATTATACATAATTTTGTCAAAATAATAAAAATATACTTGTTTAAAGCTAAATAAAGCACAGAACATACTGTTGTATTTATTACTAAATAAGTCTTGCATGTTTTAGTTGATAAATTATTTAAGGTTTATATGGACCCACCTCCTCACTCGTTTCTGACTCTAGAGATGGCTCTACCCAGGGGCTGGTAACTCAAATGGAAAAAAATGAGGTTGGTTATTTAGTACCACTCCAATTAACGGGATGGCGCTCGTATCGAAATGTCATGTCAGTTGTCAGCTCGTCAAAACTTCAAACTTTATGAAATTAAAATGGCTATTGGTTATTGTATTTGAAGGTGTATTGAATTTTAATTTATTTTTCTACACCTTCCAATTTTAAGCATGTTTTCAAACGATGGAAAGATGGATTTCAGCAACAATCAATAAAACACTCCCAGATATTGGTAGTGATGCAATTTATACCACATTAAATATGCAGTAATCATATTAAGGATATCTAAATAATTTGCAATAAGTGTCTTAAGAAAAATGCACCATCACTGTTTGGTAAGTAATATTTACAAACTTGTTTTTGATTCAGTGTTAAAATAATTGGTTTGTTATTTAAATTTCTTTTTGTTTTCAGTTTTTAAATGATCATTGTTGTAAAGAAAATGTTGGCCCTCCAAAATACCCTGTCGATCGATGAAATATTTGAGCCTCAGCTATCAATATCAAAAATTGATTCAATGCCATTGACATCAAACAAGAAAACACCCTAAAATCGTCAAGGGTCCAAACGTGTGTAAGTTTAATTTATACTCCAAAGTTAAATTCATTTATCAGGGTGACCACTACAAGTGCTGCATAAATGAATCACGAAAACAATTATTGGATGAAGAAATGCTCCTCAACCTAACTAGTCAACTCAATAACCGTATTGCAAATTTTATCCACACTCAAATTTGCTTCGATAGTAAAAAAGGATGATGCTTCACTTCAATTTTTTCAAACTTATTTGCAAAACTTTTATAAAGATCTTGAGCACTTATATATACTGATTTTGTTACAGAAAACATTTTTGATAGGTTTGTTTTATAACTATTTATTTATTTAAATGGTGTAAATGCATATTTGTTTAAGTCTTTCCATGTTTAAATAGACAAATTATATGATGCGGCGATAATTTACTGTAATAAAAAAAAATAATAATAAATTGCATTTTTTTTGCAAGTTTGAAATTAATGCAAAAATATAATGAAGTAAAATCAAATAAAGATATAAATTGGCAAAATATTTTACTGGTTTCAAATCACAAAACAGTCAATATGGTTGTTTTATGATTTGAAACTAGTAAAATATTTTTCCAATTTTTTTTTGCTTTATTTGATTTTCTTCATTACATTTTTGCGCTACTGCAAAGTTAAATTTCAAAAAGCACGCTCGTGGCGGCCATATTGAATTTTAGTACCACTCCAATTTGATAGATGGCAGCACATCGACTCAGAATTTTACCATTGTGTTTCCCATCTATTCACATTAGTAATCTATGGCTCTACCTGTCGAATCAAATCAGGGGCTGCCACATACTTTGATTTTCTTTTACTATACGGAGAATGGTCGCACTGCGCAGCTTTCTGAGTGCCTTTTAAAAGGAGATAGAAAACTCCGCCATTTTGAACCCTTATTACGTGTTGCCTACATCTTAGTGAAATATTTTTAATATGTGCGTTTTAATCATCCGCTTCTGCTTCGGAATTGTCGGTTTTCTTGTTTTAATCTGACAGGTTAAAACGACTAAACCGACAATTCTGGAAGCAGAAGCGGATGATTAAAACGCACCTGATATTTTGCTTGCTGCTGTCAGTGTCAGTGAATATTATTTTTAAAGTCACAGTTTATTGCTTAAGAATCAGTTAGCTCACTCGGACCAGTTGAAAGTTCCAAAATTACATCCACTCCAGGGATACAAATTCAGGATACGCAGAAGACTGCTGTTTTATTATAGGCGGTTGCCATATATTGTATTATCCGAGTTGCACAGTGTATAAACTGAAACATTGAGATCAAAAGTGCCGACTCAGAGTGAGCGATCTGATTCTTTAGCTGTAAACTGTGTCACAGGGTTCAAAATGGCCGCGCCCTATGTTGGGCGTGTCAGACCTCTCTCTTGCCTCGTATAGTAATCAAAGTATGTGGGGGCTGCACTGCAACTCTGTGTCATGTTGCTTGCGACATGTAGCTTCGTATATTTCATTGCGACTTTCACTACCACACGTCGTTATTTTGGTACTCTGTGTCACCGTCGCAGTTACTTCGGCTATTTTCGAGAATATATTAGCCAATCCAAAAAAAATTACTCTAATTTTTTTTTTAATATTGGTAAGAATTTAGGTGGGTTCGCATTGTCATATTCTGCCTGAAAAGTGAATTGTGATTGGTTATTCGTTTTCTTAATATACAAAATTACCCAATTATAATACAAACATCGCAGAATTGAATTATATTGAAGTGGCGCTTTAAGCTGTTACAAATATTGTGTTGTGATCATAATTTTAGGATTTATTTTGTTGTGTTAAAAGTTATTTGTGAATTGATACTTGTTTTAGGATTGTTATTAGTTGTTATATTTTAACATTTAATAGTGATGTTGCCAATAAATAATTTGAATGTGTTAATTGTTGAGGAAGAGGAAAGGCTAAGGCTTTTGAGAAACTTTAACGTTCGTACGCGCTTACTGAGAGATGAAAGTGATCCCTTTGTCCAATTAACAGATTTTCAATTTAAAGGATTGTATCGGCTAACAAAAGATATAGCCCGATATATTTTCAATGGAATTATGCAGAATATGTTATTACAAAATAATCCAGTGGCAGTTCCAATTGCATCAAAATTTTTTGGCACCCTCCAGTTTCTTGCCACTGGGAGCTACCAAAAGACTATAGGGCAAAATTTTCAGGTTGCAGTGTCTCAACAACATATGTCAAAGGCAATTTTTGAAGTAATTCAAGCCATAATTAACACTTATGCACATGATAAAATCAAATTTCCTCAAAGCAATGAAATAAAAAATAATATAAAAACTAGATTTATGGAAGCTACTAACTTTCCTGGAGTAATTGGAGCTATTGATGGAACGCATGTTGCTATTATAAAACCAAATGAAGAAGAACATAATTATTTTAATAGGAAGGGATACCATTCAAAAAATGTTCAAATTGTATGAGAAATTTATGCATTTTATAAGTATATATTTATAACTATTACTCTTTTTAGATATGTGACTATGATTTAACAATTTTAAGCATTAATGCAAGATTTGGTGGAGCAGCACATGATTCTTTTATCTGGTCGCAGTCAACCGTTCGGACTGAGCTAGAAAGATGCTTTATAGCTGGTAGGTTTATCTGATGCATATTATTACACCAAAACACCTTTTATTGTATTTCTTTTTAATTTTAATATTCATTTAAATATTTTTTTCTTGTAGGTGACCGAACTACTTGGTTGTTAGGGGACTCTGGATATCCATTACAACCATGGTTATTAACGCCAATACTTAATGCAGCCCCTGATACACCTGAGTTTAGGTATACAGAAAGGCACATGACGCCTCGTAATTGTGTAGAACGTTGCATTGGTGTACTAAAAGGAAGATTTAGGTGTTTACTTGTGGAGAGAAAATTAAGATATAACCCATTCAAGGTGGCTCAAATAATTCATTCATGTACCATTTTACACAACATTTGTACTGCTGCTGGTCTGGATATTGATTTTGATATTCCAAGAGAAGAAAATGGAGGATATAATAATTATATTAGAAGAGAAGGAGATTTCCATCAAGAGGGCATGCTGAATCAAAGGACTATCATTAACAATTATTTCAGATAATTTTTAAATAAAAATAAAGTAATTGATATGTGAATTTTATTCTAACTAACAACTAATATACAATATACAAAATTTACCTTACATAACTAAAAAAAAATAGAAAATTCCTAAATAAAAATATACACTAGAAAACAAACAAAAATTATTTGTTCATATTTGCGGCAATAATTTTGAGCGAATCCGCTATGCTCTGAATATTTGAATTAATATTGCAGAGCACGTTTAACGTTTCCTTGTTCATTTCAAGTAGTTCGTTTGAAATGCGCACATTTGAATTTTCTCTAACTCGTTTCCTTTTTAACGGAGTTGGAGAATCTATCAATCTTTTATCATAATCATGATCATTTTCTTGAGCATATTCTACCGTGTGTTCTTGGGAATATTCTACAGTCTGTTTCTCTTCCTCACCTACCTCGCAGCCAAATTCTATTACTCCCCTATCACCTTCTACGGCAACATTACCCATTAAACTAAGAAGTCTCTTCTCATAATCCGTGAGGGGTAATGCCGTAGAAAGTCCACCTCCAGTTCCTTCCTGAGCCATTCTCAATTTTGCGGCTTTGGCTTTTGTTTTCGACTTCCAATCAGTCAAAGCCTAAAAAAATATTTTATATTAGGTAAATGTTAAAGAAAAGATCATACTAAAAACTTACCCTTCTCCATTCTGCTGTGGTTTTTTCCCCAAAGCCCAAACCATTCAATCTATTTGCCAACGTTTGCCACATGGCGTGGCCTTTGGCTTTGCCAGCAATCCCATTGAATTTATTTGTTATTAATTCCGGAGTATGTTCGGCCATCGTTAATAACAAATCCCAATGATCTGTTCTTACTTTCATCTTAAAATAGTTTTATCTTTTATTGAATATAAATAAAATATGAGTCGAGAGTCGAGTCGTGAAACGTGATTATAAAATATCATATAACAGGTCTGTGACTCTGTGATAAAATATAACCTCAATTCCCTTTCCTTTGATAATAATATATGGATCTCTTTCTACCCCAAGACTCAAATTACAGAGCGATATATATATCTCTCTAATACGACACGTCTAAGGGTGTTGAATAGAAGCGACGTGTCAGCCAAGAATAAATCGACACAAAGCGACAAATGACACCTCGAAATGCAACACAAAGTGCGGCTCGTGTCGTTTCTAGGCGATTATTGATATCAACATGACACAGAGTTTACCTGCTGGTAACTCAAATGGAAAAACATGAGGCTGGTAATTTAGTACCACTCCAATTAACGGGATGGCGCTCGTATCGAACTGTCATGTCAGTTGTCAGCTCGTCAAAACTTCAAACTCAGATAAAATCAAATGGCTGTTGTATTTGAAGGTGTATTGAATTTTGATTCATCTAGAATCTAGATTTATTTTTCAACACCTTCCAATTTTAAGCATGTTTTCAAAAGATGGGAAGATGGATTTCAGCAACAAACAATAAAGCACTCCCAGATATTGGTAGTAATGCAATTTATACCACATTAAATATCAAATATCAATATCAAAAATTGATTCAATGCCATTGACATCAAACAAGAAAACACCCTAAAATCTTCAAGGTTCCAAACGTGTGTAAGTTTAATTTATGCTCAAAAGTTAAATTTATTTATCACCGTGCCCACATGATGAATAAAAATTTGATAACTACAAGTGCTGTATAAATGAATCAAGAAAACAATTATCGGATGAAGAAATGCTCCTCAACCTAACTAGTCAACTCAATAACCGTATGGCAAATTTTATCCACACTCAAATTTGCTTCGATAGTAAAATGGATGATGGATGCTTTAACCTCAATTTTTTCAAACTTATTTGCCACTCCAAGTCGCAAAACTTTTATAAAGGTCTTGAGCACTTATATATGCTGATTTTGTTACAGAAAACATTTTTGATAGGTTTGTTTCATAAATATTTAATTATTTAAATGGTGTAAATGCATATTTGTTTGAGTATTTCCATGTTTAAATAGACAAATTATATGATGCGGCGTTAATTTACTGTAATAAATAAAATAAAATAAATTGCATTTTATTTCAAGTTTGAAATTAATGCAAACATATAATGAAGTAAAATCAAATAAAGATAAAAATTGGCAAAATATTTGACTAGTTTCAAATAACAAAACAGTCAAATATTTTTCCAATTTTTTTGGTTTATTTGATTTTCTTTATTACATTTTTGCGCTACTACAAAGTAAATTTCAAAAAGCCCGCTAGTGGCGGCCATATTGAATTTTTGTACCACTCCAATTTGATAGATGGCAGCACATCGACTCATAATTTTACCATTGAGTTTCCCATCTATTCAAGTAATCTATGAATCAAATTTAGTATACAATTTATTAAAGTTACAGGGTTCTATAATATGTTATATAGAATAATATTTTGTTAGTTTATATCGCCGCCAAAAGAGACTGCTAGCACAATAATAGATTACGCGGGAGATCTTTATGATTCGATGCGAAGAACGTTGCCAAACTTCAATGTAATTAAGTTTTATTTGTTTATGTTGTAAGCCGCGGGAGGAGAGGTGTTGAGCGCGGACGGCCCAAGCGATCCAGCTAAGAGATGGATATGACCTGGCGAGCTTTTGTTAAGTCTTCCACTGGTCCGCTCAATCATTCTTAACTATGAACTATACTGAAATAAAATTATTTAGGGTGAGCGCATTATCCTTAAAATATGGTATAAAATTAGAACAATATAATCTATGTGGTTTGGCGAATGGACTCAGTTCGCACAGTCAAAAAATTGAAATTAAAAAAAAACTGACTGGAGGATACGTCCGCCCGCTATGGTTGGGTACTATTTAATAATTAAACGAATATTAAATAATTTCAATGAAAACTATCCATAATTTTAAAGGTGAGAAGAGAAAGAAAAAAAATAGACAGAAAGGGAAAGAAAGAAAGAAAGAAAGAAAGAAAGAAAGAAAGAACGTAGGTAAACAAAAGCTCAAGAAATGCAACTTCCAGACGATTCAATGTACACCTCAGGTATACATTTTTGAAATCGAATAGTATAAAAGAGTAGAAAAATGTGAGAGTATACAGAGTAACTAACTAATATGTACCTTAAAGGTAAAAAAATGACTCAAAATCAATCGTACGTAATTTAATTTTAGGAAGTTAAATGACAACCGGTTTCGGGATTAGGCCATCATCAGGTCTAAAAATAAAGTAATAAGCGCTTACAATATAAAATGACGTCTCCATAAAATATTTTAAAAAAATACACGTGCATGATTAAAAAGACAGTTGTAAGAGATACCATATGTGGGAAATATGATAGAAATTGTACAAGTTGAAAAAGATTTGCATAAAGAAACTTATAGGCTAACACTACTCATCGCCATATTCTCACATTTATCAACATGTCCCACATATGATATTTCTTACAACTACCGTACCCTTGTTGGGGCCCGGTTTTAATCATGCACGTGTATTTTTTTAACCTTTTTATGGGGACGTCCTAGTAGTGTTTTGTTAGCGCTTATCACTTAATTTTTAGACATGATGATGTCCTAAGGCCAAAACATTTAACTTTATTGTCTTACTAATATATAGGGCGTTTCATTAAAAAAAAACAAGAAGAGTGGTCATAACCGGGGAGGAGACCGTAAAATTTACAACGAGTATACCACGAGCAGAATTGTCCCTTTATATGATATTCGACTTGTTCTTGTATTTTTTCATGAAAGCCTCACCTTTAAAATTATTTAGAGTGGATAATTTTTATTGAAAATTCCTGTGTAGGGCAAAGTGCCAATACAATGACGTATCCATTTTTCATATCTGATAGACTAATCGTCATTTCATTGGTGATATAAGATCACTGAAAAGTCGTAAATGTTGAATAACAAAAAACTGGTTATTTAGCATTTGTCAGAGAATTCAGTATAGGATTAAATTCAAAATTATTCTTAAAATGTTCCAATTGTGGATTTATGAAATCAATAACCACAAATAAAGAAACTTAAAAGTTAAATCTTCTGGCTACTACATCTATTAGCAAGGGACATAAGAGGAGTATTTACTTGGCTGTAGAGCGGAGCATGCAAGGGTTTCGTAGTACCCCACTTTTAAAGTTTATTTTTGACTTATTCTGAAAGAAAAAAATATGTACGTGTAGGTAAAGGATAAATCTATGCTCCTCTGGAAACACTTTTTTAAAAATTAAAACAGTTTTTTCTAAAAAAAAAAATACAAAACTCGACTTGTTTTACCCATTTTCTCAATTTTTTTTAGAAAAAACTAAATTGAATTTTGAAAAAGTGGTTCCAGAGAAGCATAGATTTAACCTTTACCTACACACACATATTTTTTTATTTTAAAAATAGTCAAAATAAACTTTAAAAGTGGGGTACTACGAAACCCTTACATTGCAAGATTTTTCGTCTGGAAAGTGGCACCTCTGTTAGATTTTTAAGAAATTAATATTTGTGAATGAAAACAATTTATAATATATTTTACTGATGTTTTACGAGGGATGAATAAATTTTACGTATTTGTACACCTTATTTTTTACGTAATTTATTTCTGTAATACTAAGATTGGCATATATATTATATGCAAGGGTTTCATAGTACACCAATTTTACGGATTATTTTTTAATTTTACTAAAAGAAATTTTATGTAAGTACAGGTAAATGCTTAAATCATACCTCTCTGGATTTACTTTTAAAATATGAATCAGTTTCTTTTGAAAAAATCTAAGAAAAGAAACAAAAAGAAATAGAAATGTTAAAAAATGCTAGAAGAGAACAATATATTTAATTTTTTCCTACAGGAGTATTTATTTTTATTACAATAAAAATAGAAATACGTTAGAAGGTTTTTCATCTAGAAGGTGTTACCAACAAAATATATATCTTTTTCTACTATTTAGTTAGTGATTTGAATTCATGTTGTTATTTTTTACATACAGTAATTTCGCTCAATTATATTAAATTAATTTTATTATTTATTTATTAAAAAAAATATATATACGAAATTGGAAGGTATACACTGATATGTGAATTATATGTTTTTGTTTAATGAATACTTCTTCGAGTCAACAATAATTATTAATTCCAGCATGTTAATATCTCTTCAATCCGTTAAAGTAATGTAAATATTTTTTCTTGCTTTCGCGCATGGCTTTGATTTTGGCACCCTTTGAGGCGCGTTGCAAGAGAACATTTTCTAAAAAGTTAGCAAATGTCTATAAATGAGAAAAACGATTGTGACAAGCTGATTGTACATTGTGGTACAATAGAAGACGGAAACGAGTCACTGCTTTAAAATTTGGAGAAATTTGTAAAAAATCTCGTAAAATCTTTTATTTATTTCTGAAGCCACCCGATATGGCATGGACCATAAATTCAAAACAAAATAAGATTTGGAAATTTATTTGCAAGTAAAAGTTTTTAAATGTGGACATTTTATTGAATTCGAATTTGATTATGTTGCTGCCAGTCTGGATGGAATTAAAAAAAAAAAACAAAACTCTATGATAGAGTTAAAATGTCCATATGGAGCTGAAGTGCGGACTGCAGCAGAAGAAATATGCAGTAGAGAAATAACTTTTTGGAAAAAGAACAATTCCATTAAGGAGAACCACTATTGGTATTTTCAAATTCAGGGCTAGCTGCACATAACACAAATGGATTTTTGCATTTTGTGCTTTTGGACTTCTGGAGGAATAGAAGTGGAGAAAATATATCATATTGACAGCTTTTGAGAAGAAAAGATACAAAATAAAATTAAAATTTTTTATATGCAATATGTCTTGCCAGAACTTGTTGACAGCAAAGCAATAGAGACATGGAAGTACGAGACAGAATATTAAATAATTCGTGAGAAATTTTGTTTAATGTTTATTAACATAACGCAAGGAATCTTAAATTATTTTGAATATTTTTATTAATTTAAGAATTATATTTTATTTATTTCTAAAACATGGTAGTAGGCGATCCATTTAAGATATGATTAATGTCTTATTATTATATTACACTATTTTAAATTAAGGATTTTACCAGTGGCAGTGGTAATTGATGATAGGTATATAATTATTATTACACCAACTAGTGGACCACGCTTTTAAGTCCCCAAATAATAGTTTCAAGATTTTGATTCGGATTAGAAGTTTTACTATACAGGGTTTTATGTCAAAGCCAAGTCATGTAGGTATTGTTATTGTAATACGTAGATGAGTAACTATCATCAATAGAAATTTAAAATTCAAACATAAATCTTTGTAACGACGTTATTTATAACTTTATTAAATTCATAACGGTCAAAAATCTTAGTTAACTTTAATTTTAATTTTAAATATAAATTGATTTTAATTTTAACTTAGAAATTTTCGAAAAGTTCACTATATTGTTTAGTTGTTGCAACTTTACTGCGCTTAAGTAGCGTTCAGATTAAAATATTAATTTATGGAGCTTAACTGAAAAACAGAAACTAATGCTTTCATTCCAAAAAAAGTATTATGGCCAATAAAAAGAATTTCGAATTGTGATATCTGCAAGTCCTTATTTAAAACCTTTAAATTTAATATTATCATTATACAAGAGTTATTTTTACAAATTGATACAAATATCGAACATAAGTTTGTTGACATAAACATTATTTCCATAATACAAATAAATATCTCTGTTAAAGAATACTCATAATTTATTTAATATATTCATTTAAACATGTTTTTGTTTTTTGTCTGGATGATATTGAATACTAACTTTTTCTGTATAACTTCTTATCGACACATTGTGAGATAAAAAAACAGACAATTAATTAAAAGCGTACTCACAATTTCAATGCTATACTGTTTCCCAAATTATGAAAATACTAAAGAATATTTAAAAAAAATAAAAAGCCAATTAAACAATGTGTTAAAATCTAGAGAAGAACATCGTACTTCTTTTTTAGAAACGAAAAGTAGTTAAAAATTGTGAAAATAGCAACATATTTTTATTTCACAAAAATAATAAGTCAGTTTTTGTTTTTTATGTAAATCATATCATTTTCAAGGCAATAAAACAGAAGAAAAGTCACCGAATACCGATTTCAAAAAGGTCTATTAGTTTTTATAGGAAATGGAAAGAGAAAGAACGCTTTCTAAACGAGTTAAAAGTCTTTACTAATTTCGATAACTATGAACGGATTAAGGTATTATGTACCGTGTTAAAAACTTTAAGAAAATTTTTGAAGAATATTTCTTTTTTTTTAAATTAGTAAACTATGACAAACATATACAATATTCTAAAAGATAAATCACATTTATGTGATTATACAAAACTTTAATTTATTTTTCTAAAATAAAATGGATTGTCCTCTAAAATATATATAGTGGCTCGCAAAAAGTCTGCTTTTTATGTTACTTTTTTCAGAAAATGTTATTCTTGATAAAACTTGGTGTTTAATTAAACCTAAAACTTAATTTATTCAAAAAATTCTGTACCATAAATATAAATTTGGCTACACAGTAAACTAGGTACTCTTCTAGGAACCGAACCCACATTTTTTACATATAAGATTAATTTAAGAAGATGTATATAACCACATAGTAGTTTTTTAGTTACTACAAATAATATAGATTATTATATCGTTACTTCAAAAAGGAGGAGGTTTTCAATTCGTCTGTATATATTTTTTTATGTATGTTCAGCGATAATTCTTTAACACAATGTCCGATTTAAATGATTCTTTTTTGCTGGAAAGGGGGTACTTCCGGGATGGTCCCATATAAATTTGGTCAAAATCTAATAATTGGGCCAATGGGAAAATCCTCAAACTTTTCATTTTTTATGTATGTTTAGCGATAATTCTTTACCACCTTGTCCGATTTCTATAATTCTTTTCGTTAGTAAGGGGGTACCTCAGGGGTGGTCCCATATAAATTTGGTTCAGATGTGGTGATGGCATCTGCACGATTTTAAAGTCGGTTTTTTAAAATTACTTTCAATACATCTTACGTAAATTAAAAGTTTAATAATTTGGTGCTTTCTTGATGCGTCGTTTTATGATTTCTTTTTGCATATGTTTAAGTACAGATAATTATTATTATTACTGGCAGTTTATTTTAAATTATTAAAATAATATTTTGTTGGTCCAAAAAAGGCAAAAAAAGCCATGTCACATTCAGTGTAATAATAAAAATTAGATGTATAAATATAGTATATTATGTACCAACAGACTAAACTTTCACTTTCAATCTCGCCTTTTGTCGTAAAAGACTTTTAAATTTTTACCAGTGACGTCCGTGCCGGGTTTGAAATGAATATTTTTGAAAAAAAAATATGGTGCGCCACTGATTTTTCTAAAAACCAAAATTATCTTTAAAATTCTTATATATTTTGGAGCAAATTTGGTTTATGACGTACTTTCGTACGAAACACCCTTTTCGGGTAAGAAAATGAAAACCTTGAAACTGCTTTTGATATTTTGTTGAAATTTGAGAGGAACCCACCATGAGTGGAAACACTTTTTTTGGGAAAAATTTCATAAAAATATCTAGAGTGATAAGAAACTTATGATAAAATAGTTATTTTTTTTTTCTTAAAACTTAACACCCAAAGGATTCACACCCTTAAGTATCGGCACTCAATTAATAAATACCCTGTATTAATTGATATTACCTTATTCGAACCAATAGTCTAGTTTTTCGTTATTTGTATTTATATTTCACACCTCTATACTCTTAAATGTAATTTAATCTAACTAAACCTATTCACTAAATTAAAATATAAAAATAATGTAAAACCCTCTAATAAATCGAACTGCGTTATAACAATATCTCGCAATGCACCGAGAAAAGCAAATACGATTCTGATTCCCCTAATTTAAGTAACTCTGACTCGGTCCGTGTTAGGATTTTTCGGTTCCTTTGTCTTAATTTCGCGCGTTAGAGTTTGGAATACGTATCCCTCGTATCTACAGGCAATTGTTAAAATTATGAATGAATGCGGATTTTGTTTAGTCTCGGAAGTAATTTTGTAGTATTTAGGCTCCACCCTAAAGTTGTAATTTTTATACCTACTAAACTACCGTTGCCCCGCAGGTCTTCCAGTTTGTAATGTAAATTTTCCTCGCAAGAAAATTTGTTAAAATTGGGTATTTCTTCTTTTGATATTCTCACGTTTTGCATGTTTTTTTAATAAAATATGTCACAATTAATGAATTTAGGGGTGACCATTCAATAATTATATCACTAGAGCCTTAATCATATTGCCTTGAACTTGGCTTCGTAGCCCTTAACTGAATCAGGGTCCTACTCTTGACATTAGGACCTAACACGTCTCTGTAAAAGGGCTGAAAAAAACAATGTTTTCTTAAAACAAATAGTATTTCTAGGAGGAAATATGATATATTCGGCAATTTATGAGTTTTAAGAATAACACGTTGTTCTAGGCAACAGTAGTACAAACTAAAACCACAATGATTGACTGTTCGGACTAGACTGCTTTACCCGGGAATATTAATTGTAAATCATGCCTCTTCCATTACCTTGAAGGCTAACAATTTCTGTGCAACAAAACAATTCTACAAAATACTTCACAGCTGAACATACACAAATATGGACCAACACTATCTTTAAAACAATTTAGCTTACCAACTGCAATATCTGCGACACATGTAACAACAATTTGTTTAAACCGCGATTTAAAATAAAACAGGACTTTTAATTTTCTACGATGGAGATCCAGAGCCTTTGGTCGAAGTAATACAAATCGATCTGGCAACACGGTAGCGTAGGTGTACGCGGACATCCGAAATTTCTGTTTGAGTAGGAAATTTAGTGCTCACTGTGAGCAATTTTAGAAAGTACTAATTGAGATGGCAGCACCTCTCAGAGATAAGACTTTGAAAGAGGAAATTCAAAATAGTGTTATTGTTTCATTGAATTTTTCACTAAATTTATAAAAAAATTATTAATGTTTTGAGGTCAATGTCTTTAAATATAATTATTGAAGGTATATTCTATAATATTACATTCATTTTTATAGTTTAAATCTAATTTTTGTTAATAAAATAAATATATTCTTCAATTACGTCATTTCTGCAAGTTCAAAAATTTTCAAAAAATTTATGTAAGTTTCTTAACCAAAACTAATTTATTTTATGAAATAATGATCTCTCTTGATAGTCTAGTTTCTTTGTTATATACTTGTAAAAAAGTAAATTTTCCGATTTTTCTTGAGAACAAATGATACAAACCGGATCAAATTTTGGTAAAATAATACTTAAGGTTGTATATACATTCACACATTTTTTCAAAAATTTTGAACGTGTAGATACTTTTTCCGAGGGTCCATATAAACCTTAATTGTATCTAAATAAAATACAAATTAGGTATGTATGACCAAATTCAAAAAGGTTTCTTAAATGCTGAAATTTAATAAGTACAATTTTGTGGCAAACATTTTTTTGAATTGAACCAATATATAGTTTTAAGAGTAAAATAAAACACAGTTAACAGATTTTTATTGTTGTAATACAAGTATAAAGGGAGATTTGGGAATGAACATGGTATTACCTCATCCTTTAATTTCTTTTTATTTTGCTAACAGTACCATCAGTAAAAATAGTCTTATAATATTTGATATCTTCTAAAAAGTATAGAACTATACGTTTAGTATCCTATAAAAAACATTTACAATGACACAATTGGGGTCAAAAAAAAAAAAAAAAAATAATAACAGTAGCAACTCTTTATCTAACATAAAAACTCTATAAAAAATAATTTTCCTTTTCTAGTATGTTAAATTTAATGCATAATTATTGTTGTTTGTAAGTCTGCATCTATGACTGTAAAATTTTATATTATAGAAAATTGTAATAAAATAAATTACACTTCGTAAGATACATATTGTGACTAGTTTACAATGAATATTATATTTAGACATGAATACATTATTTTACTTACATTAGAAGCTTTAAAAAGACATTGAATTGATTTCTTCTTGTGTTTTCTTTAGTTTTACATTTGATTTTTATCCTGTTTTACAATCTGGAAGAACGTAAATCTTGCTTTGATGTTTTTTGTCACTCATGTTACTTGTACTCATGTACTTTTTTCACATTATTTTGATTCTTTTCACCAATTTTTTAAAAAATCACTTCATTTTACATTGACTTACATAGAAAATTGACACCGCTGTCACATGCCAACTACAGTCAATTTCACGAATTTTATAAAAATAAGGACGGAAATTTGAAATTTGACCATTGCCGATTCTCTCTAGTCTTTATAATATTTACAAACTGTCAACGTCTTCTGTCTATCTACGAACAACGTGTACCTTTAGTTAACCTCTGAGATGCATAGATGACGCCATCGCTGCTGCGGTCGTTGCGTTTTCTATCTTTATGTCCCTAACCCACATACTTTGAGTTTCTTTTACTATACGGAGAATGGTCGCACTGCGCAGCTTTCTGAGTGCCTTTTAAAAGGAGATAGAAAACTCCGCCATTTTGAACCCTTATTACGTGTTGCCTACATCTTGGCGCAATATTTTTAATAGGTGCGCTTTAATCATCCGCTTCTGCTTCGGAATTGTCGGTTTTCTTGTTTTAATCTGACAGGTTAAAACGACTAAACTGACAATTCCGGAAGCAGAAGCGGATGATTAAAACGCACCTAATATTTTGCTTGCTGCTGTCAATGTCAGTGAATATTATTTTTGTCACAGTTTATTGCTAAAGAATCAGTTAGCTCATTCGGACCAGTTGAAAGTTCCAAAATAACATCCACTCCAGGGATACAAATTCAGGATACGCAGAAGACTGCTGTTTTATTATAGGCGGTTGTCATATATTGTATTATCCGAGTTGCATAGTGTATAAACTGAAACATTGAGATCAAAAGTGTCGACGCAGAGTGAGCGATCTGATTCTTTAGCTGTAAACTGTGTCACAGGGTCCAAAATGGCCGCGCCCTATGTTGGGCGTGTCGGACCTCTCTCTTGCCTCGTATAGTAATCAAAATATGTGAATAATTGATATTGTTGACAGTTCTGACATTTTATATTTTGATAGCTCATCATTATTACTTAGTTTTTACAATATTTCGTAAATAATAGCTCTTTTCAGAACTTCAGTAAGCAATTATGCCGTCGGTAGAAAGAAGGCCGTAAAGTCAATTTTTGGTGATTTTTAGTTTTTTTGCTGGATAGGTTGTTTTCCTTGTTCTACGAAGTATAAATACCGTAAAATAATTTTAAATATATTTAAAAGTGAAATTAAATTGGCTGTAAAGTTAAGACGTCATCGTTTCAGTAAGCAAGAACGCCGTATTCATTACAACCATAAGATTGTAAAAAGCCGTAAGTGTCATTTAAGGATTGAAAATAAAAAAAAAACAAGTAACTGATTATAGTAAATTTCAAATTGATTATAAACTTTGTTAATGACATACATTTATTTTTACATTTTTTTTCCATAAGTTTTTTTTCCATAAGGCAGAAGGCACCAAACGTTTCTGTCATTATCTCAAAACTATAACTTTTGACTTTACGTCCTTCTTTCTACCGACGGCAGAATTGTATTGAATTTCTACGATTATGGATCCTTAATCGAGTACCATTAAGGGTAGCAATTCCTGAAAAGCCCTATAAGAAAGGGAAGACGACTTATTTTACATGCTGATTCTTAAGAGAGTTTTGTAGAAAATACAATAGTGGTTTTGAAAGCAAAAAGACGGGAGATTACCATGAACAGATGAATTCCGAAGTATTCCAGAAAAAACTTTATCACTGATTTTTTAAGACTAAAAATTGAAACATTTTTTACCAAAATGATTAAAAAGTAATATTCAAGTAAATTGTATTTATTAGAAAATAATAAAACCATTTTCAAAATTATTAATTTACATTTAAAACAACATCTACTACATTAGAAATCTCTTAATTTAATAATGAGCTAACATTACTTCCACCACAAATAATTTAAAAAATATCTACTTAATATTTAATAGTTAAAATTACAACTTGAGTTGAAATAACCTACAATATTATAAGTTTTAGTAATTGTTGTGAAACCAAACAACATTTGGCTACAATTTTCTTTGTTTTAACTCTTTGTATAATATTATGTTAAATATTAGTCACCTTTAGTCATAATTTAATTGTTAATTTTTGGCACTACCACCCTGTAAAATCCTTAGTTGCATGGGGTAACCAAGAAATGTCGAAGTAACAAGTAAAAATTAATTCTCACATTAGATTTTCGCTTTTCAAAAGTTCTGGCTCTTCTTGGCTAGTTATGTGCCATATTGAGTGCCTCAAGGCATTTTAGTAACCACGTTGGAGCGCCTGGTGGTTCTAGAGTTGAACCTGTCTGAGGTTGGACATTTGGTCTATGGTCACTGATATGGTGTACTGTGTCGCTGCGTGTGTGCCATTTGCGGAGCTGCCGTAACTGGGTTGAACGGTGGATCAGGTGCATGATCTACAAAACACGTATCGTATTGTTTTGACTATTTTTATTCCAATAGCTACAATTGCGTGCAGGTATTAACAACTTAATTGACTGGTTTTAGTTTTTACGACTTTATTAATAGGTTGTTCATTACACAAGGTTGTTTGTATTTTAATATAATTTTTGTTCTTTTGTACTTGTGTTCTTTACTACTTTTAATATATTGAAAGTTAATTTTTAATTGAGTTTTACTGAACCTCAAAGCAACAGGTAACTTAGGGAATCCGTAAATACTGCGCCTTTTGGGAAAAATAGACTTCTCAAGTCGTTAGTGTGTATATTATTGGTTGGCTTATCATCAAACCCTAAGTGGTTGATGACCACTGATGTTCCACCAATAGGGCCTGGAACAGTAATGATATAATGTTAACATGTAGTGTTATGAAAATGTTGGTTCCAGTTTTAAAAACAAATCCTGACTCATAGGCCTGTAAACTTTTGAATGCCTTCATTTGCCCTTTAGCCTATTACCTATGGGTTAACACTAAATATACTATAATGTCCATATTACTTATAGGAGAAATTTCAGTCACTGTGTGATCGTTACCATTTAGCTATTCAGCCAGTTGGCATTCGCCTTTTACTTGCGTTTATACCTATAACAAATATATCATTGAAAATGTAAAATGATTATATTTTTGTTTTATATTCACGTGCATCTTGATATTCTCTTAACAATTTTCATAAATATTTAATATCCATTTAAAAAAAATCATAATCCTCAAAAAGTCGATTTCAAAAACAAGAAAAACATATTTCATTAGACAGTGACAGTTCGTTTTAGACACATTTTTCAGATCACAATAATGTGAAATTTACGACCGTTGTCTGAAACCAATAAAAACATCGAATCCTATGACATTTATTTGTTTCTTAACCCCTTATTGGCCGTTAGCCGACTAGGGCCGATAATAACAACTATTATATACATTTTGAACACGACTATATTTCGGAACATGCTCTTAGTCATGGCAATTGTTTCTTATGCCGTGCTCTTAGTAACGAATCTAGTTATTTTTCCCTGTGGAAATGCGTCTTTTCAATTCGCTCCTCTTAGTAAAATCAAAGTATGTGTTAAAAACAGAGTATAGAGTTTCCTTGACAAGTAATAACATTTCCAGACATTTCTGGACTATTCTATCTTCTTTTACTCGTACTTTTACTTATGACGTCCGCAGCACGCTGTAGGGTGATGGGTGATATATTTCTTATTTTATTCGCACGTTTCCTATAACAGCTGCAGGCTACTGCAGGGAGCTGCGTAACATTGCTCTCTACTCTCTAGTTATTCGCCCGAATAACTTGTTTACTGGAACCTAGTTGGAGCCAACGGGGAGCATCCGGACCACTATATGGCGCTTACTTTTCAATGTGAAATACCTTGAGTTTACTTCCGGTTGACAACTGAATGCGGTAGATCAGGTCATTGATTTTCTTGAGGACGGTCTAGGGCCCTTCCCAGTTCCGTTGCAGTTTCTGATAAAATCCTCCTCGGTGCTTGGAACTGCACAGCCATACCTGGTCGCCTTTCTCAAAATGTGTATCTGTGGCACGTCTGTCGATTCTAGATTCTGCTTTATCGGTATGAGCTTTCAGTAGTTCCTGAGCGAATTCATAGACTTGTGTCCTGCCATTGCATACATCACATTTTTTACACCAATCCGCTACATCCCGTCGGCAATTGACCCAATAAAATCTTTCCCGAACTCGTGCCAGTGTCCTTTTAGTATCAAAGTGTCCTCCTGAACGGCTGCTATGAAGCTACATTTATGACCTGTGATTTCGGCAGTATCACTTGGCGGACTACATGTACTCCATCGGGGCTATCCCACTTCCGGTGCGATAGGCCATCGTAAAGATACAGGGAATCCCACTGGGTCCAGTAGCCTTTTATAGTTCTACTGCATTTGGCTATCTCTTGCCCAGTAGGTGTGACTTTATTTTTGAGCTATTCTCGGACAACCTTTAAGTCATTGTCGTTCTTCTGTCACTTTCTCAGACTTTCAAGGGTGATTTATTCTTCGTCGCCCTCTGGCTTGATGGTGGATGCCCGAAGAGTAACTTTATCAACCGAGTCCTCTTGTTCTTCGAGCCTTTTACCATACCAGCATTGTTCCTCTAAACGGGGTTGCCCGAAGGGAATGTCTGCGTTGGTGTGGAGACCTCTTCGATGCTCTACTTTCTGGTTATTGTTAGAAAGCCAGCTCGGTGTGGGTGATTTGCTTTTTCGGGACGCATAGCTGCTGTAACTATTTCTAGTTGGTTCTAGTAGCGGGCTTCGAAATATTGTTTTATGTGATTTTTCGGTCTCATTCCCTGATTCTCTATTTATAGAATGAGCCATGCTTCTACAGATTCTTTGAAGATGCCCGATTCTTCCGCAATTGAAGCATCTCCTGCTTCCATTTTGGCTGTTTCGTTGCATATTTCGTAGGACATTAAAGATATGTGAGAGGGTAGGTTGGGGAATAGCATTAGTATTGGCCTACTCACTTTCCTGCGATTTAATTTCCCTCCCTTTTGCGCGAGAAGAACTATATAGGAGTTTTACAGCTTCATATTCCTGGGCTGCAAACAGTTTCTCTCTCAGCGTCTTGTGATGTTGTAGACGAGGGACTTGCTGCATTTCCGCATCTTGTAATCCATCAATAAATGACTCTATTTTGATTTATTCTTGGAAATCTTTGGGCGCCTGTAGATAGGCCAGATGAATCAATCTTCTTATGTCGGCCCCGAATTTCTGTAGACTCTCAATGTTTCTAACTACGAATCTTTAGATAGCTTTGAAATACCCGTTTTAAATAATGCTGGCCATATCTTGTCTCCAAAGCTTGGACAAGAGATGAATAACAGGGTTCTTCTTGGGGAAGTAACTGTAAAACGGTTACTGCCTGCCCTCGCAACGACACTATCAATGAAGTTGCCATCTCTTCCTCAGTCCAGCCATTGGCTCTAGCTTCAAATTGGGGTCGATACGTTTCCCAAGTTGTCTGACCGTCAAATGTGGGTGGGTGGGACATGGCTTTGGTTTGGTTTTTGGTATCTCAATTTATTGCAACTCAACTTTAACAACAATTATACAACTGATAACATTAATATATAACGTCTTACATATAAAACTGAAAACTGACGTCAGGATCATATAGCTTGCTTGGCCCTTCTCGAACCTTTTCGAAATGTCTAGAGTATCTCTAGTCTTTATAGAGTTTCCTTGACAAGTAATGACATTTCCGGGTATTTCTGGATTATTCTATCTTCTTTTACTCGTACTTTTACTTATGACGTCCGCAGCACGCTGTAGTGTAATGGGTGACATATTTATTCTTTTATTCCCACGTTTCCTGTAACAGCTGCAGGATACTGCAGGGTGCTGCGTAACAATATGACATTTCAAAAATAGACAAAAATCACATAAATATTATATAAATTGCTTACATTTTTACCTTTTTCAGCATATCTGGATTTGCCATCTAACTACAGAATTATGCTGTAACGTTAGAATATAAAAAATCTGATGTGTCCAACACATGACTTTCCTATCTAGTTATTATAGGCTTTTTCCGGTTATTTTGTACAACCTATTGCAGCATCTCTATAAATGTTTAGAGGATAAACTAAATATATACATTGTCCACATACATCTACCTCGAAACATTTTTCTATAGATATTCATTGAAAACGAAAATACTGAAAAATTTTAATTTAGCACTTTTCCATTACGGTCCATTTTAGAAAAATCATGTATAAACAAAAATTATAGAGATCGATATCGCAAACAACTTTTAGTTCAACAATTTTCATAAAAATCAGAATTTTGCACATGTTTTCAAATTTCTCGAATACGGACCATTTCAGGAAATTATAGATAATAATATTAGAAGTAACTTTTATTTGAACAATTTTCTTCTTCAAACATAAGTAACAGATATATTCCATAAAATATAAAAACGGCCTCCCATAAAGTACCCCTCCAGATGTTCCGACTTTGTCCAAAATCTAATCATTTCACGTCAGGCCAAAAAAACCTTAAGTTTAAAATTTAATGTTTTTTCTTTATCCGTTTTTGAGTTTTCTTCAAAATTCGAAATTTACACATTTTCTCAAATATCTCGAATACGGTCCATTTTAGAGAAATTATGTATACAATAAAAATTATAGAGAATTATATTATAAACAACTTTTATTTGAACAATTTTTATAAAATTTATTTTTTTTACATTTTCCTAAATTTCTCGAATACGGACCATTTTAGGAAAATTTTGTATGGAACAAAAATTATAGATAATTATATTAGAAGTAACTTTTATTTGAAGAATTTTCTTCTCCAAACGTAAATAACACAGATATTGTTACGAATAATGTTTAACATATTTTAAAATTCTAATTTTAACATCCTGTATTTTTTTATCTTATTTTGTTTTTAAGATTTTATGGAAAAAATTTGTTTATGTTACTTACTTTTCCAAAAACTAGGTCTTAATAAAAAATATTAAAATAATTGTCAGAATAATATAAGAAAGGAATAATCAACACAGTGGAACAGTTAAGTAATAGAGAATTTGTTGGTTCTATATTTTTATTTATGTTATATTAGGAATTTGAGTACATTGATTCACTTGTGTATTTACAACTTAATAAATCATTACTACAAATCCGTCACACACGCACATACAGACACGCAGACACGCACACACGCACGCACGCACGCACGCACGCACGCACGCACGCACGCACGCACGCACGCACGCACGCACGCACGCACGCACCCACGCACGCACGCACGCACGCACGCACGCACGCACGCACGCACGCACGCACGCACGCACGCACGCACGCACGCACGCACGCACACACACACACACCATCGCGAAAATAGTCAAAACGGATTCAGGGGACCTCAAAACGTAAAAATCCGTCGAAAACTCGAGGTCGAAAAAATCATGATTCCTATACTTTCCTTATATCTGTATACGGATAGGAAAGTAAAAATGACAAAGTTGTCCATCGTATAAAAATATTCACTTCTCTCGTAATTTTATCTAGAATATTTGTCATCTTCCAAGAAAAGCTGGTATTCTATTTCCGGTTTTTAATAAAATTAAAATAAATAGAAACACAAATTAAAAGTTCCAAATATACTGACAAATGTGCAGTTCCGTCGCCGTTACCGTTTGTTTGACGTTGTAGTCGCCGTTGAACTTAAAATTTTGTTAAGGCCAAGTTCAATGACAAGTGACGGCGACTTTTTTATCACAAGAAATACAGCTCTGAACGATATTTTCAAAAAATGTTTTCATAAATGGGTTCAAAAAACTGTAAAGAATGATGGAAAGTCCATGGTTTGTTTTACTTTTAATGCATAATATTTTAATAAGTGATATTTAACAAATATTTAAAAGTTATGACTTTCCATAATTTTTTATAGTATTTAAAAGTTAAAACGCAAAATACATTCTTTTGTTTTTGCCTAATTATTTCAGGATTCTTGTGATAAGATTTAAAAATGTAGGGCCCATAAGATGCTGCCATCTGAACAGACGGAATAGACACTAAATTTGAAAAATTGCAACATCGCTCCCTATGCAGACGAATGTAAAATGGCTTAGCCCAATTTGACCATGTTTCTGGGTGAGGGGCGAGGTGGTGTGCGGGGAAAGGTTGCAAGTAAATAAATTATTCTATAAATGCTATTTTCTGTTTGGAACACAACACAAGCATGTTTGTTTTGAAAGTTTGACGTTTATGGTTTGACGTGTCATTTCAATTTAATGGACTTTAATAATTTAAAAGATGCAATGTACTTATATTATTTATATATTATATTATTGTAGATCCAGGTATGTTTTCGGTTTTTATTTTATTTTTATTTTCTTTATTTGGCTAGTTTGCTAATATCACAATATTCAAATTTAGTAAAAAATAATGTAATAATATAACAATTATTTTAATAACATTCTAAATAGGAAATGTAATTTAACTGCGATTGTTTTGATAACAGTATTTGCATATAGTCTGTGAATTTCATCTGTTTCCCAATAATTACCCTTAAATATTTTAATTTTTCTACTAACTGTAGGTATAGATTTTCTTTCAATTTCCTATATTGTTTGTTCACAAACTGCATATAGTTATTACTTATCAGCTTATATTTTGTTTTAGGTATTTGGGTTGATTTTTAACAAATGATTTCAACATCATTTATAAACATTTTGCAGAGTTTCATTGACAATTAACTCTTACTATGTTATCTGAATCCTTACAACTTACAAGAAACATAGATAAGGACATCATAGGCTAACATTGATTATTGCGACATCAACAATCATTAATATAAATTAAAAATAACAGGGGACCTAATTTTCTTCCTTTGATGTGGTTAATTTCTTCTGATCAGGACAGCGATTCTTT
Source organism: Psylliodes chrysocephalus (assembly GCA_927349885.1). NCBI lineage: Eukaryota > Metazoa > Arthropoda > Insecta > Coleoptera > Chrysomelidae > Psylliodes > Psylliodes chrysocephalus. The sequence continues at coordinate 66,043,993 of OV651813.1, read as the reverse complement.
TATGCGAACTCGACACATTACATACAGAATAGAGAGAGACATTACATTAAAATCGTTGTCTGTCGAACAAAGATAGGAGTCTCGATAGGAGACGTACTTAAAGATGAGAATCCCACTACATATGTTATTTAATTTTAATCTCTCTGATCTGATACTTAGATAATCTACATGCTACCCCAATGCATGCTTTATAGCATATATATAAAAACCACCTTTATACAAATACTTTTTAATTTTTTTATCGAATGGTATGATCAACAGAATCAAGTGCATTTTAAAGAAATACAATTAATTTTTAATTGTACATATGGCGGGTTGTACAATAGGCAGTTAAAATGTAGACTTCGTTTAAACTGTGAACCTTTTTGTATACTCATCGGTTATTGTTAAACATAGTTTTCAAAATGACATTTGTTTTTGAATATAACTAGTTAAAAATAAAACTCATGTTAGTTAAAATATGTTTAGAATATTTTTTGTACAACCTGCCCATAATGTATTTTGTAATAATTACAAATGATAATATTCTTGTAAGGAAGTTAATTCGTAATACTCGTTCTTTTACAAACTCTTAAAGCTTGGAGATCCCTACTTTTCTTTAGTTCGTTCTAGGCCAGAATATGCATCTCTTGTCTGGAACCTTATTTACAATATTCATAAAAGATCATTGGAAAATGTTCAGCGGCGATCTCTCAAGTACCTTTCTTTTAAAATAGATGAGCTGTATCCCATTCGAGGTATTGAAGAATCTCTGCTTCTTTCGAAAATAGAAGGGTAGTTTCCAGTGTTACATTTTATTATAAAATTTTACATAACACTATTGATGTACAGTTCATCAAATTTCTGGAGGCTTTCGACGGCTAGACAGAGAAAGCACTACTGACAGGCATCCCGACGGATTTACGCAATGAAAGTACACTCTGCGCATCAAGTATTTCACTATTTCATTCAGACGTAAATGTCAGATGTAAATTTTGCTAAAACATTTCTTTTATTTTCGTTTGTGTTTTTTGCTCATTACAGTTTAATAGAACCTAAGTATGGAGTTTAATAGCAAATTAAGAGGCCGCGTGATTAACAGTCAATCTCGCGAAATAATAGCCAATGTTATAGAGTTTATGAGATGAGAAGAAAACTTTAATTCACCTTCAATACCATTTAAAAATGTAAACGATCGTGTTGCTGCAGCCACAGGAGTATCTAAAAACACTGTCGTCCGCATTTCTGGAGAGAAAAAAAGAATCGATAACCGTGAGATATCGGAATTTTCATCACCAAGAAAAACCATTAAAAAACCAAAAATAGTTAATGATATAGATGAAGCTGCACAAGAATCAAATTTTATTTTTTTATTATTAGATAGCTATTTTTGTTTCTGAGTTGTGTTCATTTACAGGCTCAATTTTTTTCCGTTTCTCCTTTTTGATTTTATATGGGGTTTCAAGTTGTTTTTGACTTATTTCGACGTAAATCACAACAACACATTTTTTTAATAAAACAAACAAGTGTCAAGAGGTATATGTACGTGTAAACTACAATTACAAAAAATTGATATGAAACCCATGAAACCACCAACAAAAATGTAAAGCTAGCTTCCGTACTAGAACATGGTGTCATTCGTCGAGATAATTTATCGTTTTGTTTAATAGATCAAGAAATGTAAATATTCCCCTGTTATTTTTTATAAAATTATAAGAGAAATAAATTTTTTTCTAAATAGTATAGTTTATTATTTTGTAGAAAAACAAAATTTCGAAAATTTTAGTAATGTTTCAGAAACAACCGTTATTAATAATAAGGTAGAAATAAAATATAAACTATTTCCAGGATTTACAAAGGCATACAAAAAAATTATAGGTATTTTCCGCTATCCTATAAAATTTATATTTTCTGACTCAATTTCAAAAGGTTGAAGGAATTCCAAAACACCTTTTATGGCATAATAATTATTTTCAATTCTACATACTATCTTTAGCTGCCTTTAAAAACGTTCTAAGAAAGTCCAATCAGACCAATTTAATCCCTAAACTATTCCACACTTTTAAAATTTAATTACCTAAAAATATTAAAAACTATTTAAAATAACTTGTTTAGCAGACTGTACAATAGCTATCTTAGTCACACGTAGCGCGTTCTCTGTCTGGGCGTCGGACACCTCTAGAAATTTGATGAACTGTACTATTTTTGATAAATTAAATAAATTTTAATGTTCCCCAAACAGCCATTAGATATCATAAAACATTTTATACAGCAAGTATTTGAACGAACTTGGGAAGAAATTCACCTATAACGCTAATGTGCTCAAATTTTAATTAATTTTGTTCTGATTGGGATATTTATTTCGACCATTAGTTGTACTAATTTGTAGCTAATGTATTTAGGATTCTTTCTTTTCTTTTTTTTTTCTTGCTGTTGCTAAAATTATTTTCTGTGGAAATATGCTTAACATTTATTTCATGTATTTTGTTCTGTAAATCGATTAATTTGTTGGGCAATAAAATTATTTTTATTTTAATAAGCAAAAAAATGTTTATTTTGATGCACCTACCACCTTTAAAAGTTTGTCAGTACATTAACGAGAAATCCTATATAATTCCCAAAGAAAAATATTTTTGGAATAAATTCCGAATTCTATTTATTGATATTTGTTATTTTTTAGGTTCAATGACTCGAAACATGATGATCAGCTGCACCAAGGATATCCTTGATACTTAAAAAAAATGGTACGAGATTAAGCAGATTTGATGCTATGTCACATTGTGGTGCGAAGACGTGGCTTGTATAAATTTGGGGTATCAGTTGATAGAAAACAGTACGCAAAAATAAATTTAAATCTGCAGATATATAGCCATATTCCATACCACAATATGTCATGCGTGAACTCTAAGAGATTTCATCGGCTAAGTATCATTCCTCTGTAATGTTTTGTATCATTAGGAACACGCAACATTGTAAACAATTATGACCAGGGTTTCCTGACCTTTTCCCTAGGTCAGAGATAATAAATGAATACTAAATAATGTATAGTAATAAATATTGAAAATATATATACTTTTAAGAGTTTTATTATGTCAGCCATAGTTTTATACCAAAAACGAAAATAAACTGAAATTATACATTAAAAATACACTCATAAATTAACTATATTTATAACACTCATCGACTCTCTCCTGGCTAAAATATTACTTATCTATCTATTAGGCTCTGTTCCGCCTATTTTTTGCCTTTAGCCTCCTTCTGACACTTCCATTCGTTCTTATTCAGTGTAGTATCCACATAGTTTTCAGAATATCAAGTGTTATACCTATCTGATGCTTGGTCCTGCAAAGTTCATCTTCAGTACACCTGTTTATGTGACATCTATCTCGATGTCAAGTTTGATTGAACACCCGTTTCTTTCCTATTACTCTTATACTTAACCAGAACTAGCTTAGACTTGAACGTATATGTCTAATTCGGCCAAAACACAGCTTTGGTACACAAATATCTATTTTACCGCTGGTTTCATTACAAAAACCTGGAGTAAAGGGTAAAATTATCTCTTGGCCAGTACACTCGTATAATACACTTGGGTATTAGCCTATATTATTTTTGATTGAAGACGTATACATTTAAAAATGTCGTTTACTTAAAAATAAACATTTAATTTTGATATTTTATTTAACTCGATCAAAACATTAAATTATTATTTTCCATGGCTTATACCGGACCTGTATGTACTCTAGTAGCCATGGAGTAGCTGACAGTGTTGCCGTCAGTTGCCGCCACATATTCATTAGTGAGATACGTTTTATAAATTCATTGTGTTACAAATTTGTTGACATAAGGAGATAGAAATTTAAAGTGACGTCTTTTATTACTTTGAATGAAAAAAATCGATAATGCAATTTTCTAACCTAAAAAAAAATCGTGATTATTTGTCAAACAAAATTGCAGCTAACGGTGACAGCAACTTCGAACGGTTACTGCAACTGCAAGTTTATAAATCGGTCTTTAATTCTCCGATATTTACGGATTAGAATAAAATCGGATTAAGAATATTTTTAATTATGGTGCATAGCTGAAAATGGCATTAAACGCGATTAAATTCTTAATCTGGATTAAACGTGTACGGTACATACGGGCGTTATAGTTCTACCTTTAGGTCCCATGTTTTAATTGGTCCGTATTTATCCATTAACTATTTTAATTATTATTTTGTCAAATATATATTTAAAACACAATAAAATTAAAAAACATACACACCATTCACTTGAAAGTGACGTTTAGTACTGAGCGCAGGTTTCAGTAGTGTCACCTGGTGGTGACAGTTCGCCTATTGCCCCCATATGCATCGTATTAGGCATTCCAACGACCTGTCAAACAATAGGTGCCAGTGGGAAATTCTTGTATATCTAAGGGGGTAGCGACATAGTCTTGCAACTTGGACACTATTTTTATTCGAAGTAGTAGTCGTCAAGCCTGCCAATTTATGAAGAAATGTATAGGTGGGTTTTTTAAATATTATTTGTATTGTGTTTGACATAAAATATTTAAATGTAATCCATTATTCATGATTTTACGTTAAGTAGATAGAATACACCGTATGTCGCCACCCTTAGACATACCAAACCTTCCCACTGGCAATTCATTTGTTTGGAATGCCTAAGACTCGCACCTCACACTGTATAACCAATACACTTTCATGATACCGGGGTATATATTCTTGAATGTCAGGGAGTATTAATTTTGAGGGAAGAATGAGATAAAAATACAAATTTTGTACGTTGCAGATAAAGAGAAAAAACTGGTTTTCTATTCCCTCGAATTCGAGAATAACTACCCAGACGGGAAAAGGGGTATCGTACGTCGCACATAACCGTAGTGTTTAGGGAGGATTTATTTAGATTTTATAAAATTAGGTATTGATCAAATTTTAATATCATATACACGTTCAATAGGTCTTCTGAATCAAAGGTAAATTTATAGAAACAATTTTCAATATATTCAAAAAACTGTTCTGTATATTTTCTTGTATATTAAAATAGCAATTCAATCTGAAGAAATAGTTTTGTTAGTATTTGAAACTACTAGACTAACGGGTGCAGAAGAAAAAATTAAAAAATCTATAAATGATCACTATGATTTTGATTTTAGCCCCATAATTTTCACCTACCTTGTACAATAATAAAGTAATATTTAATATATTAAGGCAGTTACACCATGCAAGGTGACTAACGTTTACTATGTACATCATAAATTAATTTAATATATTAAATAAACAATTAACACAGCAATTATTTAAGAGATATACGGCTGGAAAATAAATAAATGATTATCTTGTTTCGATTTGAACTCACATTTTGCAGTGTAACACAGTAAATATAAATTTTCTCAATGTTGCGTAATAAGTATTATAATCAAAATAGTTTCGGAATTTTTTTTTGTGATAAAATAAGATATGCCAACGGGACGGAGCTTTATGGGAAAACGACCAAAGATATAAAAAATTCGTTTGGGAGGAATACGTAGGTTACAGACGGCTACAATTTAAAATTTGTTAGATGTATACAGGATGTCCCACATAAGAGAAAATATACAAAGTTATATTATTTTTAATGGAACACCCTGTTTTTTATTTTAGAATTAAAAACTACATCAAAAATAATGTCAGTTAACTAAAGGTTCCCTATTACTATTATTATTAGTTTTCGATTTATTTGAATTTTTAAGGAAAAAAAGTCTCCCAGAAATTAATTGTTTACTCTTGTTTGAATAATTTTTAATGAACATTTCCGAAAGCTTGGAATAAACTTAAAAAAGTACTCTTTCATTTGCTGCATTACCCACTAATTACTGGTTTAATTATTAACTAGTCAGCAACGACTATCAACTCTTTTATATATATATATATATATATATATATATATATATATATATATATAAAAACATGATTAGTTAGTCAACTGACTTTTTTCATATTTTGAGAATATTTTTAAATGTAGAAATTGATTTTTGTGTAAAAATATTATATGAAACTTTACCTACCATTTTTCAGTTTTTATTGTAAATTTAATAATTTTTATAATTCGTCACACATGTTAAATAAAATAATCTATTTTTTAAATACCCTTTATTGACAAAAAACAAGTGAACTAAAATGTGTATTTTATCAGTCCCATCACAATACATAATGTTACACAGATACAAACTAGAATGAAAATATATAATGCGTGGCATTCTAAATTATAATTTTCACAGTTTAACAGACACCCTTAATCCCTATTTTCAATCAGATTATTTTCAGAATCAATAGGCTTCATCCCCTTGTTAATATTATTGTTTGTTTTTGAGTTAGATTTATTTTAAATATTTCAACTCCCCTTAACTCCCCACTTCTATTAATTTTTTTTTCACAATCAATAAGCCTCATCTCCTTATAGAGCTTGATTTCTAATAAAAATTTCATGTTGATATCGCTTTTCATTTTTGATTTATGATTCTTTTTTAATTTTAACCCCCTTGAACCCCCATTTTTAATCAGATTTGTTTTTTTAAAAATAAAGGGTTCTTCTCCTTATAGAGCATGATGTTTGCTAAAAATTTCAAGGTAATATCATTTTTAATTTTTAAGTTAAATTTTTTTTTATATTTTAACCCTCCCTTGTTCCCCATTTACGTAGATTTTTTTCAAAATCAATAGGTATTATCTCTTCTTATAGAGTTTAATTTTTACTAAACATTTCATGTTGATATCGCTTTTCGTTTTTAATTTAGGATTTTTTTTTAATTTCAACCCATCCTAACCTAATATTTTTAATAAGATTTTTTTATAAACAATATTTTTTTGTCCCCTTATAGAGCTTGGTTTTTGCCTTAAATTTTCAAGTTTATATTATTTTTCGTTTTTGACTTATCGTGCAGACAAAAACCGTGACATCGGACAAAGTAAACCTATAATACTATTTACAGACTACTTTTTTTTAATAAACATGAATTGCTGGTTATTAGAACATATTTCTTTGTTCTAATAACAAATTTTCTATGACATACCTGGTGTCTTATACCTCCAACATGCCTCTATAAATAGTACGACTATCGGCAGAGTTAAATAGTGTTGTTTAACGTTTAACTTGTAAGTTTATTAAACATTGAACATAGTGTTCTTTTTTAAAGTCAACTTATATTGTGACACCACTATACATGGTATAGAAAACCCCTCAAAAGGTCTATGAGCCGATTTTAAAAATATAACCTTTATAAAACTGCACTGTCTACATAGTTTACCTTCCAGTTTCTTAAATTAATTTAGGCCAGTGCAATATTTATATTTTATATCTTCTTTTTTGTAAGTTTATAAAATCCTCAGTGCTGTATCAATCTGACACTGTTTATCAGTGCCTCTGGCATTTATAGATAGGGCATTTTTCTATAACTTCAAAGGACAAAAATACCTACAAAATAAACAATAATTCATATAAAATTGTACTAGAGTCAAGAAATTTGAAAATAAACATAACCTCAACAAATAATAGTAATGTTCTTACCAGTGACGTTTTTCGGTAACAATCGTTGAATTGGCATACATACTTCCGATTTATCAAAATCGCAGTTTTATTTGAACTTAATTTTTAATACAATTCACAATTAAAATTGTCTCATTTTTAGAATTTGACAGCTTAATTGGAAAGTTGGTTGGAAACGTTGAGAAGATAGAATATGAAGTAGGTAGAGACGGAATAGGGACTATTTTGTGATATGACAAATGAAGGTACTTTGAGTCATATTTTAATTAATTTTAAGTTAATAATTTTATATTTGTAGATAGACGGAATGAAAATGTTTTTATAATATTTAAATCACGCTATTTTAAAAAAATGCCATTTATTATCACCAAAACTAACTAGTTCGAATTTGACATATGTCGTAAAAGAGTAATGCAAAAGTGCAGATACATTTAGTACCATTATTGCTTCCCTATATCTATGATTTAAAAGATTTGTATGACCGCCCTACTTGGCGACGTCACGGTGTGCGTTGCGCAAATTAGGCTGATTTAAGTTATTTTATGACTGATTCACTACGTTTCAAGGATCTGTTATCGTGTGACATCTCTTTTTAACTAAAGATTTTCAAGTCCGCCTCTCACTCCTTCTGGCTCACTTAAAAAAGCGTGCTATGAAAACGCGATTAGCCAGAGCGCAGTGGCATACCAAAAAATAGAAATTAACACGTATGAATATTCCTTACATCAGTTCATGGAACTATAATAAATATCAGTCATCTATAATTACTTGTTTGAAGCTCAATCACGGCCGATTCCCTGCACATTTATGTAAAATTGGAATATTGGATTCTCCCTTTTGTCCATATTGCAATATAAACACTGTAGCAGATATCAATCATTTATTTTTAGATTGTAATAAAAATGCTCAACATACCACCGTATTATATCAAGATTTAAATAAACTTTCACTCCCACTTCCACTCAATATTTCTTCAATTTTAGTTCAATCAGATAAGATAATTTTTGACGCTATTATTAAATTTACTCAAAATACTAAAATAGATATTTAACATAATATATATGAAAATTATTAAGTTTAAACTTTCTGTGGTAAATAGACTTACATGTCTGATGCCATCCCATTACTAAAAAAAAACGTATGAAAACAATAAAATTATTAAAATTAAATTAATATTTTTATGTTATTTATTTTAAATAAAGTGTTTTAATGAAATGTAAGTGGGCATGTTCACTGGACAAATGAACCAATGGAGAAACCACCCCTGTTCAGCGATAATTCTTTACTAAGTCGTCCGATTTCTATTATTCTTTTTAGAAAGAGGGTATCTCAGGGATAGTTTCATATAAATTTAGTCAAAATCTAAAGAGGTCTATGATAAAATCATCACTCTTAATTTTTTATGTATTTTCAGCGATAATTCTTTACCTCATTATCCGATTTCTAATATGCTTTTTTTGTTAGAAATGGATACCTCAGGGGTAGTTCCGTATACAATTGGTCAGGATCTGATGATCTATTAGAAAATCAAAAATTTCAATTTTTTGAGGCATCTGAACGATTTTGAAGTCGGTTTTTAAATTAATAAATTAGTTTTCTATGAAAATTTCGAAACACGACCGCAATGCTAATGATTTATCATGAGTGACAGTGACACTGCTGAAATGGCAACAGTGTATTTCATAAAAAGACGGATCAATTTTTGCTCCTTGCATCAAAGTTGTCTTTTTCAAGAAGAGACCCTTTTCTCTGTGCAATTTTAAAATCCTAAATTTGTAGCAGGTTTATTATTATTATTATTATTATTATTATTGAAGATATCACATCAATTATAATATAAAATATTTCGTGTTGTTGAAAATGCTTTATTTCCTCCTTTTAAATAATTTCTTAGAACATAATATTCTAAGAATTTATTATTAGGTGTATTAGTTTTACTTCAAAATAGAACAGTACAATTACCGGATATTCTTTCACATTTTATCAATAATTGATTTTTATCTTTTTTTTTTTTTAATTGACGTAGATATCGTGCCCAGTTCCTTTTCACGGATTGTCTGGCAATTATTGGAATTCCTCATTGTTACATTATGTAACAAGTCCAAGGTGACAATCGTTTTGTTTTGTTTATGTAGCGTATTTAAAGTAATATTCTTATTTAAAATTAATCTATGCTATCCTAATTTTCCTTAATCGCTTGAGTAGAAAGATTTTTTATCTTGTATTGGAAATTAGATGGAGTTAAATATGACTTTATAAATAAGGAATCTCCGTGATTAATATGTATTATTTTTTATATGTATCGTGTACTGTTAAAAATATGTTCGTAAAAAATATAAAACAAATAACGTTATGTAAATCGCTTTAGGGCTCCTTAAAATATTCTTCTTTATAATCTTTTAATACATTTGTACAATCATGGCACGTTACCCCCGTAACTAGTATTCAAATGCTTAAACGGTCTCTTCGGGCAATGAAACACGCATTTTATTTGTGATTTGTCGGAATAAGAAGTCATTGAACTATAAATCAGGCGAATATTGGCAATGAGTCATTAAATGGAGGATGTTACTGGTCAAAAACTCGCCAGTTCGTCGTGCTGTGTAAGCATTTGCATTGTCATGATGAGGAATAATTTACGCTGTTTCTTCTGATTTCAGCGATACCTTCCGGCAAACAAATTAAAGTCATCATCACAGATTTGGATAGAGGAGATAGGAAAAGGCCGTTTTCCCCGGTGTTTCAAAATAATCACACCATGTAGGCCGCCATGTTGGAAATTTAAGCGTACAACGCACATGCGCAGTTGTAGTGTTTTGACAGAAGTGTCATTTATGTCAACTATTCTTGGTTTCTTTCGAAATTCGCTATTTTAGTGAATTTAAAAGAATTTTAGAAGTTTTTACTATAGACAATTAATAAAATGGGAAAGACTTGCTTTGTTTTTGGTTGTTTAAACAACGAGGATTCAGAAAACATTACATTCCACAAGTAAGATATCATTTCTACCAGAACCGTATTCTTCACCACAGTTTCATTTTCTAGAAAACGAAATATAGTACAATAACAAACTGTATGTAGGTATCTAACGTTGATATTACTATAATTTTTTTAGATTGAGGAAAAGGCGTATGCTTCTTGGTTAATAGCTATTGGAAGAAATCATTGGAAAATATAAGTGCAAATACGAGTGCAAATAACGCTATTTGTTCCTCCCATTGTCATAAAGATGATTTAATTGTTTCAAAACGAATAGATACAATAAAAAAATAATGCAATACCTTCCATAAATATGCCTAAAATTGAAGATTTTTATAACATTAGTGTTATGAGGTAAATATATACATAAAATTATCAATTTGTTTCTTTTTATACTTTTTAAGAAAGTGATAAAAAATTGTTAATTATCCCTATTATTTTTAGAAATTTACAACCTTCAGCTTGAACGAATATTATTAATTCAGAATCTAACGAGGAATTATAGAAGTTGCCAGTTGGTTATTTTTTATTAACGGTTTAGATGGTAATGAAAGAAAAAATGTGGCGTTATAGGCTCTTCTAAAATTGCATGAAAATGGAGTTATCATCACCTAATTATCATTTGATGGATAACATTAGGTGTAAACCTATACAACTTTGATATTGACACTGCAACTCCATACTTCTTGCATTCACCATAGATAAAAGTACTTTTTTTATAATTTTAGATGCATGTCACATACTTAAGTTGGCTTGGAATAACTGGGATAACCTTACTAAAATTTTCAAAACTAATGGCGAAATTATTGATTTTAATTATATAAAATTGTTGCATTATATTTAACAAACAGAAGGTTTACGTTTGGGTAGCAAATTAAGAGTGCCCCATATGGATTGGAGAAAGACATGAAGGTTTGTACACTTAAACGAATTTAGAAATTACAAATACTAAGTAACATTACTATTAATTGTATGAGGAAATTTGAGAAACTGTTCTATTTACTAATTTCTCGAAATCTTTTTAGATTTCAATGGAAAATGCCTTTGTCTCAAAAAACGGAGACTATATGGATGTCTGAAATATAAGCTGCAACAGAATGTATAAAGAAACTTAAAACCTTTGACAGCAGTTATGTTATTCAGTGACCGAAGAAGAATAGTGGTGTTCTAGACTTTGTTTTATAAAGTTTGTAATAGGTTTATATGACAAATATGTAAACTGTTAATATATAAACTTAGTACAGATCACATAGAGCTATTTTTCTGCAGTATATGGAATAGTATTAGTTTAATTGTATGATGCAATTACATTTTATTTCTAGGGCTAGGTATGGATGGAACAATAATCCTTTATCTGTAAAAATTTTGCATTCATATAGACTACGATTACTTCTGTACCATGACATTAAGAATCTTAATGGACCCCATCAACATTTTACAAATGAGACTAAAAAGTACAACAACAGTGCTTATAGTTTATTACTACTCTTACTAAATATAACTGAGAGAAACTTCAGAAGATTCAAAATTCTTGTATAAGATGTACTTGTAATATTCCTTATAGAAATCATGTTTCTCCGTACATTCGCAGGTTAAATAAATATAAAATTTAGGAAAGCGTAAAATATCTTTTTTTAATGTTTAAAATTCCACGATATCTTACTAAAAAGATCAACTTTACACAATGTAAATTTAAGAGTGAACACTTTTACAACCCCAATACATAGAACTTCAAAATTCCAAGGTTGTTTTAGATACGTAGCATCATTATTGTTAAATTCAGAACTTTTTTTTTTTTTTTTTTTTTTTTTTTTTTTTTTTTTTTTTTTTTTTTTTTTCGATTTATGGCCTAGGTGTATATACCTAATATGCCAGTCTCAAATTTGTGTTTAAATTCTCAATCATGTGTGTTCTGTGTAGGCTTTGTTACTGTTTCCCAGCGCCACTTTAGGAACAGCACTGTTAATTAGAACCCAACAGTGAATGGTCGAGTGGGGAATCCTACCAAGGCATCAGAATTAATTTTAAATAATTAAATTAAATGAAAAAATTCCGGCCAACGGTGGGATTCGAACCTGGGACCCTTGGATCCACAGGCACAGGCTCTAACCACTGAGCCACCCAGCCCCCAATTCAGAACTTAATATTTTGAATTTTAATCATGTTGTTAAGACTATTAGGCAAGTTCTTATTTCAAGACAATGATTTAATTTAAAATAATTATTTTGTGAACATTTTTTCTGTTATAATGAGGATCAATTGAAAAACGGCTCAGCCGAATTCATTCATTTTGAGACACTAATGTATTTATAGTTGCTCAATAAACATTATTTATTTAAATATAGTCAAAAAATGTACGGTATCTTAAGCCGACGCATCAGGCGTAATAAAGATGATATGCTTAATTGTATTTGGATGTGAGAGCGATAAAGATAGTAATTGATTTTACCATACCCTTTCGATGGCAAGCATGGGCTGTTGCGGTCCACACTCATTCGTATTATTTTATTTCTCTCTATTTAATGGCATTGTGTTCCATACCTTTTTCCTGGAGCCAGGATGGAAAAGTTAAATTATTGTATTGTATTATACAGAATGTAATTAAGTTGTTAGATATTTCAGAAAACATTGTTTATATTGCAAAAAAAATGATAAAATATTCTGCTGGCCAAGATACACTTTCTAGCGCAACAGCTAATAAAAATTATTGAAAATTATTTTTTAGGACAAAATAGGGTAATATAAAACAGTTTCGGCTGTAAGTACTAGTGTAAAACTGTCGAATTATCTTAAAAAAAAAGTATTTTTAATCACATAATCAATTACCTGCTAAAAAATGTTCATTTTCAATTAGTTTAAAATAAAAACTTGTTTCGAGAAATCAATAATTATAATTATCTAAAGAGTATCTACCCTTATAGGAAAATCACATATCAAGATTAATAAAAACATTAAAGACATTGTTCAAACCCCAATGAAAATTTAAAAAACTAAATTTGTATTTTTTGTTCCTCATTAACTTTTATTAAATAGCTTTTTTTTATTTATAATTTATTAGTGCCATTTTCTAATGTAATATAAATGTTTTATGTTTAATAACCCAATATTAACATATATTTACTGTAGTATTTATTACACAAGATAAAAAAGTAAAACCCTTCGCACTTGGTAAAATCGAAGCTTTGTTACTACTTATTCTCTCACAACCTCCGGCTATGTAAGCGGGTGAATTTACCGCCTTTTCAGATTCCTTTAGTGACCGAAATCGAGAATGTCTATTTCTTGCTAATGAGTCCTAATAAGGACAAAACCGGTCCAAGAATAACGTTATCTATAGTAAGCAAGAACAAAGTTTGAATATTGAAATATGAATTTTTTAACTTTGTTAGCCAAAGAAATAGTTGTTTTTTGAAGGAAAACGTTAAAGTTTGGATTTATTTCCCTTTTTTAATAAAATATTTGACTACATGCTTCTTATAATACCTAGTTTTAAATTTACTCTATTCATTAGTAGGAATATGCCCATAATCTCTTATTTATTTTGATTGATGATTCTTAATGTATGCTCAAGTGCATGTCATAGTACTGTGGAACGATATTACAAATATTTTTGAATTCCTTAGTTTTGTAGTTTTTATATAAAATGAAATACTTTCAAGATCTGAGCAATCCCATGTAATAACTACATACAAAATTACAGTTTTTAATATGAAAGTTTTGTTTAAATCACGTGATTCCAGATTTATTTGCTACAAAATGTATGACGGCATTAGATTGTTGTATTAATTTCATATAAAATTGTATTTTAAATATATTCTATGTTTTTATTTAATTTAAAATAAAGTTTCAAAAAAGACTGATGTTTTTTATTTTTAGAAATCTCTTAAAATCCACAAAAAAAGGAAATTAAAATTCTATTACGAGTTTTTAAGGTTATTAGTTCTACTGTGTAAGTAAATCCTTAATATTTTCGAATTATGTTTAAATGTGTTAGTCCTATCCTGTACACTTCAATATGCAATCAATGCGCAAGTGCGTAGGTCGCTTTTTTTGTAAAGATATCCGCCTTCAATTCTACGTGCCTGATGAAAATGACATTTCCTATCTCCTTTATCGATGTCTGTGGTCATCATTAACTGTCATAACCTCTAATTTGGCAATTGGACATTTCCCGTGGAGTTCGGCCCTGATCGAAATACAAATAAACTGTGTAAAATCAGCTCCGAAAATTCTTTGAAATATTACCAAAGTTTGAACAGTTTATTCATCAAGAAATACTACTATGAGTGTATAATTAACTAGTGCACAATATCTGCATAGAAAAGTAAGATTATTCTTTATATTCATAGGCGCCAGAACTCAAAAATTGCTTTGGGTGCCCGGCCTCTATGTGAGAAATGGGGACTCTCCCCTCCCCCACCACTACCCACTTAGGGTCACCACCGGTTTTTTTAAAGCCAGTTTAAAGCATTGATTTTATGAAAATGTTCTTGGAAAAGAAAGGTATTGTTAAATGTCGATTTGCTGGAGTTTTGAGGATTGAAGCGGCAGATGGGAGTTCCAATGAAATAAATAGAAACGCAATATAAAACATTTATTAACTATCATGAATTTAGAAGGAGATTTTTGATGATTTATTAATACACATATAATGGAGTATTGTATATATATATAGGGTTGACATTTGAAAACGAAAAAGAAACAATTTTTGGCACCTCAGGTCATTTACGAAAAAACGCTCGGACCCGTCAATTTTTGAGTTTAGGGGGAAACATTTTTTTTCCATTTTCACCCCCTAAATTCTTAAATGGAAAGAGGGGTCGAATGATATTTTATTTTGAAAGTATTTTTACATAGATTATAACCCCCGAGTAATAAATGTCTTCCTAGCTATGATTTGATGATATTCATCAATTATCCGTTGTCGCAGATTTTCCAGTAATGTTGGCTGGGTATCATAAATTTTAGTTTTTAGGTGGTTCCATAAAAATCTAATGGGGTTAGATTCGGAGACCGTGGGGGCCACTCAAACTTCCTCTTCTTTCGATCCATTGACCTGGAAACGTTTGATCCAAATACTGACGAACAGTCAGTGCAAAATGGGGTGGCGCACCGTCTTGCTGGTATATTAAGTTGTTTGCTATGTACTGATCGTCATTCTCAACTCTAGTAATGCTGGATAAATGGCGTTTTCTAATAATTCCAGATATATTTCTGCGGTTAAAGTTCCAAGTAAAAAAGAAGCCAGTTATACGGTTACTAAAAATGCTAAACATTCAGTTTTTCTAGATGTTGCGTATCCACTTTATAAAATATTCTGATATTTGAATCGGACCAATAACGACAGTTGTGACGTTTTACCGTACCATTTCGGAAAAAAATCATTCGTCAGAAAAACACACGTTGAAAAGAAATTGCTGATCATTTATTGCCAGTATTGTCATAATTTCACAAAATTGTAATCGCCTATCAAAATCTTCTTCATTAAGTTCTTGTACCAGATGTATTTTGTAGGGATGAAACTTGTGTTTTTTCAATATCTTCTGAATGCTACTTCTCTTAATACCAGATGTTATCGCTAACTGGCTTGTACCCAATGTGGTTTCTTGAACAACATGCCCTAAAATAGCCAAATCTGTAGCTTCATTTAATACAACATTTTCCATTTCACGTTTTTTGTTAGCTACTGAACCCGTTTCCCAAAATTTTTAAACTAACTCCAAAATATACTTTCATTGGACTTGTTAAACAGTTGGGCAGTTCTATTAGCACATTCATTGTTCCCAAAAAAAAGTGAAATTATTTGCACCCTCTTAGCAATTGAGTAAACCATTATCACTGATATGCCACTTTTATGCCGACTCTCTAACGACATAAACTAAACCTTACTACTTTACGGCGACCAAAGAATGTCACCTGATAACAATAATTGAAGGCCACAGGAATAAAACTAGAATTGTTACAAAAAATTTATTTTTAATAACAATATAAAAATTAGTTAAACCGGTTTTGTACTTTTGTAGCGATGTAAAATTCTGGGGTTATAATCTTGATAAAAAAACCGTCAAAATAAGATATCATTCGACCCCTCATTTCTTGAAGATTTTAGGGGTGAGTCTCACCCCTGTTAGAGGGTTTCAGTTCAGGGGGTGAAACTACCATAAAAATGTTTCCCCTTATAATCAAAAATTAAAGGGTTGGAGTGTTTTTTAGTAAATTACTTGGGTTACTCGCGAGCACTACTAGAGAGCTGTTTCCGACTCTAAATGAACGTTCTTTTTTAACGGTGCTTGATGATCTGGAGCAACTTCCACATGTTATCCCTTCTCCCCTCAAGCGTTTGCTCGATAGCATATGTACATATGTACAGAGCTCTTGTATTGATAATTGTAGACTGTTATTAGTCGTTCTTTTTTGACGTCATAGGGTTTTATACACCAAGGATAATAAACTCTTAAGTCCAAGTTCAACGCGTTTTTCAATGACGAGACGGCGACTTTGTTATCACAAAAAATACAGCTCCGAACGGTAATATTTTCAGAAAGCCCTTTTAAAATGGGTTCAGAGTACGGTAAAGAATAGTGGAAAGTCTATAGTTTGTTTTACTTTTTATGCATAATATTTTAATGAGTGATATTTAACAAATATTTAAAAGTTAAGGACTTTCCACCATTTTTTTATAGTATTTAAAAAAACGCAACAGTGCTAATTCGAGACATACGTTTTATTAAACTCATCGTTTTACGAATTTCTTACATTAAGAGATAGAAATTTAAAGTGACGTCTTGTATTACTTCGAATAAAAAATCGTTTTCTAAATTAAGAAAAAAGTTAAGTTGGGTCTTAAGAAGGAAGTTTTAATATTTTGCATTAGCATTAGGATTATCGCAACCTGCAGCATCACAGCTCACAACTCTGACAGCCAATGAAAAACTGATGCCGCATCAAGGCATCCTGTTGCTCTACCAACTTGGGCCACGACATCTCCTTCATTTTACTGATGGGCACTTTTTGTCAACGTTGGGCTGTGGGTGCTCCGCACACAGTTTAAAATTGCTCTGGGTGCTTGCGCACCTAGAGCCCCGAGGATTCGGCGCCTATGTTTATATTTCTCTCGTAAATAAACAAAAATAGACAATAGTTCGAGTCAAGGACAATATTAAAAACATGCTACAAAAGTTTATCAGTCGATTCTAGGACGGTACAGGACCGAACGCATATTTACACATTCTCCTATACGACGGCACCAAGGTGCTGAAATTTGTTAGCCTTTGTGGCTACGATTACGCTACAAAAGCTCATTGATTTAGGCACCAATGCATGAGGCCTCTCTTATTGCTGGAATCAGTAAGCAAGCTTATCTGCATTCTATGAAACAATGGCTGTACTTAAACTGCCGTTAAACGGTCGTGTACTAAAATGCCGTTAATAGACATGACGTCATTCAAATGACGCATTTGAAGTGTTTTGGGATTAAAAAAAAAGAAAATATACAAGAAGAAAACGAAGCAGCGACTTCACGTAGTTTTTAACCCATACTGGCTACGCCCACCGGCATAGACTCTAACGGCCTGGACACAGCTCAAATTGAAAAGAAAAGTCTCACATAACATAAAATTTGTATGGGTGTCTAAATTAATGAGCTTTTGTTGCGCAATTGTAGGCCACAAAAGCTAACAGATTTCAGCACCCAAGTGTCGTCATGTAGGAGGATGTGTAAATATGCGGACCGTACTTAGATTTAAAAAATGTAGTTGAAATGGAAGAAAATAATGCTGCGAGTCAAAGCACTAGCGACCAGTCTCACAATCTCAACAAATCCAACAAATTGTAACACCACAGCAACAATTATTAGCTCTACCTCAACAACAACCCATATCTAAACAACCTACTATAAATTCAACATCACAATCGTCAACTTCAAGCCAAACCCTCTCTTATTCGAAAGTGGCTAGCACACCATTACAACCTACTTTTCCGTCTAAAACACAGGCTATTTTATTTCAATCATTAAATGGCATTAAACTGGAAGAATATCTATTTGCTATCGGATCAATCGTAATCCACAAAAATATAGTTTTTGCATCAAGGATCTCCAATAATAGAATCTGTGTGTATCTCACAAATAAAAATAATTGTTGAAGACTTCATAATTAAACATGGAGGGCGTATAAAGGTGGATAATGAAGAGATCTTAGCACGTAGGCTTATCACACCAAGTGAAAGGCTTATATTGCCAAACGTATGCCCTTCCATTCCAAATGACGTTATACAGAAGGAACTTCAAGACCTAAATTTAAAAATGTCATTAACAATATCGTTTCTAAGAATAGGAACATCCAGCCCTGACTATAAACATGTGCTTAGCTTCAGGCGTCAAGTATATATTTCACCACCTTCATTTCCCTTACCAGACTCCATAATAATCACCCATGAAAATAATACTTATCGCTTCTTTTTCGCTATAGATAATTTACGTTATCATTGCAAACAACACGGCGATTCATCAAACGAATGCACCTGATCACCATCTCAGCCTAACAACGTGCCAATACCACAAAACTTATCAGTTTCAGCTACTACAAATGCTAACACCTCTTTCTCCTTAATAAATACTGAAAATGCTACCTTGACAACAAATTCAACCATTCCTAGTATAAATATTTTATCGAATACACAATCAACATCTGTTAATATTAGAAAGATTTCGGGAAAGAATAGTCTTCACAAAATTCCCTTCATAGCAAACAATAATATATTATCAACACGAAATAAAAAGTTATTACTGAAATATTTGCTAATTATTTCGCAGAAAATTCTAGCAATTCCAATTTCACTGATGAATTTCTAAGTTACAAAACGCAGAAAAAAACTGAAGGGATAGATTTAAACGATAATCAAAATAGCATCTTTAATATTCCAATAACCACAGAAGAATTAAATTTCGCCATAAAAACAACTAAAAACTCCGCTCCAGGTCCAGACAACATTCCATTAAATTTTCTAGAGAAGCTCCCTACTGTCGCCAAATGCTATCTTCTCCTAATATTTAATCATATTTGTTCAATTAACACATTTCCAGCTTCTTGGTCAGAAGCAATCGTCATACCTATATCAAAGCCTGGATGCCCTAGAACTAAATTAACCTTATATCGTCCAATATCACTCACAAATATTACTTGCAAGATACTTAAAAAATAGTCAATAAAAGACTTCTTTGAATATTGGAAAATAAAAATCCAAGAACAAAGTGGTTTTCGACAAAAACGCTCAACAATTGATAACTTAGCTGACTTAGAATCTGATATTCACAAATAAGATTGCATCGCTATCTGCATTGATATAACAAAAGTTTTTGATAAAACATGGCGATACGATATCACTAACCAAATCCACAAATGGGGTATCAGAGGAAATATTCTAAAATTTATAATAAATTTTCTAAAGAAACGAAATTTTAGAGTACGAGTTAATAATTGCAATTCTTAGACCAAAACTCAAATTAATCGAACTCCGCAAGGCTCTGTAATATGCCCAACTCTTTTCCTTATTGCAATCAATAATATATTAGGAAACGCCCTACACTCGTTAAAGGTAGATTGTATGCTGATGATCTGGTATTATTTTCTAGAGGCAAAAATATCCAATCAATCCAAGAACACCTACAACAAGCTCTGAATTCACTTGAAAATTGGTCAAAAGGGATTGCAGTTTTCGACCAATAAGACGGAATGTATGATATTTTCCAAAAAACATCGACTTATATTTCCAGAACTAAAACTTAGCAACCGTTCTCTAAACTATGTAGGCAACAAAGTTCTTAGGTATGATTTTTGATACCGTTAATTCAAAACTACACGAAATTAAACCTACAGTAAATCCTTGGAAACACATACCTACCAACAGATCTGTGCAAGTAAGACTGAGCAGATTACGCCTAGGTCACACTGCTCCCCCCCCCCTTAACTGCGAACTGTGTAACTTACAACTCTCAGTTAAACACTTTATGATACAATTCCTAAAATATCAAGCTGAACGATTAAACACTGACTTAAATTATAATTTAAAACTAGTTCAAATATCAAACTAAAAAAAAAAAACACAAGGAGAAATCAATTCAATGTCTTTTTAAAGCTTCTAATGTAAGTAAAATAATGTATTTACGTCTAAATATAATATTTATTGTAAACAATATGTATCTTACGGAGCGTAGTTTATTTTATTACAAGTTTCTATGATATAAAATTTTACAGTTATAGATCCTGACTTACAAACAACAATAATTATACATTAAATTTTACTTACCAGCTAGAAAAGAAAATTAATTTTTTTTATTGGTACCCTATTTTACTTATTTAAAGTACGCCTCAGCGTGTTTAAAACGAACTTTAAAAAACGCGCGTTTTAAAGTTACCATGGCAACATCAACAACCCGAGAAACGTGATGTCTAAATGCCAACTTTTTAAATATTGATCTGACAGGAGTGCCTTGTAATGTCAAATAAAATAGTTCCGAGAAATTTTTCAAATATTTTTTCACATTCTTAATTGTTTAAATGAATGTGGAAAATACAGTTAGTATTTTACAAGAGCCAAAGATGCCACAAATAGCAACCACCTTCAAAAATAAATACGTAATGTCCGGTGCATCTGTAAAAAACTTCCGCAAATCGTCTTCCTCGAATACATATGCCTTCTTGACTACCTCATTTTTGCTAATTGCCTTCATGAATGCATGCTCTTAGACGAACGATTTTATATCGACCCCTTTGTTTATCCTCAACATACTTTGTAATTTTGAATGGATAGTCCACATAGTCGATACTTTATACTGTTCCGACATTTTCTGGAGATAAGCGAGAATAACTCGTTCATCTATATGTATAACCATTTGCTCTTCCATCCACGTGTTGAATTTATCGTATTCTTTTTTATAAACCGCTTCGGATTTTTGTGGTATTAAGCGCGTTTTTGCTTTATTATTTAAATACTCAATATTTGAACTCATTTTAAACAATAACAACTGTTGCGACAATTAATCCTACGTGACAGATTGAAAATAAATGTTTGTTTGTCTCATTTTCATGACAACGAGGTATACTGATGTTACATCACAAATTCAACCATTTTCAGTTATTAGTTCTTATTTCCATTTTTTTGTAGAAATAATACCAATATTTAGGATTTCAAAGTATACCAATAAGAAAATGGCGTAAAGTATTCGTGGATAACTGGTCTTTAAAACACTTGCTCTATTTCGAGCACTCCGGCTGCGCCGTCGTGCTCAAAAAATCGCGCGTGTTTTAAAGACCGTTATATCCACTTATACTTTAATATACTATTACAGAGTTTTAATGTTAGATAAAGGGTTGCTACTGTTATTTTTTTGTTGAACCCCAATTATGTCATTGTTAATGTTTTTTATTGGATACTAAACGCTTAGAACAGTGGCAGCATATATATCGTTCCTAGTGCCGATAATACACTTTCTGGAGATTATGCTGTTCTATATTTTTTAGAAGATATTTATCAAACAATATGAGACTATTTTTACTGATGGTACCGTTAGCAAAATAAAAAGGAGAAAGCTGAATTTAAAGGATGAGGTAATACCATGTACATTCTTAAATCTCCCTTTATAATTGTATTACAACAATAAAAAATCTGTTAACTGTGTTTTATTTTACTCTTCAAACTATATAAATATAGATTCAATTAAAAAAAAAAAAAAAAATTCCACAAAATTGTACTTATTAAATTTCAGCATTTAACAAACCTTTTCGAATTTGGTCATACCTACCTAATTTGTATTTTATGTAGATAAAATTAAAAGATCAAATAACTTACCTGTGAGGAAATTTGATCATAATTGTACGACTGGTTTTGTCGAAAGTATTACACTGTTAAATTGGCAAATTATATGTTTTTTGGAATGTTCCAACTACTTGCAGAAAACTTTTGTATTGGTAAATCGCCAGAAATAATAGGAACTAAGAAGCAAGTAATATTAGTACTATAATTGCAAGAATTGTCCAGTAATACTGTACAAGGTATATTTTCACCGTTTGCATTTTTAACTGAAATTACAGCGGTAGACAAAAGAATTTCCTTAGCTTTTGCATTATTTAAAAAATTAATTTCCGAAAACAAAACGGTCGATTGTTCATTAATTGATTCATCATTTGTCCCAAGGTTAATGCGAGATATATCCACATGCAAAACAGTATTATGTCGATTAAAACATTTTCTGCATGGACCTCTTACACAAGTTTCTTTATTATGACCTGTTCGTAAACAATTTTCACATAGATTTAGTTTTTTAATATTATCACGTCTTATTTTGGGTTCTAAGTTTAAAAACTCTTGACAATTATAGATTAATTGTTGTTTTTGGCAAAAATTGCACTTATTGTTAGCATCCAAAGTTAAGTTTACCCTTTGTTTTGATTAAATTAATTGTTATTAAATTGTTTGTTATTAAATTGATTTTTGTTAAATGGTTTATTATTAAATTGTTTTTGATTGGGATCATCTTCTAAAGAATCTAATACGTCAACCTTTTCTTTTATAAACTCAAAAAATTCTTGTAGAGTAGGTAATTCCCCATCATACCTACTGAGTTTCTTTCCATTTACGCAAAGTATGCTTATCTAATTTCGTAGATAAATTAAAAATTACACTGGTTTCCCACAAAATTTCTTTTGAAATTTTCAATCCGTCTAAATTCGAAATGTGACCCGAGATTTCATGTAAAAATTTATTATATTGATTAGCCGATTCCTTTTGAATTGGGGATACATTAAAAATTGCCTTTAAATGATTATCTACTAAAACCTTTTTTCTATTATAAGTTTCACATAAGGCTTGCCATGCCATATGAAATGTTTGATCATCATAGTGATCTTGTATAATTAATCGTTTAGGGTAACCCTGTACAGGTGCCTTTAATATCTGATATTTTTGCAAATTGCTAACACCTGCGGCTGAATAAATATTTGTTAAAAATGAATTTTTGAATTCTAGCCATTCTTCACCATTACCTATAAACATGGGAATTTTAACTTTAGGGATTCATATATTTTGAAAGGATTGGACATTGCAACATCTTGTATAATTAGTGGTACATTGAAAACATTAGAATTATTTTTTACAAGATCCTTAAGAAAAGCTACCGCTTTAATATGCCTCAGATTCATCATTCATCACAAGTACTTTCAATTTCTGCCTGAGTGACACTGAACTCTTGTAATATGGTTTCAGCGTGTGCTATTTTTAACTCTATTTCTGAACATCCAGGTCGATTTTCTAAGGTACTACTTTTAATTGTATCCACATATCTTTCTAAATAAGTCATTTTTTGTTTTAAGGCCCCCCTCTTTCGGACCCATCTTTTATCGTAAGTATTATTATCGTTAGTAGCAATGGTGCTATCTTTATTAGTCATATTAAGATTAGCATAAAAGATAAAACTACCAAATTGTCATTCTTATTAAGAAATAATTAAATTGATTAAAAACTGGCACATAGTATATAAATTTATCAATAAGTATTGAATTACATAATCAAACGTTGGAAAAATAATGGCACAATATAGGTATCGTTATTCAAAGGAGTGTCCTCAAAATTGTACAGTTCACTAATTATTTGTTATTAGCACTGCAACTGGCACAGAGATTATAAGATTAAAACCATAACCAATGACATAAATTATTATCTTATAAAGGTAAATCGAAATTAACTTCTGAACACTTGAAAATGTTTAATTTGAAATGTAGAATAAATTGAATATCAATATTCCAGTAGTTATTACATACCTAAATATCATTCAAAAAGGTATCTAAATAACTAGGATTAAATTTGTTACATAGAAATGTAATATTTCCAATGTTAAATTGTGTTATTTTATAAAAATAGCTAAACCGTACTCAAACCTATATCGTTGAATTAAAGATATCAATATTTCGGCATTAAATAGTACCTGCCTATATATATTTTTTTTAATTAAAATTGGCTAATTTACTCAAAATAGATTAGTAAACTGACTTTATTAGTTTCTTGGCAAACAATAGTACCAAAAACTTACTTTTAGAAAAAATTGCTATATCTAACGATAAATGCCGGCAAATTGTAAAATGTTATTTATCTTTTTAAATAACACCTATAACATCGTATCTAAGGTTATTTTTAACCCAAATTGTAACTATTTAAGTAAAAAAGTATTTGCACATTCCAATATAAAATAGATCGGAAGAGGGTACAATAAGTGTAATGGATAAAAATAGAACGAACCTCCTTTTCTGGCGTGCTGTAACGTCCGGCTTTGTTTTGACTGGGCTGGGCTCTGGGCTCATCCGCTCTAAAGGACCAAATGTTAAATTGCGAAACGTGGTGTGGGTAAATAGAAACACAACCTCTATGACCTCTCACTTAGAGCTCTTTTACTCTTCTGTTCAAGCGAGACAGTTAAACGAGACCAACAAGATGCGGCGTTGCCGCTGCTTAATAAATTTAACATATTTTAAAGAATTATAAACTTAGTTTTGAACATACACTTTGTAGTCCCGCTTTGGGCCCAGCTCGAGCTACAATTTTTAGAGATCTATTCATACCTAAAAAAGAAAATGCCGTACTTCTATTTTGCGATCGAATCGACGGTCCAGTAGCCACTTCCCGCTAGATCGTATCCTTTGTTGTCGTCGGTCACAAACGTCACTTCTTGAAATAAATCTGTAAACTGGGTCGCCAGTATTGGTGGAGGGAATGCAACACATTTTGCACTAAAAGGTCCTTTCTTTATGATATTGGGTGGGTTTGTAATACCTTCGACAAAACCAGTCGTACAATTATGATCAAATCTCCTCACATGTAAGTCATTTGATCTTTTAATTGTACTTCCTGGTTTTGTCTCGGTATTACACTTTGTAGATGTTAAAGAGCGACCACAGTTTACTACCAGGAGATAAAATGAAACGAAAAACATAAATGCAATGACTTTCCTATTAACAAGTAAATTTAGTAACAACCAGAGTTTAATTATTTAGATGAAATACAATTAATCCTCTAAACACATACTGTAAAAATCTTAATTTATTATAAGGAATTCCAACGTGTAACTAAGTTATCTTAAAATATAAACTACTAACAAATTATTACTATATACAAATTAACACATTTATTATTCCAGTAGAATATTGAGTTGCTAAATAATATGGAACTTATAGAAAAATCATATTAAATTGTATTTGCCCCCTTAAAGACACCCTTATAAATAGAATTAGATTCTGAAAATACCGGTTTGTTATAGAACCTATTAAAGGTATCTGATTTTGAAGACCAACCAAGCCTCTTTCTAAATTTCTTCAATTGGGGCTCCCCCTCGGAAGTCAGAAGATGTTGACGCATGACGAGTAGAATAACTTGAATATAGAGCTGTGTCTACACCACTTTCCTTTAATACAATTTTTATCTACTGACTTATAGTTTGAGAGGTGGTGCATGAATTGGTTTCGTCCATGTTAAAACTAGTCTGAACTCACCTGAAGGTCAGATATTTTCGGTCTTTTCTATATAAAATAAAATTGTATAAGTTATGCCAGAGCCGATTTGTAATAAAAATAATAGAAGGTAAGAAGTGGTTGTAAGCTAGTCCTGCTTAAAGTTTTAATTTGATCGGGGATCGGAATCTCTATACAGTCCTCAAACTTATTCTTAGTATTTCATAGAATAATCTTGGACAACGTTTGCATTCGATGCCCAGACGTCAAGGCTAACAGTGTAACTAGTATATATGATAATTCTTGAATTATTAATCGTTCTTATGGATACATACCAATTTTCTAAAACCATTAGAACTGGGTATGGGTCCCATGTGTCAAAACAATTCGGCCGAGAGGACCTTATGTGAAAAATACCTTTTAGATATCTCTTTAGGAGCATTTTATCCTTATTAATTTTTAGTGAAAAATTTAGTGCTAATTTCTGAATGTTTACAGAAGAGTAAGAGCTATTCTCTGCAAAAACTTTATTTAGAAAATCAAGTATAAAACTTATGTATTCACCGATATAGAGGTGTTTCCAAAGAGTATGTGTGTCCCTAAAAGGCGATATTAATAGATTCCATTCTAGTTTAAATATGAGAGACGGATATTTTAAGAGTCTCTTGAATAAGAGGGTACCAAGCCTGATCTGGCCGTTGAGGGACAACTACTACACCAGCCGCTTTATCATTGATACTTTTTTCTTATGACTCTAGGAAGTAAACAGAAAGGTGGTAAGCATGTGGTGAAACTATCTACCACCTCAGAGAAAGTCTGGTTTACCGATTACGTTTTTATTTAAAAAGGTTGTAAATTTATCTATTTCGGGGTGGCCAAAATGGCCACAAAATAAACTGAAATGCACAAAGGCAAATTTCATATTTTAATTTGAATGGTATGAGACCTTGATTGTATTTAATCCAGAATTAATATAGCCAGGAATAAAGTCATATTTTTTCTTTCACAATAAGGCCAGATTTGACGTGCAATTTTGTTTAACTTTGGAAACCGAATCTCACCCATTCGATTGATAAACGATACTGTAGTCGTATTATCGACCCTTAGAAGCATATAAATATTAGAAGAATATTTGAGGAGCTTTTTAAATCCTAAAGATAGGTCTATAGAAATTCTACTACGATAATTGTAGTTGGTACTTATAAGGTGCAAAACCGTTTCTCTTCCAATCAATTTCATATACATCCATCCATATTTGATGGCTGGACAGATAGACACTAGCGTGCCAATAAAAACGGCTAATTCCTGAATTAAATATCTATTTCTATTTGATAAAGGACTGATATGACCCCCAGGTTTATGTTGTTTGCTCTCTGGTAAAGATAATGTCATGTTAACAGAATTAAATACAAATCCCAAATATTGACGTATGTTGGAGGTAATAATCTTACTCTTCTCAAAATGTACTGTCAAACCCAATATTGTGAAAAGCTTAACAGATAATGCCCTTTATTCTTATAATTCTCAAAACTGGTTCTATCAGTTTCATGAATATAAATGGCTCAATGTTAAGGCCAAAGGAAAGAGAATTACATTTAAATACTTTATTTCTGATTAAATGAAAGAAATTTTCTAAATTTACTATAAATTGAAATAAGAAAATAGGCCTCTTTAATGTCTATTGACTATAGCAATTTTTGAATATAAGTCTTGACCCAATACGGTAGTCATCCATCTTTAAATGTGAAGGTACAATATATTCTTTTAAACATTTTAAATTCAGAATTAAACAATAACTACCACTCAATTTTTTTGGCTAAAAAGTATGAGGAAAGAAATTGGCCAACTGCAGGATTACAATAACTAATGTCACCTGAGTTTATAACATTTTCTCTAATTCAGCATCAACTAGTTTAAGTTTCTCGTCTGAAAATTCATAACTCCAAGGGAAATATTGTAATGGGGTGTTTTTAAAATTAATTTGAACCCCTTGAATCCAATTAAGTATTATATAATTACTGGTAATTGTATGCCAAAAGCTTAAAAATTTGGGTAAATAACCAGCTCATGGGCTTGCATTTACCTCTAAGGCCTTCCATGGCTTTTGAGATTCATCTCCTTGAATTTTTCTGGTGGCGTTATTTTCATCCTCTTCCTGTAAAATTCCTCCTCCTTCTTCACATTCACTGAGGAGCTCTCAGTCCTGTATTCTCTCCATAATACTAATTCATTTACATTTTCCTTCATTTGCTAAGAGGTTTTTAGAATTTTATTAACGGACTACCAAAAAGCCATCCGCCTATAAGAGACTCTTCTAGTGACGCCATGACGGGTTGAGTTGTAAAACAATTAAAAATCGGCGGTGTAAGGACACCGTATAATAAGCATCGGTCAATAGACGTGCTGAATCTGCCAATGCTGAAAGCCAAGCATTAAATTCCTCGTTCAGTTCAGAAAAGAATGGTACTGCCAGTGCTGATATGCCTCTACCCAACTGATCCTGAATTCTGTACAAGAAATTATCTTGATTCAGCCTAACTTTAGTCATACATTTTTGAATTTTCAAGTTCAGCTTACCCTGAACAATTTTGGATTGAGAGGTATCTCTCCAACAGAATTTGTTTATCCTCACGTTATAGTCCAGAATTAAGGAGGTATAAATATCTATTGGCGATCTCAGTATGAATTTCAGGATCAAAAATCTCTGTTGGTGTATCTCCACTTCCAAAAATACAAGTAAATTCTTGAGCTAAGAAACTATTTAGGTCTTCAGGAAAATTAATAATACCTTGGGTTGTGCTTTCAAGCTCCACTCTCGGGGATGTATCTGAATTGGATGTGATGCTACTATCGAATGTAGAATCACTACCCGTAAATGTACTTTAGGTTGTGTGGAAATAGCGAAATTCCCTTAAATACGTTATTAATGCATTAATGTAAAGTTTTCGAATAACCTCTGTAGTTAGGAAAAATCTTATTTAGCACACTAAAAGGCAAATTATAAGACTATAAATAATCTCAATATTGATAGTATTTTGAAAGCAATTCATGTGAATGCTAGATTTTTGCAACTCTTGAGGGAGCAGACTTCTTAAAGTTTGACCTCGGCAACTCATGCCAGTGTTCACCAATAAATTACCTATGTACATTTTTGTTTTTATTAGACCATGAACTAAGATGGCAATTCATATGAATGCCTGGTGTTTCTTCAGCAACTCATGCGAGTGCACACCAATATAATCTGTACAATTTGTTGGCAATTCATGTGAATGTCTGGTGTTTCTTCAGCAACTCATGTGAGTGCACACCAATTCTTGTACGATTTAGTTCTTTTTGGTTAAACCATAACAAACGTGGCAATTCAAGTAAATGCCTGATGTTTCATCTGCAACCCATGTGGGTGCATACCAAAACAAAAACTTAATATCGATTTTTCTAAATTTTTGATTGATCTTACAAAATGACGTCACTGTCACCACTCTACCGTCAGATCTACAATCAAAAATTATTTAAAATTAACATACCTATATTTACTAGAACTCTAGTCCAAACTCTTTAGAATTTGTTTTATTTTCTTATAAGGTTCCAGTTTTATTGTTTTCCTCTAAGTTTTTTCCATTTTTTTTAATTTTCTTTTGTGACATCTAAATAAAAAGGCCTTATCGAGCCGATACCAAAACGAAAAGTGACGTTTGTGACCAACGACGAAAATGGACACGTCCTTAGACTAGGTAATTACTTAGTCTATGGACTCTATGGATACGATCTAGCGAGAAGTGGCTACTGGACCATCGACACGATCGCAAAAAAGAAGCATGGCATTTTCATTTTTAGGTATGAATAGATCTCTAAAAATGGTATCTCGAGCTTGGCCCAAAGCGGAAGTTATCAATTACAACATGCAAGACTGATTTAAAAATAAATACAACAGTATGTTCTGTGCTTCATTTAGCTAACAAGTTTATTTTTATTATTTTGATAAAATTATGTACGATTATGAAGACTATAGATAAGGAGGCGAACCTAGTATTTCCGATTCTTAATCTAGTAATGATTATCTGTTCAAGTCTTTGGGATGTTATAGGTTTCCAGGGTTTTATGTTAGATTTCACTTCCTTCAACTTTGCAGCGGATTGTTGCCATTCGTTTTGCCACGCACTTAGAACTTTTTCTTTTAAATTGATTTTTACGTCACTAGTCACACATTTGTCCACTACCGTTGCAGGGTCACTTATCACTGCGTCACGGGCCCACTTGTCAGCTGCTTCATTTCCAAGAAGTCCAATATGGGAAGGAGTCCACAAAAACCTTATGTCCACTTTGGTGCTTTGGAGTTGGTGCAGCTCGGTCTTAATGAGAAGATTCATAGGGTGAAAGGAGTATTCCTTCTGAATTTCCATTAGAGAATTTGATGTTTTAATGTAGACCAGTGCTTGATATATAGCGTAAATTTTTCCAGTGAACACACTACTTAGCACAAGTAATTTGTATTGGAGCCGAATAGTTGGAGTGATAACTGCTGATCCGACACCATTGTCTATTTTGGAAGCATCTGTGTATATATGTTGGGAGTTAGAGTAGGAGGCTAGTTTTAAAATTAGAATATCATGTATTAGTTTAGTGGGAGTTTCATGTTTGTTGTAGATTGTTGAGCTTGTATCAAATGACGGGCTTTGAAGTAGCCATGGGTAAATTGTATTTATTTGTGGAGATATGATTCGTGGAAAATTGATTTCAAGGTTGACTACTTCTTTGCTTACTCTATAATAAAATGGGGGTCCATTCTCTTTTTCTGTTGATATATTTGGCTGTACCTTTTTGAGTGAGAATTTTTGTAGACTGTATGTTGTTTGTTAGCTAAAACAGTTGAGGCATATGAGAGCGTTAAAAACTGTCTTCTTCTTGAAAGTAATGGTTCTCCTAGCTCAGATTGTAAGCTCACGACAGGTAAAGTTTAATAAGTACCTGAGATGGTTCGAAGTGCTTTATATTGAAGAGTGTCAACGGTTT
This sequence comes from Psylliodes chrysocephalus, assembly GCA_927349885.1. Taxonomy (NCBI): domain Eukaryota; kingdom Metazoa; phylum Arthropoda; class Insecta; order Coleoptera; family Chrysomelidae; genus Psylliodes; species Psylliodes chrysocephalus. The sequence goes on along the minus strand of OV651813.1, from coordinate 66,013,005 downwards.
TTAGAATATGTGGCTTTGCAGAGGAGTATGCTATAGCTCCGTAGTCGATTCTGGATCGTATAAGTTGTTTGTAGATTTGAAGAAGAGTAGTCTGATCACAACCCCAGTTTTTATTCGAAAGCACTTTTAGTAGATTTAGCCCATTTTGACATGAAAGGATCAATTTTGTGTTCATTCCAGTTTAATTTATGATCGAATGTCATGCCCAAAAATTTGATCGATTGGACGAATTGAAGAGGTTTGTTGTATAATTTTAACGATATGTTATGCTCTTTGCGTTGCTTTGTAAAGAGCACACACTTTGTTTTGGAAGTAGAGAATTGAAGACCTGTTTCATTTGACCAATTTTCAATGTAGTTTAGATGTTTCTGAAGAAGGATTTGCATAGTTGGACAGTTGTTACTCTTAATGAACATGATAAGGTCATCGGCATATAGTCTCGTCTTGACTGGATTTTAGACATTTTTAACAATTTTTTTTTAATAGCGATCAAAAAAAGGTAGGGCATATCCCAGACAGCACAATTCAATCCATTGGATGTCCATCGGAAGTCCATTCATGGACATATCGGCTGTCCAAAGGACGTCCAGCATTTTACCAAAGGACATCAAATGGACATCCACTGGACTATACAAATGTCCCACTCCTGGACGTCCATTTGGACTCCATGAAAGGTCCATATATGGACTCTTTTTGTATTGCTTTTGGACAATTTATGGACATCTGACGGACATCACAACCTATATAAATATGAAATAAAATAATTGCAACTATTGACTTATTTTTATTGTCATAAATAATATCAAACATGTATTAGTTTTATACGCACTCCTTTCTGTAACCTTCTCAGCCATTTTCTTAAGGCTATTTCGCTTACTTTTTAAGCAGCACCATTGTCACTCTCAGCGGCAGCTAAAAAAAGACATTACATTTTATACGGATATTGAGTCTTAAATCAATCTTTTAATAAACGCCTGATCAGGCAAAAGTGATAGTTAAAAATGTAAAATTTTTAGATAAAATATTATTAGCTAATATGAAAATATGCATTGACTAATGTACTTTACCTCTATACTTACATATAAACAAAAAACTGCTCATTATTTCTTTAAATTACCATTTTACTTTCATAACATCATATTATGCGAATTCTTTTGAGAGGATATTAGAAATTATGGAAACAAAACATCTGTTCATAAGTTCATGTCCTTGTCCCTGGTTTTGATAACTGCTGAATCTAAAATTGCAATAAAAATATGTATTTGTGAACATTAAAGAGAAATAACTTATGAAACCACTTTCAGTGCATTATTTCTTAAACTTTACAAAACGATTCTATTTTATTTAATAAAAGTAAAACTTACAGCTTCTTTAAAAATATTTGTATCTTCTAAATAGCCTCTTCTGCTAATGTCTCATGCCATACAAATAGAAACTTGAATTTTTTTCTTCTCCTTTGAAAGTTTTCTCACCTCTTAGTTACAATAATAATTGTGTTGACATTATCTCGAATTTGCAGCATATTAGTTATCTTTTAGTAAATTCATTTTTTTAAATAGGTAGGTAAATCGTTTGACAAAAGGTTTAAAAGAAAGGGATTCTTTGAATGTAAATCGAAAATATAAAGTTTAAAACATAATTGATAGGTTATATTAGTTTAAAACAAACGATTTGCTTCTTAATTTTTGGATTTTTAAATAATTTAATGTTAATTATACTTATTTTCTTACCAGATAAGGCTACATGTGGGATGCTTTCTTCTTAACCTTTTTCTTCTTTTCTTCTTCGAATCTGGTCTGAATGGCCTTTTACTTTTTTATCTTGTCAACAGAGGCGTTAGGAGAGGAAAATTAATTGATTTATTTTAATTAAAACGTTGTAAATAATTAAATTATACAAGAAGAATTATAATAATTTATTATAAGTTAGTCATTTTTATAGTGTCCATCATGGACATTTATTGGACATCCATTGGACGTCTGAATGGGTATATCCATTGGTTAACAGAAAATGAATGTCCAATGGACATCCATATAAAGTTAATGGACATCCAGGACATTATTTGGACAAAATATGGACGTCCAATGGACGTCGTGTGCTGTCTGGGAGAGCCTTGCAGTATTCCATTTTCTTGTAATTTGTTTGTCAATAAAGTGCCATTTATTCTTACTCGTTTGTAAAGAAAATTTTTAATAAAAACAAGCATGTTTTCTTCGATATTTCATTGCTTCATTGTGTGTAAAATATTTATTCTCTTTACAGTGTTAAACGCTTTTGTTATGTAGAGGGAAAATGGTTAGACATTTTTGTTTATTTGCTAAAGCTTCGTGAATACCGCTCTCTAAGTCTAGGATGTTAGCTATGGCACTTCTTTGTTTTCGAAATCCACCTTGCTCGCAACAAATCAGTTGGTTTTGTTCCAGTTGCCATACAAGCCTGTTATTAACAATTTTTTCGAGTACTTTGCACATTGTGCAGGACAATGAGATTGGCCCATAAGAATCTGGTAAAAGTTTGTTCTTTCCTGTTTTTAAAATTGGGATAATAATAAATTTTCTCCATTCGTCTGGGAATATATTTTCTGTCCATAACCTATTGTAGATTTTTAGGAGTGTTTCAAAAGCATTTTCCCGTAATTGTCGAAGAAAGCTAATCGGAATGTTATCGGGTCCTGGACTTGAGTCACTGAAATAATTTAGAGTTTCAACAAGTTCTTCTTTCGTTATTGGTTTGTTGATGTTAGAATTATCTTTTAAGGTAATATCAAAATTTTTAATAGTCTTGAGACTGTTACGTTTCTTTTGCTGCATCAAATAATAACAGTTATAAGTGCCTAGCTCAGCTCAGTATATGAGGTGGTTTATATACAAATTTAAAGAAAATGATTATTTAACCCGGCGCCAAGTAATTTGAGCGGCGATAGAAAATTTAAAGACAATACTAAATTACTAAACTTACTCTCTTTAGTGAGACTTCTTGTGTAAGGGTAAAAATAAATAATAAGAGGTAGAATTTTAATAAAGCCGAAAAAAATATATATTAACTTTTCTTCAAGAGTAGCTGATTTTGGGAATCACGACAAACTTAAACCCTAAAAATAACTCTATCTCAAAACCAGTTACACAGTTAATAATGTAGAATAACTAAAATTAAATACTATTTATAGAAAAGAAATAATAATAAAATGATTCCCACAGCGGGGTACTTATTTTAAAAGGTTCGAATTTCCTCTTAGCCAAATCCACAATAAAAAGCCTCTTAGTATTTTGTTTCAATCACAAAATTCTGTTTTACAGTTCAGTTCTTCTACCAGCAGTTGGAAACAATAATTTATCGTCCTTGAAATCAGAACCGGTACCCAAATAAACGTCTAGAAAAAATAGGAAAACCTTTATTTAGCATTAAAGAAACTTTCTATTTATTATTAGTAAATTTTAAATAATTTTAAATTAATGGGTAACGCAAATTTTACTTTGTAATAATTGAGTACTAACCTCTTACACAGTTATTCCAAGAATAATTCCTTATGTTTTTCATCAAATTGTTCAAAACAGCTATCAAAAAAAATCCGTCAATCGACGTAAATAGTACAAATGCACAAAATAAATAATTTCAACCAGAAACGTACTAATTTAATATTTGAGAAATTAAATCCGCCTACAGCGATTATTAAAAAATTTCCTCAAAATATCTACAAATATCTACAAATTTGCGTTAGACCCACGAGAATTTAATTTAGCGAGCCAAACAAAAAAAAACACCGCTGGCTTTTTACCGATACTGTCGTATGGTACGAGGTGCTTAAAATTGTTGAATACAGTGTGAGTCAATATGGATAATTTATTTTAAAATAATAAAACTATAATATTATTACTTTGGTAGAACCATTGAATGTAAACGTTATTTACGTTTCAAGACAATCTGGTGATTGGGCCTGAGTCACTGGAATATATTTTTGATAGTTCTTCGGCTATTTCATCGGATTTAGTAATAATGTAGTCTTCCTTTTCTAATGCAGTTATTTGATTGTATGTATTTGCCCCAGATAATTGTCTGACTTTTTTCCATACTTTTGCTATATTAGTGGATTCTTTTCGGCTTTTCTTAACTATACAGTATGGTTCAAATGAAAGGAATAAATTCATTATAATGGAAGTAGTTGGTTTTTCGAAAAAATGCTCGGACAGGTCAATTTTGTTTACTCAAAGCGCAGATTTTTAAATAGAATTCAATTTTCCCCCACTTCCCATTTTTGGGCAGTGACGTCATTGACAATTTTTGAGAACACAATAATTGATTAAAAGATAATTATTTGTAATTAAGTGCTTAATCTAACAAAATAATAATAATAATAATTATAATAATAATAATAAAAAAGAATTTGTGAAATTGTCAATAAATTCTTTTTATTATTATTTTTTTTTTTTTTTAGATGAAGCTCTTAATTACAAATAATTTTTTATTCATTTATTGTGTTTCAAAATAAAATAAAATTTATGTATCTGATCTTTAAATGACTTTTATTCAAAAAAAATTGTTGTCAGATATTACAAATATTATGTTTCCGAGTAGGAATTTGCAAGATCTCTCAAAATCAAGAAAAAAAAATTGGGGTTACCATTTAAAAAAATTGTCAATGACGTCACTGCCCAAAAATGGGAAGTGGGGGAAAATTGAATTATATTTAAAAAATTGCGCTTTAATTAAACAAAATTGACCTGTCCGAGCATTTTTTCAAAAAACCAACTACTTCCATTATAATGAATTTATTCCTTTCATTTGAACCATACTGTATATCTTGCTTTAGCTCTCAAATTTTTAAAAATTGACAATTGTTCATTAGTTTTGTGTCATTTGTATCTATTGAATGCGTTTTTGCTTGCATTTATAGCCTGTCTATATTCTTCATGCCACCATGGTATTGGCTATCGTTTTTGTAAAGTTTTTCTTTTTCCAATGGCATCAACCCCAGCTTGAATTAGCTGGTTTATGTTTCCTTCTAGCAACAAATTAATAACTGTGCGTTCTATTAGATTCTGATATTTGTTCCATTCTGCTTTGTCCAGCTTCCATTTCTGGTTTGGAATTGTATCTTTTGTGTAATAGTATTTCGAATGTCAGATATTATTATTGGGTAATGATCACTATCATAAAGGTCAGGCAGTACTTGCCAACTAAAACAAGACGTAATGGCTGCCATTAAAGGAATTAAATCGTGTTTTTGATCCATCATTTAGTAGAGTGAAGCTATAGTCAGTTATTATTGCTTCTATTAACTTTCCTCTGGTATTGTTTGATTCCGATCCCCATATCAAATTATGGCCATTAAAGTCTCCTAATAGTAGACGGGGTTGTGGATTTTGTGATATTAAATTATCTAGTTCAGCTCTGTCAACATCAGCGTCGAAAGGAATATAAACATTGCATATATTTAGTACGTTTGGCGTGTGTACCGTAACGGCTACTGCCTCCAGGTTTGTGTTTAAATATATTATTTTCGACTGAATATCATTTTCAATAACGGTAGCCACACCTCCCCAACTCCTGTTTTGGTTTGTTCTATTTTCGTAATATAGGGTATAATTATTTAACTTATGAATATTTTTGTCATTAAGGTGTGTTTCCTGTAAGAATACAATTTTTGGATCATGTTTATTGATTAATATTTTAAACATTTCAAGATCGAGGTAATATCCATTTAAGTTCCATTGCAGAATGTCCTTTTCTTTAATAATATTCTTGCGATGAGTGGGATGTGTCACTTCCTCGATGTATTGTTGGAGTCGTTGTTTAATTTTGTTCAGTCGGGATTTAAGGGCTTTTCCGGTAATTTCTGGTTGTATTTTTTGTACCATGTTTAACAGAGATTCAAAGTCTTCGGTGTATTTTTTAATGATACTTAATGGATGTCGAGACCCATGAATGTTGGCCAGTAAGTCTGCAACCTGATCGTACGTTAATAAAAGCTCGCTTGTGTGTTGTTCAAAGAAATTTTTGGTGCCTGCTAATTGCTCGAGTACAGTTAGGATTCCTGCCGTCTTCTGTTTCTTTTTTAACCGACTTTAAAAAAGGAGGAGGTTCTTAATTCGTAGCGATATTTTTATGTATATTCAGCGATAATTCTTTAACACGGTGTCCGATTTCAATAATTCTTTTTTTGTTAGAAGGGGACTACTTCAGGGGTAGTCCCATATAAATTTGGTCAAAATCTAATAATTGGATCTATGAGAAAATGCTCAAAGTCTTCATTTTTTATGTATGTTTAGCGATAATGCTTTACCACCTTGTCTGATTTATATGATTCTTTTTTTGTTAGTAAGGGGGTACCTCAGAGGTGGTCCCATATGGCATCTGCACGTTTTTAAAGTAGTTTTTTTTTAATTTTTAATTACTAATACTTGTTAAACCTTCTTGATCTGGTACTTAGAAGTTCGGTAATTTTTCATGTAAGGTCGGTTTAATTGTGGGAATTGAAAGTTCTCTGAGAGTGGTATTTTGCTGGAGGTAGGGATATCTGATATAATTCTTTGGTTATTGTGGGAAGGGTTTTACTGGATTCGAGTTGCATTTCATTGACATTTGAGTTTTCAGTTCGAGAAGATGAAGAGTTCTGAGAAAGATGCGTTGATTGAATTTTTGTTTGTGCAATGGGTGTTTGGACAATGGGTGTTTCGACAATGGGTGTTTGTACAATGGGTGCTTGGGCAATGCGTGTTTTGGCAATCGGTGTTTGGGTAATGGTTGTTTCAGCAATTGATGTTTTGGCAATGGTTGTTTGTGACGTGGGTATTGTTGACACAAGGGGCAGAGTTTTTTCAGTTGCTTGTTGTACATGTGGCATTGAAATTGCTTCTTGTGGAGACAGATATGTTTCAAATGTGAACAAAATGACCATTTTGTTCACATTTGAAACATATCTATCCGTCCAGGCTCAGAAATATACGATATGTTGTGGTTTCATATTGAACTAGCATGCTTTCTGGAATAGATGCATTTGTGTGAGGGTTAACGTATATTTGGCGTCGGAAACTTAATATATGACCAAACTTTGGATATGCTGTTCCTATTCTCAGAAAAGACATTTGGAAAGTCATAGTTATCCCTAAACTCTGAAGAGCTAAAATTAAAACATCGTGTGGAATTGAAGGGCATACATTTGATAATAAGAGCCTTTCGGAGGAACTAATTAATCTGCGTGCCTTTAGATGATTTTCATTAATATTGAATTCTCCAAAGTCATTTAGAAATTGATCAACTTCAAGATATACGCATATTCTTTCATTTGACATCCGAGATGATATTTCCTAGCGAAGATAGGTATTCTTGAAGTTTGGTTCCAGGTAGTGATTGAAATATAATGGCTTGTTCCGTTTTGGGAAATTTTGGTTGCTAGTTTTGGCTAAGTACAGTATGACATTTATTTTTAGTAGTTGGTGGTGAAATAAATTGATGATCCATCGGTAAAGCGTTAGATTGATGATGTTCCATTTTCTTAAATAATCGTCTCGTTCCGTTTACAAAACATTAATAGTTTTGAGTACGACTCTGTCCTTCAAGACAGAAAAAGTCGTTGCTCTTATCGTAAATTAATAACATAATATAAAGGATATGTTTTGTATAGGTGTATTATTTTTTTTGTAGCATGAAAAGTTTAAAAATTCAAAATTTCAGCACTTACATGCAGTACATTCACAGGTTATTGTGAATTAAGTATGTACCTGCACTCGGATAAATTTATTTCGCGATAAATTAACTAAAAACTTAAAATTTGTTAGAATCTGACACATTCACAGTAAACGCTTTAATTGCCAGGGCTGAACTCTCTTATGGGAATTATACATAATTTTGTCAAAATAATAAAAATAAACTTGTTTATAGCTATATAAAGCACAGAACATACGGTTGTATTTATTTCTAAATAAGTCTTGCATATTTTAATTGATAAATTATTTATTTTTATCTATATAAAACACAAATTAGGTAGGTATGACAAAATTCGAAAAGGTTTGTTAAATGCTGAAATTTGATAAGTACAATTTTGTGACAAAATTTTTTTGAATTGAATCTATATACAGTTTTAAGAGCAAAATAAAACACAGTTAACAGATTTTTTATTGTTGTAATACAAGTATGAAAGGATATTTGGCAATGTACATAGTATTACCTATTTCAGCTTTCTCCTTTTTTATTTTGCTAATGGTACCCTTAGTAAAAAAGTCTCATAATATTTGATAATATCTTCTAAAAAGTATAGAACAGCATCATCTCTAGAAAGTGCTTCATCGGCACTAGGAACGATATTAATGCTGCCACTGTTCTAAGCGTTTAATATCCTATAAAAGACATTTACTATGACACAATTGGGGTTCAACAGAAAAATAGCAGTAGCAACTATTTATCTAACATTAAAACTCTATAAAAAATAAATAATCTTTTCTAGCTGGTAAGTAAAATTTAATGTATAATTATTGTTGTTTGTAAGTCAGGATCTATGACTGTAAAATTTTATATAATAGAAACTTGTAATAAAATAAACTACACTCCGTAAGATACATATTGTGACCAGTTTACAATAAATAATATATCTAACAAATACATTATTTTACTTACATTAGAAGTTTTTAAAGACATTGAATTGCATTATCTTTGTTTTCTCTTTAGTTTTAAATTTGATTTGTATCCTGTTTTACAATCTGGAACGATGTAAATCTTGCTTTGATGTTTTTTGTCACTCATGTTACTTGTACTCAGGTATTTTTTTTTCACATAATTTTGATTCTTTTCATCAATTTCTTAAAAAATCACTTTATTTTACATTGACTTACATAGACAATTGACAGTCAATTTCGCGAACTTTATAAAAAGAAGAACGAACGTTTGAAATTTGACCATTGCTGATTCGCCTCCTTCTTTTTAGTATTCATAGTTACGATGTTATTAGGCTTATATAATGTCTAAGGTGGTTGAGATATAGCCTTCCATGGTTGATTTGGGTGAGACTTCTTTAAAGTCGGTAGGCTCCAGTCGAGTAAATCCAAAGATCTGGAACCTAGTTCTTTCCAGATCGGAGCAGATACATAAAATGTGCTCTGCAGACTCGTCCACCACGCTGCAGAATCGACAGTCCGATGTGTGTTGCAGACCTATCCTTCTCATGTGGTTGTCCAGACGGCAGTGTCCTGTCATCAGTCCAGTGAAAATGTGTAGATATTTCCTTCTATATTATCGGATCTGAGCAGAGGCGTTCATGGAAGGGTTGGTTATGAACGCATTCGAATGGGTTAGCCCTGGGGTATCTCTCCAGTTCGTGAGTATTGCACCCTCCGTCTATTTTGAGATAATTCCTTTGGCAGTGCCTTTTGCAATGCCCAGGAATGGTTCTGGTCCTATGAAGACATATTCGGTTCCTCTTTTAGCAAGTGCGTCGGCTTTTTCGTTGCCCTCCACACCATTGTGTCCCGGAACCCAGATCGAAGTAACTTTGTTCCGGGCACCGAGATACTCTAGGGTCTTTATACAGTTCCAAACTAGCTTTGAGTTAACTCGATTGGAGCTCAGGGCCTTAAGGGCTGCCTGGCTATCTGTAAAGATCTTTATAATCTTGTTTGCGGGGAGAAAATTAATCAACTCTCTTGCTCTCAATTCTATAGCAATCATTTCTGCTTGGAAGATCGTGGCCAGAGAGCCTAGGTTTATTGATATGTCAACTCTAGGCCTCTGGCCGAAAACTCCCGCTCCTACTCCTTTTTCAGTTTTGGAGCCATCCGTGTACAACACATAGTCTGCCTGGAAGAGAGTTTTTCCAATTAATGAAACATTTATAAGCATTTTTTCTTTAATATTATTTTTATTGTGTTCGACATATTTAAATTTAATCGAATATTCATGGTTTTACACGTTGTAAATAGCATACATCGAATGTCGCAACCCTTTAGATATACCAACCGTTCCCACAGACAGACATTTTGTTTGAAATGCCTAGTATACAGAATATGAATAGGCAACTTTAATTTTTTTGAGCATTTTATTGTACCACTTGACATATTTCTGTTTTTGTTCTTCTCTTAAATTGTGAGGGATGTAAAATATCCTGACATCCAACCGATTGTGTAAAATCATGGAGGTAGTAGAGAGAGGAGTTGCTACTCGAATATGAAAGCGGTATCACACCCTATTGTTACCATCTTAATGTCATTTGTGACATTTACTTATAACTTTTGTGGTATTGGTATGTGTTTTATTGTTCGGTATTTATAACGGTTTTTAGCTAGTATTCGTTGAAAGACCTTGAGGACATAATGTTATCTTGTATTTTACGAGATTGTACAATCCTAGATCGTGTGGAAATAAAAAAATTATAGGGAATAACCATGGAGATATGGGGATAACATATCATAAGTTGGTGAACAGAATTGGCCTGCAGTGAAATGATTAGATTTTGGGCAGAGTCGGAACATCTGGGGTGGTACTTTATAGGTCATTTTTATATTTTATAAAATATATCTCTTATTTACGTTTGGAGAAGAAAATTCTCTTTATAAATGTTAATTATTATATTATTCTCTATAATTTTTGTACCTTACAAAATTTTCCTGTATTCGAGAAATGTGACAAAATGTATAAAAATCAAATTTTAATGAAAATTCCACACCTGTAATTTTGAACCAATCAAAATACGTGTTTTTGACAGATCACCATGGCAACGGAGGTATTTTAGTGGTTTTTATTTGTTCACATAATAGGTTTAGTTCCGCTTCGGGCAGTTATGCAACTGTCGTGAAGATGGAGCGGGTCGCGATCCTACCTAAAGGGTTCCCTGAGACCATCCTCAGTGCGAACGAACAAACCTTGGTGGAAGAAGCCCTGGTAGAAGAGATGTTCGCTGGATGGGAGCATAAGCTCCAATTCGGAGGCATCCACTTCCGGCCAGGAATGGTCTTGATCGACTGTGAAACCCCACAGTCAGCAGAATGGCTCAGGGCAAAAATACCACACCTGAGCAACTGGAAGGGAGTGGAGTTGGAGGTATGTGCGGGAGACGACATCCCGAAAGCACATACAGCCACGCTCTTTCTCCTAAGAAGTCAAGGGAAGCCTGTAGAGAAGCTTCTACAGTTAATAGAAGCGCAGAATGTGGGGCTATCGACCACACTGTGGAAAATCGTCAGCCAAAAAGACGAGGGCAAAGGCCAGATCCTTAGGTTAGGAATAGATGACCTATCCTGCCAACGGATCAAGGATAGTGGATGTACTATACACTATCGATTCGGGAAAATCCCCGTACACGGCCTTCAAAAGAAAGAAGAATTAAAGGAACTGGGAGGAACAACAGAACCAACTCCTAGTACTTCCAAAGATGAGACTGATGTGGAGAGCATAGAGAGCCTTAACCTCTCAAATCTCTGCGTAGACTCATCTGAGGATGTAGAAATTGATGAAGAAGCAGAAGAGGGGGATATGGAATGCACCCTCACCGATGGGGACAACATCCCCCATTAAAGGAGAGAAAAATGGCGGGCATCAACATCGCCCAAGTGAATATCCATCACGCCAAGGGAGCCTCGGCTGTGATATCTAGGACATTCACTAAAGATCAATTAGGGATCGTATTGATCCAGGAACCGTGGGTCTATGGAAACCAGGTAAGAGGACTTGCATGTAAGGATGCAATGGTAATTTATCACACTAGTGATGAAGTACCCAGAACATGCATAATGGTAAGAAGTAATATTAAATATTCTTGTCTTTCAGAATTCATGACGCGTGATCTCGTTCCAATTCGAGCATACCTGGAATTAGGGATGAGGCGGCAAGACATAGTAATAGCTTCTAGTTACTTCTCTGGAGATGGGCATGTACCACCCCCGGAAGTATCGAGGCTAGTGGATTACTGCCAGAGAAGACATCTGCCATTACTTCTTGGATGCGACGCCAACGCGCACAGCACTGTATGGGGAAGCAACGACACCAATCAAAGAGGTGAGCAACTTTTAGAATATATTTTTAATAAGAATCTTATTGTGCAAAATATTGGGGATACTCCAACATTTGTAACAAGGGCAAAAAGTGAGGTATTAGACATCACATTAAGCACACCGAGCATTAAAGATCTAGTTAAAAACTGGAGGGTATCGAGTGAACCATCTCTATCTGATCACAAGATAATTGTTAGAGAGCGACATTCCTGAGACGATCCTCAGGAGGAATCCTAGAAAAACAGACTGGGACAAATACAACACCATTCTAAAACAAAATTTAGCACGTATCCAGACAAAAAAGGAGCCGGGGCATCCACTTGCTCTGGAAAGCGATCTCGAAGAACTAAATGGGGCAATACTTGAGGCATATGAATCAAGCTGCCCCATTCAAAGAAATAGGACTAGTAGGGATGCTCCTTGGTGGAACCGTCATCTGTCAAACTTACGATCCGAAGTGCGGAAGCTCTATAATAGGGCCAAGCACAGCGGAGATTGGCAGAGCTACACCGAGGCGCTTACTACCTAGAACAAAGAAATCAGGAAAGCTAAACGTAACAGCTTTAGAAAATTCTGCGAGGATATTAACTCTACACCTGAGGCAGCGAGACTGCACAGGGTCCTGGCAAAAGGGAGAGTTGATACAGTTATGGCATTAAAGAAACCAAATGGAAGCTTCACGGAGAGTGAGGAGGAAAGAGCTCGCCTCTTACTCGAAACTCACTTTCCTGGAAGCACACCTTTTCTAATAAGGGACACAACTAAGGTAAGCAGACCCCCAAGAGAGGCCGCTGTAGTGGCCAAGCATATATGCAGCAGAAATCGGTTAAGGTGGGCCGTAAACACTTTTAAACCGTTTAAGTCTCCAGGTGTGGATGGAATATTTCCTGCCCTGCTTTAGCAGGCACAGGAGGAATTACTACCACACATAATCCGGCTATCCCGGAGCAGTCTGGAGCTGGGATATATACCAGAAGCATGGAGAAGTGTCAGAGTCACCTTTATTCCAAAAGTAGGGAAAAAGTCCTGGAGAGGGTGCCACTCCACCACAGCCAACACGCGTACCGAACAGGAAGATCTACAGAAACTGCCCTGGTACAGTTGACTGATGTAATCCAGGATGCACTGACAAACAAAGAAACGGTCGTGTGTGCCTTTCTAGACATAGAAGGAGCTTTTGACAACACGCCACACGAATCTGTAAAAAGAGCACTTGCATACAGAGGAGTAGATAACATCACATCCAGATGGATGGCTCAGCTGTTATCTTCGAGAACTGCAGAGACACAGATAGGGCAGGACACCATCTCCATCTGCGCAACCAGAGGATGTCCACAAGGAGGAGTTCTATCCCCACTAATGTGGAGCCTAATCGTAGATGAACTTCTATGCAGATTGACTGACCTCGGCATACCCTGTCAAGGTTATGCCGATGACATAGTCATATTTGCTAGTGGCAAGTTTAGTAATATCCTGTGTGATATAGTCCAAAGAGGACTAGAACATACCAAAAGATGGTGCCGTGAAGTGGGACTTAGTATAAACCCTACAAAAACAACACTAGTAGCCTTTTCAAGGAAAAGAAAACTTAATCTCAAAACCGTTAAATTAGACGGGATAGATATAGAATGGAAAAATGAAGTCAAATATCTAGGCCTAACCCTGGACAACAAACTTCTCTGGAACACACATGAGAAGGAAGTAGTAAATAAGGCCACAAAAGCCCTAATGGTATGCAGAAACATGGCGGGTAAACGATGGGGATGTAACCCAAACATACTGCGATGGATGTATACTGCAATAGTGAGACCAATCATCACTTACGGGGCTATAGCCTGGAGTAACAGAACTAGTTTAGTTACTACGAGAGCTAATATCTCAAAAGTACAAAGACTAGCCTGTGTTTGCATTACTGGTGCAATGAGAACCTGTCCTACGGCCGCAATGGAGGTGATCTTAAACCTCACCCCTCTACATTTGATGATAGAGAATGTGGCAAAAAGGACACGATATAGAATGATCAGGAGCGGAGTAATCAGACGAAAGTCTACTTGCTTCAGAACTAAAGATACCTGGGACATGCCCTAGGATGAAATGCAAAAGAAGTACAGTTTTGTGAAAAACTTCAAAACCACAGAGCTGGGCTGCAAGAAAGAATGGAGCCAAGAATCCATCGCGCTTGCAACCGAAAGACGTGCTATTCAGTGATACACGGACGGTTCCAAAACCATAGAAGGAACTGGAATAGGAGTGTATGGGCCGAGAACCAAGCACTCCGAAAGCTTGGGAAAATACCCAAGCATCTTCCAGGCGGAAATTCACGCCATCGAGAAGTGTATCCAGTTTAACATCGAGAGAAACTATCATAGACAAGAGATTATCATCATGTCCGATAGTCAAGCAGCCATCAAAGCGCTGAGTTCTTACGTAATCAGCTCAAAAATGGTATGGAGATGCCTAGAACAATTGAATGAGCTAGGCGAGAAAAATAGAGTTACTCTCACTTGGGTCCCGGGACATAACGGGGTACAGAGTAACGAGATTGCAAGGAAAGGGGCTCAAACACCCTTTGTAGGACCTGAGCCATTCTGCGGTATCAGCAGTAACATAATATTAGAAGAGATTAAAAAAGAATTGGGTAGTAGAAGAACCGATAATTGGAACAATCTCTTGGGGCTGAGACAGGCCAAGATACTTCTGGGTGAATATAACCAAAAAAGATCGGAAGCCTGCATCTGCCTGAGCAAGAACAGGCTACGTATTGTAACAGGGATCCTTACCGGGCACTGCCGACTAAAAGGACACCTAAGTAAACTGAGAGTAGTAGAGGATAGTGAGTGCAGATTCTGTGAGTAGGAGGACGAAACCTCCATTCACATCCTAACTGAATGTGTAGCACTGCAGAATCCAAGGGCACTATATCTAGGAGGATATCAAATAGAAGAGGGAGACTTACCTAACTTGAAGCCACTTCAAATCCTACACTTCCTTGAGAAAATAGGATTGGAAGGGTCGCTATAGGCATTGAGACATTTACTTAGTGCAGTGTCGACAGAAGGGGGCACAATAGATCTTTTAGGTCGCAGTGTATTAACACCTCATTATCAACATAACATAGGTTTAGTTTTGATACATTTTAGTTACAATGCTAAGGTGTTTTCTATATTCTTCGGCCACTTCTTTTCTTCTTAATGGCGAAAATGCAGGCCTTTGCATGCTTTGAATTATGTGTCTATGTCTAATAAAATATATATATAATATTTAGACACTAATTTATTCACCTTTTTCCCATTCAGCACTTTGAATTTTGCGTAGTTTAGGTGCAAATATTCGTGGACAATTCGGAACAAATTTTCGTTTTTCAAGTTGGAGCCACAATCCTCTATTAATCCGAGTAAGTAAGTCATGGTGCAATGATTGATCATTACATCAGACAATTTCACGCATATTTTGCATAGCGTATGATTTTCAAATCGATTCATTTTTAAACAAATAAGTAATTTGTTGGTTTTACTTGCTGTGCAATATTCTTTATCGCAACAAAACGCGAGTTATTTAATGTTTTGAACTGTCAAAATACAATGATCACAGCCTCCTACGATTGATGCTTGCTGACGCTGGTTATGAATTTCATACCATTTTAAAGCGCTCATAACGCATGTTAATAAAAACGCAGAAAAACAATTTTCTACCACTTGTAGTTATTCAAAACTTACGTAAAATTAAAGAATATACTATTTTCTATTTTCAAATGGTATTCCCATGCAACTACAATGAGTAGAAATAAGCAATTTGAAGGCCTAAATAATTGCAGCGAAACATTTTTTTACGTCGGGCCGCTTGACAACTTTAAAACTGAAATTATATTCGAGGTTAGGGTCTCACTTAGTTACCATGACAACTCAACAATCAAGGCGACAACACCTTTTATGTTTCACTGGTGACTTGGAGAAAATAATTTGCATTGTTGAGAAACGAAAAATAAATTTTAAAAATATTTAATTTTCAACCATAATTCGGCATGGAATTTTCTTACCGAATACCACGCGAGGTCAAATTAATATCAGGAAATTTTTTGACCTCTAGTGGTATTATTAGTGAAAATTGTTTAAATAAAAGTTGTTCGTGATATAATTTTCTATGTTTGTTCTATACTTAATTTCTCTAAAATGGATCGTATTCGAGATATTTGAGAAAACGAGTAAATTTCGAATTTTAAAGAAAACTAAAAAAGGAACAAAGAACGTTCACCATTGACCGTAACCGCTTGACCGTCTTTATTCTCAAAAAAATATGGCCCGATTATGCCCCCATCCCACAAAGCGCACCAAACAGTCACACGTTGGAAGTGCGTAGGCTTCTCGTGGATGCGTCTTGGATTTTCACTGCCCCAAATGCGACAGTTTTGTGCGTTTACATACCCACTTAAATGAAAGTGGGCTTCGTCGCTAAACATTATCCCCTTGCAAAAGTCATTATCAACAGCCTGATTTTGAAGTATCCAATTAGCAAACTTACGCACAAAACTGTTGGGCGGTTATGGGGACCAAAGTAATCACGAATTCTGCGAAATCTCTTTATGACAGAAGACTCATTTTCATAATAGGTTTTCACTATGTAAGCACGCTGTTCTACCGTGTATCGCTGCATTTTACAACTTGTAATGACTTGTGAAATGTCAGATCAACTCACTGTTATCAAACCATGGCACCCTATTATAAATATGATCTTTCAACATTAGGTACCTCTTATTGAAAAACCCTATATTAGTGATTTTTGTTTGGAGAAAAAAATTGTTCATATAAAAGTTACTTCTTATATTATTTTCTATAATTTTTGTTCTATAAAAAATTTTCCTAAAATGGTCTGTATTCGAGAAATTTTACGAAATGTAAAATTTCACATTCTTAAGAAAATTGTTCAAATAAAACTTTTTTGTGATATAATGCTCTGTAATTCTTGTTTTATACATAATTTCTCTAAAATGGATCGTATTTGAGATATTTGTGAAGAAGCGTAAATTTTGGATTTTGAAGAAAACTCAAAAACGGGTATAGAAAAATACCCTATATTTTAACCTGAGGTGAATAAATGTATATAGAAAAATATTTCGAGTTAGATGTAGCTATGTCGAAAATGTATATATTTAGTTTATCCTTTAAACATTTACAGAGGTACCGTACCAAATAACCAGAAAAAGCCTCTTATAACTAGATAGGAAAGTCATGTGTTGGACACATCAGATTTTTTTAATTATAATGTCAAAATCTATATGAAAGAAGACCAACATATATTTCATAAAATCCAATGAAAAATAAAATATCAAAAATTATTAAATCATTATTACTTAATATCTTTATACATTTGGTAAAATTCTTAGTTTCCTAATAAGTTTTTTGGTACTTTTTGTATCTGTATTAGAATACATAAGTGTGTAAAAAATAAAGGTTTATTTTTACTCTTCGAATGTCTTTTGAAGAATGCCAAATACGGCTAACTCATTCCTTTGGAAATCTAAATCGCAACAACTTTTATGGCTAATTTTCCGGTAAATGTTAGAATTTAACACATCAACAATTCATAATTACATTTTTTTTAATCACGTTTCAGTAAAAGTACACTAGGAAAACCATTATAAAATGACTTCTTCTCAAAGGATGCTTTATACGGAACTTTAAATAAAAGCTTCCTTTGGTTAAATCTACTTTTTTAGGAATCAATTATGAAATTAAACCTAATTATTATTTTAACCTTGAAACACGCTGTGTGTGTGTGTTTTATTAGATTGCGTATTTTTGATTTTTTGATCTAACTCATGAATGAGAGGATAATATGAAGTTTTTTACAATTTTTTTTCCTAATAATAGATAGAAATAATAAGTTAATATTTTATAGAAATTTTGTTAATATCTTGTTTTAAAACATGTTGTTACGTTTCTTTTTGGGACACGCTGTATATATTACACATTACCTGAATCATATTAAATACTTAATAAAAAAAACGATATAACCTTATTATATCTTCTTTGTTATCTACCTTATTACATCGCAATTTTGTTTGGGCTTCCCATTTTGTTGCGATGTTAATTGCTGTAATCATAATATAGACAAATCTCAAAGTAGTTTAATTGATAAGTTAATGGCATGGGGATTCCCGAGCTAGCAGATTACTTTGCCTCCTTTTTTTAATTTGCTTTTATTTACTTAATTATATTTACCTGTGAGGTTTAAGACTGTCGGCTTTTATTTAACTTAATGTTTTTTCATATCCAAACTCGACATAACATAATAGGCCAGTCAATAAAGACATCCTATTTTGAACGTTTCACATTAATTACAAAAGTTTTCAAATTTTGCAATAATAATCGACTAGTTTAAATAACACTAAATTAAAATTTGCAACCATTTAAAGGTCCGGAACTAATTAATTTATACCAAAATGGTGCTTTTGTTTATAATGTTAAGAAAAAAAATTGCAAAAGTGCTGCAAACTTGAAGCAATATATATTCAACATTATATCAGATTTGCAACTTTTTTGAAAATCGGGAACATGATTTTTTTTTGTAAAATAGCGTGCGTTTTTGTTTATATCATTGACAAAAAATTGCAAAAGTGCTGCAAACCGATGACATAACTCATACAAATTTTTGGAATAGCTATTTCAATTTGCTACCTTTCATTTTGCACGGAAATATATTTTTTTTTATAAAAATATCAAAATAATTTATTTTCCTCTAATTTTATCAAAAAAAAAGCAAAATTATTGAAAATTGGTTGCAAATGTTAATATTATTTTTCTTAACAATCTGGCAAATCTGCAACTTCGGACAAGGTCCAGAACCTTAAAAAATTAAATTAACAAAAATCAACAATTCGCACATTTTGCAGTTGCCAAAATATTTGAAAAGTATTGCAAATTTTACACAACGATTTAAATACCTTCTGTAAATTATCTATGACCAATTTTGCATTGCAAAATTAATGGAAAAGTGTCTAGGGAAAAAGAATAAGAATAAGAATAAGAATAAGAATAAGAAATTAACCCAATACCTAAGGGTTTGTTTTGGGTTATATCGAACCGTCGCGTCGGCGTTGGTCGATTGCAGTTTTGAAATATAGTTTATTTTTCAAGAAAATGTCGCTATGTTACAACTACCAATTGAACTGGACATAATGTGTCAAATTAGTCGTTATAAAAGCATCCAGTGTACAACTCGAATGGATAAGTTTTGTTCCAAAAGTAATGGATTCGGAGCACCGTTAGAAACTTACTTTGATTGCCCGAATGACGACACATTATCCGATAACGAATACCAAAATCCAAACTTCTTACATATCCAATTTAAAGAATCAATGAATTTTGAAGAAATTAATATTAAATTAACTAATATTTTTAACAATCCTGGACCATCCGGTTCAGAAACCGAAGATCTCATAATTTAAATCATGTTTTGTTTTTGTAAATATATTTTATTAAAACAGCAGTTTTATAATACCTTAATTTGTATACTATTTCCTTTCAATTTTATTTTTCAATTTTGTGAAAATCAAATAATATTTCAATTTTGTTTGAAGTAGAACCAACTGTCTCAAAGTTTCGAAAGATGTATTTCTTTGGTGACAAAATACCGTTTTCCTTTTCCTTGTTTTATCAATAAATATTCTGCACATAATTAATACAATGATTATTTTAAAAAGTTATTAGTAGAACTTTCTTATCAAATATAACATTCTTGTGGGTCATTTAATAATGTTTTGTTATTTAATCAGACTTATAACTGAAACCTTAAATTGACAATTGAAAAAAATAAAACGATACCTATAAGAAGCTTCTAACTTTTTCTCATTATTATTTACCGAAAAATGTCTATAATTTTTACAACGATAAAAATTTAATAAAAAACCGTATGCAAGATAGATTTTCAAACACCGAAAATACTTTTTTAAAAATTTTATTATTTATTATATAAAATACAAAGCTTGTTTATTGCCCAAATACTAAGCAAAGAATGAATCTAGATATAATATAAAAGGTAAAGTTAATAATAATGCAACAAAGAACTGCTATCTTATCTATGCAATTATGCATAAAATATGTGGACGTCGGTAAATTGGCCCCATGTAACTCCTCCATCCTTAAGCTGAAAAAATACAGGAAGTATTTTTGACATTGGAAAGTGATATATTTTCTTCGGTACTTTCTTTTTCTTTCTTCATTCGGTATTTTCTAAAACGTTTTCTAAATACAAGATATGCAATAGTTGTAATACAGATGATTGCCAAAATTGGTACCATTACTGACATCGAAGTTTTATACAGGGTGTCCTTTTCTTCTATGATGGGTTTAAGTTCATCTGTTAATTTATTAATTTCGTATAGATCGTCGAAGTTAATTTTGGTAATATTTGAGACTTGGTAACTCTTTTGAATTTTTAATAGTTTTGTTTCAAATTTTGGGAGTATCAGTGGTTTTCCTTTTCGGATTAATTGATTATTTGTAAATTTCAATTGTTTTATTTCAATTTGACAGCCTACAGGAATTCTAATTAAAGTGGGTGTTTTGATTTCTAAAAACTTGTCTGTTTTGCATTTTGACAGTATTTTTTCTGATTCCACAGGAATTATTAATACGTCGTTATTAGTTATTTGTTCAATAATTGGTTCTCGAATATTGATTTCCATAGCGTGACATCCCTTGGGTAATTGGCCATCAAGAAGTTGAAGTGTGCAGTTGTCTCGGGATATAAAATCTTGTGTGCAATAGAATTCATTTTCTAATTTTGGGCATTCTTCTCTGTGCATCTGGGATTCTTTTTCGGCTCGTGCCAAGTATGGGTATACAGGGGTATACATTATATTGTTCTGGGTAATAGGATATAAATGATAAAATTCTAATGAAATAGGTTTGAGGATAGGAATGTGGATAGCGAAAATTAATTTTGATTTGGAAAATGTGACTTGTGTTCCAAAAAATAGATAGTAATTCAAAATGTTATTGAATTTTGGGATTTCGTTAACGTCATAAATTTTACTTAAATAATTTATCATTTCAGTAATCTCTTGACTAGGTATTATTGAACTATGAAGCGAGTTCTGTTTCGAGAATAAAATAGCATTCTCGATATTATCTATAAAAGATATCAAATTTTGACAATCGAGATTTATCTGACTGATAGTACCTTGGAAAATAATGTAGTTACTTACATCATTGATTTGATTTTGAATTGCTCCTTGAAATCTTTCTAAATTGTAAAATAGCTTTTCTTGATTTTTTGCTAAAATTGTTAATGTTTGATTGTAATGTTTAATTAATTTTTTGTATAATGAAGTTTGTAGATTTTGTTCGTTAATTATATTTTTCTGGTTTTGTTGTAAAGTTTTAATAGCGTTATCATATCTATATTCGTCGTCTGAATCCAAATTACCAAAAAGCCATTTATTAAGTTTACCAATTCCATCAAATAAACTTCTTTTTGAGCGTATATGTGGATTCAAATTTTGAAATTTTCTTTCTAATAATTTATATAAAAATTCTGTTCTTTCTAACATGTTTTCGCTTAATCCGTGATAAGAAAGTGGGTTTGAAGCATTAGTTTTTTCAACAGTTTCCCTTACTATAGAAATATGATATTTTAAAGTGTTTATTTGTCTAACTAGTTCTCCTAAATCTAAGTAGTGAATAAAAGTATGCTTTGTATATATTAATCTACAACTACCTAACTGTATTGGGAGAAGAAGGTTTTCCAGAGGTGTAATACCAATGTCTTCTTGTCCGCTTTTTACTTTAACTACTAGAAGTGCCAGGAATAGCGGGATCGTCAATGATTTCATGGTCCTGTTCTTCCTGCAAAACGTTACTTAAATTAACTCTAGGTTTTCTAATGATACTTTTATGATATGTGCCTTTATTTGTATCTAACAAGATACCATTATCATTTATTATTTCTGTCTTTTTAAATTTTGGTAGCTTTTTGTCACGAAATTTAGTTTGGACATAAGCTGTTTCCTGATTAGAATAGTCTGGGGGATCTGAACGAGTTTCGTTAGCTTTAGCAATAAATTTTTCTTTAACTTTTTCATTTCTTTCTTTAATAGTATTGTATAATTGTTTACTTGCTTGTTTATGATTTTGGACATAATAAGATAAGATTAAATGATCGTCTAAATCGAACGGATCTGGATTATTAATGTGTCCTTTGATAATTTCGAACGGTGTAAACTTTGTGGCTGTATGAATTGAATTATTATAACTAAGAACTGAATGTTTCATTAATTGATTAGGGGTTAATTCTTTATTTTGTTCTCTCAAACATCTAAAATATTCTATTAGTGTTGAATGAAATCTTTCAACGGGAGAATTGGAATTGCTATTTTTAGCTGTGGTATAATGTAGTTCGATTCTGTGTAATTTGCAAAAATCTTCAAGATCTTTATTTTTAAATTCCGATCCGCAATCGGCTGTTATTTTATAGGGTAGTCCATGATGACTTACAAAATTTAAAAGATTGTCTACTATTGATATACCGGTAATACTATCAATTGGGTATGCTTGTCCATACCTGGAAAATGAATCAATTATTGTAAGAAAAGGTGAGTTTGAAATTCGGAAAACATCAATGTGAATGTGGTCAAACGGTTTAGAAGCAGTGGGGGTTAAATTGAACTTTATAATAGGCGGGTTTCGATCATATTTGTTTCTAAGACAAATTTCACAATTATTAATGTATTTCTCAACGTCATCTAACATTTTTTGGCCAATAGTACCTCATACTTAAGGAAGATCGAACTTCGTTAATTCCACGATGTCCTTTTTTGAAATTGTGATAGTATTCTAGTTTTTCTTTTTGTTCATCAGTGGTTAATACATCTGTTAATAATGTAGTACAATGTACGATTTTAAATGCTGAATTTCTAAAGTACTTTTGTAGTGTCGTTACGAAAAGTTCTGGTAAAAATTGATTTTTAAAATATATTGCATATGTTCTTTTGGGGTCAAGAAAGTCTTTTACAAATTTTAAAATGCTTTCTTCTAATCTTCTTTGGGGAAGAGTAACGTTTAATCTATTATTTTCAAATATTTTTTCTTGTTTACATTTTGTTTCATTTATTTCGCCACAAGTTAAGAGGATTTGGTTTTTATATTGATTTATAGGTCGTTCTGAAATAGGAATAGATAATATCGGATTTTCTACCGAAGTATGTACAGTTTCTATATCGATTTCTGGATTATTTTTATTTTGAGGAGGTCTTATTTGTATATTTTGTAAAATATTGATTTTAGGTTTTTCGTTTAAAATACTAGAAATTTCGTTTTCACTTAAATTTGGCAATACTGCCATTCTTTCAAGTTCATCATTAATTATTTGGTCTATATCGTCTATATTTACATCTAATGATGCTGTTTCTAATGCATTTAAATCTATATTAGGAGGTATGCGTGATAACGCATCAGCAACTTGATTATTTTTTCCTTTTTGGTATTCGATTTTATAATCGAATTCCTCTAATTTTAGGCGCCACCTAACTAATCGCGAATTGGGTTCTTTAAGGGAAAAAAGCCATTGTAATGGTTTGTGGTCCGTTTTTATAATAAAAGGATGACCAAATAAATAAGGGCGGTGGTAC
The DNA here is from genome assembly GCA_927349885.1 of Psylliodes chrysocephalus. Lineage (NCBI taxonomy): Eukaryota > Metazoa > Arthropoda > Insecta > Coleoptera > Chrysomelidae > Psylliodes > Psylliodes chrysocephalus. Next base: position 65,989,404 of record OV651813.1, on the reverse strand, counting down.
TTACATCCCCATACTACCGCAAGTAATTCTTTCTCAATAACTGAATAATTAATTTCAGCTGAATTTAAAGTTCTGGATGCATAGCATATAGGGTGACCGTCTTGGCTTAAGACTGCCCCAATTGCATACTTTGAAGCATCAGTCATAAGTTCAAATGGTTTTTCAAAATCTGGATATGCCAGTATTGGCTCAGAAGTCAATAAATTTTTACAGTGATTAAAGCAATTTACGAATTCTTTTGTATGTTCAACTTTACGGTCTTTTTTTAAACAAGTTGTTAAGGGTTTTGTTATATTCGCAAAATTCTTAATAAATTTTCGGTAATAACCGAGTACTCCTAGAAAGGATTTTATCTCTTTCTGAGTTTTTGGAATTGGAAAATTTTTTATTGATTGAATTTTCTTAGGATTGGGTTTGATACCTTGTGGTGTTACCACATGGCCAAGAAATTCGACTTCTTTTTGTAAAAACTCACACTTGTCGAGTTGTATTTTTAAATTTGCTTCCCTAAGTTTGGAAAAAACTAACTTAAGATTTTGTATATGTTCCTGTAAACTTGTGCTAAATATTATTATATCGTCCATGAAGACACAACATATTTTATTTTAAAGTTCTTTCAAAACTTCGTCCATCGCTCGCTGAAAAGTACTGGGTGAATTTTTAAGACCAAACGGCATCCTCAGAAACTCGTAGTGTCCATTGTCTACGTTAAAAGCAGTTTTTTCAATGGAACACTTACTCATCTCAATTTGATGGAAGCCGCTAGCAAGATCAAGGGTAGTAAAATATTGGGCTCTACCTAATTTGTCCAATATATCAGTAATATTGGGTATCGGGTACCTATCTCCGATGGTTTTATCGTTTAGTTTCCGATAATCTATAACGAGACGCCATTTTTGTCGTCCCGACGCATCCATTTTCTTTGGTACTATCCAAATTGGAGATGACCAAGGACTGGACGATGCCGCAATTATTTTATTTTCTAACATTTCATTAATTTGTCTACGGACTTCTTCTTTATGCGCGTAAGGGTATCTATAAGATTTAACATGAATGGGAATTTCATCAGTTGTTTTAATTACATGTTTTATTTTTGATGTAAAGGTCAAAGGGTCTCCAGGTTTTAAAAATATATCAGAAAATTGATTACATAGTTTAATAATGCTTTCCTTTTCCTCGGAATTCATATGTTCCGTTCTCAATAATTTATTTATATTGATTTTCTTTATATTTGGTTGAGGAGAATTAAAACATTCAAATTTATAAATTTCATGATTTAATGAATTAAAAGGGGTAGCTGGTATTGGTTCATTTAGCGTAACACAAATATTTTTATCTGTTTGGTTTATTATTTCGAGTGCAGCAAACCCGTTTTCCGCAAAAGTTAATGTTTCAGGTATATGAATTTCGCCTAATTTTATTTTATTTACCAAAATATCACCGTCTGAAATACTGACAGGTAATTTTTTCAATAATTTTTCACTTGGACCTATGCAAATTTCAAATTTTATTTCATTGGATTTTCTGTATTTTATTGGTATTATAGAATGATCACTAATCAATTTTTTATTAATTAAGTCGATATTAAAATTCATCGCTAATAAATCATTAAGGCCAATGACTCCATCATAAAATTCGTGGAAATCACACAAAAGGAAGTGATTATCATTAAATTCTTGGAAAGCTGGTATCTCGGCTTGATACCTGATATTTTGACTACCAAGGGAAGTAGAAAGAAAAACATTTGATTGATAAATACAATCGGGGTAATATTTTTCCATAATAGAGGGTTTTAAAATTGATTTGGTACTGCCCGTGTCTATTAACAATTTTAATTTGGGGTTTTCTATTTCTATGTATGGGAGTGGATTGTTTGAAATGAGATTAAATTCTACTAAGTCATTTCTTTGTTCGAGGCATTTATTCGAAAATTTGCATTTTGGGAATACTCATCGATTTGAGTTTCATCTTCTTCATTATTTTTATTTAAGGTTGGGCGATAATCAAAATTGTCTGTATTTTGATTGTCATCATAATTATTAACAAATAATTCTTCAGAAGTAAAGTTAGGTTTTTGATTACTGTTATTTTGGAAATAATTAAATCTTCTGTTGTTATTGTTATTATTAAATCTATAATTCGGATTAAACTGCATTCTATTGTACATCGAGGGGTTTCTCGATGTTGTCGACATTGGCTCAGGTTTGGGAAGTTGATTTTGGGGTATTTGGTTGGGTTTAAAAACGTTACGGGGAGGTCCAAAAACTTGAGCATTTGTCGGATAATTTCTATTTACCTGACGTGGTTGGACATTAATGGGTTGACTAGACCAAACTGGTCGAAAATTTTGTGGTTGTAATTGAAAATCTTGGTATTGCCTTTGTATTGGCTGATTAACATTTTGATGATATTGATTTGGTTGAAAATTATTATTGAATTGTTTTGGAACAAAATTATTATTAGTATTATTTTTAAAATTAGTTTTTTGAAAATTGTTTCTTGAAAAATTATGTTGGTCGTTAGTGTTGCCGTATAATTTTCCGAAATTTTCGTAATCGGTTACGTAAGCCATAGCATCTTCCAGTGATGCTGGTTGTTTTAAATGCATATTATTCTTTAATACACCTGTGCAACCTGCAATAAACGTGTTTAGGGCTGTTTTGTCGCAATGATTTATTTGACAAAGTTTTTCTTGCGCGTTAAGATTTATATCATTACTTATTCTTTGTACTGCACTGCTACGTAATAATTGTAGTCTCGTGCCAAAATCTATTAAGTTTTCATTTTTATACGGGGTAGTTCTAGTTAATTCTTGCGTTATACAATCTAAATTCCGTCGATCGGAAAAACACTGCTCTAATGCATTCCTTAATGAACGCCAATCACTAAGTTCAACCCGGTTTCCTACCATGGCTTCAGCCTTGCCTATCAATTTTTCTTGTATACACTCAAAAATGTGACCATTAAATTCTGGATCATTATAATCTCTATAAGTTGCTATTAAATTTTCACAACGAGAAATAAATTTGTTCAAAGTATTACTATCGCCATCATATGGCTTAATATTTGACACTTTGGACCTAAAAAGATCCCAGTTAATAGCGCGAGGTGCTGCTACAGGCACGGGGGGTATTGGAGGAACCATATTGTCAAAATTTAAATTTTCACTTTCACTTAAAATAGTAGTATTATTACTTTCTTCAGATTCAATATTAAGATTACTGAATTGATTTAATATTTCATCAATTTCATTCATTAAATTCTTAATAAATTCATTTATTTAAAAATAAATTGAAAAATAATATATATTTAATTACTATCTGTTTCTAGATATAAAACTTTTAGGAAGGTTAAAAGGAACTTGGCACTCACCCCTTTGAATGGAGTTCGTCGAAGCTTCTTTTCTACTGCTAGTGATTCTCTGCAACTTGAAGTCTTGTCGGTGGTTGTTGTTTCTTGAGGGTAGATTCGTATCGGATTTGCACTTAAAACGTTAAAACGTTAAAGTCCGGAAAGAGTTCTGGTAACGACAAAAGCGAATTTTCAGTTCTTTTCGCGACTCGCACAAATCCTACTGACTGCGCCAGATAGATTTTCAAACACCGAAAATACTTTTTTAAAAATTTTATTATTTATTATATAAAATACAAAGCTTGTTTATTGCCCAAATGCTAAGCAAAGAATGAATCTAGATACAATATAAAAGGTAAAGTTAATAATAATGCAACAAAGAACTGCTATCTTATCTATGCAATTATGCATAAAATATGTGGACGTCGGTAAATTGGCCCCATGTAACTTGCAATCACATAGTTAATATGATAAATAGCAACCATTTTTTTAGATGTTTGCTGAAGCAATCATAGACAAGTGAGATCCCATTAATAAATGTTTTCCTATTTTTCACATTAATTTAAAATTACGAAATATAAATTTTGCAAATGTCCTTCATGTTTAATATATTAATTTTGTATTTTTTTTAATATCAAAAGCAAATATCTGTACATAGTTCTGTCTAGAGTGACAGCCCTGATATTAGACTAAATTCTAATTTTTTTACCAATATATTTCTGATAACCGATAACTGCAAATTATGAAAAGTTTCGTATTAAAATTTCTGTACGTTAACATATACGTTAATATATAACAACTATATAACAATAATCTAACAGCTATACAAGATATTTTCTTAGTTTAACCTCGAAAATACCTGTTAGGGTCGATGCTCACGAACATTTTTTAGCAGTCGCGTTAACGCCACGTTGACGCAAACCCTTAGATAATATATGGTACAGATAGGCTACCCCTGTATAAATCTATACAATGTTGATGTCGCTTTGCAGGCTTTCTCGCTCATATTAGAATCTTCAGTAGTAGCGTACGTAAACGGATTATATTGGGTTATTTCAAATGTGAAAATAGTGACTACAAATAGATTAAAAAGTACAAAATAATGTTTTAAAAGATAGGTACGTTTTTATTGAACTGAAAACAAAATATGACGTTATTGTCATGTCAAAAAATATAATAAATATTTTATTGCTTCTAAAACATTTAGAATTACAGCAAGAATTTGGAATTCTATAAAATATATATCCCTGTTGAAAAGCTATACAATGGTAGAACTGAAGAAATACATAAAGCATTTAATTTAAACATGACAAAATATTCCTAATAAGAATAAAACAAACCAATATACAGTATGGTTCAAATGAAAGGAATAAATTCATTATAATGGAAGTAGTTGTTTTTTAGAAAAAATGCTCGGACAGGTCAATTTTGTTTACTAAAAACGCAATTTTTTAAATAGAATTTAATTTTCCCCCAGTTCCCATTTTTGGGCAGTGACGTCATTGACAATTTTTTTAAATAGTAACCCCAATTTTTTTTTCTTGATTTTGATAGATCTTGCAATTTCCTACTCGGAAACATAATATTTGAAATATCTGACATAACAATTTTTTTTTAATAAAAGTCATTTAAAGATGAGAAACATAAATTTTATTTTATTTTATTTTGAAACACAATAAATGAATAAGAGATTATTTGTAATTAAGTGCTTCATCTAAAAAAATAATAATATTAATAAAAAGAATTTAATGACAATTTCACAAATTCTTTTTTATTATTATTATTATTATTATTATTATTATTATTATTATTATTAATTATTCTGTTAGATTAAGCACTTAATTACAAATAATTATCTTTTATTCATTTATTGTGTTCTCAAAATAAAATAAAATTTATGTGTCTGATCTTTAAATGTCTTCTATTCAAAAAAAATTGTTATGTAAGATACATCAAATATTATGTTTCCGAGTAGGAAATTGCAAGATCTATCAAAATCAAGAAAAAGAAATTGGGGATACTATTTAAAAAAATTGTCAATGACGTCACTGCCCAAAAATGTGAAGTGGGGGAAAATTGAATTCTATTTAAAAAATTGCGCTTTGAGTAAACAAAATTGACCTGTCCGAGCATTTTTCCGAAAAACCCACTACTTCCATTATAATGAATTTATTCCTTTCATTTGAACCATACTATTTACCTATTTAGCATAAGTAGAAGTATTTCAGGATATTAAAAAAATATATAGGAATTTAATTTACTTTTCTAATGACTTCGTTTAAAATATAAATTATCTAGTTACTTTATTAAAATTAGGTAACTAAATATTTTTATATTACTGATGATAGTTTATATTTTAGACCATGTACAAATATATACAGTATGCGTCCAAAAACTAATAATTTTTTTGATATTGCACATACTTTTTCACTCATCTTAATTGTGTCTGTAATGTTTTATTTCTGTTTCGTAAGTTTGAAGTTTGAAGGCAACAAAAAAGTCTTCGTAATGACCGATTTTCTAGAAACTTCAATGTGAAGTTACCAAAATATCTAGGTTTTCTGAAATAGGTATTAATATACAATTTAATGTATCAGCTTAAATCAAATCCAATGTTTGATTTACTTCTTAATTAATGGTGACTCAAATTTTGTTGATGAGAATTTCAGAGTCACACCTTGAACTTATTATTGAAGTGTATGAGGTACTTTTGTTCAAACTATAACTTCTTTTATTTGTTGGCAAGTTTAATACTCTTAAAGAAGGCCCATAATCAAATAATTTAGTATATGAAGAAATTACTATACCAAAAACATTCAAACATATTATTGGTTCGCCAAATTTATTAAACACAATACCTTCTATTTTTTTTAAGTGACATAGGTTCACTACTGCTCTTTTTTCCTACTTTGTTTGTGTAATACAAAGTTCCTAAAAAGTAAAGATACAATTTTTAAAAGTACTTGATATAATTTAGAAACGTCCTCTAAAAAGTGCATTGAACAAATGTAATATATTCGTTCAACTTCTAACATTTCGGTCCATTTAAGTGCCTCTAACCATACGTTTCTTCTAATTCGTATTTCAGAACACTAATAATAATTTAATTTTTTTTAATATCCATATTTTATTTTCCTTTTTTCTCCTAAAACGACGCCCATGTTCTTCGGTAAGAAATAATATTAACGAGTGAAACGTAACCTCAGTTTCTCTTCTTCTTCTTTTCTTTTTTTGGGCTGTGTCCATGAGACAATTTACCCAGCTAACTCTTGAGGGACTGTTTCAAGTCTTGCTCAAGGCAATTAAACAATCCCAAATTGCACTTTATTTAAATTAAGGTTGTATTCAATTTTCAAATAATCTTCGGAAATCTTTTTTCTTCACTCTTCCTTTAAGGGTTTGGTAATTAGTAAGGGTAAACAATACAACAAAGGAACTAACTCTTCTCGCTTAGGGATAGCAGCAAAGCATTACACACACCCAGAAATGCTACCAACGGTAAAAGTAAGAACATGACTAAAAAGAAAGGAAATTAGGGTGATTTGGTTTTATAGGTTAATTTTAAAAATATTGAGGAATTTCATTATTAATTTTAATCTATTTTCATTAATATTGGAATGAATTACACATATATCAAAAGGAGTGGGAAGTTTGGTTTTTGTTAATTCTAAGTATAAATCAAAGTCTGGAGTTAAGTTGATTGGACATTGTAGAATAATATGGTTTAGTGAGCCAACTTGGCCACACACACAATATGGGTTATCTTTAATATCTATACGGAGTCAAGGTGGGTCAAGGTTATTGTTTAACTTCTTTTGTGTTTTTTCTGTTATTTTGTATATGTTAAAGTCCGTTCATGCTTTTATAATTGTTTTTTTATTACAACTGACTCCTTGACATTCCATTTAGGTGTGCCTGATGATGAAGTGACAGCTTCGAAACCGGTCGCCAATTAAATTGACTTGTGAGAAATAAAGAACCTTTTCTTTAACCCCTTACACTTAATCTCTGAAGTTGTTTTTCCTTTTAGATTTAAGAAATTTTCTAGCGGCAGCACAGTTATTTTTAACCAATAAGTAATGCTGTAGATTAGGAGTTAATTTAAACATTTTAAGAGCATTAATTCTATTTTTAATAATTTTAGAGCATGAGTCATCCCACCAGGGAATGTGGTATTTTTGGTTTGATGTTGACTTGTATAAGGGTATTGTCAAATCTGCAACTTTATTAATGATATCTATAAATGGATCATAATTTTGATTAGGAAGATCTGCCAATAGTGAGTCAAGGGAATCATAATATTTATTCCAATTCGCTTTACTAAGGTTCCTTTTTATTAATTATTAGAATCATTGGGAGAGGAGATACCAATTTTTGTCATTGTAGGAAAGTGATCACTGGATCCCAGATCCAAAATTGTCTGCCAAGAACATTTAGAAGCTAGGAGAGTAGAAACCAGTGATAGATCAACAACAGAATTTTCTTGATTTGGACCAGATAGACGAGTCGGTGAGCCATCATTAAGAAAAACTAGTTCAAGAGTATCCAGAGTTTGGAAGATATTATTGCCATTAACACTATTAGAAGAGCTGCGCCAGGCTTGATGATTACAATTAATTTTACCCATTATAATTAAGGGTGTATTAACAGATTGAATAAGCTCAACCCAGCCTTGTTTAGAAATTAAGTTTCCTTTGGCACTATATATATTAATAATATTCAGGTCAAATTTAGGTAAAAAAATACATTGAATCTGGACATTATGTTCAAAATTCGTATTAACTGGAAATAATTGAAATTCAATACCATTCTTGATGAGAATGGCAATACCACCATACCCATGCTCTCTATCTTCTCTAATTATTTGGAATCCTTTACATCTGACATTATAATTATTATTTAACCAAGTTCCATTCAACAGAATGATATCCGGATTATAATCCCTAATCAATATTTTTAAGTTATCAATATAAGATCTAATATTCCATTGGATAATGGATAATGGAGTGAATGCGAAAAAAAAAAAACAATTTGGGTGGAAAGGATGACTTATTCCGAATCCTCGGAACAAGACATCCTTTCTGATTAAGAATACTTTTGAGATATGTATTTCGATAGAGAGGCTACGTTTTCTAAATTTTGTGATACACTTTGAGGGGGAGAATATAGGCTATTTATAAGGTTGCCCTATCTTGAGGAGTAAGCTTTAAAATTGCTTGATTGAAGTGTAACTGCTTTTGATTTTCTTCTTCTTGGCGAGAGTAGTTAGAAGAAGATTGAAATTGTGATTTATTGGGTGAGTAGGAAACTCTACCTGATGAATTAATTAGTTGGGATTCATGAGATTCCCTATCATATCCACTATCATGGGGTCTTCTCCTTTTAACAGATGATTTTATTGTCTCATTGTATGATGGGAAGTTATTTGACGAGTTCATAATAGTAGATCTTCTCTCATGAACAGGAATTTGGTTATTTTCCTTTGATTGTTTGATCAAAGGAGGAAAATTTAAATTATTTAATGGAACAGGGTTATTATTTATATTCTTAGGGATCTGTTGATTAGCATCAAAAAATGAGATATTGGAGAATGACATTAGAAATTTAATATCTTTCTGTCTCTGAAATTCTAAACAATTTTTGTCTTTAGAAGTGTGATCTCCACTTTTGCAATGAATGCAAAATGAGTTGCAAGGGGTATCTTCTGCATGACTTAATTTGCCACATTTCTTACATTTAGCAGTTCCTTTACATTGGTTAGAGCTATGACCATATAATAAATAACTTTGGCATAACAAGACAGGGCTGACATAAGGAGTCACTTTTGTAGGAAGACCATATATTAAGATTTCTTTGGGGATATTTTTTCCAGAAAAAGTTATACATACAGTACCAGTTGGGGAATACACAACCTCTTTTCCTTCCTCAACAACTCTTCTATTTAGTCTTTTAATATTAAGGACTTTGCAAAAAGCCAATTGGGTATCAATGGAATCTTTAATTTCATCGTCAGAAAATTGTTTAATTTTAATTATTTAATTATTCCTTTACATGAAATATTATGAGTAGGAATAAAAACATCATAGTTTAATGTTTCCCATTTTTTATCATTGATAAAGTTGTTTACTGAAGAAAGATCAGAAAAAATGACACCTATGCGGTTTTTACCTTTACAAGTAACCTTGACCACCTGTTTCATTTTTAAATCAAAAATTGTTTTGGCAATGCTCATTATGTGTAAATTACCTACATTTTTGTCATTTTCCTGAACATAGACTTCATAAGGACCGGAGTCAGAGTTAGAATAAAGGTTTTTTTGAATGTTTTGGTTTGATTTTAAGATGTATTCAATAGTTTCAGCGGGGTCGGGGGGAGGAGGATCCTCCGAGTCCCCCATTATTAGGTTGGGGAAAACCTGATTAATAGTTAAACTAAACTTTAAAAGGATTTAGACAATAAGGAATTAGATAGGTAATAAATAACGAAGGAAATATTAGTAAAACCCTTGTAAATATAAATAGCTTCGAAAATGTTCAGCCGGCGAACAATGTTTACATTTCGAAAGCCAAAAACCGAATCTTCAGTTTCTCTTTTATATTTAAAATCACATAAAACAAGTCTTTTCCTAGTATAAAATAAACCCTACAAATCAAAGTCACTTTTAACACCACCATACTTTAACGAATTTAAGTAAATTATCTAAAAATAACTGGAAAAGTAAATATAGAGATAGAGATATTAATCTATTTCTCTCTAATTAGAATCTTTCATGCGATATCAAGGCGACAAAAAAAATTGTTTACTCGCCTCTTTGGAGCGCAAACCCAATTTTTAATTGACACGCAGCGCTTCTTGTCTTCTGTCCCAAAACAAGGTAGAGTGAAATTCATCTTAAGAACAGAAAATATGGATGTAAGTTCGAAAAAAGAAGTGATATTTGCACCTATATCTTGTTTACAATTTGTTAGGAAGAAGAGGAAATACTGGGTATATCCTTACTTAAGTTCCCGTTTACTAAAGGTTAAAGGGTGCTTTAATATTAAGCTTTTTGATTTAAGAAATAATGATAAATATATTTTTTTTTAATTATGTTCGTATGATTATATGCTCATTGATGAATTGAATTTAATGCTTAAATAACGTGACTGCAACAAACGTTCGCGAGCACTTTCCGTTATAATGCGGTGTTATTTTATCTTGTAAATCTGAACTATTTATCACGATATCTACATTAAATATGTTAAAATACTAGATAGGCGTTTCTTACTAAAGTTACGTTAAGAATTATTTTATTAAAGTCGGATTGCATGATGCGTCATTTATAAAAGTATTTAAAATACCTATGTCGTCGATACATAAAAACATTTGGTCTATCTACATTGGCCTGGTGTAACTATTCGTTTACCAGATGAAATTTTGCTACGGCAGTGGGTCAAGATCGAACTTTGCTTTAAACCATATGGACATTTGTCTGACCATGCAGGACGTATTTAAAAATGTATCTATAGATTTTGGGTTTTTGTTAGTTCTAAGAAATCCCATTTTTAGGGTCATGCATGCAATCGTTAAAATAATGATTAATATTATTTTATTCTCGGAATTAGTTTTATATGTATGCTCCACCATCAGGTATAACTTTTATACAGGTTGTTTATTAATTGAGTGCCGATACTTAAGGGTGTGAATCCTTGGGTGATTTTAAGAGGAAAAGTTAATATCAACGTATGTCGTAAATCTCTTAATTTTTGAGCTACAGGGTGTTACAGTTTTAAGAAAAAAATATATTTTTTTTCATAATTTTCTTATCACTGCAGATATTTTTATGAAATTTTGTAAACACCTTTTAATCATTAAGGAGCATTTTTTGACGTATAAGATTTTTTCAAATTTTTACCAGTGACTTCCGTACGGGGTTTGAACTGAATATTTTTGAAGAAAAAAATGGTACGCCACTGCTTTTTCTAAAATCCAAAATTATTTTTGAAATATCCATTTATTTTTGAGCAAATTTGGCCCATAGACTTGCTTTCGTACGATGCACTGTGTTAGCGTAAAAAAATAAGAACCAAAATTTTTTTTTCTTAAGCTGCTTTTGATTTTTTGTTGAAATTTGGTAGGCACCCACCATGCGTGAAAACACTTATTTTGGGGCAAAAATTAATTTTCTACTTCCACCAGTGACGGCCACGTAGGCATCATATTGAATGTTTGGATAAAAAAAAAAACGTACACCTCTGATTTTTTTAAATTCTATGTATTTTAAAAATCGGGATTTATTTATAGTAAAATGAAAATTGAAAATCTTGAATCTAAAACGAAATTACAAGAGAATACAAACAAAATAAAGAACCCAATTTATTTACAGTAATTGTTGGAAGTGTCCTCCACCCACACGTATGCAAACATCTACTCTTCTTCGCATAGACTGACGCACATTTTCAAAGACTCCTGGGGGTCGATTCTCGAGTTGTAGGAATTTGATTCTGAGGAAAATGAATTCCTATGATAATATTCCTACAGTTTTAGTTATCGGTATTCTCGAGTACAATAGGAATCCAATTTCCTGTAGGAGTTCCAATTTCAGTATGTCGTTGATAATTTCAAGATAACGCAAAAACGAGCCAATGGAATGTATTTATTTCAGTTAAATATAGTTGTTTAACAGTTGGCAACAAGGCAATTTGACAATTTGTTAAAAATATTTGATTTTCTGGATGTACTGGTTATTTATTTTTTATATTTTTTATTAGCAGCAAAAAGAGAAAACGAAAAAGTTTCAGAAGGACTACCATTGTGATTACCGTTTTTTATATTTATAAGTAGAAACTAAAGAAAGTAACTAGTACAAATGTTTTTCCTACACCAAAAGGTTAATGCTTGTATCCTCTAATTTCTGATTTGAAATCCAAAAATATAGGAATACTTTCAATATTTAGCAAATTATAGTAAAATTCACAACATACATCATTATAACTTGGTTTGGGCTCCGTCGAGGAATCCTGATGTGCGAATTTTACAAAAAAAAGACTCAAAAGTAACTAGTTTCTTTGGTGAATTTTCATAAAAATTTATGGATTTTGGTTTATTTTATTTATTGACTTAAAGACATTTCAAATAGGATAATTTTACTCGTCAAATTAAAATTAACTTTTAATAATATATGTAGTATATTTCTTTTTTAAATGAGTTTGGAATCGCCTAAAAAATTTGCATAAATCAATAAACCACATTAAACAAGCTACTATTGCGCAAGCGCGACTACAAAATCTTGTAGGAAAATTAAATTCCCTGTCTCATGAGCATGGGAAATCATTTCCTATAACTGCTTAGCAAAATATTCCTACAACTTGACTCCAGAATACGTAACCTACTTTCCTATAGGAAAAACAACCAAATTCCTATAGGAAAAAAGTCGAGAATCGACCCCCTGGGGTGTTTTTTATGGTTTGGCAGCAGACTGTTATATGATTTCGTAACTCTTCTTCGGTTTGAATCGGCACTGCGTACACTAAGCTTTTCAGATGCCCCCGGAAAAAGAAGTCTAAACTATTAAGGTCGGGAGATCTAGGCGGCCATGACTGCGTTCCTCCGCGACCTATCCACCGATTGCTATAGGTGTGATTTAAAAATTCACGCACTCGTAAGCTAAAATGTGGAGGCGCACCATCGTGCATTAGCCACATCTGGTTTCTTAATAAAAGAGGAAGGTCTTCAAGCATTGGCGGCAGATCATCTTCAAGGAAGTGTAAATATGATTGTCCATCAAGTCTTCTTGTTAGAAAAATGGGCCTATCAAATAATCATCAATAATGCCAGCCCAAACATTTAATGAGAACTGTTCTTGATGATTTCACTCAAAAATTGCATAAGGGTTTTCATCCGCCCATAAATGGTTATTATGGAAATTTATTATTGAGTTTCGAGAAAAATTAGCTTCATCGGTAAAAAGAATGTGCCTGTCAAATAATGGATTTTCCAGCAGGTTTTGAAGAAACCACTCACAGAAATTAATGCGCAACGGGAAATCTTTAGAGAGTAATGCCTGAACTCTTTGAATGTGATATGGGTATAAAAAATTTTCGATGAGAATTTTCCAAACAAGTACATGTGAAACATTAAATGTTGACGCGATTCTCCTCGTGCTAGTTTCGGGATTCTCCTCAATTTCATGTAAAATTCCTTCTTCAAGTTCCGGTGTTCTTACTGTTTGATGGACTCCTTTAGCCCTGTGGTCTACTTTTAAAGTTCCGGTCTCGCGAAGACGTCTATGAATCCTAGAAAATGTTCTCGGATCGAGTAGTACGCGATTTGGATACCGCTCTTGGTATATCCGTCTGGCTTCGTATGCATTTCCGTCTGCAAGCCCATAACTAAAATGCATGTCAGCTAATTCACTGTTCGTAAAATTTACCATTTTTTTTCAGATTTTAACTCTTACTCTAATAATAATTATTTAATAATGTAAAATCAATGTCAACTTTATTGTCTTTATGAAAAGAAACGTCAAAAATGATGACGCTTTACCCAGCCTACTAATGTTTATTTCATTTGCTTTAAGAGGGCAAAAATGCGCTTACCATTTTTTTTTATTCAAAACGTAGAAAATTAATTTTTGTCCCAAAAAAATGTTTCCACGCATGGTGGGTGCCTACCAGATTTCAACAAAATATCAAAAGCAGTAGGTATCAATGAATTTAAGGAAAAAATTTGACCAACCACTACAATGGTTTTTATTTTTTTACGCGAAAACGGTGCATCGTACGAAAGTAAGTCTATCAACCAAGTTTGCTCAAAAATAAATGGATATTTCAAAAATAATTTTGGTTTTCAGAAAAAGCAGTGGCGTACCATTTTTTTCTTCAAAAATATTCAGTTCAAACCCCGTACGGACGTCACTGGTAAAAATTTAAAAAAATCTTCTACGTCAAAAAATGCTCCTTAATTATTAAAACGTGTGTACAAAATTTCATAGAAATATCTGGAGTGATAAAAAAATTATGATAAAAAAGTATTTTTTTTCTTAAAACTGTAGCACCCTGTAGCTCAAAAATTAAGTGAGTTACGACATATGTTGATATTAACTTTTCTTCTTAAAATCACCTAAGGATTCACACCCTTAAGTATCGGCACTCAATTATTAAACACCCTGTATATCCGCACTTCTAATACTCCGCATGCATCTTTGTATTGTAAATTTTTCTTTTAGTTTCTATATATAAAGATTTTTAAAGATAAAATTGAATTAAATCGCCATGGTGCGAATTCTTGATTTTTGTTAATTTTTTAAGGTTCCGAACCTTGTCCGAAGTTGCAAATTTACCAGATTAAGAAAAATAAGATTTAAATTTGCAACCAATTTTCAAAACTTTTGCATTTTTTTGACAAAGTTAGAGGAAAATAAAAAATTATTTTGATATTTAACAAAAAAAAAATATCTCCGTGCAAAATAAATGGTTGCAAATTGGAATAGCTGTTTCAAAAACTTGATTGAGTTATGTCATCGGTTTGCAGCACTTTTGCGTTTTTTTGTCTATGATATAAACAAAAACAATATTTTACAAAAAAAAATCATGTTGAAAATAATACAGTTATAATAAATTTTTTTTTTTTTTTTTTATTTAACAATTAACGTGTCTCAACAGCTATGGTTATTGACACGATACAATGAAATATAATAAACTATAATTTACAAGATACATAATATCAACTTTCTAATAATATTAACTTTCTAATAATATCAACTTCCTAAAAAAATTAAATTAAATTATACAAGTTGGTGTGCTGCAGAAAGTTTATCAGTCTTGGGTACTGTTAATAATAATAATAATAATAATAATAAATGTCTTTATTATTTTCATTTTGAATATACAGAATATTTACAAAATTACATATATATCAATTCGCTACATTTTATGCAAAATGAGAAATAAAGGGCGAAGTTCAATTCATGTGATGAAACTCACCACTGAATTGCTCTTCCACTTAACCCAAAACAATAAAAAAAATAAAATTATATTATATTTATAAATATATCGCTTGAACAGTTCATAACACAGAAAAGAAAAATAAATAAAAAAAAAAGAAATTAGAAAGACATGAGATATACCTATTAAACACTATCTGAGCATTTACAACTATGCAGCATATAACACATTTCTATATGATTTCTTGAATTTTTCATGACTGACAGATTTTAGTGAATTTGGAACATTATTATAAATTGCACATACATTATAAGAGAAACATCGTCTAAACAGCTCTAACCTAAATGGTGGTGGAGACAGTATACCTTTATGTCTTATATTTAAATTGTGCACGTCAGTTCGATAAGTGATTTTCCTGTACAAATATAATGGAGTTTTATTAACAATAAGTTTGTGAAATGTACTTGCAGCATGAAGTGTTCTTCTATTGTACATGTTAAGCCATCCTATTTCCTTTAATTTGTGAGAAATAGGCAGTCTTCTTCGAATACCGAAAATTAAGCGAAGACAAGAGTTTTGTACCTTTTGAATTTTTTGTTTATATTGGCTGGTTAAGCATGGCCCATACAGGACATCTGCATAATTAAAGATCGAGAGAATAAGACTTTCACATAAAAGCTTCTTGATATCAGAAGATAAGAACTGCCTATTTCCATATATCAATTTGATTGTTGAGTATGCACGCCCAATTAAGTTATTTATATGTTTTTCAAATCGCAAATCAGCATCTAAAACTACACCAAGACTTTTAACATGATTTACTAATTCAAGACGCTCGTTATTAACTAATATGTTTACATTCTCTAATACAGAATCGCGTTTATATCTAGTACCAAAGACAATAACATTAGATTTGCTACAATTTATTTTCAAACAGTGGTCAGAAGCTGATTTTACAAATAATTCAAGGTCTCTATTTATACAAGCACATGCATCATCTACTTTATTGGGGTCAAAACTGTAGTAAAGTTGAGTGTCATCCGCATACAAGTGAGCATTACAGCTTTGAAGGCATTTTAAAATATTGGATGTATACAGAGCAAAGAGTAAAGGACCTAAAATAGAACCCTGGGGTACACCACATTGGAGATCTAAGTAAGGAGAAGACTGACCATTGATCGTAACTAGCTGTTGTCGATTTGTAAGGTATGAATTTAAAAGAGACACTGCATTCTGGGAAAGACCTAAATTACTTAGAATAGATGACATTAATTTATAGTTAAGAGTGTCAAATGCCCTACTAAAATCTAGTAGGACCAAAACTGTGCAATGACCCTTATCCAAAGATTTAATAATATCATCCACCACATGGAGTAAAGCAGTTGTGCAGCTATAGCCTTTACGAAAACCTGATTGAGTTACAGGTAACAAAGAGTAGGCGTCAATATGTTTCCTAAGTTGCACTTCTATAGCTTTCTCTAAGATTTTAGATAATGTTGGCAACATGCTAATAGGTCGAAGATCTTTATACTCTCGAGGATCTGATTTTTTTGGCAACACCTTCACCACCGCTCTCCTCCATGAAAGCGGAAAAATATTATTAGTTAGGCAAAAATTAATAATATGCGTAATATATTGAACAATGTGTGGACAACAATATCGAATTAGTCTTATACTTATTCCATCACCCCCCGTAGCATTAGTCTTTATCTCTGCAATAGCTCGCGAAACAAATAAATCGTTTATTTCAGATGTTCGGGGACTCCAAGGATATCTTTCAAAGAGTTTCCCAATCCAAGGCTTTTGCGGGCTTCTTCATATTGTGGACAGTCTACCAGTATATGACTTATAGTGAGATTGGTATTATGGCAATATTGGCAGAACGGTGGATTATCCGATGCCATTAAGTAGCCATGGGTGAGTCTTGTATGACCTATCCGTAATCTTCGTATTAAAATTTTATTTTTTCTATTATTAGCTGGAAATTTAAAGGAGGTGACATCGGGTTTGATTGCATATAATTTGGTATTGGATCCTGTCCAGTATTCTGACCACTTATTCCAAATTGATTTTTTAAAAGAGCCTATTACATCTTTAAATAATTGAATATTTTCTAAAGGTATGTTACTTGTAATAGCTTTTTTGGCGTAATAGTCGGCTATCTCATTGCCTTCAATACCCTCGTGTGAAGGGACCCAAATAATTGAAACACAAATTTCATTTTTTAATAATGTTTGAAAAGATTCATGAATATCTTGAACTAGTGGATGTTGAGAAAAATGTCCTGGATAGATTGAATTGATGATAGGGAATCAGTGCAGATGGCCACCTTCTGACGCTCTTCAATTGGTAACTTCAGAGCTTTTGAGATACTAAAAAGTTCTCCTGAGTGAATGCTGCAGTTGATTGGGAGTCTGAATTTTGCCAGTAATGCTTCAGCGGTTGTTACTGAGCCACCTACTCCATTTTCATTTTTGGAAGCATCCGTAAATAAAATTGAATTAAAATCATTTGTATTGATAATATGTCTAAAATATTGTTTATAAAGTACACTGGGAGTATTTTCTTTACTGTATTTGGATAATGAAATGTCTATATTGGGTAATTTTTTAGTCCAAGGATGAGTATGAGAGAAAGAGATAGGAGTGGTGTTAGACAAGTCGATATTATCTAAAAGAGGCTTTAACATGTGCAGAACAGGTTGAGGAATTTTTGAAGAGTTTGCATTAGAGTTTAATGAATGATTAAGAAGTTTATATACTGGATTATCAGAGTTTGAAGACACTTTAGTACAATAAGAAAGCAAATTAAGTTGATAGCGGAAATGTAAAGGAAGCTCGTGGGATTCACAGTACAGGCTGTTCACTGGGCTGGATCTAAAAGCTCCAAGACACAGTCGCAGGGCAGAGTTATGAATAGTGTTGAAGGTGCGTAAATATGTTTTGGATGCAGATATAAAAACAGGGCTACCATAATCTAATTTAGATCGGATTAATGCTCTATAAATTCTTAACAGTGATTCTTCCTCCGCCCCCCAATAATAGTGAGATAAAGTTTTTAAAATATTCAAGCGTTTAAGACAGACACCTTTGGTTTCTTGTATGTGCCGCTTAAAAGTGAGCTTACTATCAAAGATTACGCCAAGAAATTTGTTACAAGTAACAGTGTTTAGTACAACACCCTCGAGGTTTATATGAGGGATTGAGATACTATTGTATCTTCTACTGAACTTCATAACTTTTGATTTGGATGTTGAAAAACTAAAACCTATACTTCTAGCCCAGTAGCTGAGCTTGTTCACAGCATTTTGAAGTAACGTGGAAGTACTGTCTGTATTCTTACCATAGCAGAGAAGAACAAGATCATCTGCATATAAAGCACATTTAACTGGTTGTTGGATAAAGGAACAAATATCATTAATAGCTAGAAGAAATAAGGTGGGACTCAAAACTGAACCCTGAGGCACTCCATACTCCATTTTCAATAGTGTATGAGCAAGATCTGGTTCCGTTTACCTTTACCTTAAAGGTTCTGTCAGATAGGAAATTACTTATAAAATTAGCCATATTACCAGATATTCCACAATCTTTAAGTTTATTAAGGATAATGGGTCTCGGTGTGGTATCGTATGCACTTTCTATATCCAAAATTACTGCAATGGCATCTTGTTGGTTATTCATAGCGTTCGCAATTTCAGTTTGAAGAAAGACAAGATTATCCATTGTATTGCGATTTTTTCTAAAACCAGATTGTGACTCAGTAAACAGTTTAAATTTTTCCAAGTACCAAGTCAAACGTTTGTTAATCATTTTTTCAAATAGTTTGCACATAGTACAAGTTAACGATATGGGCCTAAATGAATTAGGAAGAGTTGATATGATTTCTGATTTCCTAACGGGAATGACTATTGATTGACGCCAAGTTGAAGGAAATTCTTGACTAAACCAGATTTTGTTATATAATTCCAAAAGTTTAGTTAATGAATCTTTATGTAAATGTTTTAAAAAGCTGAATGGAATATCATCTGGCCCAGCAGCGGAATTTTTGGAAGAAGAAAGGGCGATTTTCAGTTCATCACCTGAAAATGGAAGGTTTAAAAATTCAACATCTAAATGTGAAGTTGAAGGATTTAAATTAGATGGTGGGAGTGTTGCGTTGGATTTGGATTTAGATTTAGCTTGAAAGTGTAGACCGAGGACATTCGCTATAATTTGATTGTCAGTAACAATTTGATTTTCGAATATTAGAGCAGGTATTTTGTAAGAAGTATGTCTACCTTGCATTTGTCTAACTTTAGCCCATACTTGTGTTGCAGGCGTTTCACATGTAATTGAACTTATATATTTCTTCCATGATTCTCTTTTGCTATCCTTTACAATTCTTCTAGATTTAGCTCTCAGCCTTTTAAAATTAATGAGATCATCTAGAGTTCTGGTTCGTCTATATTTATTTAAAACTGACTTATATTCTCGAATCGCACTGGCACACGATTGATTCCACCATGGAACAAATTTGTTTCTTGATTGTAATGAAAATTTTCCAATATGTGTTTCTGCAGAGGAAATTATGCACTGGGTAAGTTGATTTACAGCAGTTTCAATATTATTTGAAAAATTTATTAAATCAGTTAGTTCTTTTGCATTCATACTGAAATTGTCCCAATTAGCATGAGTAATTCGCCATCTCTTCACATTGTCGGTGGTTTGTGTCTTATTATCTGTGAGTAAAATAGGGAAATGATTACTATCATACAGAGAATCCAGGGTTTTCCAAGTGAGGAAAGATGCTAGGCTAGGACTACAGAAACTAAGATCTATTTTTGAAAAATTTCCGGAGGAAATATTGAAATATGTATTTTCACCGGTATTTAAAAGACATATGTCTGTTAACGAAATCACATTCTCTATTTGTTTTCCTCTGCTGGATGAATGGTCAGAATTCCACATTTCACTGTGGGCATTAAAATCGCCAACTAAAATGAAAGGGGAAGGAAGTTGCATGATTAAGTCAAAAATATCTGTGTCATTTAAGTTATAATTTGGTGGTATATATACGCTGCATATTACCATTTTTTGAGGACACCAAACCGTAACCGCAATTGCCTCTAGGTTGGTATTTAAGAAAAAATATTCGGAATAGGAATCTGCACTAACAAAAATCGAAGAACCACCACTAGCTCGCAAATAATTCGGTCTTAGATAATGGTAACCCATATAATTTTTTAGGAGGGGATTATGAGAATCTTTAAAGTTAGTTTCTTGTAGACAAATGACATTGGGAAATATTTCATTTATGATTTGTTGGATATATAATAAATTTTAATTTGCTGGAATTATTAATATGTTCCGGACCTCAGAAAAAGTTTTTTTTTTAATTTGGACTTTTTGACTGCAAGAACTGAGTCCATTCGCCAAACCACATAGATTGAATTTTATCTTAGTTTTATATCATATAGTAAGGATAATACGCTCACGTCTAGTTTTACAAATTCATTTTATTTACATTATAATTATAATAATATAATACAGTATTTACAAGTTCTTTTTTTTTAACCAAATTACAGCTTTTTTATTTGTTTGTTTTTGGTTTTTCTTTGTAGATTTTGACTCGTCGTAGATTAATTCCATCATGTTATTATGTCAGGTGTCAGGTGGCAGTAGTTATCAAAATAATTTTGAATTTGTCAATTTGCTAAAAATTTGTATATTTTGATATTTCAAAAGATTTTATGAGTATTCAACAAAATGGTGAAACGATTTAGTAATCAATCAAAAACTTTAATCCTTAACGTACTTTTCTATTTTAAGAGACATAAATCTATTTGCAAGACTCTTGAAAATAGCTGCAGAGGCATTAGATCTTTTGCAGAAAACTGTCTATAGACTAAGTAAACCAACAAATTCTGATACAGAGTTGGTGAAAATAATGCCTAAAAAAGTAAGCCAAAGAAAAACAAAAGTCAATTATTTAATATTAAGTAAGTTATATATAAGATGTACGAAAGTGC
Source organism: Psylliodes chrysocephalus (assembly GCA_927349885.1). Classification (NCBI taxonomy): domain Eukaryota; kingdom Metazoa; phylum Arthropoda; class Insecta; order Coleoptera; family Chrysomelidae; genus Psylliodes; species Psylliodes chrysocephalus. The sequence goes on along the minus strand of OV651813.1, from coordinate 65,968,122 downwards.
GCAATATGCGCAATGAAATCGTTATAGAAGACATTCCTGATGAGAAAACGGTTGTTTTTGAAAAATTGAACAAGGAGATAGAGCTGGGTCACTTTAAGCCTGTATTTATGGATAAGACTTGGGTATATAAGAAGAAAAGTTGGCAATATGGAACGATGGCTACTGCAAGTAAAAAGCAGGAGATGGAATTCCATACATAATTGTCCATGGTGGTAATGAAGAATGCAGACTTTATATTTAAAAGTCAAACAAAAAACGGGGATCACCATAATAATATGAACACAGAAAATTTTGAAAAATGGTTTAATACGAAATTTATACCTAGTCTGGAATTAGGGTTGCCAACTTTGTTTTTTAATTTTTTTGGACGAGAGTAATAAAAATTCAGGACATATACGCTATATATTTTGGACATTTTTATTATTGCAAAAAACCTTACAAACTTAAAAAATAAGGATTTTTTTGGGTAAATAGGAACTAAAAATTAAATATTTTATTTAAAAAGTACATAAAAATTTACAGCTACTTAAAGGTGCGTATGGATATAACGGGCCGACCCCAAACCAACCACAGGTATATATAGGTTAGTCAGATTTGTACGGTGTCTTATATCTACCGCGCGATGCAAAGCAAACGTGCCTACTTCGATACTATTTGGCCAGGCCCACGGTAGGCCCGTTGTTTTCCATGAAACCACGTTGCCAGATTCAGAGAAAATATTTTGCGATATGGCGATTATGATTTGAATAACATTTCGATTAAGAAGAAAAGTTTCAAGTGTCAAGTTTCTTCATAAAAACTGAATTTAATCAATTATTCGTTTAGTTTTAATATATATATGTTTTTGTGTTAAATTATACGATCTTAACCTTTAAATTGTCCGTTATCCGGAATTTCAATAATTCTTTATTCGCTCCGTGCGAAGTCATGGAAAGGGAAGCAAAAGCGATACTAGCGCTAGCTGCAGATAATTCGTGCATTTTCGGGCGATATTTTGTAATTTTGGCATATCAAATACACGTATACATTTTACTTTTTTTCAAAAAAAGTAGGTAAAAACAATACAATGAGCAACCGGAGTTGCTGTGTTGAAAATTGTACAAATACTAGCAAAAAAAACAGTGAAACTTATATAAAAAATTTCAGTAGCAAAGTGGAAATTAAATCAAATAAATAAATGGATAGATATACAATAAGAAGAAAAATTACCTTTATTTTTGCATTAATAACCGTAATGCTGGAAATAGTAGATATCAGAAACTTGAAAGGTTTTAAATAAACATTAAATTATCATTTTACCATGTTCTTTAATATCCCTTATTCTTAAATGTTCATTCAGCAAGGACTGGATTTCAAGATTTCTGCCTTTGATGTGGTTGGAACGCAATTTTGTAACTTACTGATGGGAAATCAGTTTTAATCATTCATTCTATGTTTTCTTTCGAACAAAAATGTAAATATAAGTAATGATCCTTTTTTTATACATTTTAACTTCACGCTATTATTAAATGGTATATTTTTATTTTGACAGAATAGACTAATTCTTCAATGAAAACTTATTAGTCTTAGGCAACTTCTCATACATTTTCCAGTAAATACTGTTGCCTGCCTACATTTTATTATTGATTTTTATTGATTATAGATAATTTTCTTTAATTGAAGCGATAAAAATATATAATAATAATAATAAATTAATGTTTTACTTGTTTTACAAATCCATATACTTTTATTAAAACTAACATATATACTTTTTAATTACGAATTCTATTAAAAGTTGCATTTGTCAGTATAACGCAGAAATAGTCCATTAGTATCAAAACGAATTGGCGCTGCTGTCGCGCACGGAGCGAATAGGAAGCGGCAACAAGGTAAAAACATCGATTATTGTCTGGAAGGTTATAAATTGGCCAATCAGATTTTAGACTTCATTATGACGATGGTTAAAAATAATTGTGGCGCGCGTTTCAAATTTGCTTGATTTTTTTTTTAATTTTAAAAAATTCTTATAGGAAAATTTAAAAAAAGAAAAATTAAAAAAAATATTTTTAGATTAGATTTTGTGCTAGCTTTTAGAAAAAAATTGTTTTGAATTTCACTAAACACGCCCATTAGCGAAGGTTTGTATTTAAAACAATTTTTCCAACGCGGCTCGTTCAAAATAAACTAAATTCCAATTTAGGCAGAAATACTGTTTTAATAATAGTATAGATCATTTATAATAAATGAATTTAGTGTAACGTAATTAACAGCTATATTTAAAAACATTTACAAAACATTATGGAAATCCCATTTGCATTTATTTGAAATACTCGCAGTTATTTATAAAACTAGTATTCGAAGCCTATCATTTCCGCTCGTCAAAATTAAAATAAGCCTATAGGTTACAGGTAATTAAAAACATTAAAAATAAAACATTTTTGGAAATAGAAAACAATCATTCTACTTTTAACTATCCTTGAATAATGGGTCAATAAAATTTAGAAATAAATACAGTAGTGTTTGCAGAACTTCGGTGTTGTAGGCGGATATAAAAAGTTTATTTATAACGATTTCCCAAATAAATCAGTATTTTACGTGTTTGTATATAATCTGGTAATGATTCTTTATTTAAACTTTATTGCATGAAGATTTGTTTCGCTAGTACAAAAATGCATGTTTTTGTAACAAATAAAAAATTCCTCCGTAACTAGAATAGAGTGCGGTAATCCTACAAGGCTCAAAAATGCATTTTTGTGTGAGTGAAATACAGAGAACAATAACAATAACAATAACAATAACAATAACAATAACAATAACAATAACAATAACAATAACAATAACAATAACAATAACAAAAACAATAACAATAACAATAACAATAACAATAAACAATAACAATAACAATAACAATAAACAATAACAATAACAAAAACAATAACAATACAATAACAATAACAATAACAATAACAATAACAATAACAATAACAATAACAATAACAATAACAATAACAATAACAATAACAATAACAATAACATAACAATAACAATAACAATAACAATAACAATAACAATAACAATAACAATAACAATAACAATAACAATAACAATAACAATAACAATAACAATAACAATAACAATAACAATAACAATAACAAAACAATAACAATAACAATAACAATAACAAATAACAATAACAATAACAATAACAATAACAATAACAATAACATAACAATAACAATAACAATAACAATAACAATAACAATAACAATAACAATAACAAAATAACAATAACAATAACATAACAATAACAATAACAAAAACAATAACAATAACAATAACAATAACAATAACAATAACAATAACAATAACAATAACAATAACAATAACAATAACAATAACAATAACAATAACAATAACAATAACAATAACAATAACAATAACAATAACAATAACAATAACAATAACAATAACAATAACAATAACAATAACAATAACAATAACAATAACAATAACAATAACAATAACAATAACAATAACAATAACAATAACAATAACAATAACAAAACCAATAACAATAACAATAACAATAACAATAACAATAACAATAACAATAACAATAACAATAACAATAACAATAACAATAACAATAACAATAACAATAACAATAACAATAACAATAACAATAACAATAACAATAACAATAACAATAACAATAACAATAACAATAACAATAACAATAACAATAACAATAACAATAACAATAACAATAACAATAACAATAACAATAACAATAACAATAACAATAACAATAACAATAACAATAACAATAACAATAACAATAACAATAACAATAAACAAATAACAATAACAATAACAAAAACAATAACAATAACAAAAACAATAACAATAACAATAACAATAACAATAACAATAACAATAACAATAACAATAACAATAACAATAACAATAACAATAACAAAAACAATAACAATAACAATAACAATAACAATAACAATAACAATAACAATAACAATAACAATAACAATAACAATAACAATAACAATAACAATAACAATAACAATAACAATAACAATAACAATAACAATAACAATAACATAACAATAACAATAACAACATAACAATAACAATAACAATAACAATAACAATAACAATAATAACAATAACAATAACAATAACAATAACAATAACAATAACAATAACAATAACAATAACAATAACAATAACAATAACAATAACAATAACAATAACAATAACAATAACAATAACAATAACAATAACAATAACAATAACAATAACAATAACAATAACAATAACAATAACAATAACAATAACAATAACAATAACAATAACAATAACAATAACAATAACAATAACAATAACAATAACAATAACAATAACAATAACAATAACAATAACAATAACAATAAACAATAACAATAACAATAACAATAACAATAACAATAACAATAACAATAACAATAACAATAACAATAACAATAACAATAACAATAACAATAACAATAACAATAACAATAACAATAACAATAACAATAACAATAACAATAACAATAACAATAACAATAACAAAACAATAACAATAACAATAACAATAACAATAACAATAACAATAACAATAACAATAACAATAACAATAACAATAACAATAACAATAACAATAAACAATAACAATAACAATAACAATAACAATAACAATAACAATAACAATAACAATAACAATAACAATAAAACAATAACAATAACAATAACAATAACAATAACAATACAATAACAATAACAATAACAATAACAATAACAATAACAATAACAATAACAATAACAATAACAATAACAATAACAATAACAATAACAATAACAATAACAATAACAATAACAATAACAATAACAATAACAATAACAATAACAATAACAATAACAATAACAATAACAATAACAATAACAATAACAATAACAATAACAATAACATAACAATAACAATAACAATAACAATAACAATAACAATAACAATAACAATAACAATAAACAATAACAATAACAATAACAATAACAATAACAAATAACAATAACAATAACAATAACAATAACAATAACAATAACAATAACAATAAACAATAACAATAACAATAACAATAACAATAACAATAACAATAACATAACAATAACAATAACAATAACAATAACAATAACAATAACATAACAATAACAATAACAATAACAATAACAATAACAATAACAATAAAATAACAATAACAATAACAATAACAATAACAATAACAATAACAATAACAATAACAATAACAATAACAATAACAATAACAATAACAATAACAATAACAATAACAATAACAATAACAATAACAATAACAATAACAATAACAATAACAATAACAATAACAATAACAATAACAATAACAATAACAATAACAATAACAATAACAATAACAATAACAATAACAATAACAATAACAATAACAATAACAATAACAATAACAAAACAATAACAATAACAATAACAATAACAATAACAATAACAATAACAACAATAACAATAACAATAACAATAACAATAAACAATAACAATAACAATAACAATAACAATAACAATAACAATAACAATAACAATAACAATAACAATAACAATAACAATAACAATAACAATAACAATAACAATAACAAATAACAATAACAATAACAATAACAATAACAATAACAATAACAATAACAATAACAATAACAATAACAATAACAATAACAATAACAATAACAATAACAATAACAATAACAATAACAATAACAATAACAATAACAATAACAATAACAATAACAATAACAATAACAATAACAATAACAATAACAATAACAATAACAATAACAATAACAATAACCAATAACAATAACAATAACAATAACAATAACAATAACAATAACAATAACAATAACAATAACAATAACAATAACATAACAATAACAATAACAATAAACAATAACAATAACAATAACAATAACAATAACAATAACAATAACAATAACAATAACAATAACAATAACAATAACAATAACAATAACAATAACAATAACAATAACAATAACAATAACAATAACAATAACAATAACAATAACAATAACAATAACAATAACAATAACAATAACAATAACAATAACAATAACAATAACAATAACAATAACAATAACAATAACAATAACAATAACAATAACAATAACAATAACAATAACAATAACAATAACAATAACAATAACAATAACAATAACAATAACAATAACAATAACAATAACAATAACAATAACAATAACAATAACAATAACAATAAACAATAACAATAACAATAACAATAACAATAACAATAACAATAACAATAACAAATAACAATAACAATAACAATAACAATAACAATAACAATAACAATAACAATAACAATAACAATAACAATAACAATAACAATAACAATAACAATAACAATAACAATAACAATAACAATAACAATAACAATAACAATAACAATAACAATAACAATAACAATAACAATAACAATAACAATAACAATAACAATAACAATAACAATAACAATAACAATAACAATACAATAACAATAACAATAACAATAACAATAACAATAACAATAACAATAACAATAACAATAACAATAACAATAACAATAACAATAACAATAACAATAACAATAACAATAACAATAACAATAACAATAACAATAACAAAACAATAACAATAACAATAACAATAACAATAACAATAACAATAACAATAACAATAACAATAACAATAACAATAACAATAACAATAACAATAACAATAACAATAACAATAACAATAACATAACAATAACAATAACAATAACAATAACAATAACAATAACAATAACAATAACAATAACAATAACAATAACAATAACAATAACAATAACAATAACAATAACAATAACAATAACAATAACAATAACAATAACAATACAATAACAATAACAATAACAATAACAATAACAATAACAATAACAATAACAATAACAATAACAATAACAATAACAATAACAATAACAATAACAATAACAATAACAATAACAATAACAATAACAATAACAATAACAATAACAATAACAATAACAATAACAATAACAATAACAATAACAATAACAATAACAATAACAATAACAATAACAATAACAATAACAATAACAATAACAATAACAATAACAATAACAATAACAATAACAATAACAATAACAATAACAATAACAATAACAATAACAATAACAATAACAATAACAATAACAATAACAATAACAATAACAATAACAATAACAATAACAATAAACAATAACAATAACAATAACAATAACAATAACAATAACAATAACAATAACAATAACAATAACAATAACAATAACAATAACAATAACAATAACAATAACAATAACAATAACAATAACAATAACAATAACAATAACAATAACAATAACAATAACAATAACAATAACAATAACAATAACAATAACAATAACAATAACAATAACAATAACAATAACAATAACAATAACAATAACAATAACAATAACAATAACAATAACAATAACAAACAATAACAATAACAATAACAATAACAATAACAATAACAATAACAATAACAATAACAATAACAATAACAATAACAATAACAATAACAATAACAATAACAATAACAATAACAATAACAATAACAATAACAATAACAATAACAATAACAATAACAATAACAATAACAATAACAATAACAATAACAATAACAATAACAATAACAATAACAATAACACAATAACAATAACAATAACAATAACAATAACAATAACAATAACAATAACAATAACAATAACAATAACAATAACAATAACAATAACAATAACAATAACAATAACAATAACAATAACAATAACAATAACAATAACAATAACAATAACAATAACAATAACAATAACAATAACAATAACAATAACAATAACAATAACAATAACAATAACAATAACAATAACAATAACAATAACAATAACAATAACAATAACAATAACAATAACAATAACAATAACAATAACAATAACAATAACAATAACAATAACAATAACAATAACAATAACAATAACAATAACAATAACAATAACAATAACAATAACAATAACAATAACAATAACAATAACAATAACAATAACAATAACAATAACAATAACAATAACAATAACAATAACAATAACAATAACAATAACAATAACAATAACAATAACAATAACAATAACAATAACAATAACAATAACAATAACAATAACAATAACAATAACAATAACAATAACAATAACAATAACAATAACAATAACAATAACAATAACAATAACAATAACAATAACAATAACAATAACAATAACAATAACAATAACAATAACTAATAACAATAACAATAACAATAACAATAACAATAACAATAACAATAACAATAACAATAACAATAACAATAACAATAACAATAACAATAACAATAACAATAACAATAACAATAACAATAACAATAACAATAACAATAACAATAACAATAACAATAACAATAACAATAACAATAACAATAACAATAACAATAACAATAACAATAACAATAACAATAACAATAACAATAACAATAACAATAACAATAACAATAACAATAACAATAACAATAACAATAACAATAACAATAACAATAACAATAACAATAACAATAACAATAACAATAACAATAACAATAACAATAACAATAACAATAACAATAACAATAACAATAACAATAACAATAACAATAACAATAACAATAACAATAACAATAACAATAACAATAACAATAACAATAACAATAACAAATAACAATAACAATAACAATAACAATAACAATAACAAATAACATAACAAAACAATAACAATAACAATAACAATAACAATAACAATAACAATAACAATAACAATAACATAACAATAACAATAACAATAACAATAACAATAACAATAACAATAACAATAACAATAACAATAACAATAACAATAACAATAACAATAACAATAACAATAACAATAACAATAACAAACATAACAATAACAATAACAATAACAATAACAATAACAATAACAATAACAATAACAATAACAATAACAATAACAATAACAATAACAATAACAATAACAATAACAATAACAATAACAATAACAATAACAATAACAATAACAATAACAATAACAATAATACAATAACAATAACAATAACAATAACAATAACAATAACAATAACAATAACAATAACAATAACAATAACAATAACAATAACAATAACAATAACAATAACAATAACAATAACAATAACAATAACAATAACAATAACAATAACAATAACAATAACAATAACAATAACAAATAACAATAAACAATAACAATAACAATAACAATAACAATAACAATAACAATAACAATAACAATAACAATAACAATAACAATAACAATAACAATAACAATAACAATAACAATAACAATAACAATAACAATAACAATAACAATAACAATAACAAATAACAATAAACAATAACAATAACAATAACAATAACAATAACAATAACAATAACAATAACAATAACAATAACAATAACAATAACAATAACAATAACAATAACAATAACAATAACAATAACAATAACAATAACAATAACAATAACAATAACAATAACAATAACAATAACAATAACAATAACAATAACAATAACACAATAACAATAACAATAACAATAACAATAACAATAACAATAACAATAACAATAACAATAACAATAACAATAACAATAACAATAACAATAACAATAACAATAACAATAACAATAACAATAACAATAACAATAACAATAACAATAACAATAACAATAACAATAACAATAACAACAATAACAATAACAATAACAATAACAATAACAATAACAATAACAATAACAATAACAATAACAATAACAATAACAATAACAATAACAATAACAATAACAATAACAATAACAATAACAATAACAATAACAATAACAATAACAATAACAATAACAATAACAATAACAATAACAATAACAATAACAATAACAATAACAATAACAATAACAATAACAATAACAATAACAATAACAATAACAATAACAATAACAATAACAATAACAATAAACAATAACAATAACAATAACAATAACAATAACAATAACAAATAACAATAACAATAACAATAACAATAACAATAACAATAACAATAACAATAACAATAACAATAACAATAACAATAACAATAACAATAACAATACAATAACAATAACAATAACAATAAACAATAACAATAACAATAACAATAACAATAACAATAACAATAACAATAACAATAACAATAACAATAACAATACAATAACAATAAACAATAAACAATAACAATAACAATAACAATAACAATAACAATAACAATAACAATAACAATAAAATAACAATAACAATAACAATAACAATAACAATAACAATAACAATAACAATAACAATAACAATAACAATAACAATAACAATAACAATAACAATAAACATAACAATAACAATAACAATAACAATAACAATAACAATAACAATAACAATAACAATAACAATAACAATAACAATAAAGATAACAATAACAATAACAATAACAATAACAATAACAATAACAATAACAATAACAATAACAATAACAATAACATTAACAATAACAATAACAATAACAATAACAATAACAATAACAATAACAATAACAATAACAATAACAATAACAATAACAATAACAATAACAATAACAATAACAATAACAATAACACATAACAATAACAATAACAATAACAATAACAATAACAATAACAATAACAATAACAATAACAATAACAATAACAATAACAATAACAATAACAATAACAATAACAATAACAATAACAATAAACAATAACAATAACAATAACAATAACAATAACAATAACAATAACAATAACAATAACAATAACAATAACAATAACAATAACAATAACAATAACAATAACAATAACAATAACAATAACAATAACAATAACAATAACAATAACAATAACAATAACAATAACAATAACAATAACAATAACAATAACAATAACAATAACAATAACAATAACAATAACAATAACAATAACAATAACAATAACAATAACAATAACAATAACAATAACAATAACAATAACAATAACAATAACAATAACAATAACAATAACAATAACAATAACAATAACAATAACAAATAACAATAACAATAACAATAACAATAACAATAACAATAACAATAACAATAACAATAACAATAACAATAACAATAAACAATAACAATAACAATAACAATAACAATAACAATAACAATAACAATAACAATAACAATAACAATAACAATAACAATAACAATAACAATAACAATAACAATAACAATAACAATAACAATAACAATAACAATAACAATAACAATAAACAATAACAATAACAATAACAATAACAATAACAATAACAATAACAATAACAATAACAATAAACAATTAACAATAACAATAACAATAACAATAACAATAACAATAACAATAACAATAACAATAACAATAACAATAACAATAACAATAACAATAACAATAACAATAACAATAAACAATAACAATAACAATAACAATAACAATAACAATAACAATAACAATAACAATAACAATAACAATAACAATAACAATAACAATAACAATAACAATAACAATAACAATAAACAATAACAATAACAATAACAATAACAATAACAATAACAATAACAATAACAATAACAATAACAATAACAATAACAATAACAATAACAATAACAATAACAATAACATAACAATAACAATAACAATAACAATAACAAAATAACAATAACAATAACAATAACAATAACAATAACAATAACAATAAACAATAACAATAACAATAACAATAACAATAACAATAACAATAACAATAACAATAACAATAACAATAACAATAACAATAACAATAACAATAACAATAACAATAACAATAACAATAAACAATAACAATAACAATAACAATAACAATAACAATAACAATAACAATAACAATAACAATAACAATATGCACCCTGGTTGAGAAAGATCCCAAATATCAACCTATCCCTAAGCAAATGGAAGAAAGAACATACATCACCGCTTACCTATCGTTGTCTTTTTCTGAACAAATCCAAAGGTACACTGGACACTTGAATATATACACAGACGGATCTCTTTCAGAAAACGGGATTGGTTCCGCCTTTGTAGTAAACAATGAACCTTACCATTGGACGCTTAATCCGATGTGCAGCATTTTTACAGCAGAATTATATGCAATATGGCAAGCTATGATATATTTTTCTTTCCAAGAGAACACACAATGCCTTATTTGTACGGATTCTTTAAGTGCTATCAAAGCCTTGGAAAACCGTTTCACATTAAATGATTGGGCTGTTAAAATTTTAGAGATTTATACTTACCTGACGTCTATAAATAAAGTAGTTACCATCATGTGGGTTCCAAGTCACGTGAATATAACCGGAAATGAAATAGCAGACTCTGCAGCCAAAGATGCTACCATCGCCAGAGTGGACAAAGGTATTCCAGTTCCAATAGAGGATGTCAAAAAATTTATAAAACGAGAACTAACAAATGTATGGCAACAGGAGTGGAATGGATATGATGGACAACTTAAAAGAATTAAGCCCTCAACCAAAAAATGGTTCTACCCAAAAGAATTAACTCGGCGAGAGCAAGTAACACTTTGTAGAATCCGAATAGGACATACAAACCTTACACACCTATATCTTTTAGCGGGTTCAGAAAGACCAAGATGTGAAATATGTAGAATTCGATTAACAGTGCAACACCTTTTCACATGTCCAAGTTATGAACCTTATAGACGTCAAAGTGGAATCATGTCCCCTGAAATAGAAAACATTTTAAAAACTGAAAAAGACTCAACACAAAAATTACTTACTTTTTTAAAATTGAGTGGTATTTACAAGAAAATATAATATTTACGACCATATAATAGTTAAAGAGCTAATGACCCTGGCAGTCGAAGCTCACAAAAAAAAAAAAAAAAAAAAAAAAAAAAAAAAAACAATAACAATAACAATAACAATAACAATAACAATAACAATAACAATAACAATAACAATAACAATAACAATAACAATAACAATAACAATAACAATAACAATAACAATAACAATAACAATAACAATAACAATAACAATAACAATAACAATAACAATAACAATAACAATAACAATAACAATAACAATAACAATAACAATAACAATAACAATAACAATAACAATAACAATAACAATAACAATAACAATAACAATAACAATAACAATAACAATAACAATAACAATAACAATAACAATAACAATAACAATAACAATAACAATAACAATAACAATAACAATAACAATAACAATAACAATAACAATAACAATAACAATAACAATAACAATAACAATAACAATAACAATAACAATAACAATAACAATAACAATAACAATAACAATAACAATAACAATAACAATAACAATAACAATAACAATAACAGCATAGCGAAACAGACTCATAAGAAGAAATAGTCAATAAAGGAACAGCTTGGATAGTACAAAGAAGCAGAAGAAATAACAAAAAACGAAAAATGTCAGAATCTCTCGAAGTGTCACCTCAAAACATAACCAAAGAACAATGCAACGTACAAAAAAATCGAAATTGAATCATCCATATGAAAACGCTCAACAAAGTATTGCACAAACAGAACAACCGAAACAAAAATTACCACCACCAATAATAGTAACTCAGGTCTAAAACTTGGAAGAGTTAAGACAAAAGCTAATGAGTAAGAAACACCATTGTATTAAATAACGATGAAATTAAATTAAACGAGAAAGATTAACAAGAATATAGAACAATGACAACAGATCTCTCAAACCAAAGGTATCAATTGCATTCATATGAGACGAAACAAACCAAACCAATAAAAGTGATGGCTAGAAACATACAACACAGTTTAAAGATTATTCTTTAAACTGTGCCTATACCCTACCTGCAAGCTGTAAGATATAACTGAAAAATTAAAGCACCGTGGATTTAAAATCTTGTATATATGGTGTATATGTGGTTAATATTTAACGGAGAGAAACTAAAGAAGAAGAAAGAGGAAATCAAGTCAATACCTTTTTGACAGACTAACGTAAGCGACATTTTGTCAATTTTACAGGAAACGATTTTTTCATTTAACTTCGTTAATTATGATTAGAATGATGTAATATTGGAACACATAGATACTGACACCAACCAGGACGAATAAATACATAAATGTTTATGTGCTTAAGCGTTTTAGTAGTTTTTATGTAACTTGCGTTATTTTGGCGTGACAATAAAATACGTTATTATTCAGACGTTATCTTATATCTGGCACTTACAACGTCAAAACCTTATCTCTATGGTAATATTTTTGTTGCCTTCTTAATAAAAATGCAGAAATAAAGTTTCGCCAAAGCAAATTCTTACTGACACTATCAGTAGGCACATCCAGGGTGAGTAGCTTAAAATTGAACCCCCATTAACTTGCAGAGACACGCAAAAATGTTTTTAAAATATTGACATGTGAAAATCGCAAACTTTGGCGCCGTACAACATAAAAACGGTTTTATACTTTTGTACGCCTCTGAATTAGTCAAAATCAGACTCATTACAATTATGGCACCTTTTAAACTGTAACGCTTAACAAAAGTGATACAAATTTCAAATAAAAAGTTTTTATTTTTTTTATTCTATAAACCCCTTTCTTTATGCAGTTTAGTCGGTATATATTATTCTTTAAATAAAAAAAGGCCAATTTTAAAAGAAGAACGGAAGTTCATGAAATGGTAATACGTCTATCAAAGTATCAAAACAATGGCAAATGGAAAAAATACCCCGAGGTGTCGACCTAGTAATCTACTCAACATCAGAAAGAATTAGATGTAGCCCCCACGTTTTCCAAATTCTTTGCCAGAAAACGGACGTTAATCGCTACCTTACATTCACACTCTGTACAACAAGAACGGATTAAAAAATTAATTGACACCACTGATGCAAACACCAAGGATGGTGTTTTGTACTTCTGGCTGAAAATCTAACATCGGCAAACAAATCTCGAAGTAATAGCTAGTCAAAATTAGGCAATTTTATGGCTGTCCCACTTCATCTGCAGCGTAGTTTAATTTTTAATATTTTAGAGCAACATATTCGAGCCGCTATCTTGCATTTCTAATTTTTAATGTTATATTCAAAATCAATATACCGACGTTCATCTAATGAAAACGCATATGATATTTTGGCAACAAAATAGGTGCAAGTCAAAGACAAGAATCTCACTAAGCTTAAGTAAACATGCGCCAGCATTTAAGGTAGAAATAGGAAACAATGTATCACTGCGCAACAGACGTAAACAAAAACCCTAACAATTTTGGATGTTTAAAAATGACTAACATTACACTGGGTACCAGATTACAGATAACATGAGGACAATGATTATGCTGATTTACTAGTCCGAGAAAAAGTCTTAAAGGCTCTTTTCGGTCCGGAACCCTGGTGTGGTGTCTAAAAGACCGCTATCGGAACATGCATAAAGCATTGTAGGAATATTAAACAAATCTTAGAAATAGTGGAATAGGAGGAAACTGCAGTACACATATTGTGCTACTACAAAGGTCAATCAATACTGAGATTCCTTACATTTAGAGAAGAAACACCAAGGGCAATTAGCTACACCGGAGAACTACTTTCTAGTTCATGGAGTCTACTAGAAAAGACCAAACTAGATAAAGTACTCTAACTAGTGATCAAACAATATCCAAAATAAATCTGTAAAGGAAGGGGTACATGGCCCAAAGTGCTAACCAAATCTAATCTAAGAGTAATTTCTAGATCTCTAACACATGCAAATATCAACTGGTCTCAACCGTACGAGCCTCTATTTACAAACTGTGTTTTCTACCTCTGAATTACACCTAGCATCCTTGATACATAAATAAATATTTCCAATTTGTTTATAAAATGTGAGAACACCATGAGTTTTTAAGTATTCTTTTGTCAATCTCATATTAATTAACAAAAAAAAAAGATAAAAGGTAGGTAATTCCCACAATTTTATTCTGTAATGAAAAATACCGTGAACTGAGCAATTTAAGCTGTGTTTTCCGGTATTGACAGCAAATTCTTAGAAAGCCTTATGCCTATTGAGTCATTAAAAACCAATAAACCATAATCCATTCTTATATTGGTAAGTAGAATTAGAAATAAAATTCTACATAACTGTACCTACCAAACTCGTTGCAAAGATTTAGTTTTTGTTTACATTTTTCGAAGTTGGTAATTTTGAATAGAGAAAATTTAAATATAATTAGCGACCGAAGTAAACCATTTAATTATCTAATGACTGCATTAGGACGTGCGTCACTTGTTCTATCTTTTTTCACCTTCCAATTATCATTTCCTTCTTTATTTGGTGACTCGGCATCTTTATTTCCCTATAGTCTATAGTTGGTACATTGCTGCGCATTGGTTTAATTTTTGCATGTTGGAACAGGAGAGGGTAATAGCGAGGGCAATTCTACCATGGGTCAATGGTGTTCCTAGCCTTCTGTTTATTTTATATTGTGTTTTTTAGAGAAAACGACAACTGTTTCCAGAATTTATTTGTTATTAATTTTTGGTGAATAATAAATAAAGTTGGACAATTATTTTGAATGGCTTATGTTTAAATTAGGGAAATTTTATGAATATGAAGGTTGTTCATATTAATATATTCATATATTATTATTAACCTTATGGTATATATGTAAAGGAAAAGTTTAGTCTTAACCACAAAAATTATTTATTAAAAACAGATCAGTTGTGGTCAGTGATAATCTTCAGAACAATAAGAAAAAGTACGTTAAAGTAGAAATATACATTGGAATTAAAGGATATTTTATACAAATTATAAAACGTCAGATGAAAAACAAATTATAAAAATAAACAAAAACAATTTAAGTTAATAAGTAAATGACATTTAACAATGTTAGTGCCGTTTCTCATGCGACGTATGATTAGCGCTGACGATCCGGATGAACTAATTATCCTTGTCAAAAAGACACTGATGGGAGAGCTGGACAAAACAATTTTGTTCGCCTCCTGCAGCAAAACCAAGCCACCCACATTCAGGTCTTGGCCGCACTCTGGTGAAATCATCAGAGTAACCTGTGACGATGACCTGACGTTGTAATGGCTAAAAACCAAGGTACCGACCATAAAAACATGGGAAGGAGCAACACTCGCAGTTGTAAGGATGGACGAGCTTTCCAAGTTCACCAGAGCCTCTCTCTGGATCCCAGGGGAAGCGCAAGCTGATCTTGATGAGAAAGACGTTGTTCTCAGGCGACTTGAGGGGCAAAACCCAAACTTGCATGTGGCAAAATGGTGCTTCTATCACCGTGAAATCAAAAAAGACCCTAAATGCCATCTCTTCATCTTCGCCATCGAAGACGAAGACATGGGAACCAAATCAATGAGGATGAGCTATGCGTTCATCTCATTGATTATAAGGCCCAAGGTCGAAAAAGAGGCTAAAGCGGGGCTCAGTGAAGACTCCTTGGTAAAGGACTCTCTTCCCCCCCAATTTACGCCAACGGTGGAGGACGTTGAGCCAGAAAAAATGGTAATCAATTACCTCCAGCAAGAAAACTCCGAGGAGCCACAAGAGACCACCCCCCTCTCCACTTTCGGAGGAAGGGATGGTCGAATAATTAACCACCTTGTTGCCCAGTTTTCAACGGAAGACCAGGAAGCATTAAAAGAGGTAAAGTTTATACAATGTAACTTGCAGCACAAAAGGGCGGCTACGGCAACTTTATGCCGCCGCCTTGACGATCTACAAGATACAATAGCACTTATCCAGGAACCCTGGATAATAAAAACCAAAATTTTATCTAAATGATTCAATTTTTACCTTCCCCGGCAACCAGCAACCTAGGATAGCCATTTACATTCCTTGGAAATACAAAGCCCACTCAATGGCACACCTTTCCACCTACGATTTAACTACGGTTAGGATTGAATACGCCATCAAAAGGGAAAAGAGAACGTTAATCCTGGCATCTGCATATAGAGATGCATCAAATCAAACTAGTTTGATTTGACTTGAAAAATAATTTTTTTTTTATAAAAGAATTTGATTTGATTTGAAAATCAATTCGAGAGCTTGATTTGAAATCAAACTTTTTCAAAATGTTTGAAATACGAAAAGTGTACGTGCCGGCACCGGCCGTAACGCTTTTTAAATTTTTCAGGGTTACACAATGAGACATAGAAGGGATACAGTATATCCCGGCTGACGATGCGTCGTCGTAAGATTATTTGTTTTAGATTTATATTTTGCCAAGCGCCGGAGGCACAAAACAAAGCCAGAGGCTTATGCTGACTACCTATCTCTTTAGAAAAAAATAGTAATGAGTGATTTGGAAATGTCCGAGCCTGAACCATTTCAATCCGGTGGTTCAGTATTTATCCCCGATGAAAATGAATATGATTCTGAAGCCGATGATGTGGCTATTCAACAAAACGAATTATTAACAGAATCAGCCTTCCAAAGCCAATGTAAAGATTCCGAAAATTTTGATATAGATGTAATAGCTTTCTTTCAAACATCTTGTGGTAAAATCCCAGACCTAGTCGATGAAAATTCCTGGAAATATGAAATTACAAAATGTTTTTTATCTGAATATCTAAAATGGCTAGAAATTTCTTAGCCATATCTGCTACATCGGCATCAATAGAGAGGATTTTGTCAAGGGCTTCTCTATCAATTACCAAACGAAGGAATATACTAAATAATGAATATGTTAGATGTTTAATGTCTTTAAATTCTTGGACGGCTAATGGAGTTTTATCAGACTTTAATTCAACATTAAAATAAAGAAAAAATGAAAATGTAAATCAAGATTTATAATTTGTGAATCAAGATTTCTGTTCTATTTTAATATCCAATACAGTTCATTAAATTTCTAGAGGCTTTCGACGGCTAGACAGAGAAAGCACTACTGACAGGCATCCCGACGGATTTAAGCAATGAAAGTACACTCTGCGCATCAAGTATTTCACTATTTCATTCAGACGTAAATGTCAGATGTAAATTTCGCTAAAACATTTCTTTTATTTTCGTTTGTGTTTTTTGCCCATTACAGTTTAATAGAACCTAAGTATGGAGTTTAATAGCAAATTAAGAGGCCGCGTGATTAACAGTCAATCTCGCGAAATAATAGCCAATGTTATAGAGTTTATGAGAAGAGAAGGAAACTTTAATTCACCTTCAATACCATTTAAAAATGTAAATGATCGTGTTGCTGCAGCCACAGGAGTATCTAAAAACACTGCCGTTCGCATTTCTGGAGAGAAAAAAAGAATCGATAACCGTGAGATATCGGAATTTTCATCGCCAAGAAAAACCATTAAAAAACCAAAAACAGTTAATGATATATATGAAGCTGCACAAGAATCAAATTTTATTTTTTTATTATTAGATAGCTATTTTTGTTTCTGAGTTGTGTTCATTTACAGGCTCAATTTTTTTCCGTTTCTCTTTTTTGATTTTATATGGGGTTTCAAGTTGTTTTTGACTTATTTCGACGTAAATCACAACAACACACTTTTTTAATAAAGCAAACAAGTGTTAAGAGGTATATGTACGTGTAAACTACAATTACAAAAAATTGATATGAAACCCATGAAACCACCAACAAAAATGTAAAGCTAGCTTCCGTACCAGAACATGGTGTCACTCGTCGAGATAATTTATCGTTTTGTTTAATAGATCAAGAAATGTAAATATTCCCCTGTTATTTTTTATAAAATTATAAGAGAAATAAATTTTTTTCTAAATAGTATAATTTATTATTTTGTAGAAAAACAAAATTTCGAAAATTTTAGTAATGTTTCAGAAACAACCGTTATTAATAATAGGTACCATTTTCCTTAATAAGGTAGAAATAAAATATAAACTATTTCCACGATTTACAAAGGCCTACAAAAAAATTATAGGTATTTTCCGCTATCCTATAAAATTTATATTTTCTGACTCAATTTCAAAAGGTTGAAGCAATTCCAAAACACCTTTTATGGCATAATAATTATTTTCAATTCTACATACTATCTTTAGCTGCTTTTAAAAACGTTCTAAGAAAGTCCAATCAGACCAATTTAATCCCTAAACTATTCCACACTTTTAAAATTTAATTACCTAAAAATATTAAACACTATTTAAAATAACTTGTTTAGCAGACTGTACAATAGCTATCTTAGTCACACGTAGCGCGTTCTCTGTCTGGGCGTCAAACACCTCTAGAAATTTGATGAACTGTACTTTATTTTTGTTTCATGTATTAAACAGCTTTTTTTATACTCGTACTAATAAAATACTTGCAAACCATAGCGATTTAATTATTCAAACTTTTAAACTAGTTTGATTAAAAGGTTTGATATTTAAAACTTTAAAATTTTATAGTTTCATTTGATTTGATTCAAAGCACTGCTAGGTTTGATTTGAGTTTGATTTAAATTCAAGTCAAATTCAAGTCAAATTCAAGTCAAATTCAAGTCAAATTCAAGTCAAATTCAAGTCAAATTCAAGTCAAATTCAAGTCAAATTCAAGTCAAATTCAAGTCAAATTCAAGTCAAATTCAAGTCAAATTCAAGTCAAATTCAAGTCAAATTCAAGTCAAATTCAAATACCAAATTCAAGTCAAATTCAAGTCAAATTCAAGTCAAATTCAAGTCAAATTCAAGTCATTCAAGTCAAATTCAAGTCAAATTCAAGTCAAATTCAAGTCAAATTCAAGTCAAATTCAAATACCAAATTCAAGTCAAATTCAAGTCAAATTCAAGTCAAATTCAAGTCAAATTCAAGTCAAATTCAAGTCAAATTCAAGTCAAATTCAAGTCAAATTCAAGTCAAATTCAAGTCAAATTCAAGTCAAATTCAAGTCAAATTCAAGTCAAATTCAAATACCAAATTCAAGTCAAATTCAAGTCAAATTCAAGTCAAATTCAAGTCAAATTCAAGTCAAATTCAAATACCAAATTCAAGTCAAATTCAAGTCAAATTCAAGTCAAATTCAAGTCAAATTCAAGTCAAATTCAAGTCAAATTCAAGTCAAATTCAAGTCAAATTCAAGTCAAATTCAAGTCAAATTCAAGTCAAATTCAAGTCAAATTCAAGTCAAATTCAAGTCAAATTCAAGTCATTCAAGTCAAATTCAAGTCAAATTCAAGTCAAATTCAAGTCAAATTCAAGTAAAATTCAAGTAAAATTCAAGTAAAATTCAAGTAAAATTCAAGTCAAATTCAAGTCAAATTCAAGTCAAATTCAAGTAAAATTCAAGTAAAATTCAAGTCAAATTCAAGTCAAATTCAAGTCAAATTCAAGTCAAATTCAAGTTAAATTCAAGTCAAATTCAAGTCAAATTCAAGTCAAATTCAAGTCAAATTCAAGTCATATTCAAGTCAAATTCAAGTCAAATTCAAGTCAAATTCAAGTCAAATTCAAGTCAAATTCATGTCAAATTCAAGTCAAATTCAAGTCAAATTCAAGTCAAATTCAAGTCAAATTCAAGTCAAATTCAAGTCAAATTCAAGTCAAATTCAAGTCAAATTCAAGTCAAATTCAAGTCAAATTCAAGTCAAATTCAAGTCAAATTCAAGTCAAATTCAAGTCAAATTCAATTTTAAAATAGGCTGTGAGCAATAGTGCCAGTGTAGTTCAAACAAAGCTAACGGGTATTCTCATAGCAGCAAAAGAAATAACCAGAAAAAATATCACTGGAAGGAACATGCTTATCTATACAGATAGCAGACAAGCACTACTCACCCTGAACAGACCACGAATTTACTCAGGGTTAGTACTAGAATGTCACGAAGCTTTGGCCGAAGTATCCATCAACAATGTGGTCACCTTAAGATGGATCAAAGGACACGCCACATCGAAAGGTAACCGTCTTGCTGATTCACTAGTCAAGAAAGCAGCCAACCAAATATTTTTTGGACCTGGCCCTTCTATTGACCTGACTAAATCGGTGGTGACAGACCTAATCAAAGAACATTCTCTGGTGAAATTCAAGGAAAGATGGGATGAAACAAGAAAGTGCAGAGTTGCCAGGGAGCTCCTAAGTTATCCTGACAACACTGCTGCAGCGAACAAATACTTGACTATGACTAGACCGAATCTGCCCCTAGTCATAGGCATTCTTGCCAAGTACGAAAGCATCTCTATATAATGGGGCTGTCAGAATCCGCACTCTGCAGAGGATGCGAACAAGAAGATGAGACCATCGAGCATATAATTTACGCTTTCCCAACGCTCTCATTTATTAGAAGATTTGTGTTCGGCGAATATCGGCTAACACCGGCTGATATAAGAGAAGCACCTCTTGGCGACGTTGTCAACTACATAAAATCTGTAGGCTGGCTCACGAGCTAGAAGGTGCCTATCATCTGAGGAGGCTGCAGAATGGGCCTAATGAGGCCTAAGTGCCGCGGGGGTAACCCACCCTCCATACGTTACAGATACAGATCGTGTGCACTTTATTAAAATTTATTTAATTTGGGCCCCGTTTACTTCTTTCGGTCAGATTTTGTTGTTTAATTAATTATTAATGTTTTTTTTTATTGCATTCCTCAAGAAATACAGTTATATTATTAGTTAAAGTTACTTAGTTTTCAAATAAAGTGGGTTATTTTTGTCGTGCATTTGTGTTTTAATTATTTTGTGCTGATTTAAAATGGAAAATAAGGATCAAAAAAATATTATTAGTAGGTCGTCAGTTTAACCAAATTCTATTTTTTTAAGTCAACCTACCTTTATTTGATATAAACTTTTAATAATAATGTATATATTGTTTTTAAAACAAAAAGGTTTAATTATATTTGTTTACTTTTCGGAACTGGTGACAATGAATTTTTCGTAACCAGTTTCATAATGTTCAACATTATACAACTATACAACTAGTTGAATAAGGTAGATGATTTTGATGCCTGCTGCGATTACACAAAATGTCACTTTATATTAAATTTACATAAAAAGCCGCATATCTACACATCTAAATTGTATGCAAATTGCTAAATCATGCTATTTTATCACTAATTTCATAAAAGACAAAGTAGCATACGTAAAATATTTGTTCAAAAAAAGCTGCAAATTTTTCAACGTTTATATTGTTTTTTAAAATGGGCTTTACGACAGAAGTGTACGCAAATGTTTATAATAACAATGTCTCATATAAAATTTATATTAAATCATTTTTTAAATGTTAAAGAATTGTTCCCAGTAATTACAAAAAAACTTCATATTTAAAAAATTATCGCAACGCTTCTGCATGCCGCGATTGTATGCAAAGTAGCTTTTCGTGGTCCATTTAGAGAACAAAAATAAGGCTGTGAAAAAAAAACTGTTTAGTAATTTTCGAGAAAAATCAAATTTTGTTTCATCAAGTATGTATGACATTAAACATTAAACATTAAAATTTGATTTTTGTCGAAAACGGTCGACTTTAGAGCGTATGACCTGGAGTACCTTTTTTGTGTAGAAAACATTGGTGGTTCAAATGGACGTCTCAAAACCGTACTTTTTCCAGTGGCGTAGAATTTTTTTTTTCAATTTCAACACCCTGTATCTCGACAATGGTGCATTTTAGAGAGTAAGTTAATAGAAACGTTTTTTCATATTTTTGGACGAGCTATCACATCCTGAAGTCCTGCGCATATATTATGAAACACCCTGTATAATCGGTAAGTCAATAACCTGTAGTTGCTCTCACTTCTAACTGTTTTACGGATTTCAAAGAAAATTACAAACACTCTAGAGAAGGATTTCTCCAAACTATCTGTAATAATTAAATATTTTAGTGAATAATTAACAATTTTAAATTTGTTGCCATAAAATGATTCGAAATAAAATAGAATAACAATTGCCGCACTTGACAAGCTTCATTAGTTTAATGTAAATAGGATAAACAATTAAATATTATAATCTAATAACTACTTGTGTACAAACAAATAAAACTGAGTTGAGGATTTAAATTGGTCATTTAAATTATAATTATAAATTTATATTATATAAAACAGTTCGGATTATTGCATATGTGAATAAGACCGGTTTCCATTCAATAAAATGACTGGATAAATTTGAATACGGAAATTAAGTGGAGCCTTGCGGTATGAACAATCAAAATTAGTTAATGACAATACTTCAGTGGATTGATATAGAAAACAAGTGCTTTAAATAAATAAATAAATAAGATACCAACATACAATATTTTTTTATTACTGCTAATCTGCCGAGACAGCACAAATAGGTCCTACTAATACTGTATAACTAATTAAGTATTGCCTTTGAACAAAAATATGGTATTTTTAATTGAGGTATTACATTATATTTCTTACTAACATTCATTATAGTTGCAAATAACAAAAGTTTAACCGGTGCACAACTATTGGTTTTTACGGGATCCAGAGTAGCCATTTTCCCTGTAAATAGTTTGTTTGACCTTGACAGCAGCGCGCTAAGCGTGATATGATAAACTATAATTCGACACGGTCGGTAAAGTACAACACTATTAAGTAAAGCGATTTAAAAAATAGCGGGCTTCAAAATTGATGAAATTTGAAGTAATCTCAAGTAACATTTTCCCATTTTACAGCTTTTACTTACAATATTTAAAAAAATCGATAAGTTAAATGAATTTTTATTGTAAGTAAATGCTGAAAACGGAAAATGTCACTTGTTTTACTTGAAAAATGAACAAACATTTGTAATAAGTTTATTTTGTTTTAATCAAATTGAGGTCGCCACCCTGTATTTGCAAATTAACTTTGTTAAACATACCAAACATATCAGTAGGGTAATAAATATCTGTTTTAAAACTATTCAGATTTTCTTTCAAAATCGGATCTTTTCTTGTAAAAATTCCAACACAGATTCAAAAATAGCTTATTTGTGAACAGGTTGTAATTTTTGTAGTTCTTGGCACATATTTTTATCTTTAATATATCAAACATATCCTAACAACAGAGCTTCATTGACGGGTAATGTAGTCCTGTCCAACTGGAGAGAGTATCTGTTAGTCTAAAAGAAATTAAATAAAATGTTTTTAACGTCTCGACCCATCTCATCTTTTTGTCTCTAAGCTGTGTTATTGCTCAAAGGAATTATCTTTATAATATCATATGCGGGCTTGTGCAACACATTGTTGAAGACCTTCGTAATGGCTGGTAAAATAAACTGCTCTTGTATGGGGTTTCCCCGACTTCGCTATTAGTATAGATATATTATAGGATGCTTGTAAACCATCAACGTCTTGCATAGAAGGTGACGTAAACATCGATCTTATAGATGGCCTTTTCTCTAGTTTTTCCTTAAGTGCTTGAAAGAATGACAAGGGCTTACTTTTTTGTCAGCATGTACTGTTAACAAGTGGCCCTCCATTTTTGAAGGCTTCATAGCATCGTCACTGAATGCTTTTTCACATATGAGACACATCGGCAAGTGTTGATTTGATAGAGATGGAATAATATTGTCTACATTTTTTTTTGTGCCTCCATCAAAAAACTCGTAGTAAATCTACAAATCATAAAAAAATATGTTTATTTTATTTTATCACACCCAGGCACTAGATGTTTTGTAGGTGCGCTGATAAACTTACTAATTAATAAACTTGGATATAGTCACTGTAGTATAAAAAATTTGTATTAGGTACCAATTAGCATAAAAAATAAAAACAAAGAAAACTGAACATAATTTTAGGAAACAACTTTTCTAAAGTAATTTCAAAATATACTTTATTTTAATTTACTTTATTTAACTTTGTAATCACTTTGTAATCTTCTGAAATAAATTAGGGGATGAGTGTATTATCATTCAAGCTCGAATAAACTTCAAAACGCAAATGAACTTTCAACCTAAGTGCAAACTTGTTATATAGTAAAATATCAGGAGTGTTAAAAATACCCTTAACATAAATAATTTCTCGACTGCCCCTGTAACATTCACTTAAGTAATAATCTAATGCTAGGTTGGCAAACTCAATAAAGTGAAATTAACTAGCATGGTTGCTGTCCAATACAGATGCACGAATTTGAAATCAATAGTATTGACTGGACAAAGAATAGTTGTTGGTAATATGTATGCTCGAAAATGATTGCGCCAGCCTCAACGGTTTTTAAAAGGGCGGCACCTAACCAGATTCATCTCACCATGGTGTATCAACTCTTACCGTCAAGGTCAAGATGTTAAGCTTTATACCCCCGTCATCGTGAGGTCGCCACCGTCACCGTTTATAGGACATGCTTGTGCAGCGTTGCCAATGACAAGAATTTTACCCGATTTTTGAGTATTCTTAACCAACCAATGAACTTTTATAAATTGATTTATAGTTTATTTATCCAAGATTATAGCGTTTTTCATTTAATAGTATGCACTATTGCTGAAAAGTCACCCAGGCAGCACACAGTGTAACTAACATATTTTATACGTAATACTCGTTTAATTTTGGTATTGGTTGATTTCGTATACGTTAAAAGTTTACGATTATTATACATACCGTGTTTTAAACGATATATTATATGTTTTTTATATACATCCTATAGTATATAATTGTAAATTTTTCTACGTTTAAATATAGTTACCAATATACGACTATTTTTAGGTTGCGGTGAACTATTTATATACAGTGGGCCTAACTATACGTTTAGGTTTATTTAAATTAAATTCGTATAAATTTACATTATATTACAATATGTTTTCTTCGTTTATAATTCCCGTTTAAATTCCATCTTGGTTGATTTTTTAAACGTTTACCATCTACCATTTTTATACTTAACGTTTTTTAACAGATAAATTAAACGCTTTTGTTTGTCGATACTAGTTAATATACCTATATTATTCTACGTTTAAATATAAGTCACCTTAAACGCATAATACCAGTTTACGATGAACTAGTAGACAGAAGTAAATAATATGTATATATTTAGGTTTATTTAAATTAAAAGCTTATAGATATATTTATTTACATTACATCCATTTTTTAATTATATTACCTGTAATATTTATAACAAATTCCTCATACACATGGAACTATTTTTAGATGGCGGATGGCGGATGGAGGATGACGTACTAGTGGTACGGTCTTTTCTCATTTCTACTCATGCGTATGTGTAGTATTATTGTTCAGTATAGGGAATGGTTTGTGGAAGCAGGTTCATCGGATCGTCAATTTTCATTTGTGTACACGTTTTGTTGCATGTTGCTTTGGCGTCCTGGCTTTTACGATATTGAATAAAAGCATAGGTAAGTTTCTATTAATGTTTTAATTGAGCTACTCCTTTAATAATTGTTGCATTTTACAACTACTGTTTTATAGGTACGTACAGTGTGTTAAATGCTTATAGAAACTTCAAAACATAACCTTACTTTTGTTTCTTTTATTTTAATACGTATTTTTTAGGTTAATTAGTTATTCCAAGCATACTTATTTTCCTTTTTTTTTGGTCAGTTGTTTTTTATTTAATAAAATGTCTAAAATAACCCTGTCTCTGCGTCATCTACGTAGAAAAATAGCGCAATATGTTCAAGATGCTTTAAAGTCAAATCAATTTTTTTTATTCCCAATGAAGATAATATTAATAAGGCTTTGGACATTAACATATCATCTCATTCTATTATTTATAATAATTACCAAGAAAATAATACAAATTTAACTTCGGAGCTTTTAGAAAATATTTCACCTGAAATTGAGTTACATTTTGGTTATAGGAATGGGGGTGAACCAAGCGACTTAACCGACCGAACAATTAGGTGTGCCATGCAAGATTAGCTTAAGTTAGCTAAGGCCCGTTTAGGACACAACACATCCAAAGTGTTAAGCTAAGATTTTTATTTTCATATATATTTTTTGTTAGTTAAAGAAAAGTTTCGTTTAGTTTGTTATTCAGTATTTTAGTGTTTATTTTTTGTATTTATTTATTTTTTAGTATTTTGTTTATTTTTTTTTTAATTAAATATTGTTCTGTACATATAACAAGTATTAAATTTTTTTTTCTAAATATTTAGGCCAATTACAACCAAAATAGAAACACGAGTAATGCCTATTTCTGGTGTATACACACACCTGCTATGGATAAAATCCAAACTATCATTTAAGAAATATTAACATTTTTCCATGGCCTCTTTTAGAAATTTTGTTTTGATCACTTTATTTAATTTGTGTTTGAAATACATTTAAAACAATATCAGGTAGACGCATTTTACACATTAATAAAAATCATACAAATATTTTTAATATAGACGTATAGTAAAACAGGATAATTAAAGGTAGATAAAGTAGTAATGTTAGACGTATATAAAATAAAGAAAATATACGTTTATAGGGCGGACATTTTCACGTATATATTGGGTAGTATATCAACAGTATCCATACGTATATTGTAGTACATCAAAAAACGTATTTTATACCAAAGTGAATTCGTATAAATATACTACAACTATAAATCTAATATAGACGTATAGTAAAAACGTTTAATTATAGGTGGATAAATTCTTAGTAATCGACGTTTATAAGGCGGACATTTTCACGAATATATTTGGTAGTACATCAACCGTATTCATACCTATGGTAGTACCAAAAATATATGTAATTTATACCAAAGTGTGCTGCCTGAGCATGTTCTAAAATATTTTCATCATCACTATTGCATTTATTGGTGACTTCAGGCGTTAGGGGTAATTGATGAGAATGATCACCATTTGACAGTGACAACACTGCCTACGTGATACATATATAACCACAAATATTTCTTATTTTTTTATTATATTTATGAATTTTGTGAGTAATTTGTTTGTTTTTGAACTGATTGTTAAATAATAAAATGGAAATAAAGCAGAAAATCAATAGTGAAATGGAAATAAAGCACCAAATTAATACCACAGCATAAAGTTTATTTAATAGATAGTGTCGCGATTATTTTTAGCATACATTGACCAGTGACCACCATGGACAAAGGATTATTGTGACCACATTACATTTGAGATAATGGATAAACTTTCAGTCATGATTGTAAAGTGAATAGTTGTGTTCCGGGTTCCAGGTTGTTACAATAATTTAATTGTCTTCTTGCTAACACAAGATACCTATAATATAAAAATAAGAAAAACCAAATAAAACTGAAAAAATGAAAACACTTAAATCTTTTTTATTTTATCTTAATATTTTGCATGTACCTATTATTATTGCCTTATTTTTAGCTATTTTTAGTTTTAGTTAAAATCATACCCGAAATTTACATTTTATAAATAAATCGTTATAAATATAAATAAATGGTTTCATTTTATAAAAAAATGTAGCATCAAGACGTGATTAAACCATTATAGTTACGATTTGTTTGCTTATTGTAATCAAATCTCAACTTTAATGGCACACATAATGTCCACGTTCAAAGCGTGCTTGCAAAAATTTATTCATTCAAAAATTGCCGCCATCATTTAGTTTATACCCCAGTCACTGTGAGGGCGCTGAAATCAGCAACGAAACTTATACATTGCGTGTACTGTCTGTAAATATAAAAAGTCTGTGCGTCTCACCGTTCGTATCATACACATCAACAGGGGAACCCACGCTAATAATGGCGAAAAATTATAAATATTCTGAGTAAGAAGCTTATGTGTATATAGTGTAAATACAAATCATATTTATGTAGTCTGGTCTCTTTACAATACAAACAGTGTTAAAGGCAGAGGTGTTTATTTTCTTCTCTTGTCGATAGTTTCAGCCCAAAGCCGGCAGCTTCTTAAAAACATGGATTACAGTCCGCTTCTGAAATATAGTCTAGTGAAGTCTGCATACGATGAAAACTTTAACAGGTTTCATAACAAGGAGCATGTTTGGACTTAAACTTGATCATGATTTTGTTTCTATTAAATCGCGTATATGCGTCAAATACAGAAAAAGTCAAAACTTACCTGAAAGACACTAAAGTCTATTCAAATTTAATTTACGCCTGATGTAAACAGAAGCAGGTGGACGCTAAAATTGAGCAGGGCCGTATTTTACTTTTCCGTCTTGCAAAAATGTAAAATAAAAGAGTGTAATTGTGAAATTATTTTTTTATTACGATAAAAACATATTTTGTAAAGTAAAACTATAAAATAAATGCCATACACGGTCTCCCAGACTTTAGTGACATTTCTGGACGAAGATAGGTGAGCGACATAAACTGCGTTAACTTGCAATACAAATTAATAAATGTATTTGACTTTAAAAGAGATGGTTGCATTATATTTATTTCATTACATATGTCTACTGTGATACAGAGCATTAAAACAATAATATTATAAAATTATATTGTACAGGGTGTCCAAATAATTGCAAATTCTTTAATAGCTAATATATATCTACTAAAAGCATTAAAAAAACTTTAAATATAAGAGGTATTTGGTATTTGAATTTGGTATTTGATTTAAAATTGTGCATCTTAAAAAGACACCTTTTGTATTTTTGATAACTTTTGTTCTTTATTGTTCTTGTTCTACTAGTATTTAGATTAGACAACTTGTACCCTGTATTATAGCGATCTTCTTTACTTGACTTAGCACTATTCTGAATCGGATAAATTAGTTAGACTTGAAAGGCTATCTTCATTAATCAAAATTACAAGTGGTTCTACCTGAACCTCTATAATATTATCCAACTCCCACATTTTTACTTCAACTTTTTGGCGAACATGGTCGATACACTTTTTCCATTTTTCTGGAGAAATTAATAATATTACTTCTTCAAAAAGAATTTTAATATCTCCAGATTTAAATGTTGAGTTTTTATCTGCTACGTATTGTTTAACGTCAACCTAGATTAATTCAATAGGGTTAAGTTCACAATGATACGGAGACATGTGAAGTATTATGTTGTTTTGCTGCTTAGCTATTTCATCTATTATATACCTATTATAATATTTATGTTGCTTACCAAGTTTTAGAAGTTGGATCTTAAGCATTTGGTAGTCGAATTCAATTTTTTTCCCTTATAGCCATTTTTAAATATCACCGTTTTAGACGTCGTAGATATTTTTTCCAGCTTTCTCGAATAATAATGCAGTTATCTTCTAATTTTGGTAGGGTGTTTGAAAACCACTCTTTGAACGATTCTCCACACATTTCTTCATGGTAGTCACCGGATTTTTCAACTCAAATACATAAAGTGCATTAGAGACAAAGCCTTCTTCACTTCCAATATGGCATATAATGAGCTGTTTTTACGCACATACCTGATTTCCTCGAGTTTTAAATTTAAAATTAAGGGTTTTGAAAAGCTTGTAAAATGTAGCTCGCTTAAAAGTAGACAAATATGGATCATCGTTGACTTCTTGTAAAACCTTATCAATTGTTGGAAGTTAATTTCTAAAGAAGAATTGATGTACTTTGCGCCTTATTGCATTTTTATCAAAATCATCCACAGAGCCACTAATTTGTTTATAACGTAGCTTTCTTTTTGGTTCAGAAAATTTATGAATCTGCCTATACTCCTTCATAACATTAAAAACGGTTTTAGCGCACATCCCTGTTTTATCAGCAACTCTCCTTTCAACATCATGTACCAACATATCAGGGTTCTATAAAATTTAATGCTTATAAATATTAAGAATCATTTCATTAGTACGGATGACCAAATGTCCCTTTTTCAGTCGCTTTTTAGAAGGCGTAAAAACATTTTTCTGGACTTCATCTGCTGTATCTGTGGAGGACATAGTGTCACGCAGCAATTACAAAATATAGTCAATTAAATGTCCATAAAATAGAGTAAAACATGTTCAAACTAACAACAACCACAAAAACAAAAAAAATAAATAACACAATATATGTATATCTAAACTATACTATAATGAATTATAATCAATCAAACATACAAAATGTCCAAACTAACCAACACGGTGAATGCTACCAAAACGCCGTTTATAATTATCCAAATTGAACTGAATTCGACTCTGACAAAAAATATTTGCGCGTCGTCTAAATGACTAACGACCGATTAACCAATAGAAGCGCAAAAAAAATGTCACGTGAGCTGTTGCTGGATGGGAGAAATTGTTTTGACGCGGCGTAAATGAAATCTGAATAGACTTTAGTACGCTCGAAATTATTATCTTGCACGACCTTGTCCACGCTTATTGACTTGCTGATTTTTTTCATCTTGTACGAACTTGTGCACGCTTATCGACTTGTTGAGTGATACTTCCTACTAAAATATTATTTATTTATATAACAAGTTTGATACACGTACATACCTTATACAGTATCTTGAAAGTTTTAAATAGGAACTT
The DNA here is from genome assembly GCA_927349885.1 of Psylliodes chrysocephalus. NCBI lineage: Eukaryota > Metazoa > Arthropoda > Insecta > Coleoptera > Chrysomelidae > Psylliodes > Psylliodes chrysocephalus. Next base: position 65,935,590 of record OV651813.1, on the reverse strand, counting down.
GTGTTAATTAATAGGGGTCGATTTTTAGACCTGCTTAAACAATTCCTGAAAAATGTTATGTTTAAATGTAGACATTTTTTCTTTATATTCACTTTAATACATAATGTCGTATTTTTTTACCTACAGTTAATATTTCAAAAGATATAAATTTTTAAAGTATCAATAATTCCTATATTGCGTTATAAGAAGCACTACTTTGTTATGTACAACAGTTTTTTTTTTATAAATTTTAATCAACGGGAAATTATCCCCAGTATCTCCCCCTCCCACCTAAAATCCCGCCCTTGATTTTTACTGACATTTAATTCAACATTCACTTCACTTAAAAACCAATATTCATCCAATTGTGCTATAGCCTTCGATTTTCTTAGGTAATATATGGTTTTTGTAGTTTTATATGTTCTAATGTTAATTTAATTTTGCTATATCCTTTGATTTTCTATGATAATATGCCTAGGTATTAATTTCGTTTTTTTTTTATTAATTAAACTGTTTTTATATTTTTATATTCTTTTATTTTGTTTTATTGCACATTTAATGTAGATAAGACCAATTCGACAAAACGGCACAAATAAAAGTAATACATTTTTCTCAATATTCTCCCATCTCTTTGTAACACCACTGACCAAAGACTTACAGAGATGTATTTTAGTAAAATATCCCATGGCAATCAAAGAGGGTTCATTAAAATATTTTCATATTTTTTTAGCCTCTGTCATATCAAAAGGAAAAATAAAAATTTTGGTTATTGAATTTTGAGAATCAAATCCTGCGGAAACTTCAAAGAAAATTTTTTGAGAAAATTACTATATAATAATTTTATTTATGATGTTGACTAAAGCAGAAACTGCGGTGGGACAAGACGGGGCTGATGAGTGAAATTATTAATCACCCCATCCTCGGGATGGTCTCGGACTCGCTAGTTCCCCGACAGCACATAGAAAAGCCATACAGCGTCCCCATTCCAGAGAGAGACGCATGGAGCAAAGGGGAAAAACCCTCTTCCAGGCAGACTATGCGTTGTACACGGACGGCTCCAAAACTAAAAAAGGAGTAGGAGCGGGAGTTTTCGGCCAAAGGCCTAGAGTTGACATATCAATAAACCTAGGCTCTATGGCCACGATCTTCCAAGCAGAAATGATTGCTATAGAATTGGGAGCGAGAGAGTTGATCAATTTTCTCCCCGCAAACAAGACTATAATGATCTTTTCAGATAGCCAGGCAGCCCTTAAGGCCCTGAGCTCCAATCGAGTTGACTCAAAGCTATTTTGGAACTGTATAAATACCCTAGAATGTCTCGGTGCCCGGAACAAAGTTACTTTAATCTGGGTTCCGGGACACAGTGGTGTGGAGGGCAATAAAAAAGCCGACGCACTTGCTAAAAGAGGAACTGAATCTGTGTTCATAGGACCAGAACCATTCTTGGGCATTGCAAAAAGCACTGCCAAAGGAATTATCTCAAAATGGACGGAGGGTGCAACACTCACGAACTGGAGAGATACTCCAGGGCTAACCCATTCGAAGGCGTTCATAATCAACCCTTCCATGAACGCCTCTGCTCAGATCCGAGAACGGAGTAGGAGAGATCTACGCATTTTCACCGGACTGATGACAGGACACTGCCGTCTGGGCAACCACATGAGAAGGATAGGTCTGCAACACACATTGGACTGTCGAGTGTGGAGGACGAGTCTGCAGAGCACATTTTATGTACCTGCTCTGCTCTGGAAAGAACCAGGTTCCAGATCTTCGGATTTACCCGACTGGAGCCTACCGACTTTAAAAAAGTCTCACCTAATTCAATCATGACCTTTATCAAAAGGTGTGGCTTGTACGGTGAACTATAAGTTAGTCATGAGCCACAATAGACCCATCTGGGTCGCAGTGGAAGGCGATGAGATCATCCCACTCATTTTCAACCTAACCTAAAGCAGAAACAAGAAAGAAAAGGAGAAAGGTGAATCCGGATATAAATAGAAAGGAGATATTAATTCTGCCATGTAAGAATATATAAAGTAGTAGTTCCGAATAATAAGAAAATTTTAAATGTTCATAGTTAAAGTTTAATTTAAATCAGTTTTAAGATGGAATGCCGAAACCAACATTCAAATGCGCACTAAAATTATTCAGAATGTTAATGAACTTTACATTTTGAAAATTACATTTTTAATTTAATATATAAACAAAACGGGATCTCCCATTCTATTTTTAGAAACAAAATTATAAATTGATGGTACAAAATAGTATAAAAGAATATGTTTACGTAAATTAAAAAATATAATAAGACAGTGTTTTCCAATATATTGCGCAAAAGGAAAACAAACATGAATAATGTTATCCATCATTACCAAAACTAGTTGGAACGGTTTAAAAATTTAAAATTATTAAAATATACGCTAAAATGTAAGCTGATGACCTGAATAATGGGCGAAAACAGAAGAAAGCCAAATCTATTATTTAGTAAACGAGATAAACCAAACTGAGATAATTATTATGTACCTACTTTCTACATTCGAACATGTATAAATAGGTATATGTGCGCCAATTTTTAATTATAGGTAATATGCGTTAATACATAATACGGTTTTTCGTACATTCAATATAATACATAAAATAGAATAAATAATATTTAGGCGATTATCGATTATAAGGGGCGTTGGTGAAGTTGTAATGGACAATTAAAAAGGAGTCTAACATAATAATTTTATTTATGACATCATTCCTTTTCCATCAATATAATAACATAACATCAAAACCATAATAATACACTAATAACTAAACACCAGTTCCTACAATACTCCCCCTCCTTTAGTAAAATATCCATGAGTATATATCTACATTATATATTAATTCAAAATAAATTATACCTTTTTTTTAGTGTCTCTATGGTTTAGAGTTTTTTTATCTGAATCTGTATAAGCTGGTTTGGTTCTATCTATGGCTAGTGCAAATTCAACGCCATTCTTATCAACGTAAATAGTTTTCTCTGTGCGTTTTATTACTCAGAACGGGCTTTCATAAGGTGGTTGCCAACTCTTTTTGAGACCCAACTTTAACAAAAACAAAATCACAAATTTTTAGGTCTTTTGCTACAAAAGATTTAAAATTATTTTGAATTCTAGCTTGACAAGGTTGGAAATTATTAAAGGTTTGCCTTAATTTAACAAGAATTTCATTACCTTCCGCCAAATCACTATGAGATTTAACTAACATTTCTCCAGGTATTCGAAGCGTTTGACCGTAAACCATCTGAGCTAAAGAACATTTAAGAATTTCCTTAAGACAAGTTTTAAATCCTAAAAGAATAGGTAATTCATCCACCCACTGAATGGTATTTTTTCTTGCCAATGGCAAGTTGCCATTATAACAGCTTTAAGGGCCATTCGCACCGCTAGTAGTTAAGAAATAAGCAAAGCTTAAAATGATATTGATAATTGAAAAATGTAATTTTGAGCTTGGCTTATTTCTTAACAACCAGTGGTGCAAATGGACCTAAGTTGCCTGTGGAATCTCTCCACCAAGCCATTACTCTGTGGATTCCAAGAGTTTGTATGGATTTTGAAAGTTCCAAGGAAATTTGTAAGTTCGGCATAAAAATTTGATGTGAATTGGGTACCTTGGTCCATAGTAATACGTAAAGGTACACCAAAAAGAGGAATATAATTATCTACAAAAATTATTGCAATAGCACTGTGGTAATGGATTTTAGAGGGTACGCTTCTGGCCAGCGAGTTACACGATCTACAATAGTAAGGAGATACTTGTAATTCCTACACGCAGGGGCATGCGATCCATGGAAGCGGGGGAAGCACCGCTTTCCTACACTTTGAAATTTAAAAATAAATATATTTAAGTTTACAATGCATAGAAATTAATATTAAATTAGGTACTATATTTTCTCTGAAACATTACGTAAACTTCGTAAATGTACTAACAATTTATTGGTGTGTAAACGCACGCACCACCCATGAGAAAATTAATTGTGTAAACGTACAAACGGTCAGCGGAAGCGCCTCTTAAAATAACCTGTTCATCTTGCAAGTGATGTCGCTTAGTGTTATTGACCCTGCTTTGCAGCGACAGTTTCAATCTGTTTGCACACGTGAAATACGGTCGAGAGGCAGCGATTATTACGTCGCTTATTGCAATTGGCACCACGAATCGACGTGTGAGGAAAATCTTATATTTTAGGTAGATTTCGGTTTGTTTTTCGTAGTTGTTTTTCTTTTTTTAAAATGGAGGAACTATGCACTGTGCCTGTGAACAATAATAATGTGGTAAATTGTGTCTGTATTGTGTGTTCTTTATTGAAAAAAGGATTTTCAAGTAGAAATTTTGAAGAGAAAACGGACATTATTAGTTCTAATAGACTAAAGGCTGCTATCAATTTAGAGACGAAAGTAGAAAAATCAGCAAAGTTTACCAGGCATTTTCACGTAGGGTTCTATGAAAAGTATGAATGGTTAACCGGCTGTAAAACTTTGAAGAAATAAAATTGTTTTACTGGCCTTGCCTACTTTTTAATATAGTCGAAAAAACACATTGCAACTCAGTCGGTATTACAGACTTGAATAATTTTCACAAAAGTGTAAAACGACATGTAAATAACAAATCTCATATAAGTGCTACAATTAAAGAAAAAACATTCGGGACCTATCGCATTGAACATAGTTTGGACAATCATTTAAAAATAAGCAACAAAATTCACAATGAAAGGGTAAAAAAAATAGGGACGTCTTACAACGATTAATAGATGTAACTTGTTTCCTGGGAGAGCATAAACTAAGTTTTAGGGGTCACAATGAAGCAAGTGGATCCGCCAATCGAGGACCTTCTAAGTTTTTTAGCAAAATACGATAATACCCCAAAAAAATTATTTTATTGATTCGACGACTTTCCGAGGTACCTCAAACAGAATCCAAAATGTATTCATTAAATGCACTACCGACGTTGTGATGGATCACATTAAAAGTGAAATTAAAAAGCACCTTTCGTATCAATTGCGCTTAATGAAACCACAGATGTAGCAAATTTAAGTCAATTATCCATTGTTGTGCGATATGTATTGGATGGCATTCCTGTTTAAAATTGTTTGTGACGTTATTTCAAGTTTAGAATGTGGTTCTAACCTTGTTGCCCAGAGCTACGATGGTGCTGCCGTAATGGCTGGCCATTTAGGAGGCCTTCAAGCTAAAGTGAAAGAAAAGTTTAAACATGCAATTTTCGTTCACTGTATAGCACATAGACTTAATTTGGTTTTATCGCGAAGCATGGATAATATTAAAGATTGCAAAGTTTTCTTTTCGACGCTTAGTGATTCGGCTTCCTTCTTTTCAAAGTCATCGAAAAAAACAAGCGCTTTGGATGTTCACGTTCAAAGAAGATTTCCAAAAGTTGCTCCGACGCGATGGAACTACAATGGACGTTTAATGCAAACAGTGTTTCAATACCGTGATTTTTTGATAAACTTTTTTCAAGACGTTTGGGATAATAATGGAACATGGGATGCTGAAACTGTTACTGCTGCTAAGGGGTATTTGCATTGGCTCAAACAAAACTTTCATTTCAATTTTTTGCTTAACATTTTTGCAGATATTTTCCCTTTATATGACATTTTACAGACAAAGTCAATTGAAATTGGCTTTTGCAATAAACAAATTGATGATATTAAAAATAAAATGAATAAAAAACGAGATCAGTCTGAACACTTTTGGAATAAGACTCAAAACATTGGCTTAGAACCTGAAAGAAAGAGAATTAGAATTGATAATGTCGGCGACAGAGAGACCTCCTATTGTCGATTATGAACGCCGACATTTTTGATAATATTCTACAACAAATGAACTCTCGATTTCAAAACTTTAACGAATTAAAATTTGTTAAATTGTGCAATTTTAATATTAGTAACTACGATTTATCAAAATTTCCATCGGAAGCTTTCAATTCACTAAAATTAAATCATGGAAATGTTTTCGATATAAAGTCCCAGTTAAGTGTTGTTTATGAAAGAACTGAAATTAGTGATAAAAAGACGCCCATCAATGTGTTAAATTTTCTTATAACAACTGGTTTAAATAAGTCCCTTTGTGAAGTGGTCAAGTTGTGTGAATTAGTACTAACCATCCCAGCCACAAGTGCGTCAGTTGAGAGAAGTTTTTCAGCTTTAAAGCGCATTAAAAGTTTTATACGAAATTCAACAAGTGGAGACAGACTCTCTAATTTACCCTGAATATCCATTGAAAAACAGCTTGTTAAACAGTTATCAGAAAATCCAAAATTTTACGACGATGTTATAGACAAATTTGCAGCCATTCAGAATAGGCGAATAGATCTTAAGTGTTAATAAATGTCAACTGCTGTGTCAACTGTTCGAAAAATGCTGGAGAAAATAAAAAAAACTTCAGGTAAATGTTTTTTTACGTTTAAATAAACCAAGGTAGCTTTTCAATGGTAAGTTTTTTTATAGCTTCTAGTACTAAACTAAACTTTAGTACTGAGGGAAAAAGCAAGATTTTGACAAAATGGTGAATGCGCTGCGAAAAATTTTCGTCTGCGGCGCTGTGCTTACTGGCCTGCTGTATTTTTATACAATTGCTTCCCCTTTCAAAAATGTCACCGCACGCCACTGCCTACACGGAAAAAATAGATCTGTTTGAATCTGCCCTTAGAAATATTAAATTTTCCGAATTCAGATTTGGTATGTTTTGTTACCTTTGCCTTTGACAGTTTATACAATGTTTGGACTATTGATTTAGGTTTTTCGACATGCGAGGCCAAACATATTTTGATTGAATTAGTTTTTTAGTTGCTCTTGTGCCAGGATGTGATATATTATGTATTGACGAAAAAATTAATTGACGCAACTGAGTTGGAATATATGGTCTGTGGACATCTTTAGAGCTATCGCACCATAATGATACGTTGCAGAAAAGCACATTTAATTTTGATAATCTTATTTTAGATGTACGGATAGAATTCAGTAGTTGTCTTAATTCATCATCATTTTCCTGTAATTTGGCTATATTTTTTAAATCTAACGAGTGATAATCTATGATGTTGATATCATCTATCTTTGACAACGTATCCGCTACAACATTTAATTTCCCTGAAAAATGTCTAATGTCAGAAGTTATCTGAGAAATGTACTGCAACTGTTTTATTTGTCTGGAAGATTTTACAGTTTTACTAAATAACGCGTTTATGAGAGGTTTATGATCAGTGAATATAGTAAACTCTCTTCCTTCAAGGAAATATTGAAAATGTTTAACAGCAAGATATGCAGCCAAAAGTTCTCTATCAAATGTAGAGTAATTGGTTTCGGATGAGGATAATTTTTTTTGAAAAGATAGCAATGAGTATACATTGGTCTTTAGAATATTGTTCAAGCGCCGCTCCCACCGCTGTGCCGGAACTATCAACAAAAAGCAAACATTTTGCATTTTCATCTGGATGAGCAAGTAGAGTTGATGAAACTAAAGCATGTTTAATTTTATTAATAGAATTTTCACATTCTTCCGTCCATAAGAATTGTACTTTCTATTTTTGGCCTTTTTGATGGTACGGTTTAAGTAAATTATACAATGGAACAAGAAACTGAGCTAAATTTTTAATCAATCTATGATAATAATTTACCACACCTATGAATTTTTCAAGTTTATTAAACGAATTTGGACTAGGAAAATCATTAATGATCTTCCGAGGGAAGAATTCCGTTTTTATTTATTCTGTGACTTAAAAATGTTAAAGAATTAACACCAAATAAACATTTTAAAAGCTTAATTGTTAAATCATAATTGTGTAACTGTTGAAATAGTTCCCTGCGATGCATCTCATGTTCACCTTCATCTCTACTTGCGATAAGAATATCGTCGATGTATACAAATACAAAATACAAACCAAAAGTAACTTCATTTATGAACCATTAAAAAGTTTGAGCTGCATTACGTAGACCGAAACCCATGCGATTAAATTCAAAAACTCCGAATGGTGTTGTTATCGTGGTATTAAATATGTCTTCGTCTGCAATAGGAATCTGATGATACACTCTCTCCAAGTTAATCATAGAATACAAATTACAATTTTTTAGAGTATTGAAGTCTTGTATATTTGGTAGCGGATATCTGTCCCGTTCGGTAATTAAATATATTAGTCTGTAATCCCCACAGGGACGCCAATCTTCGCTATCTTTTTTACGCACCATATGAAGTGGAGAAGAAACTGATGACGAAGAAGGTCTACAAATACCAACTTCGACCATGTACTCAAAATCTTGTTTTGCATACTGTTACACTGATTTTTGGTATCACAATGTATTTCAACTGAACTTTACAATAACTCAATTCAACTGATACAATAACTCTAACTGATAACATTAACATGTAACTATCGTGTAACGTCTATCATCAAAATCTGCCAATTGACGTCAGGTCGTCGACTTAATAGCTTGCCTTCACCTTCTCGAACAATCCAGATTTTTCTTTGACAAGGAATGACATTTCGAGACATTTCTGGAATATTTCATCTTCTTCATTTACTCGTACCTTTACTTATGACGACCGCAGCTCGCTGCAGGGTGCTGCGTAACATTGCTCCCTCTTCTCTAGTTATTCGCCCTGAATAACTTAATTGCTGGGAACTAGTTGGAACTAATGGGGAGGATCTGGACCATGGTATGGAGCTATCTTTCAAATGTGAACTACGCTGAATTTACTTCCCGTTGACAGTTGAATGCGACAGATCAGGTCGTTGATTTTCCTTAAGGACGAAGTAGGTGTCTTCCCAGTTCCGTTGCGATTCCTCTCTGCTTGGGATGGCACAGTCTTACCTTGTCGCCCCTCTTAAAATGTGTATGTGTGACACGCCTGTCGATTCTAGCTTCTGCTTTATCGGTGTGGGCTTTCAGTCGTTCCAGAGCGAATCCATATACCTTTGTCCTGCCATTGCATACATCACATTTTTTTAAACCAATTCGCTACATCCCGTCGTCAACTGACCCAATAAAATCTTTCCCGAACTCGTGCCAGTGTTTCTCACCTGTAACCTCGGCAGTATCACTTGGCGGACTACATGTACTCCATCAGGGCTCTCCCACTTCCGGTGCAATAGGCCATCGTGAAGATACAGGGAATCCCACTGGGTCCAGTAGCCTTTCACAGTTCTACTGTATTTGACTATCTCTTGCCAAGTAGGTGTGACTTTATTTTTGAGCCATTCTCGGACAACCTTTAAGTCGTTGTCTTTTTTCTGTCCCTGTCTCAGACTCTCAAGGGTGATTTCTTCTTCGTCGCCCTCTGGCTTGATAGTGGTTGCCCGAAGAGTAACTTTATCAACTGGTTCTTCTCGTTCTTCGAGCCGTTTAGCATACCAGCATTGTTCCTCTACACGGGGTTGCCCGAAGAGAATATCTGCGTTGCTATGGAAACCTCTTCGATCCTCTACTTTCTGGTTATTGTTAGAAAGCCGGCTCGGTGTGGGCGATTGGCTTCTTCGAGACGCATAGCTGCTGTAATTAATTTTTTTTGGTCTTAGTGATGGGCTTGGAAAGATTGATTTACATGATTCTCCAGTATCATTCGCTGATTATCGCTTTATAGAATGAGCCATGCTTCTACAGGTTCTTTGAAGATGCCCGATTCTTCCACAATTGAAGCACCTCCTGCTTCCATTTTGGCTGTTTCGTTGCATATTTCGTAGAACATTAAGGATTTGGGAAATAGCATTAGTATTGACTTCCTCACTTTCCTTGGATTTAATTTCCCTCACTTTTGCGCAAGAAGAACTGGATAGAAGTTTCACCACTTCATATTCCTGGGCTGCAATCAGTTTCTCCCTCAGCGTCTAGTGATGTTGTAGACGTAGTACTTGCTGCATTTCCGCATCTTGTAATCCATCAATGAATGCCTCTATTCCGATTTGTTCTTGGAAATCTTTGGGCGCCTGTGGATAGGCCAGATGAATCAATTTTTTTATGTCGGACCCGAATTCCTGTAGACTCTCATTATGTTTCTGACTACGAATTTTTAGCTGGCTTGGAAATACCCGTTTCAAATGCTGCTGGCCATATCTTGTCTCCAAAGCTTGGACGAGAGATGAATAACTGGGTTCTTCTTGAGTAAGTAACTGTAATACGGTTGCTGCTTGACCTCGCAGCGATACTATCAATGCAGCCATCATCTCCGTTTCAGCCCAGCCATTGGCTCTAGCTGCAGCTTTAAATTGGACGCGATACGTTTCCCATGTTGTCTGACCGTCAAACGTGGGTGGCTTAATGATCTTGCTAGCATGGATTTGTGAAATTAGTTGTTGAATATGGCTTGGTTCGATTACAGATGAGGATGAGGTAGTGTTTTCAGCTTCTCTGTTGCTTGTCGAAGCTAGGCTATGTATTCTTCTTTCTAACTCAACTAGTTCAGTTCTAATTTGCCTTTCGAACTCTACTCTAGCCTTTTCCTGTTGTTTTAAATTATCTCGTTGTTATTCTAAATTAGTTTTTAAATGCTCTTGCTGCTGTTCTAAATTCGTTTTTAAATGCTCTTGTTGTTGCTTCAAAAGATCTGCTCTAATTTTGAGCTTACCAATCTCTTGCTTAAAGGTTTCCTGAATTTTTAGCAAAGCATTCATAATTTCTACCTGAGCTGTTTTATGCATCTTTCTTCTCTTTTTCTTCGTCCTTCCTGCGTCTTTCCTTCTCCTTTTCTTCTTTCTTCCTGCGTCTTTCCTTTTCCTCCTTTTTTTTCCTTCCTGCGTCTTTCCTTCTCCTCCTCTTCTTCCTTCCTACGCAGTTCCTTTTCCTCCTCTTCTTCCTTCCTACGCCTTTCCTTTTCCTCTTCCATCTTCAAAAACCATGCTTGTGGGCCTAAAGTGTCCAAGCCTGCTTCGTACTCAGTGGATCTAGTATTTACCATGAATTTCTACTTTGTATCCCACCGCTGTCACCAACGTTACACTGGTTTTTGGTATCACAATTTATTTCAACTGAATTTTACAATAACTCAATTCAACTGATACAATAACTCTAACTGATAACATTAACATGTAATTATAATTGAGCGCCTCGTCCGAAGTGATCACTAGTTAGTACAGCCTTAGTCTGTGCTTTTTGTCACAAATTTAAAGACCAAGAAAAAGAAGAATCCATCATGTGTCATCCGTCATACTTACCGCTCTATCGTCTGTCATAAGTCTTTTTTGTGCCTTTTTGACCTTTTTTGACCACATGCGAAATATTTATTCAGGTATCATTTCGAGTTTTATTACCTTAAAACCTAAATTATTCTTGTGTTTTAGGTATGGGGAAGGAGAATAGGAAACGCTCCAGGTCTCGGTCTAAAGACCGGCTGGAGAAGAGAATTAAAAAGCTAGAAAGGCTAGTTGAGAAGACCTTAGGTACTCCCAAAGGATCTACTCTGAAAGAACGGAGTACGAGAGACTCCACTTCTAGATCAAGTTACGGGGGCTCCAAAAATTCGGGAGAACGGAGCACGAGAGGTTCCACTCCAGCATTAAGTTACACTATGACCTCAGAGGAACGGAGCACGAGAGGCTCAACACCAACAACTTCCCCTTGGTCGGATGGACCACATAGCCCAGCATACTCTGAGGTAAATATGGTCAGAGAAGCTAAGGAACTACAGAACAAAGAAGTATTAACTGAAGGAGGTAACAACCAAGAGGGCACCTTATTTACAAGAGATGAAGCATTGGAAGATGAGGTGTTAAAATGCCTAGGAGAAGATCCCACTGCAAATAAAGAAAATGCTTACCAACTTCACCAAGCCTTAGTTTCAAGATGGCAACATGTTTTAGCAAAAGAACTAGACGGTGAAGTCAGGAGAGTTTTATTACAAAAATATAGCCTACCTCAGAACTGTGAAACACTACAAGCACCAAAATTAAATGTAGAAATTCTTAGTGCAATACCACTTATTGCGCAAAAAAGAGATGCATTCTTCATGTTAGTAATCAAGACCAGCTGGGGCTGGCCATTGCAGCACTAGGTACAGTAATGAACACTGTGATTCAAGACAAAGTACTTGCAAAAACCGTTCTACCTCCTATAGCAGATACCGCACAGATATTGCTTGATTGACACCACAAAATGTCAGGGGGGCGTAGGTACCAAATTACCCCAGGGTTGAGTAAAATAGCTAAAGAGGTAGGAGAATCAAACCAGATAGACACTCACCTTTTTGGTATGGATTTTGGGTAAAAATATAAACTAAGGAAAACCATGGAATCTTCTACCAGAGATATGAAGGCTTCGACTAGTGGTACAAGCACGAATTTTAAAAAACCATTCATCCCTCAAAAACAGTTCAGTACTGCTCAACAAAAAACATATCCTTTAAACTGGAAAGGCCTGTCCAGTGCAACGAGGGGAGCATTGAGACGCAAAGGGCAATATCCCCATCAGGAAAAGGAACCGTGGAAAAGAAGGAGATAAACCAAGTAAGTAAAATTTTTAAAGCAGGCAACTTAAAAAATCATATTAACAGGTGGAATATGTCGCTATAGTTACTCAAAATGAAATGTCATTACTATAGTTTATATATATTATATTTTTTGTATCGGTTATCTAGTAGTTGATTGTATTGATTGATAAAATAAAAGTGTCAGAATTTAAATATTTTATTTAAAATATATTTTGAGTTTCCACTGTTGAAACCCACTTTGCTAGAGGTTATGGGCCTACTTAACGGTTACTAGCAATAGAGGCATCATTTTGCGTGAACCTATTACGATATTTACAAATTTTAAGGTGAAGGGGGGAGAAAAAGTCCTTTATATCTCACAAGGAAAGTCAATGTTTAATTATTCAACAAAACATTGAGTGCGACCGGTTTCGAAGTATTGTAACCTACGAAATGAACTTGGTGATTCCACCAAAATTTTTAAACTTAAAAAAAAATTATTAAAGTATTAACCACAATTAAAAATGTTGTCTACTACGGTTACACAAGTTTCGGTTGTTCCGGTGTCAACCTTCGGGCCTTCGACGTCGCTCAGACGGCAGCTAGGGGGTGGATAGCTTACAAAAATTCCGGAAATAGTAGACAAATAAATAGGCGCCAACTGGGTCTATATAGTGGCCAAACTATGATCCTATTTCCCCAAAAACCCAGTAAATGAGGAAAGAAATAAAAGACAAACCTCAACTTATGTTCCTTTATAAAGAAAAAAAAATATTTAGTAAATATACAAACTAATTACCTGATGGCTTAGATAATAAAAAAAAAGTTGGAGGAAATTAAAAGGAAAAACTTACACAGTGTATGTATATGCATAACCCAAAAAAATTAATAAATGTATCAAAGTATGGAACGGTTCGTCGTTAGCTTGGTACCAGGCATGACGCTTGCGCAAAACATTAATTTCCACCTTACATAAAAAAAATATAATATAATAGTTAACTTAAATATTGTGCATCACCGTACCTATACTACTTCATATATTATAAAAACAGTAAACTTATAATCTTTATAATCTTATAACCCTCTCCAAATTGGAAGGCGATATCTGCTTAACTTTTGGTTAAGACCAAACTACCCAAAAGAAAAATTATTAAACCATGAAATTTTATAATTAAGTATAATTCATAGAACTAAATAAAAATATCAAAAAAAATAATAAAAATACAACATATAAAGGACTTTAGACAGAGGTTATTTAATTAAACTCCCAGATTGGAAGAGGTTACTTAATCTCTGCCCCCACACGGGTCTTCTGAGATTGCTTAACTTATAGTTAAGTCCGGTCCATTTAATAATGAATAAATTGAATAAAGTAAAATTACGGCAGTAGCCCCTAATAACTGAAGAATTACAACTTAAACGTGGAAGCAGTCCAAGTGTTCTGCGACCCGAAGGATTACTACATCAGCATTAAGTGCTTAAATTAAGTAAAAATTTAAAATATTAATCAATTAAACGATGTAACATTTGATAATACTTAAGTTATGAGTGAAAGAACCCTAGAACATTCTATGCTCAATGTATAAATAATGTTGAGAATACCTTGACAACATTCGGTTGAAAGTGAATGTATAATTTAACAATGCACGCATGAAACCTTCAATATAACGTATAAGAAAAACCTGATAGTAGGGTGTCTTCTTTCACAGCATTCCCATCTTCCTATCCAGAACAAGAAACATTCTTGTAAATCTAGCTACAAGTAAACTAGGTGGCTAGCATACCAATGTTCTGTGTCCCCTCGATGAGTCCACGATGAAACCGTTGAACTCCGGACGATATAACCCTCTGTGTACAACTGTTGAAATCCTGGGTCAACAATCCCTTGGGTCAAACTGTCGTCGAATCCTGGGCTAACAACCCCCTGGGTTAAACCCTTAAAATATTACAAAGAAAAATGTCAATACACATTGACTCAAGTATCCCGAACTATAGGATTACCCAAAAATGTACATAAACTAGAAAATATTCAGTATCTAGGATAAAGAAAAACTACATTGGCTCAACAGTGAGTCATAAACAGTATTATGAGCTCCAATAATTAAAATTCTGTTACACATGGTTGGTAACATAACCTAATATATACAAAACATACCTTTTTCGTAAAGGGTTAACTTGGTAGCCTTTCAAGGATGAGAACCACGTGAGATGATTCACAGCACAACAATATTCCACACTCCAAAATGCTGTGAACTCCCGATTATTGCGTTAAAATCCTATATTAGATATGGGCTGGACCAATGACCATGGGAATTTACCAATTCACTAAAATTCCCCTCAAAATACGAAATGTCCATTTACCCACAATTAATCATGAAATAGAATCTAAAATCCCCTTTAATTAGGGTAAGCCGATGGGGCTAAATATTAAGAAAATTCTATTTCAACACAAAAATCGTCTCTCGTGACTGAATACCCACTGACAGAAAAAAACAATACGTCAGCCGTCCAAAATGGCCGAAATCCCTTTCCGATAAATGTCAAGTGGGTTCAGAAATTCATCCTCAAGAATTCCCCACTATATAACTTAACAGACCATTTACGAAAGGTACCCTAAAAACTATATCTGTATACAGTATAACTACATTTGGGAAACTGTTCCCGACAAAAAATTAACACAACAGCGATCGCAAAACAAAATCCCTCACGACTTAAAATCGCTCATTGTGAAACTACCTTACCTCGGGTTCTGAGCCCGATATTGGAACGTCCCACCAACATGACACTTGTCGGTGTTCTGTCGTCAAATGACGTTTATGTCATTCACTGTCACAATTAAAAAAATATTAACCTAACCTGACATCTATAACAAAAATAAACAAAGTCAAATCTTAAAGAATGGTTTCGTAAATAATTAATTAAACAAAGGTGAGACTATAATACATAATATATATAAATTTACAACGAAACTTGGTCTATTTCTAGGAGAATCTGGCAAATTAAAACAGGGAACACTACACCGCAAATATAACCAATGTACAAAGTATTATACTAGTGGTGAGATGGAATAAATTGTAATAATGATGTCAAAAAGTTAGAATACAGGTGAAATTAGTTAATGACAAAAATAATAGTGATATCATCAATACGATTTTACCCTTTTTTTTCGTATGATTAACCAGGTAAGCCAAAACAATGTTATTAATTCGTGGGGCCAAAAATGAACGTTACAGATTCCCCCCTTACTTCAAGAGAATTCACTCAGGTGAATTCTCACCAGCGCTAGCTGTCTTCAAATCTTTAATATTCCAAGTCCCTTTGTCATTACCTTTTTCGTCCATCAAAACATATGTCCACGGAGATACCTTTTTCTTAACTAAATAGGGACCAACCCATCGAGGTGCTAGTTTCTTAGTATAGTACCGCGCAGCATCAGAAGAAACAAAATTCTTACGCCAAACCAATTGATGAGGAAGCAATTCTTCCCTACGTCGCCGAAGATTATAAACCCTTTCGTTTTTCTGCGAAGCTTTATCTAGTCGTTCCCTGACGTCCTTAAACAAATCATCAAATGCCTTGTTATTCTCAACATTATTAATACCAATGTCAGCAGAACAATCTCTCAGTTTATCTTTAATTGCAAATTCGCTACCCTTTAAGACCATATTTCTCCCAAAATTAAGATAGTAAGGAGTCTGTTTAGTAGACTCATTAAAAGAAGTACGTATAGCACAAGTCACTTTTGCTAAGTCAACGTCCCACTTTCGGTGATTATCAGAAACATACATAGCCAACATCGTTTTTAAAGTCCTATTATACCTTTCAGTAGGATTCGCCTGAGGATGATAATGGGCGTTAAACCGTACCGAAACTTCATACTCCTTCATTAAAGAAGAGAACGCTCCCGAAGTAAATTGTGGACCATTATCGCAAAGCAACAAACGCGGAATACCAAACAACAAAAATACCCCCTCTTCAATTCGTTTAGCTACTATTGGTGCAGTAGAGGATTTCAAAGGAAAAGTAAGCGTAAACTTGGTGAACAGATCGACAACGACTAAGATGAATCTATTGCCAGCCATGGATCGAGGTAGTGGACCTATCAAGTCAGTAGAAATAATTTCCCAAGGACGAGTAGCTCTGGGTTGGGGTGTCATATGTCCTTTAGGGCCACTCTGGTCAACCTTATGCGCTGCACAAACCGAACAATTCCTAACAAACGCAGCCACATCTGACCTAAGTTTGGGCCAATAAAACCTTTCACTAACACGCTTAAAAGTTTTCAACACACCCATATGTCCAGCTAAAGGCAAATCATGCAATTGTTGCATAACCCCTCGCCTATCCCCTTTAGGAACAACTTCTTTCCAATCGTCAGCAACATCTCCTAAAGTCTTATAATTTGTTCTAATGTGTTTGAATAGCTTACCATCAATGACTCGCCACTGTGAGTACTTTATAGGGTGTTTTAACACCTTATCTATCATACCACTGTACCAACGATCTTTAACAACAAAAACCTCACTAATCTCAACATCCGGTATAGCCCTTGACAAAGTATCCGGCACAACATGATTTTTACCCTTGCGATGAACAATCTTAAAGTCGTATTGTTGGAGTTTGACACTCCATCTCGCTAATCGACCAGCAGGGTCCTTTAGATTTTGTAACCAAACCAGGGAATAATGATCGGTGATTACTGTAAATGGGACACCCTCTAAATACGGTCTAAGTTTCTCTACTGCCCATAGAACAGCCAAACATTCACGCTCCGTAGTGGAATAAACACGTTCCTGCTTAGTCAACGAACGACTCATATAACTAATTACTCGATCCCCATCTGGGTGAATCTGAACGAGGACAGCACCAAGTCCATAACCACTAGCATCACAATGAACTTCAAATGGAAAATTATAATCAGGACAACTTAGCACAGGGGCCTTCACCAAACATTCCTTAATCTTA
This sequence comes from Psylliodes chrysocephalus, assembly GCA_927349885.1. Classification (NCBI taxonomy): domain Eukaryota; kingdom Metazoa; phylum Arthropoda; class Insecta; order Coleoptera; family Chrysomelidae; genus Psylliodes; species Psylliodes chrysocephalus. The sequence continues at coordinate 65,918,215 of OV651813.1, read as the reverse complement.
TTAAATGAAACATCACACTCTGGTGTCCAGCTAAACTTCCTACCCTTACGCAACAAAGCCGTAATTGGTGAAATCAAAGTGGAAAAATCGGGAATAAACCTGCGGTACCATGAGAAAGTTCCTATCACACCACGAACATCTTTAACACATTTAGGCGTAGGTAACAACAACATAGCCTTGACCTTGTCAGGATCCACATGAAGTCCAGTCCCATCTATAACATACCCTAAATACTTCAATTGGGGACGACAAAAATAACACTTATCCCAACTAACAAGCAAATTGGCCTCCCTAATACGCCTAAAAACTTCCTCTAAAATAACCAAATGTTCCTCGAAGGTCTGAGTAACAATTACTACATCGTCTAGATAGGTGAAAACGTTAGGTTCCAGCTCGGGTCCAAGAACTTGATCAATAAGGCGTTGCCACGTCGCAGGGGCATTATGGAGTCCAAAGGGCATTCGGTTAAACTGAAATAACCCACGTCCAGGGACAGTAAAGGCTGTAAAAGGCCTTGAAGACTCAGCCACCTTTACCTGCCAATATGCAGATTTGATATCCAATGTGGATAAATAATGGGCATTACGAAGTTTGTCCAAAGTATTGGTAATATAAGGAAGAGGGTAACTATCCCTTTCAGTTACAGCGTTCAACTTGCGATAATCCACGCAAAAGCGAAAAGTACCATCCTTCTTCTTCACCAGTAAAATCGGTGAACTCCACGGGCTGTTAGATTTCTCAATAACACCAAAACGAAGCATTTCTTCCAACTCCTTATCAATATGTTCCTGCATCACCGGAGAAACTGGGTAATACCTTTGTTTAATGGGTGGAGAATGACAAACAATTGTGTGTTCAGCAACATTAGAACACCCTAAACTAGTTCCCATTAAAACTTTATTATGCTCAATTACAGCATACAAACGAGCTTTCTGCAAATCACTAAGCGTAAAACTGCTCCTAAGATGATCTACTGTGGCAATATCAACGGAAGACTCTGAAAAATGCCACTCATTATGTCTAAGATCTGGTACAACCCCCATTATTCTCCAAAAATCAGCACCCAAAATAAGAACATGTGGAACATCTAACACTACTAAAACAGGAATAATCTTCACTTGATCTCGAAGGGCAAATGGAACCAAACACTCACCAATACACTCACACATCTGTCCATTCGCAACCCTACAACTAGTTTTCTTCGAAGTATCAACTTCTAAACCTAAAGTCTGCAAAAGTTTCCAACCAGTACTACCTACAATAGTCTTCGACGCACCCGAATCCAAAAGACCTAATAACTCAATTCCAAATACGTTTACCTTAAGGTAGGGCCTTTCATCATCCCTAGCATGATCCAAAATATAGTCAAGAATGGGTTGAACTTTAGTCGAACGTTGTACAGCACTACTCTTTCGACCAGTTAAGAGCGCCTGACTTCGTTTCCCTGGTTACACCTTGGACAAGTCCTCACTGTATAACCTTCACGCTGACATTTAAAACATTTCAGCTGCTTGGGAAGAAGACAACCAATTGCTCGATGCCCAGGTTTCTTACACCGATAACATACAACTGACGACTCTTTACCAATCGACATACTATCTACCTCCAAACGATCTACATCCAAACGACCTACTTGACGTGTGTCAACATCGACGAAAGCCAAATCTCTTTCTAATACATTACCTCTTCGACTGTTAGGCTCAACATAGCTATTTATAGCATCGCGTCTATCCTCCATACGACGACATACTTGTCTCAACTCCTCTACAGTACTAGGAAGTGGATCTCTCAATCTATCTTGATAAAAAGGGTGTAAATTCTTAATAATAATTGACATTTTTGCGTTTTCAGGCACAAAACATCCCAACCTACTAAAATAACTAGACATAACAGCAAGATAAACACCTATAGACTCAGACGAATGTTGTGTCCTTTTTCTGAGTTCATCAAACAAATCATCAGTATGATGTGCAGTTAAATACTCTCGTTTGAACTCATCTTTTAATTCACACCAACTGTGAGCACGAAGCCTGACATCCTTGTAGAATTGATAAGCTTTGTCGGAAAACAAATCAACACCTGAATCTAACAATATTTCTGACGGAACATGGCGAGCGATACGAAGTTCTTCTACTCGTTCGAGAAAAGCTGTAATGGACAAAGACCTAGATGATCCAGAAAACTTTTCTAATCCCCACTTATGTGGCGGTACCATTTTAGAATTCAGGCTATGAGATATATTAGCCTGCGAAATATTAGTTTGTGAAATATTAGCCTGAGAAGAAGCATGTGGAATACTAACAACAGGAGACGAAGTAGCAGCATTTTGCACACCATTCAAAAATTGTCCATCTAGATTACTGGTCACGACACTCAATGCAGCTGGTACAATAGCATCTTTACTAGGAGGTGGTCGCGATTTCGTCTGAAACTCATCATGCAAACTAATCAATTTGGTCAATATTTCTGTTCTTTTGCCTTCAAGTGTTACATCTCCAGCAGTATCCATTTGATCAAACCTATTCCATGTGTGTGACAACTTACTCTGCAGTTTCTGAGTCTCGCTGACATTATTACTCCCACTATAACTACTTAACAAAGCGTCTAACTCCACACATTTCCTGGAAAGAGCAGCCTCATCATCAGCAAACTTAAAAGGATAACTAGGGTACTTAAAACTATCACCAGCTTTTTCCATACGCAGAGCCATAGAAAGTTGAGATCGCATCTCTTCTGCGGTGCCAACATTGAGACCTCTAAAGCGAAGTTCCCACTCAAGCTCCTCTTTCTCCAAACGATTAATAAACATTTTACGAGCCATCTTAATATCAGAACTCATAAACTCGATATAAATATAAGTTCCAAAATATACTATAGTGCAAAAATAATAATAAAGTCAAAATTTCAACTATAATACACAATTAGTTGACCTTTTTTTAAATACTCAAAATTCAAATAGTAAAAATCATTTAAAAAGGTGAATCAATGAATCAAATTGGTACACTATTCAGTTCTTACAACAAATGGTAAATGCATATACATATACTCAATTCTATCAGCATGAAAATTATCTAAGACTTATATTCATCAAAAAGCCAAGGTAATTACTCAAAATATAATATTTTAAACACGACGGCCCCACGTTGGGCGCCAAAAATGTAACCTACGAAATGAACTTGGTGATTCCACCAAAATTTTTAAACTTAAAAAAAAATTATTAAAGTATTAACCACAATTAAAAATGTTGTCTACTACGGTTACACAAGTTTCGGTTGTTCCGGTGTCAACCTTCGGGCCTTCGACGTCGCTCAGACGGCAGCTAGGGGGTGGATAGCTTACAAAAATTCCGGAAATAGTAGACAAATAAATAGGCGCCAACTGGGTCTATATAGTGGCTAAACTATGATCCTATTTCCCCAAAAACCCAGTAAATGAGGAAAGAAATAAAAGACAAACCTCAACTTATGTTCCTTTATAAAGAAAAAAAAAATATTTAGTAAATATACAAACTAATTACCTGATGGCTTAGATAATAAAAAAAAAGTTGGAGGAAATTAAAAGGAAAAACTTACACAGTGTATGTATATGCATAACCCAAAAAAAATTAATAAATGTATCAAAGTATGGAACGGTTCGTCGTTAGCTTGGTACCAGGCATGACGCTTGCGCAAAACATTAATTTCCACCTTACATAAAAAAAATATAATATAATAGTTAACTTAAATATTGTGCATCACCGTACCTATACTACTTCATATATTATAAAAACAGTAAACTTATAATCTTTATAATCTTATAACCCTCTCCAAATTGGAAGGCGATATCTGCTTAACTTTTGGTTAAGACCAAACTACCCAAAAGAAAAATTATTAAACCATGAAATTTTATAATTAAGTATAATTCATAGAACTAAATAAAAATATCAAAAAAAATAATAAAAATACAACATATAAAGGACTTTAGACAGAGGTTATTTAATTAAACTCCCAGATTGGAAGAGGTTACTTAATCTCTGCCCCCACACGGGTCTTCTGAGATTGCTTAACTTATAGTTAAGTCCGGTCCATTTAATAATGAATAAATTGAATAAAGTAAAATTACGGCAGTAGCCCCTAATAACTGAAGAATTACAACTTAAACGTGGAAGCAGTCCAAGTGTTCTGCGACCCGAAGGATTACTACATCAGCATTAAGTGCTTAAATTAAGTAAAAATTTAAAATATTAATCAATTAAACGATGTAACATTTGATAATACTTAAGTTATGAGTGAAAGAACCCTAGAACATTCTATGCTCAATGTATAAATAATGTTGAGAATACCTTGACAACATTCGGTTGAAAGTGAATGTATAATTTAACAATGCACGCATGAAACCTTCAATATAACGTATAAGAAAAACCTGATAGTAGGGTGTCTTCTTTCACAGCATTCCCATCTTCCTATCCAGAACAAGAAACATTCTTGTAAATCTAGCTACAAGTAAACTAGGTGGCTAGCATACCAATGTTCTGTGTCCCCTCGATGAGTCCACGATGAAACCGTTGAACTCCGGACGATATAACCCTCTGTGTACAACTGTTGAAATCCTGGGTCAACAATCCCTTGGGTCAAACTGTCGTCGAATCCTGGGCTAACAACCCCCTGGGTTAAACCCTTAAAATATTACAAAGAAAAATGTCAATACACATTGACTCAAGTATCCCGAACTATAGGATTACCCAAAAATGTACATAAACTAGAAAATATTCAGTATCTAGGATAAAGAAAAACTACATTGGCTCAACAGTGAGTCATAAACAGTATTATGAGCTCCAATAATTAAAATTCTGTTACACATGGTTGGTAACATAACCTAATATATACAAAACATACCTTTTTCGTAAAGGGTTAACTTGGTAGCCTTTCAAGGATGAGAACCACGTGAGATGATTCACAGCACAACAATATTCCACACTCCAAATGCTGTGAACTCCCGATTATTGCGTTAAAATCCTATATTAGATATGGGCTGGACCAATGACCATGGGAATTTACCAATTCACTAAAATTCCCCTCAAAATACGAAATGTTCATTTACCCACAATTAATCATGAAATAGAATCTAAAATCCCCTTTAATTAGGGTAAGCCGATGGGGCTAAATATTAAGAAAATTCTATTTCAACACAAAAATCGTCTCTCGTGACTGAATACCCACTGACAGAAAAAAACAATACGTCAGCCGTCCAAAATGGCCGAAATCCCTTTCCGATAAATGTCAAGTGGGTTCAGAAATTCATCCTCAAGAATTCCCCACTATATAACTTAACAGACCATTTACGAAAGGTACCCTAAAAACTATATTTATATACAGTATAACTACATTTGGGAAACTGTTCCCGACAAAAAATTAACACAACAGCGATCGCAAAACAAAATCCCTCACGACTTAAAATCGCTCATTGTGAAACTACCTTACCTCGGGTTCTGAGCCCGATATTGGAACGTCCCACCAACATGACACTTGTCGGTGTTCTGTCGTCAAATGACGTTTATGTCATTCACTGTCACAATTAAAAAAATATTAACCTAACCTGACATCTATAACAAAAATAAACAAAGTCAAATCTTAAAGAATGGTTTCGTAAATAATTAATTAAACAAAGGTGAGACTATAATACATAATATATATAAATTTACAACGAAACTTGGTCTATTTCTAGGAGAATCTGGCAAATTAAAACAGGGAACACTACACCGCAAATATAACCAATGTACAAAGTATTATACTAGTGGTGAGATGGAATAAATTGTAATAATGATGTCAAAAAGTTAGAATACAGGTGAAATTAGTTAATGACAAAAATAATAGTGATATCATCGATACGATTTTACCCTTTTTTTTCGTATGATTAACCAGGTAAGCCAAAACAATGTTATTAATTCGTGGGGCCAAAAATGAACGTTACAGTATCATCACTTCATCTTCAGGCTCGCCTAGTGGAAAGGAGAATATGTGGTGTAAGGTGTGTTGACTTTGAGCCCACAATATATAAAATAGTAAAAAATAGAAAAACTCACCATACTCTCCATCCACTAGGGAATACTACAGACAAGTTTCATCAAAACGTGGGGGATGAAATAAATTGTAAAACAAAACAATGTTACAAGTTATAAAAAGTTAAAAATATTTGAAAAACAAATATTAGTCGATATAAACAGTTAAAATTTTTAAAATATTCAAGACTATACAAAAACAAATCACATACATTAAACAGATTAAAAGATAAGGCCTATTTTAAGCAACATTGCTGTTTTTTATAAAAATCTAACATTTTTGAAAGGAGACCTGTCAAGTTAAGGCCTCTACAGGTGGTGGTAAGTACTAACGAAAAATTCTTGGATAAACTTATGACAGGGTATAGGTAATAAGATGTAAACTATGAGTGAAGAAATATTTATTATTTATTATATAAGATTTGGGCCATGAACCAATCACCAAGTGTATGTGATGTTGTACAAATCCTAGCCGTTGGTGTGTTGTTCTCTTAAGGTTAAGGCGTCTCAAATTCGATGATGTCTGGTTCCGGAATTCTCCCTCCTATTGATAAGTTAAGAGGTCGGGATAATTACAACTCATGGAAATTTGCTGTTAAGACGTACCTTGAACATGAAGAACTCTGGGATGGTGTTATCGCAGATCCTGCAAAGTTAGATAAGAAGAAGGACTTGAAGACGAAAAGTAAAATTATACTTCTGATTGATCCTATCAACTATGTTTACGTTCAAACTGTTAATACTTCTAGAGAAGCATGGGAAAATCTAGAGAAGGCATTTGAAGATAAATGCCTTACTAGACGTGTTGGTCTTCTTAGGACTTTGATTACGTGTAATTTGGAAGATAGTCCTACCGTTGAAGACTATGTAAATAAAATATTATCGACGGCACAAAAGCTTAAAGGCATTGGTATGGAAATTAATGACGAATGGATTGGTACTTTACTTCTAGCAGGTCTTCCAGAAATGTTTAAGCCAATGATTATGGGCATTGAGAGCTCAGGCATCAAAGTAACTGCTGACGCAATTAAAACTAAATTACTTCAGGATGTCAGTAAAACTGAAAGCTCTTCCAACGTTGCGCTTTATGGAGGTAAAAGTAAATCTCAAGAAAAATCCTCTCGTTTCAAGCCTCGATGTTTTAAATGTAATAAATATGGTCATATATCGCGTAACTGTTGCAAATACTAAGAAAAATAAGATTTCTTCAACTGACAATGAAGCTCTGTTCTCAACTTTATCTGTGGGCCACCTCAATAATAATAGCACTTGGTATATTGATTCTGCAGCCTCAACGCATTTAACTAGAAATTCAGATATTCTGTTTGATATCATTACTTCCGAGGTTTTAAATGTTTCAACAGCAAATGGCTATCAAATGAAAGCAAATGTTAGCGAAAAGATAAAATTACCAGTTATCCGCGACAAAGTTTCTTCTGTTGTTGAAGTCAGTCCCATGTTGCATGTTCCTGAACTAAGTGTTAATCTTTTATCAGTAAGTCAAATGGTGAAGAAACGTAATACAGTCATATTCGACTTTGATGGTTGTAGAATTTACAACGTAAATAACAAACTGATCGCTACAGCTTCATTAGAAATTGATTTATTTAATTTAGATATTCCTTCTACATTGCCATATTCTTCTACCGTTGCTTATCAGTCAAACATAAAGAAGAACCGAATGTTATGGCACCGACGATTAGGACATATCAACAACGCAAGTATGGATCTTTTAAAAAATGGAGCTGCTGAAGGTGTCAATTACCAACCTAGTGATCCTGCAATATCCTGTGATGTTTGTATTCAAAACAAAAGTCATCGACTTCCTTTCTCAGTCAGCAATTCAAGGTCCAAAAAATTGCTTAAACTAGTCCATTCCGATTTGTGTGGACCTTTGGAGGTAAATTCAATGGCTGGTTCAAGATATATTCTCACATTTTTGGATGATTTTAGTCATAAAGCTTTTATTTACTTTTTAAAAAATAAAAATCAGGTGACTGAATGTTTTAAAAGTTTTAAGATTTTTGTCGAAAATCAGAAAGGAGAAAAAATTTAAGTTATTCGCACAGATAATGGTGGCGAATACTGTAATGAGAATTTAAAAAATTTCCTTGCAACTTCTGGAATTCAACATCAAGTGACGGTTCCTTATTGCCCCGAACAAAACGGCCGAGTAGAACGCTTAAATCGTACCTTGATTAAAAAAACTAGATGTCTATTATCTGATTCTAGACTCGGTAAGAAGTTCTGGGCAGAAGCAGTTTCAACTTCTGTATACCTTCTAAATCGTTCCCCTACTAGAGTGCTGAATAATTTAACTCCTGAAGAAGTGTGGCAAGGAAAAAAACCGTATCTGGATCACTTAAGAATATTTGGCTGCAAAGCTTTTTCTCATGTGCCAAAACAGAAACGAAAAAAGCTTGATTCTACTTCGATTAAGTGCATTATGGTAGGATATAGTGAATATTCAAAAGCGTACCGCCTTTATGATCCAGAAAGAGATATCGTTTTTTTGTCCCGAGATGTCGTGTTCTCCGAAGAAGAAAGGGGAAATGATAATGCCCAATAACGATTGAGAAAACACGAAAACTCTATTCCATATTATAAATGATTCCAAGGTCTCTGAAAACTGCGAAAATAGTGAAATAGAGACAGATGGAATAAGTAAAGTTCAAGCAGAATCTTCCAGTATTCACTCATCTTCTATTAGTCACTCTGAAGAAGTTCAGAAAAAAGAAGCTCCACTTAGACGTTCTGAGAGGCTGAAAGCCCAAAATATTTTCTTAGACTTCTCAAGTTTTTCTGCAACTAATTCCGATTCTGGTGATTCATCAAGCCGTAGTGACTGTCATGAATGGATTGAACAATGAACTCCGAATACGATTCTCTATTAAAAAATTGACCCTGGGATTTGGTCGATCTTCGTGTTGATAGAAAACCGATCAATTGCAAATGGGTTTTTAAAATAAAGAAAGACGCAGATGGAAAAGTAGCTAAGTATGAAACTCGCTTAGTTATCAAAGGCTGTTCACAGCCACAAAGGAAAGGTATAGACGTTGCTGAAACTAGAGTATATACCAGAGATAACAGAGATATAAGCAGTCATTCATAAAATATAATATTCATGGTGCCAACAATAGTTAGTACTGTATATATTCTATTTCTAGACGCGGGGCGAGGCGACGAAAGGTGAGAAGTAAGAGAAGGGATAGAGTGAAGAATTTTACGTAGTTTTATCAATGAATAACTGCCCGAGCTTATACTACATAACGTAAATTTCCATGCCGGTGTAAGCCCTGTTGCCACTTCCAATTTAACATCTCTAGGTTTTGGAATTTGTTGAAAATTATTACATCTAATTTAATGAAATTACATCTAATTTGGTTAAAAATGGCTATTTTTTGTTCTAATGCTCAATTAGGTCTTTGTAGAAAGAATTTTTTTTATAATTATTTAAAATCATTTACATTAGCCCTTATGGTCGAAAAAAAAATTTAAACGTCAATATCTCGGTTTCAACCGTCTACAAATTTGTATAAAAAATGTTCTTTTAGAAATATACTTCTCATTTGACGAAAAACGAAGGCATAAATGGAAAACAACTATTCTTTATAAAAGTTTCGCCTATATATTGACAAGGTAAAAGTACTTTCGTCATATTTTTTGCTTTTAAATTAACAAAAATATAGCAATAAACAATTAGTGATGTCATGGTTTTACTAAAAAGCAAACATTAAAGGCAGAGCCTCTCGACTCTTTATGCATCTATCTCAGTATTGAAATGTATGCAATCAGTTTGAATCTCTAACATTATTTTATACAGGGATTATTGATTTTTCCACTATGAATAATAGGGTGTATTAATTACTTCAAGATTTTTTTTTAATTTTTGGTGGAAAATGAAAAATAAGAAAATATAAACTATTTATTAAAGGTATTTATTGAAGTATCAATTATAAACAGTAAGGCTATTGCTTTGCAAAATACAATAAATCCCCAATATAAATAAATTATAATAATGATAATAATTGGAAGGAAGTATATAAAGCATAAATTAATAATATTAAAATTTATAATTACACGACTTTCAAACTAATCAGAATCAGATTCACCACACGAATCAACATTTTCCAAAACATTAGCGGCTGTGCCATACAGGTGCAGGAACCGATACAGCAAATATTTTTTTTCTGCATTTGCAAATTTTGCTTCCACAGTCTAAAACAGAATATTATTGTTAGAATATTGTATAGTATCTTTTTTGCATTTGCATGATGTAAGTTCTGTTATGTCTGGTGGCAGGTCGGACAGAGTCTTAAAAGTGGGTATCAGACTTCCATCTTGATCTACTTTCCATCCATACTCTTCAACATTAGGAAGCTGCATCTGGGTTTAAAGAGGTAAGCCAAATATTTAGCTGGTAAAAACATCTTAAACAATGTAGTCTTAGGGCGTCTTCAGTCGGTGGCAATTTAGCGATGGTTTTTGAAGAGGCCAATAATCCCCCCAAAATGTTAATGGAAGTAACATTGGCAGTTTTGAATAAATTTTTATGAAAATTCTTTCAAGATTAGAGAATATGTTTTCAGAGTACTGATCAATGCCAAATCCATCCAAAAAGTAATGGTGTTAAAGGTAAGTTTTCCAACAGGTTCTTTTCCCAATGCTGGACAATTAACTGGTTGTATTACAACCGGTCAGAGAATGAAAAGCAGGCACATTTTTTAGAAGGTTTTCATCCAAATTTAAATAATGTACTGCTAGAAATCGTCTTGAGTCTCCTCGCCCTGTTCTGAACCATATATCTTTAGTCAAAAACTTCTTAAAATAAATTAATAAGACATCTGTATCGTTGCAATAAATAATGCAGCGTGAATGCCCCGAATTTTTGGCTGACAATATGTGCAATAAGATACGATTATTAGCGTCTTCGTGATTTGAATTTAAAAAATCGTCTTTTGATGGTTTAAAATCTTTCCATATTTATTGATTATTGCGAGTTTTGAAGAAGTTGCTCTGGCAGAAAATGTGTTAAACGTCTTTTGTTAAATATCGAATGAATAAACAAGTTCTATTGTTGCGGAAGTAGAATATTGGGTCGGTCAATTTCTATATCAATTGATTTCTGAAATCCTCTCTTTTGACGTGTTGTATTTTTGATAGAATGTCCTTTATAATGATCAAATACCACATCTATCATTTGAGCATTAAATTTATTTCTAAAAATAATGTTTACAAATATATGAGCATATTCTTTAAATGATATGCAACTTTTGAGCTTTCCTATTTTGATATAATTTTTGTCTTTGCTACTTGTAGCAACAAATCCGTAATTAAAATTTTAAACCAAAACTTATGACTTACCCAAATATATTCAGCTGCAACAGGATGAATGTAGATATAATAAAGATGCAAAAATGTCTATATTTTTTCCCAATTTATTAGGTAATTTAATATATAACACATACACTTATTAATTCTTTAGTAAAAACAGATAACAATATGACACATTGCCCAATGGAACATAACGAGAAGTTTTATAATAAAAAAAATGAAAAATCCTACCATATCAATAATGTGATACATCAGCCGGCACGTTGAGAGAAACAGAGCTATGCTACGTTTGAAGGTGAAGAGAAAGATACACTGAGAGTTGATAAATTTGGCGGTGAGAATTAATAACAGCATAAACCTATGACATCTCTCATCGTTTATTGTTATATCTTTGTTAATTCAAAAGCAAAAAATATGGTGTTTACTCTGTTACCTTGTCAACACATAACCAAAAATTTTATAAAGAATGTTTTTTTTTCATTTAGGCCTTCGTTTTTTGTTAAATGAGTGGTATATTTAAAAAAGACGACTTTTTAACTAAATTTTTGAAGGGCTAAAACCAAGATATTTACGTTTATATTTTTTTTCAGCCGTAAGTGCTAATGCACATGATTTTTTTTAAATAAGTATGAACAATTACTCCCTACAATGATTTTATTGTGCATTTGATCAAAAAATGAGTATTTTTTTCTCTATTCGGTGGTATCAATATCTGAATTTTTGATGATAATGCCCTTCTGCACACTCTAATTTTGTATTAACTCCGGAAAAAGGGTTACCTTATCATGACCTTTCATCTGTGAAAAATTCAGCCTTGTGACAAAAGAGTGGGAGGTGAATCGTTTTCTTGAGCGAATATTTTAATACATACACTTTACTAACAATGACAACAGCGGATATTATGTCCTACTGTGTCCCTTAGAATATGTCTTATTCACGGCCGCACGATATTTGTTAGTAGTTACATCTCCTGGTTATCTCTGGTATATACCGACTGGATAAGCCGAAATTTATTGGTTGCGGTAAAAAGCAAGGACTTACATTTTGATGGAGGAGTGTCGCTATAGTTACTCAAAATGTAATGTCGTTACTATAGTTTATGTATATTATATTTATTATATTTTTTGTATCGGTTATCTAGTAGTTGATTGTATTGATTGATAAAATAAAAGTGTCAGAATTTAAATATTTTATTTAAAATATATTTTGAGTTTCCACTGTTGAAAGCCACTTTGCTAGAGAATAACCTTACAAAAAATTCAGGGTGCCTGTAAACATAACGGACACATGAATTTCGAAAAAAATTTTTAACTAAAAAATAGTACTAACTGTATATATGAAATAACAAAAAAAAAATTTGCGGGTTACGCATAAATAACAGAGAAATTTGAATTTTAACCTTCAGATTTTGGTGTTTCTAACCTAACATTTTTTCAATTTTCGTGTAATGTATGTGCATGGTTATCAAGAATTTCAATTTTTAACAAAACCCAGATTAATAATTGACAGAATCCAATAGGTATTTTTATGAATCGAATACTTACATGTTTGATTTTACTGTCTGCTTTAATCTCATCTCACTTATGAAAAATATTTGGTAACTATTGCGACGACGCCCTTTTCTTAAAAATACAAATTTTTTTACGAAACTTACATTTTAGGCTTTAGAAAGAAGCGTATTTTTCAAATATACCACCGGAAACCCCATAATTTAACGTTTATAAAAATAAATTGCATTTAAAGGCTTACGAGGATCATTAACTGATCATTTATGTAAACTTATTCATTAGAATTTAGAATTATATCTGTCAATTCAAATATTTGCGGTGTTGCCAAGTGTAATTAAAATCAAAGAAAAAGAAATTACCCTATTTTTTAAATAGCATTTCCATACACTTTAAAAAGCATTTCTTTAATTTATTTTCAGTCACATCTGACGATTTATTTAACCATTTTGATTGAATTGTTGTGGTACATAATAAATAATAATATTACATCATCTATAAAGTAATAAACAAGTACTTTTCGAAAATTTTTAAACATAATTTTATTATCACTTTATATTAGGCATTCCAAACAAAATGGCTACCCGTTTAAAATGACAGGCCACTGACAGGTTATAATAATATGGCAGCACTGTGGGCCTGTTGATTTGATAGGATCAATGTTATAGACAGTTATATAGATTGATCATCCATGTATTTCAAAATAAACATATGCTTATGCCTTAAAGTAAAAATGTAGGAAATTATACTTTTAATATATTCTAAGGTTGGAAATTGGTTTTAAAACACATTTTTCCTAAATCGATTCAAATTAATGGAGACTTTTTATTTATTATTTTGTGTTGTTTAGTTAATAATTGTCTTACATGTGTTTTAATTATTAATTTATTCAATCAGACATCTCGCGGTTTAACCTAACCTAAAAATATTTTTAAAAAAATACTATTGTAGGTATTACATGACTTTTTTAACTCGATTGTTAAACTTTATGTAGCACTTCCTTTATGGAAATAGTCAAGGTGAGTCAAGGTCATTGTTTAATTTTCTTTTGTTTTTTCTGTTATTTTGAATATGTTAATGTCCGTTCATACTTTTATTACAACTGACTCCTTGACATTCCATTTAGGTGTGCCTGATGATGAAGTAATAGCTTCGAAACCGGTCGCCAATTAAAATTGACTTGTGAGAAATAAAGGACCTTTTCTTTAACCCCTTATAGTTAATGGAGACTTGCCAGCACTGATCTGTATTGTTTTACTGGATAGGATATAATATAGCCCCCTAAAAAACGTTCCGAAAAATTGGCCGATTTGGGCAAATAATATGGCGGACCCCGGATGTTATTTAACGTAACCTCTATTTCCATTTGTCATTACATTTGTCATTTAATTGTGTCAACAAGCTACGATGAGATGTTTTTATTGTGGAAAACAAAGTAAAAAGAGTATGAAATAATCAATAAACGTTCATTCCTGAAGAAACAATATGATTCACGTTTTCATTTTTATATTTTCTTTCATAAAAAATCAAATCAAGGGTGAAATTTCCCGAAGGACATCGCCCGCAAAAGGAATAGAAGAAGAATAAGAAGAAAAACTAATCAAATTATAGGTTAGGCATGTCAAATTATCCCAAATTTCAGTTCTGTGAACCCACCATAATTTGCCCAAATCGGCCAGCATTTTTGCACTTCCGGTCTCCTTGGTGGAACGATTTTTTAGTATGTTAAATATATCCTATCCAGTAAAATAATACAGATCAGTGCTTGCCAGGCAATATGGCCGCTCGCATGTATCATCGAATCCGTCAATGACACCATGCCCACCGGATTGCCATATCTAAACTTTGATTTATTTTATACATTTTTTATCCAAAATACTTTTTGTAAACCTATCATAATTCAAAAAAATTAAAAAGTTCATTGACACACCTACGCCATAAAAGCACGCTCGTCCTCCTACGTCCTAACTATCTTAGAAGCGATCGTGTTTGGTTATTGTTTCGAAATTCGCAAATGCTCTTTTTACACCTACACCGTAAGAGCACGCTTCGCTGGTAGCACCTGCTAACCACTAAAGGAGCACGCGAGCGAAGCGAGCGCCCTTTTTGCACCTGGATCATAAGAGCACAAATCGCTCGTTCTACCCACTTTCTAACTACTAAAAAGCAAGCGAGCGAAGCGAGCGCGCTCGGCCGACGTTTCGAAATTCGCCGCGAATTTCGAAACGTCGGCCGGGCGCGCTCGCTTGCTTCTGTGGTAGTTAAGAAGTGGGTAGGACGAACGATTCGTGCTCTTATGGTACAGGTGCAAAAAGGGCGCGCCCGGCCTGTTGTCATTGGCGGAGTCGATGATACATATATAGTTATATAGATTGCTCAAAGCGTGTTTTTTGCGAGCGGCCATATTGCCTGGCAAGCACTGATCTGTATTATTTTACTAGATAGGATATAGGCTATATTTAACATACTAAAAAATCGTTCCACCAAGGAGACCGGAAGTGCAAAAATTCTGGCCGATTTGGGCAAATTATGGTGGGTTCACAGAACTGAAATTTGGGATAATTTGACATATCTAACCTATAATTTGATTAGTTTTTCTTCTTATTCTTCTTCTATTCCTTTTGCGGGCGATGTCCTTCGGGAAATTTCACCCATGATTTGATTTTATATGAAAGAAAATATAAAAATGGAAACGTGAATCATATTGTGTCTTCAGGAATGAACGTTTATTGTTTATTTCATACTCTTTTTACTTTGTTTTCCACAATAAAAACATCTCATCGTAGCTTGTTGACACAATTAAATGACAAATGTAATGACAAATGTAATGACAAATGTAATGACAAATGGAAATAGAGGTTTTTTAGGGGGCTATATCCTATCCAGTAAAATAATACAGATCAGTGCTGGCAAGTCTCCATTAATTTGAATCGATTTATGAAAAATGTGTTTTAAATCCAATTTCCAACCTTAGAATATATTAAATATAATTTCCTACATTTTTACTTTAAGGCATAAGCATATGTTTATTTTGAAATACATGGATGATCAATCTATATAACTGTCTATAACATTGATCCTATCAAATCAACAGGCCCACAGTGCTGCCATATTATTATAACCTGTCAGTGGCCTGTCATTTTAAACGTGTAGCCATTTTGTTTGGAATGACTAATATAAAGTGATAATAAAATTATGTTTAAAAATTTTCGAAAAGTACTTGTTTATTACTTTATAGATGATGTAATATTATTTATTATGTACCACAACAATTCAATCAAAATGGTTAAATAAATTGTCAGATGTGACTGAAAATAAATTAAAGAAATGCTTTTTAAAGTGTATGGAAATGCTATTTAAAAAATAGGGTAATTTCTTTTTCGTTGATTTTAATTACACTTGGCAACACCGCAAATATTTGAATTGACAGATATAATTCTAAATTCTAATGAATAAGTTTACATAAATGATCAGTTAATGATCCTCGTAAGCCTTTAAATGCAATTTATTTTTATAAACGTTAAATTATGGGGTTTCCGGTGGTATATTTGAAAAATACGCTCCTTCCTAAAGCCTAAAATATAAGTTTCGTAAAAAAATTTGTATTTTTAAGAAAAGGGCGTCTTCGTAATAGTTACCAAATATTTTTCATAAGTAACTATAATTACGTGAGATGAGATTAAAGCAGACAGTAAAATCAAACATGTAAGTATTCGATTCATAAAAATACCTATTGGATTCTGTCAATTATTAATCTGGGTTTTGTTAAAAATTGAAATTCTTGATAACCATGCACATACATTACACGAAAATTGAAAAAATGTTAGGTTAGAAACACCAAAATCTGAAGGTTAAAACTCAAATTTCTCTGTTATTTATGCGTAACCCGCAAATTTTTTTTTTGTTATTTCATATATACAGTTAGTACTATTTTTTAGTTAAAATTTTTTTTCGAAATTCGTGTGTCCGTTATGTTTACAGGCACCAAATTCAGTTACAATAATTAGAAATAAAGGTATACTATGTGTTATTTACTTAGATGACTTCCTAATATTTGGCACACATGCTGAAAATTGTTCATATAATGTAAAATTTGCACTAGAAGTTTTGGAATCCTATGGTTTTACAGTTAATTACGAAAAAAGCAAGTTAGAATCATCTCAAATATGTAAGTTCTTAGGGTTTAACATTAATAGTCGTAATATGACTTACTCATTACCGTGTGAAAAAATAGAAAAATTAAAAAACTTCTAGATGTAGTAGGAAATAAGAAAACATGCACAATAAGATATTTTGCTAAATTTTTGGGCTCTATAATATCTGCCTGTCCAGCCCTGAAATATGGATTGTTATATACAAAGTTTTTTGAGAGAATAAAATATCTGGCATTATTACAGTCGGGCCAAAATTATAACTCTATAATGAAAATCCCTAGGACTATACAACCAGACTTAAATTGGTGGAAGGTTAATATTAATAAAGCCGTTAACATAATAAGGTATGACTCGTTCCATTTAGAAATCTTCACAGATGCTAGCACTTCAGGTTGGGGAGGGGCATGGCAAGGTAAAACAACCAACGGATGGTGAAACCAAGAGGAATCCCAACATCATATTAATTACTTGGAGTTGCTAGCAATATATTATGTTTTACTTTCCTTCATAAAATCTACATCATTAAACATACTTCTGCGCGTAGATAATTTAACCGCGATTTCTTATATTAATCGGATGGGTAGCGTTCAAATTCCAGAATTAAATTCCATAGCCCAAAAAATTTGGAAATGGTGCGAAGTTCGTGACATCTGGTTGCATGCCTCCTACATTAGCAGTGCTGACAACAAGGTAGCTGATGAAGAGTCTCGCTTGTTGCCCACAGAAACCGAATGGGAATTACATCCTAAAGCATTTGAAGAAATAGAACTCACATTCGGTTCACCCGACATCGACATATTTGCATCTTATCAAAACAATAAATGCAAAAAATACATTTCATGGAAACCAGACCCCTTTTCAGTCACTACAGATGCGTTTACAGTTCCTTGGAACGACTTGAATTTCTATGCCTTTCCACCATTCGCGCTAATATTACGATCTCTAAATAAAATCATTAAGGAAAAAGCGGTAGGCATCATGGTTGTACCCTTATGGGAGGCGCAACCGTGGTACCCCCTTTTCAAGAAATTTCTCATTGCAAATCCTATTTACCTTCCTTTAAATACAGATAATAACATATTAATTTCGCCTTACAGAGAGCACAAGATGCAGTTACCAGTGTCTACCCTGGTTGTGGGGAAATTGTCAGGAGCGGCTTTCTAGAGAAGAATATTCCAGAATCGGCCATTCCAACAATTTTACAATCACTTTCAAAGTCCACACTTAAACAGTATGAAACAGTCTACAGATCATGGTGGAAATATTGTCAAGAAAATCAAGTACATTTTTTAAAGGCGGGGGTATCAGAAGTGCTCAGTTTTCTGCAAGAACAACTGAACAACAGAACTGTATCATGTAGCTTTTTTAATTCATCCAGATCAGCATTGGCCCTAATTCTCTCTAACAACATAGGAAGAGACCCTACAATATACAGATTTATAAAAGGGATATCACGTCTTCGTCCCCCAGCTAGGAAGTACAACTTTATTTGGGATCCTCAAGTTGTAATAGAACACATAAGTAACTGGCACCCTAATGAATCATTGACACTGGAAAAACTCACAAGAAAACTCGCGACATTAATAGCATTGATCACTGCACATCGACTGCAAACCTTAACTCTAATTAAAGTGGAAAATATTATAATTTCCACAGATAATGTTAGGATCTTGATTGATGACAACATTAAAACTACCTCTGCCAGGAGTGCCCAGCCAGTTCTGGATATTCCATTCTTCAATGAATGCCCGGAAATTTGTGCAGCATCCACTCTTCTTTGTTACAATGAAAAAACCGAAAAATTGAGAAGTGAAGCTCAGACCTATTTATTCCTTACGACGAAAAAACCTTATCGAACCGCATCCACCCAAACCGTAAGCAGGTGGATACGTACAACATTACGAGAAGCAGGCATGGACACCAAAGTTTTTTCGGGCTATTCTACACGTCACGCGGCGACTTCTGCTGCATATAGGAATGGAATCTTGCTAGAAACGATTAGAAAAACTGCAGGTTGGAGCAAATCTTCATCAATTTTTGCAAGATTCTATAATCGTCCACTAAAAGAAGACTGCAATTTCTCATCTTACTTATTATCTAATAATTAAGCTACTTTTATTTTTTAATCCTTAATAAAATGTATTCATGAGTGTAGACTTTTAATCAAGGAATGAGGAAAATAGAAAAAGTGCTAATATATCTCTAAACATCTACCTAGTGATCACTTCGGACGAGGCGCTGAATTATAATTGAACGATCAAACGAACTTCTGGAAGTGAAGTTCGATCGTAATTATAAGAAGCGCCTCGTCCGAAGTGATCACTCCCTACCCAGGAAAGTGGAAACTAGTTCGAAATTCCCGCCCTAGCACTTTTTTCAGCTTTAAACTTATGACAGACGATAGAGCGGTAAGTATGACGGATGACACATGATGGATTCTTCTTTTTCTTGGTCTTTAAATTTGTAGCAAAAAGCACAGACTAAGGCTGTACTACCTAGTGATCACTTTGGACGAGGCGCTTCTTATAATTACGATCGAACTTCACTTTCAGAAGTTAGTTTGATCGTTCAACTATCATGTAACGTCTATCATCAAAAACTGCCAATTGACGTCAGGTCGTCGACTCATAGCTTGCCTTCACCTTCTCGAAAAATCCGGATTTTTCTTTGACAAGGAATGACATTTCGAGACATTTCTGGAATATTATATCTTCTTCATTTACTCGTACCTTTACTTATGACGACTGCAGCACGCTGCAGGGTACTGCGTAACAATACTTTTGTCTAACAGGATCCAGTCGACGAGCTTTGGCGAATGGACATTGACCTTTGGTGACAATGTGACGAACTGTCGTGTGCTTGACAGGTACATTATAATGCGCTAGTTCAGTGATGATGTATTTATAGAGAAAGTAAAAGTTGAAAAGTCTTTTGGTAGGTAGAGAGGGGGTAAACGTCAAACCACGTCGGGCGGCTCCGAGAATTTCACAGTAATGTTTACCTGCCAGTGTCGTTTCATAGAATAAGTAATTTTAAATTGTTATCGGCGGAACCGGGCAATCGCATGTATTTATGGATTATAAATAATTATTAAACATGTATTATAATATTCAAATTATAATTTTACAAAATTTCAACAGCTATTCACAATTTATTAAGCTATTTACTCGAAATTATGATTAACATCTATAAAATAATTTTGTACGCCAATGTATCGCGTCCACTTCGGGGAGATCCGCTGCCAACCTGTCAATTTATGTGTATAAAGTGGGAGAACTGGCAAAAGCATTTCCAACTTTTACTTCTGTTCTATCTCAGATAAACAAATGAATAATAGATAAGTAACGGTCTGGATGTGTTTGAAGCTAATATGAACCGTTTTATCTATTACTTTCTCTTTCTTCCTGGTATTTGATGTGATTCGTCTATTTTAAATACCAGCGCCAAATACTCACAACTGTCAACAAGCATTTGGGAACTGTCAGTTTTGTTAGTACATTTTTTGTGATTTTATATTCCCAGGGCATATTTTTAAAGTTTTTAGAGTGTCTAGAATGTTTTTTTAACGAATTTTGTTAGTTGTTAGTCTAAAAGTTATTATTCAATGTTTGTTTTCCCTAAAACAAATTTGGAGAAATTCCACGTCGTTTCAAAGGTAAGTAAATAAAACATATGGGCGGTACACCTATATTGTAAAATATTATTAGTATTTTTTTAAGTAGGTTTCCTACATAGAATTAGAGAAGGTTGAAGTTGATAAAATTAACATACATTGGAAATATAAAATATATTGGAAACATTTTATAATATTATTTTGTTATGAATTCTGCCGGAAAAGACGAATTTAAAGCTGAAAGCAATTCCTATTTTATTCTCTTCTCAACTTGGTCCGTCTTCAAGTAAGTTATACAAGTAAGTTATAATAATATTATGTAATACAATACCTAATACAAATTATTCATACATTATAAACTTGGAGATTAAATTTAAAAAATAAATGCTATATTGTATTCTCCTAGACAAAGTAAAATAAATCTTCCAGAAAGAAAGAAAACATTTTATGAAAATATAAACTACTCCAAAGTGTTTCTTTTTCTTAGTAATGAAATAAATTATACTTATAGAATGATTGTTGTAAATATTTTATAATTCTTTTTAGGGAAAATTTACTTCCTAGTGAATGTAGTGAAAGACAGAGTTTAGAAGAGATTTATAATTATAATATGCACAACTGGATCAGAAAATTTAAGTTGTTCCACTGACATTGCTCCAGAAGCTATAGAATAGGTTATTCAAATTATAAAGAAGACATCTATAAAAATACCCAAATTCAGAGACAAAAAGTTATGCTAAAAATAATAGATACATTTAAAAATGCCCGTTTTTAAAAAAATATTTGCCAAATATCTAAAATTCCAAAAACTTTAAAAAACATGTTAAAAGTTTATAAATGAGAAGTGTGTTAATCTAGAACAAGTCAAAGGGGTTTATTTTCTAACTTTCAGCTGAAAATGCATATCAACAAAAGCGCCAAGCAGACTGCTCAACAAAGTTTGATCACCAAAACGACAAGCATGTGATTATGGTATTCTCTAATGCTAGATGATTTTGCTATTCGTATGTGATTTTAATTTTTGTTGTAATCTGTCATAATAATTATAAATCGTAAATGCTGATTTCTAAGGTTAGTATTTGAATGTCATTTTGACATTATTACAATTATAAACTCAATTAGAATATAGGGACCGTGCGTCATGACTTTAACGCCAACTGGTGACAAAAATGTGCACTTTTTGGGGGAAATTTATTAATGTTTTATACGGCATTTATTGTTTAGTAATTATTAATTAAATAAAGTCGAATTATTTTCGTAATATCATTATCGAAAAAACTTGTTGCATCCGTGGATGTACAAACATATCGCTTTGGAAACCTGGATTTGATTCGGTAGCAAAGAAATTTTATAAATTTTCACAAAGCACACTTCGTATCTCACACCCAACGATATACATAATTACATAGATTGCTTATCCTTATGTATCTATCGTGTATCAATTTTGAGCACTTAGTTGTAAAAAAATCATTTACAGAACCGGTTTATGAAATTAGAATCTTTAGTGTTTTTGTCATTAAGATTTTTACATATTTAAATGAACATTTTATAGAAATTTTACAGATAATTAATGGTTTATTCTGTTAATTAAAATTAATGTAGAATGTTACTGTGAAATTAGAATGTCCAATTTGACAAACATATCATACACTTTGTTAACTATTTCTCATTTATCACTAAAATAAACAAATTATAATTCTAAAGTGGTGCTGGGAAACAGTAACAAAGCCTACACAGAACACGAGGCTAATAAACGTAGCAGTTGATGCCGATGACACTAAAAAACTCTTACAAAAGTTGTTTATATCTCATATTAAAGTTGTTTACATTACCTTTACAAAGTTGTATTATATATTGCAATTATGTGTTTTATATAGTGTTATTTCTGAAATGAGAGTGGTCTAAAATTATTTACATCCATCCTTATAAAAATTGTTTAGATCTCTTAATATTATTTAACTACATGGAAACTCAACTCTCAAAATACATAATAACGTGTCTTGAATTAAGTAATTATTTTCTTTTTCTAAAGAATAAAACGCTAAAATTTTATTTTAAAACACATTTGAGCTAGAACGACCTATTTCGTGGGCACTAGGAAAGGCAATATAGCAGTGCACATTGCAACCCAATTTTCGTAATCTTTTTTATAGATGGGTGAGCAATCTGTATAAATATGTATAGCATTGGGTGTCTCATAAACGTCTAAGGTCACATATCAAAGTATGTGTCTAAGGTGGATGAATGACATTTCTACTAACAAAGAATTATTATTCTCAATCTTTTTTATTAATTTACATTTTTAAAATGTTATTGTAATACTTTTAAATTCAGTGTTACTAAATACCGATATTTTGGCATTGGATACACTTGCTTGAGGTACAACTTTACAATTTATTGTCACTTAACCATTTAAATCTTTTTGCTTAAAATGTATATACATGTCCAGATTTTAATAATTTTTCAGATGTTATATCTTTTTGACCATGTAAACGATTGTTTGTTACGGGCCGGTATCTATATTTAACTATATTTAATATTTTAAAAAATATCCTTTATTTCTTACTTGCAATGTTTACCCCATTTAATTCTAAAATTGAACACTAGAGAGGGCTTACTTCGGCAGTAGTGCTGCCTCTATATTTCACGCACAGTCCTTATATTAAGGCCAATTTCAGAATTGTAAGGAATCAAAAACAATAAACATCATACATTTGCTGACATTTTAATATTCAAGTCATAATATTTAGATATATATTTTAATGTTTGACTTATCTACTTCTAAAAATAAACTTTTTTGAATGCGCTTTACTTTTTTCAAATACGAACAGCACAACAAGTAGAGAATACCAAAACGTTTGTGCTTTACACTTTTGCTAGTTGTCGCGTTTATGGAGGGAGCTGAGTGCTTTCAAAAATGCTGGTTAGACAATAAGCCCCCGTTTTAACACAGCGAAGTAGAAGGTTTCAGTCTAGAATATCTGTCAATATTCGCTTCTAACATATTTATTTAAGAGACCAAAAATTACATGAGTTAAAATGCATCAGAAGCAGTTGAGACCTATGTATCTAGTATGAAACTAAAAATAATTCAATTTGGTGACATACATTTAAATATAATATGTAGCCCATGCACAACTTCGGTTCCTATGGGATTTGCATTATATTTCTTTGAAAATAGACACTCCACTAACCAATTTTGTCCTTTTTTTTATTTATAATTACTACTTTTGATACTTTTATATTGTATTTTTTTATTAATTTTATATTGCATTTTTATAATTTAATTTTTGTATTGTTTTTCAATTTGCGTTAATTGTAGATATGTTAATACATTTTTGGATGAAGCTTAATTGAGTCATATATAAAACATTTTTACCACACACAAGTTGTACATAGACAAAATTTAATTTATGTGATTTATTAGATGTATACAGGAGGTTTTTCAGACATACATACCATGTAGGAATAAACTAGCTAGATACTGGCATCAAATATCTGGAATTATTAATAATTGCTCTCGTGAAAAATGAATGCATGATACGGATTTTCTATTCATACATAAGTTGTTAAATGGATGTAATATTACTTGCCAGAAGTTACTTGGCCTCGGCCGTAAATTTCTGATTCGGCCGTAAAAGATCAACTCGATACTTACAGCCTTTGGTACACAAATATCTATTTTAATTCTATAAATGTCATTAAAAATTTATGAAAAATGTATTTCTCATCTATAAAATTGTTATTTATGATAAAGAAATATTTTAGTTCATAAGAACAAAAATAAAACCTGAATCGATAACAAATCAATGAAAATGTTGCTAGAGTCAGGGACGTTTTTATGGAAAATTGTAATGTTACTTTTAAGGTGAAGGGGGGGAGAAAAAGTCCTTTATATCTCACAAGGAGATATAAAGGACTTTTTAAAGTTACAGTTAATTTATCTTAGCATTTTATTTAAATATAAATATATTATCCGAATAAAATTAATTCCGCTAGTCAAGGTTTAAAGGCCTCGTCACTTCAACCTTTTTATGCTTCTAGTTTATATGTTTGTAAACAGAGATCTATTGTTTCTATTAGACTTAACAGTCTCCAATGTCTCCATTAGGTCTTTCTTGGAACAAGATTACAGACTATAAAGGTAAGTTTCAACAAATTTATAGATTGGTGTCTATCCATTATAAATTACTTTCAAAGCTTATAATATGTTTGTTTATTCTTAAGAAATGATAAAATCTATTACATATCTTTTTTTTATATTTTTAAAAATAAGTAACTGCCTTAATTCCAATTTTTTGAAATCCCTCGTATATGCTAAATAAATTTAAATTTATCACTTCAAGTGGTAAGAATGCTACCTTTAGGTATATAAGGGAAAAGTAAATTGGATTTTTTTATTGTTGAGTTTCAGAAATATTAATTTCTCCTGGTTTTAAAATAAGACGAAATGATTAAAACGGACCTGCAAAGTGTGCACCAATCTCGCCAGTACTCCTGTGACCTAATGGATAAATTCAGTTTGGCTTACTTTTTTCAATAGGGATTGTTGTTCCATTTTAAATATACAGTTTACTGATATCTACCTATAAACAATATTAACAGTGTAATTATTTGAATTATAAATATCGTTTGTTACATTTGAATAAAAAATAGAATTTAATTTTTGTAAAATGAAATTTTATGCATGAGTTGCATTGTTCTTTAAATTTGTTATTGACAAAATATTTACAAAATAATGCTTTGGATTCTGAAGAAAAAACTATTTGATACGCCCATGGAGACCACGACTGTCGAAAGTTCGTAGATACTGGCTTCAAACAAAGCCTTTGTAACATTCATATAGGAAATATGAATGTTGTGTAATTATAAACTTAATAACATACCTGCTGGTAACAATAAGAAAACATAAAATCTATGAAATATAGAATTTTTATGATTTTTTTATTCTTTTATAGGCAGTAATTAAAATTGGTTTTGATTACATACCCTTTTGGGTTCTGGTAAAGGATCCTGAGGTGCGAATTTCATAATTTTAGCATTAATATATTGAAGTAACTTACTTTTTATAATATTTTAACTGAAATTAAATATGGAAGAATACGTTTCATTTGCTATTTTTATTTATAATATAATAAAATGCAATATTTTGACTGATTTAACCTAACTTTTCATCATTTCCTTCCTCTGTGTTTCCTTCCATAAAACCTAAAATAAAGTGATTCATAAAATTGTCAGTTCTTGACACATAAGGTCCTCGAGTTTGCAACGTTGCCATACTATATTGTTGATTTTTATCACTGATAATTTCCAAGTTTAAGATTTCTGTTTGAATGAGAAGAAAATAAGTTATAGGTGAAAATATAATGTGTTATGTGAGACTTTTAATTTCAATTTGAGCTGTGTCCAGGCCGTTGGAGTCTATGCCGGTAGGCGTAGCCAGGTATGGATTAAAATTTTTTTGGTGGCGGCGAAGTCGCCACCCTACGAGAAGTCGTTCTTCCGTTTGACAGAAAATTTAAAAAAAGTTGTCTATGTATTACATGTTAAGTGATTTAATTAATTTCATTTTTTAATTTTGTATGTAGTTTTTTTGAGCTGCATTTTTAAAATTAGTTTGGTTGATATATTAATTTTTTCATTTTATATACGATTATTACCGTACTTATCTTTTTGAAGCAAACGAAAAATGTATGATTTTTGATTATAATGTGTTATGTGAGACTTTTCATTTCAATTTGAGCTGTGTCCAGGCCGTTGGAATCTATGCCGGTAGGCGTAGCCAGGTATGGATTAAACTTTTTTGGTGGCGGCGAAGCCGCCACGCTACCGGAAGTCGTTGTTTCGTTTTGAGTGAAAGAAAATTTAAAAAAAGTTGTCTAGGTATTACATGTTGAGTGATTTAATTAATTTCACTTTTTAATTTTGTATGTAGTGTTTTTGAGCTGCATTTTTAAAATTAATTTGGTTGATATATTAATTTTTGCATTTTATACGATTATTACCGTACTTATCTTTTTAAACCAAACGAAAAATTTATGATTATAAATTTAAATAATCCTTAAATTTTATTAACAACTTGGCAACGTTTGTTATTTTTAAGACACAAACCTCAGAAACTGTCATTTAGAGTAATTGTTTTGTGATTATAACCTGTAAAATTGGGATTTTTAATTCAATTTTTTTCGAAAAATACTGCTTCATCCATAAATTTTTTTTCGAAAATTTACTATAGAAACTAGTTACTTTTAAGTGTTTAAAACATTTTTGTGAATTTCGCACCTCAGGATTCTTTACCGGACCCTTATTTTGCTTCAATATTGCTTTATTTACATAGCATTCTGTCTAGTTTCATCTTAATATCAATTTTCTTAATACTATCTTCAGGACACCTAAAATAAAAAAAGTTTTATTAGTAAAAATGATAAATTAAACAAATTGCTTTCTACTTACCCAGTTCATTATAAAATACAATACTTTGGTTTCTTCAGGTACAACAATTTCTTGTAATCCTCCAGGGTCTTAAATCATTAACAGTTAAATATTTAAATTTGTTTTTGAAATAGTTAACATTGTTTTCATTGAATTAGTTCAAATAAAACACCTGTTGACTGTCGTTGTCAATCTAATGTCAATGTCAAAACTGGTTATTTCTCTGTCAGTGACTTAAGGTATTTTTTAGCGTTGCATTTTCAATAATAATTCTTAATGACCGTCAGAGCTAGAAGTCTCTGGCTGGCGTCTGATTGGCTGTTTCAAACTTCAAGACCAAGATTGCCGTTTTTTATTAATAATTTTTTTTGATAATTTGTTATTTGTTTCGGCGATGCTCTGGTCTTTTTCGTGTTAACTGATTAAGTAGCATCTTTGGTTTAGCCGAAATAAATATTAATTTTTACATGGTCATCCTAACTTTTAGGAGGTAAGAATTTCAAAATTGAATTAATTAAATTATTATTTACCATCGCATTTCCATATTTTTAGATTTGCCGACCTATAAAAATAGGAATATATACCATATTTTTTTGGTACTGAAAAAGCCGACAAATTAGGTCCGTGGTTTTGATAAACCAGCCTTTTGCGTATTTTATAATTTCGTATAACATTGGAAACTTGGATGTCTCAGCTTGATGCGGCGACAGCTTTACTGTTGAGAGCTTCAGCTTCTTGGAACACTTCCGTAGAAGGGTTTACTCCGTCTAGGATGAAGGTCAGGGCTAAATATTTAATTCGTCATCCCCATGTCTTCGTTACCGGACTGCGACATGTCCTCATCACCATCTCGAAGGGATTTTTTTTTCGTTATCTCGTTTAAGGTCAGAAATTTCTAATTTTTCTTTTAAGTTAAATTAAGTAAATAATAATTTCTTTATCACAATTTTCATAAATCAAATTTAATAATACTTCTTTTGATGATTTTTTTATTTGAACTACCATCTTGGTGTAAATTTAAAGTATTATGTCTAAAATCCTATGAATTAGGTATTTAAAATTCACCAGCGTGTGAACCGAAATATATCAACAATATTGTAAGATTTTGAACTTAAGGTATTTACCTTAAAATAATCAGCTAATGCTACGATTAGAAGATAAATTAACCATTATTTAAAAATACTCTACTATAATGAAATAAAAGAATTTGTGGTAATTTCATCATTTTATTTTCCCCAAAAGTTTTCATTTCAGGCCTAATATTTTATTTACTTGTAAGTTTGAAACACTACCAAAACTTAATGGCGCCCAGCTTTAAGTAATTATTTATATTAATTTTTCTTGACATATATTTCTTTGTCATCGAACCTCGACCCGCCCCAAACACGTGAGCTACCGCGCCTTGTGCCTTCGCAAAAAAAAATCAAAGAGGGTTACACCTTTGTAAAACTGCGCCCGTAACACATCTATATTTCATTTGTTCATCTGAGGTATTTATGGTTTCACTGACAATTAAAGTGACAGTAGATTTTTTGAGTGCGTTTTGTTCGTTTTGTTTACCTAAATTATATCGTTTCTTCACTTTTATAAATATATTCCTAAAGTAAGTAGATAACATGCATCAAATATTCAATCGTTTAGTTACCAATTACATACCTTTAAACTATTTTTTATGACCTGTAAACAATATTTAGAAATAAACTAAAAACAGTAAAAACGTATACGTCAAATTTATTGATGTTTATGTTAAAAGTTTGGTTAGAATTAAATGTCAGTGGAACCAAAATGACATCACACTGAACACACTGAACTAGCGCGGTAGGAGCCTTCAAAGATGGGAAATCATTTAAAATTTTTGTAAATTTATCATCAAAGTTATAGATTTTTAGTGAAGGAAAAGCAAAAGGAGACTCCATTTCGATAGTGTCAACTGAAAGACATGTTTGAGAATCCACAAGTTTATGATTTTTGATCCACTAATCCAAACTTGTATAAAAAATCAGCACCGATAATAGGGAAAGTTTACATTTGCTAGAATAAATGGAAAAGTATAATATTTTCGGAGCCCTAAATCTACTTTTAATAACTTTTGACCAAAAGTCTTAATAGTAGAACCATTAACAGCAGTGAGTATCAAAGGGGATTTATGTTTAAATAGAATGAATTCCGGGAGAATTGAAAGATCGGCTCCGGTATTAACTAAAAATTTTAAACTATTTTTATTGTCTACAATAAAAAGACGACGTGTTTTGTGGAATCTATCATCCTTCGTTGATATGATAAATTTTAAGAATTTTTTTGTACAAAATTACATGAAAGGATGCACTTTTTAGCGGAACTTTCAAAATTCTCATGATACAACATAAACGGGAGTCTGAAGTTTTCTTAGCACCCCTATTAGATCTATTTGGTCTAGAGGGGGATCCAGAATGAGCCCTAGAGAAAGACCTAGAAGGGGATCTATATCGATTATAACTTTTGTAATTAATAAATTATTTAAGGTAGTTCACTCGCGACAGTCGTACATAAAAATATCGCTTAATGGTGAATACCAATAGTTCGAGATTCTCAATGCTAATCAATTTTATTTTTGTAAGAGACTGTACAAAACACATGTAAGCTTATATATATATATATATATATATATATATATATATATAGATTCGTCCTGCCGACTTTGTGACATCATGTCGCAAAAATGTTGCTATCTTTATAACATCCGTCTGCGATGTGACATCCAAATTCGGATGTCACAACGTTTTTGGGGTTCAAACATCATAAAGGAGGTTTAAAAGGGCGCCAAAAAAATTTCAGCTGGATGTCATAATGCTTAATTTTCAATTTTATGTATATATTTAGTTCCAGTGTATAGATGCGAAGGTGGCGCTCGCGTCAGTTGGTTTTGTATATTTTGTATATTAAATATTTCAGTCCCTCGACTGTCTGGCATCCACCATTAAGTATATTAGAATTTACTCACTCGACTGTCTGACATCCAACATTCAGTATATTAAAACTTACTCACCCGACTATCTGACATCCACCATAGAGTATATTAGAACTTTACACACTAGGTTATGTGACATCCAAAAAATGTATTTTAGATATATTTGGATTTTCATTTTAAGATCTATTTTATGTTAACACATTAACTGCCAAAAAATTTTGTTGGGTTTCGCATAGAGCCAATAAGTTTTTTAAATGCATTTACTATCTGTGACTAATAAATATATAAGCAGCTATATTATTACAATTTGTATCAACAATGGGTGAGGGGACGATGACTGTAATTTATATTAAAATAAATCAAATGAAATTAAATTAAAATAAATTAAATTAAATTAAAATAAAATAATTAAAAAAAAATAAAATAAATTATAATAAATTAAAATAAATTAAATAAAAAAATTTAAATAAATTAAAATAAATTATAATAAATTAAAATAAATTAAAATAAATTATAATAGATTAAAATAATTTAAAATTAAAATAAATTAAAGTAAATTAAAATTAAATAAACTAAAATAAATTAAAATAAATTAAAATAAATTAAAATAAATTAAAATAAATTAAAATAAATTAAAATAAATTAAAATAAATTAAAATAAATTAAAATAAATTAAAATAAATTAAAATAAATTAAAATAAATTAAAATAAATTAAAATAAATTAAAATAAATTAAAATAAATTAAAATAAATTAAAATAAATTAAAATAAATTAAAATAAATTAAAATAAATTAAAATAAATTAAAATAAATTAAAATAAATTAAAATAAATTAAAATAAATTAAAATAATTTAAAATAAATTAAAATAAATTAAAATAAATTAAAATAAATTAAAATAAATTAAAATAAATTAAAATAAATTAAAATAAATTAAAATAAATTAAAATAAATTAAAATAAATAAATTAAAATAAATTTAAAAAAATAAATAAATTTAAAAAAAATTTAAATAATCAATTAAAATAAATGAATAACCTAAATTAAAATAAATAACTAACCCTTCGTTCGTAATGATAAGAAAAATATGATGAGATAATTCATAAAAACGACAAATTTCAATGTCCTGACACCTTAATAGTATGTTCATGTAGCTGTGCGATAAATATTAGTGTACGCAGAATAACCTAAACTAAAAAGTTATTTTTACGTTACGGGTACAACAAGGTATGCAAATGGCATGAAAGTAGATAGGAAATACCATAAAGCAAACTAAAAAACAGCCTCTTTATGTGACCCGATTTCTTATGTCATTAGTGTCAATTTTATTTTGTCAAGTTGGTTGCACTTCCCTTGTATGAACGGCCGATACAGCTGTAGGGTGATCAGCGATAAGACTTATTTTTATGTTGGCCGGCAATTAAACCCCGGAAAAAGTGTCTGCCTTTTTGGAATAAATTTTTTTTATATTTAATTAAGACGCTATTAAAATTTGAGCGTGAATCAAACACTATTTTTGGGTCATATTTTACGACCCCTTTGTATTATGCGCAGTACCTGGTGTCCCGGGGTAGGTCAAGTCAACACAGGTATATCTGCTTTTCCATCCAAATGATTTCAAATTACAAAATTTCAAAGTGCATCAAACACTCAATGGAATGTGTGTCACTGGCTCTTGGACTATTATAAGAACACACTACCAGTCGTTAAATATTTATAAAAGCACAATAGTAGTTTGTGCAATAAGAGTGGATATAATAGCCATATCGCTCGAGTTGTACAGTATATTTTTTCTACGACCCTCTAACGAAAATCTACAAATTTTAAAAAATTTTTTAGGTCATTAAGATAAAATAATTAAATTAAAAATAATTTATGACTTTCACTAATTTATAAAATAAAATAAAACAAAAAAAGAAAATTTATTTCCTTTTTCTCCATCTGAGATTTGAACTCGAGTCATCTGAATGGAAGGCAAGAACCACAGGACCATCTACTCGTTTATTTTTGTTGCTTTAATACTCGTAATTAAATTGACTTCATATAGTTTTATTTAAATTAACAAATTATTTATAATTATAGACGAAATAAAAATATAAATTCTATTAGTTATCGATTCTACACAAGAATAACTCATTTTAATGTGTTTAATCTCAATACCCAAAACATATACTGACTATAAGATTGACAGAATTGTCACTTATTTAAATTTTTAAAAATAATCGCAGTTGGTTGATTAAAATATGAACGGAGATTGGTGGATTTATTTCTTTTTGCAGTGTTCTCACTACCTAGAATGGATATGAAATATATTCGTTCAGTTGAAGGCAATAGCATTCTTTTTCGTTTTGTAATCTGTGTGTAGATAAGCTAATATCTATGTGGGTGTAGAAAAAAAAAATTAATTAAGTGTATGCTTTTAATTTTTGAGTAGATGATTTTAGTACTAGAATTGACTGTTTTTATATTATTTTTAAACTAAGCAGATTTTTAAAAGTTACATATTATGTTTGTACTTACAAGTCCGTATTTAGGACCACATATCATAATCATTACTTTTTAATTAATCACTGCATGCCGTACCAACATCATAATCGCTAGACTCTATGAAAAATTGATTCAAAGCATTGCTTTTAGTAGGTACTGGTAGGCACAAATATATAAAAGTACCAACAAAACGTAGCTTTTAAAAATTCAGTTGGAATTAAATTATCCTCATTATAACGTATTGAAGTTACTTAAAACCCCTTTAATTTCATTTATATCTCCAAAATGCTCGACAATAACAATTTAGCAGTAAAATCATCTGCACAAAAACATGAAGATTATGACTAATTTTAGTTTTTTCTGATCTCTTTAAATATGGAAACGAACTTACCTGATTTAGAAATGTACTTTTTCTGTTAAAGTTAAAAATGTTTATAGTAAAATAGTTGGTGGGCAAAAATAATAAACACCGCTGGATTTATATTTTGTGTGCTTCTCAGGTAAGGTTAGGTTAGGTTCAGTGCACTAGGTTCGCCAACTGGTCGTGTTAATGCACTTGAGATTGGAGAATTAACCATCCGAGGGCGATCGATACACAAAAAAAATAATAAAGTAGTCCCAACGGACAAGTAAAAGATTACCAAGAGGCCGGCGATAACCTGCTTAGGGGGTGCTTTTAGTGGGTAAAGGGCAAGCCGGAAGTTATGAAAGTGGGTGGCACAAACCAAAACTTCGTCCAGTCGTCTAATTTACATATTATGGCTGAGTAATCTACTATAACTAAATATGTCATTAATTTGAGGTAATTGACGGATTATCTTCACTTTATACTAGTTATATTTCTTTTTAAAATAGTATGAAAAATCGGTAAAATACTAGTTAAATGTAAAATATAGATTTAACGAAAATTAATTCCATTAAACCGTTCTTTATAGTCAATAAATTGTGCATTACTTATTACAACCGCAGACTATAAACTGTGACACTTATGCCAGTTGATGGTCTGTCATTAGCATTAATCAAAGGTTAATTTTCCAATAAATTAGACTAAAGATTCGGGAGTCCGAAACTGTTGAGAAAAGGAGAACCTGTAATCAATCTCTATAATAAATTCCCACATAACAAAAAAATATCAAGAAGTTACTTCGATCGATAACAATTTTTTTTGGGCCAGTGTATCTAAAAATATACACATTCAAAAACTAAAAAGAAAATCATTTGAAAATGGAATAAAAATAACTAAAGAAATTACATTGAAATAAAAAACCAATAAAAAATCGTAGAATTTGAGGGTGGGCTTTGGCGCTGAACGTGTTAAATGTTTAGGATGTAATAAGATGCTTAATTTAAAAATGTATTTATATACTTACTGGATGTTACAAGAATGGCAGTTTTTCTGTAGAAATGGTATACTGTGACGTAACAACTGGATGTCACAAGATGCAATGTTTTTCTGGATGTCACAAAGTGTTGTTAATAAAAATATATACCGTGTATACTTTGGATCTCACAACGATAGGACGTTTTATTTTTTTAAAATGTGTATGGTTGTGATATTTTTCGCTCATTGATAATATTTTGTTAATTAAAAGAAGTCATATTTTTCTTTTTTTCCTAAAGTATTTCTAAAGGGTGGATGTCAGAAAGTCAAAATTTTTGCTGGATGTCACATGATACGCTGGTCGAGTATATATATATATATATATATATATATATATATATATATATATATATATATATATATATATATATACTCGACCAGCGTATCATGTGACATCCAGCAAAAATTTTGACTTTGTGACATCCACCCTTTGCAAAGACTTTAGGAAAAAAATAAAAATATGACTTCTTTTAATTAAAAAAATATTATGGCTGAGCGAAAAATATCACAACCATACACATTTTAAAAAAATAAAACGTCCTATCGTTGTGAGATCCAAAGTATACACGGTATATATTTTTATTAACAACACTTTGTGACATCCAGAAAAACCTTGCATCTTGTGACATCCAGTTGTTACGTCACAGTATACCATTTCTACAGAAAAACTGCCATTCTTATAACATCCAGCAAGTATATAGATACATTTTTAAATTAAGCATCTTATTACATCCTAAACATTTAACACGTTCAGCGCCAAAGCCGACCCTCAAATTCTACGATTTCTTATTTATTTTTTATTCCAATGTGATTTCTTTTGTTGTTTTGTATGTGATAAAATAATTCATTCCATTTTAAAATTATTTTCTTTTTAGTTTTTGATTGTGTATATTTTTAGATACCCTGGCTCAAAAACTAGTTTTCGATGAAGTAACTTCTTGATATTTTTTTGATATGTGGAAATCCCTTATAGAGATTCGGTACAGGTTCTCCCTTTCCCAATAGTTTTACCCTTTACCCACTAAAATCACCACCTAAGCAAGTTATCGCCGGCCTCCTGCTAATATCTTTTACATGTTCGTTGGAACTACTTTAAGTATCTATCGACCTTATATGGTTGATTCTCCAGTTTCAAGTGCATTAACACGACCAGTTTGCAAACCTAACCTAAAATTACCTGAGAAGTACCCAAAACATAAATCCAGCGGTGTTTATTATTTTTGCGCATAGACTACACTCACCGACTTAAAATTCGATCCATTCAAAATAATGATTTATTTAAAAATGCTCTAACTTTTAAATGCGGAGGCTGATTTAGATTTAGATAAAATACTGTAGTTTTAACATTATTATTCGGACATCTAAAAGTAATTTAGTTCTCGCCGGATATACAGGGGGGAATCGAAAACAATTTTTTCCTCTACTTTTGACCCACCCTGTAGGTTAATTCTGCTAGCAGATCTGCACACAATTAACTTTATCAAGAAGACTAATTTGTTTCCAACATTTTGTTTTTTTATTTACCCCGATATCTTAATTTGTTTGTGAAATGTGACGGTTTAAAAAAATGCAACATTCTTAATTTTTTTATTCAGTTTTAGCGGAGTAATACATAATTTTATAAACAACTCAAACAACAAATAAACTAATAATTATTACAAATTAATAACGGGGGTTTTTCCCCACGAGCGCGAATAACTGCCTCAATGCATCATGGCATACCCTCTATTAGATATCGAATCTTCATCTGGTCAATCTGATCCCATTATTGGACCAAAGCATCTCTCAAAAAATTTAAAATACTTGGAGAAGGAAGTCGGTTATGAACTCGTCTGCCCATCATGTCCCAGACGTGCTCAATTGGATTGAGGTCTGGGCTACGTGATGGCCAGTTCATCCTATGAATTTCTGTTTCGTCCAAATATTGAGATACAATCCTCGCAATATGTGGTCGAGCGTTGTCATGCATAAACATGAATTCATTTGCTATAAATGGTGCAAATGGAATTACATATGGATCTAGCACATCACGAATATATCGGTAAGCTGTCATTGCTCCGCCGCCAACAATGACTAAATCAGTACGAGCTTCCATGCTTATGCCGCCCCAAACCATTACCGATCCTCCTTCATAACTGAGTCTTGTGGAAAAATTTGCTTGGTCAAACCTTTCGCCTCTTCTTCGGTATATTCTTTCACGGCCATCAGGAGAACACGTAAACAAAACCTTGACTCGTCAGAAAATAAAATCTTACTCCATTCATCGATATTCCAATGTTGATGCTCCCTGGCAAATCGAAGACGTGCTGTTCTGTGATTCCTAAGTAACTCTGGAGCAGTTGCAGGTCTTCTGGAGCGTAATCCATGTTCTCGTAATCGCCTTCGAATCGTTATTTCGTTAACAGCTACTTGACGTACTTCTTCTAAACGATTTCGAGCCATGACAGCAGTAGTATTTCTTTCTCGCAAAACATTTAATGTTATAAAACGATCATCTCGAACATTTGTAGAACGTCGCACAGTGGCGCGGAGCGCCACTGTGCCACCCAAATTACTCTACGACTCACAGGATTGATCCGTTTTAGACGTGCGTCACCTTAAAATGTTCGTCTTGAGTTTGCCTATCGACCCTTGTTCCGGGATTTTTGATTTCGAATTTTATTTTTCTGTAATTTGTGTCCAAAAATTTACTTTCATGGAAAAATGGCGATTTTGGGTGCAAAAGTCATCCTAGCGAACGCAACATTGAGTCTTTACAAAACTTTTTTGAAGGAAACTCTTCCTCTTGACAACCCCTACAACCCTGTGTACGTCAAATTGCGAGAGAAAAACGGCGAAAATTACACATTTTTGGATATTTTTTACGAGAAACTCATCCTATCACCTAAGGAATATGTTCGAATGTTTGCAGAATTTTTGGAAAATTTCTGAAATTTTGGAATTTGGCGATTTCCTGGCCAAATTATATGGCCAAAAATATCCTCAAACATTCTGAGAAAATTTGTACGTATTGCTGGATTGATTATAAACACTTTTTATTGAAAAAAATTTAGATTTTTGTTCCAATAGATTTTTGATGAACAATTTCCTTTCGCATCAATAGTTTTGGATCACTATGGTCGTTTTTAGGCATGACGGCCAATTTCTCTCGCAATTTGACGTACACAGGGTTGTAGGGGTTGTCAAGAGGAAGAGTTTCCTTCAAAAAAGTTTTGTAAAAACTCAATGTTGCGTTTGCTAGGATGACTTTTGCACCCAAAATCGCCATTTTTCCATTAAAGTAAATTTTTGGACACAAATTACAGAAAAATAAAATTCGAAATCAAAAATCCCGGAACAAGGGTCGATAGTCAAACTCAAGACGAACATTTTAAGGTGACGCACGTCTAAAACGGATCAATCCTGTGTCGTAGAGTAATTTGGGTGGCACAGTGGAGCTCCGCGCCACTGTGCGTCGTCTACCAGATTCTCTTCGTCTCGAAAAACTACCAGTTTCATTAAAACCTTGTACAACTCTCTGGACGCTACACCTTGTAACACCCAATATTCTAGAAGTATAATACTGAGTCCTACCGTCTTGTACCAGAGCAACTGCTCATGTTGCATCAGTAAGCGTTAAAACCATGATATTATGCTGATAATGAATAATAATTAAACTGCAATTGCCAAGTAACGAATATTTGACAGTTGTCATATTGTGAGTTGGCCACAGCACTCTACTTATTTTGTAGTTTATTCTGTACCGTCATTTAAATTATGACCGTTTCTAAAATGTAGCATTTTCTTTAAACCGTCACATTTCACAAAAAATTAAGATATCGGGGTAAATAAAAAAAAAGTGTTGGTAACAAATCAGTCTTCTTGATAAAGTTAATTGTATGATGTATGCAGATCTACTAGCAGAATTAACCTACAGGGTGTGTCAAAAGTAGAGGAAAAAATTGTTTTCTTTCCCCCCTCCCCCGTATATCCGGCGAGTACTAAATTACTTTTAGATGTCCGAATAATAATCTTAAAACTACAGTATTTTATCTAAAAAGTTGCTAAAAACTTTAGGTCGGTGAATGTATTTTACTACAAACATTTTTAACTTCAAATTATTACTTTTGAGTTACACAAAAAAGTACATTTCTGAATTAGTTAAGTTCGTTTCCATATTTAAAGAGACCAGAAAAAACTAAAATTAGTCATGTTATTGTACAATGATTTTACTGCTAAAATATAACGTTTAAATTTTTATTTTTGAGCATTTTGGAGATAAAAAATGAAACTAAAGGGGTTTTCAAGTAACTTCAATACGTTATAATGAGGATAATTTAATTCCAACTGAATTTTTCAAAGCTATATATTATGTTGGAACTTTTATATATCTGTGCCTATCAGTACCTACTAAAAGCGATGCTTTGAATCAATTTTGCCTAGAATCTAGCGGTTATGATGTTGGTACGGCTTGCAGTGATTAATTAAAAAGTAATGATTATATTTGGTCATAAATATGGACTTGTAAGTACATTTTATTGTAGTGTACACGCATAACATGTAACTTTTAAAAATATGCTTAGTTTAAAAATATTATAAAAACAGTTAATTTTAGTAATAAAATCATCTAGTAAAAATTAAAAGCATATAATTATTTTTTTTGTGCTTTTTTTTTTTTAACGACTTGTAGTGTGTTCTTATAAGGATAGACAAATTTTTAAATTTTTTTGAAAAGATGGAACTGCATTTTGTTTCTTATTAATACGTTAATAGATTATGGTAAGTTGTAGAGAATACATGTGCCAAATTTCAATAACATGTAAGGGTGGTTAGTAAGTTATGAAACAAAAAAGAAATTGGCAAAGTTAATAAAACTACCTGTATCTCGGTTATAAATGACGAAAAAATCATTAAGTAAGGTTATTTGGAATAATATCAGTAGCATAAAAAACTAAGTATTAAAAAAAAGAGTGAAGTAAAACTTCGTAGATTAATTCACTCTAAAATAAAAAAAGACAAATAAAATCCGCGTACATCAATATTTATCGCTACTTGAACATACTATTAAGGTTATAACTCTAAACAGCAAGGCACCGACGATGCACGAAAGACGATCGTTTGCAGTCGAAATTGGAGTTCAAGTGAAGGACTAGGCTGTTAAGGTGTCAGGAAATCTAAATTTGTCGTTTTTATAAGTTAGCTCATCATATTTTTTATGTTAGGTCGAACCGTAAGAAGTGCTAATTATTTATTTTAATCTATGTTATAATTTATTTAATTTTTTTAATAACTTTGATTTAAATTGATTTACATTGATTTAAATTGATCAGATTTAAATTGATTTAAATTATTTTTAAATTGACTTAAATGGATTTAAATTGATTTAAATTGATTTAAATTGATTTAAATTGATTTAAATTGATTTAAATTGATTTAAATTGATTTAAATTGATTTAAATTGATTTAAATTGATTTAAATTGATTTAAATTGATTTAAATTGATTTAAATTGATTTAAATTGATTTAAATTGATTTAAATTGATTTAAATTGATTTAAATTGATTTAAATTGATTTAAATTGATTTAAATTGATTTAAATTGATTTAAATTGATTTAAATTGATTTAAATTGATTTAAATTGATTTAAATTGATTTAAATTGATTTAAATTGATTTAAATTGATTTAAATTGATTTAAATTGATTTAAATTGATTTAAATTGATTTAAATTGATTTAAATTGATTTAAATTGATTTAAATTGATTTAAATTGATTTAAATTGATTTAAATTGATTTAAATTGATTTAAATTGATTTAAATTGATTTAAATTGATTTAAATTGATTTAAATTGATTTAAATTGATTTAAATTGATTTAAATTGATTTAAATTGATTTAAATTGATTTAAATTGATTTAAATTGATTTAAATTGATTTAAATTGATTTAAATTGATTTAAATTGATTTAAATTGATTTAAATTGATTTAAATTGATTTAAATTGATTTAAATTGATTTAAATTGATTTAAATAAATTTATTTTAATTTAATTTCGTGTGATTTCTTTTAATATAAATTAGTCATCGTTCACTCACCCATTGTTGATACACCTTGTATCAATATAGATGCATATAATATATATTTATTAAATAGTCACAGAGAGTGAATGCATTTAAGAAACTTGTTGGCTTCATGCGAAACCCAAGAAAAAATTTTGGCAGCTTATGTGTTAACATAAAATAGATCTTAAAATGAAAATCCAAATATATCTAAAATAAATTTTTTGGATGTCACATAACCTAGTGTGTAAAGTTCTAATATACTCTATGGTGGATGTCAGATAGTCGGGTGAGTAAGTTTTAATATACTGAATGTTGGATGTCAGACAGTCGAGTGAGTAAATTCTAATATACTTAATGGTGGATGTTATACAGTCGAGGGACTGAAATATTTAATATACAAAATATACAAAACCAACTGACGCGAGCGCCACCTTCGCATCTATACACTGGAACTAAATATATACATAAAATTGAAAATTAAGCATTATGACATCCAGCTGAAATTTTTTTGGCGCCCTTTTAAACCTTCTTTATGATGTTTGAACCCCAAAAACGTTGTGACATCCGAATTTGGATGTCATATCGCAAACGGATGTCATAAAGATACCAACATTTTTGCGACATGATGCCACAACGTCGGCAGGATGAATATATATATATATATATATATTGTTATGATATCCATTTTATCCAAAATAAATTTTAAACTATTTAATTAAAAATTTTTGTATTCGTCTTTAAAAAAGATTATTATACAATGGGACACCCTATATACCCTATATCATGTCAACATGACAATACATAGGGGAAGTTTGTTCTGATTGGGTTTTCAAATATAAATGGTATTACATAAAACTAATAATGTAAAATTTTAATTTATCAATTAATTAATAACCAAATATTATTTATTATTTAAAAGGACAATTATTTTATTTAAATTTCGTTTCATAATATGATTTTTGTAATAACAATGTACTTAAGAAAAACTAGTGGTCTAAAAGTTACTATGGAGAGGATGTCTGGGTTACAAAATAAATAAGTTTGTTGAGAGATTAAAAAATTTTGAAAGAGAGCGGGTTTCTTTTTTGATTCATGAATATTTTTAAAAATAAACCCAAAACCCAGTAAATACAGTTAGTATTATAATTCAGTTGAATTAAAATAGACAACTTGTCAAATTTAAAGCAATGTATAAGGCGTAAATTTATTTACCTGATCAAAATAAATATTGGTGTTGTATCCTGACAATTTTTGGATCGTGTCCAGCAGAACTTGCATTTATGGATATTCTTGGTGCTTGCAAGAGTTTTTTGAAGACAAGTTGGATGAACACTTTGTCGTGTAATTCCTAAAAAAAAAAACTATAGTGAGTAAACAATCTTATATAATTGTATGTAATGAACTTTGATATTATTATTAACTAATTTATTTAATTATACGTACCAATTTATTCATTTCAACAGTAGTTTGGTTTATTTCTTTCAATAATTCATATTTTGTGGTTATATTTGATATTAAAAATATTCTTCTTCTTTTCAATTTTGTAGGCCTCAGCAGTCAGGGCTATTCAGCCTACTATAAATATCAATTGTATGTCATAAATCGACTGACCAAGGTTAATATAATTTAAAGGTTAGACCAAATGTCACAAAATTGACTGAACTCAGTTGAAATGACGTCATAATTAGTGTGAATGGTGTGTGTTTGAAATATAACTATAGTTTTAAGTATTTTTCATTATCTGAATTGATTTTATGGTTAATTTCGATCATGGTTATGTTGTTTCTCATAAAATAGTGTACATTAAACAAAGGTAATGTAGCAAATTGTCTATTTTTATTCAATTTTCAGGTAAATCAATGAAATTTTTCATATATTCAATGTTAATATAAAAAAAAAACAAAATTTAAATAAAATAAAATAAGTTAAGATTTTATAACTTAAAAATTAAATAAAATAAAATTAATTTTTCTTGAATCCACCCTGAGAAAGAGGAATTCATACTCTAATTTTAAATTAAGTATATAAAGAGCTAGTCGAGGTAAGTTAAGTGGTGATATCTTAATAATACTCTATTAAGATTATCATTACAATATATATATATATATATATATATATATATATATATATATATATATATATATATATATATATATATATATGGATTTTAATAAAATCCATTCGACAACCTCATAAACACATTAATGGTTAGCTATAGAAATTTGTGACTTCCTCATATTAATTTCAAGGGTTTGTTTTGGTTCAAACAGAACCGCTGATTCCAGTTCTCAAATACAGTGGACGAATTAATTTTTCAAGGAAACGTCGCGAGGTTATAACATCCTCTTAGCTGATCGAGTGTAAGTTTGGTACAACGCGTTGATTGCAGCATACACAACGTTGCCAGATTATAATAATTTTACGCAACTACGCGTCGATTGCTTTAAAAATATTTTTATAATAAAAATCTATATCTTTTTACTAAGACGGTCAAAAAATTCAGCGTTTCTTTAGAAAATTTTATAACTTCTTGATTTACATTACATTAGTTTTTAAAAAATATGGTAAGAATAGTTTTCGAGATATCTGAAAATAAA
Organism: Psylliodes chrysocephalus; assembly: GCA_927349885.1. NCBI lineage: Eukaryota > Metazoa > Arthropoda > Insecta > Coleoptera > Chrysomelidae > Psylliodes > Psylliodes chrysocephalus. Next base: position 65,875,692 of record OV651813.1, on the reverse strand, counting down.
TGCTCAAGAGTGTTAATTATGCACATTTTGATTGTTAATATCTCGTTTCACAGACGGTCAAAAAATTTAATATTTTTTATTTACATAAAAGACACTTTCATTGACCTTATATTTCAATTTTATTGAATTCTTAAGAAAAGCCGTTTTACGAGTGAACTACCTTAATATCAGAAAGTTCCGGTTTTATCATTTGAAATTCATTATTTAACTTATCCATAGATTCTGTAATTTTGGCTAATGCATCATCTTGCACTGAACTAGCCGAATTAACCTTAAAATTAGGAGAAATTTTCCATATTTTATCTGCCAATTCCGCCAGTTCGTGCATGTCCTTTTTATCTGAGGTTACTTTTATAGATTGAGGCAGCTTTTTAAATCATAATTGCTTTAATAGTTGCTCGTTAACCATAGAAGAAAACTTACATTAAAATTTCCACTGTTCGATAAAGTTCTGATGGTTTACGATCCCCCAGCTCGGTACATGAAAGAAGTATTTTTAACTTTTTTTATTCGCTTATAGAATGTCTAAGAATTAAAATATCTTTAATTTTATTAAAATTTTGAATTTGAGTTTGTCCCAAATAGTTAAAATCACCTCTTGGGTCAATCAAGCTATTAAAAGCTTCTGTACATTGTGTCCAAAAAGGAGGCAATTTTAAAGGTGTTGAAGCCTGTTTAGATGTACCCGCAGGGACATTAGATTTATTCATTTTACAAAGGAGAGGTTTAACTTTCAAACGAAATACAAAAATTCCAAATGACAAAATGTAAACTTCAGATCTACTAATGCTTGGCTAATCTCAGAACTTATCTTGCCGTAGAAATTTAATAGAGTGGGGGTAGTGTGTGTGGTAGCTGCTATCGTTTGGTTGATGTCTCTGCTGCTCTTGCTTCCAGAATTTGTTAAAATGTAAAAAGAGGTATGATCTATTTTTATCACCAAAAATAATTATGTCGGGGTCACCAATTATGAGGGGCGTTGGTGAAGTTGTATTGGACAATTAAAAAGGAGTTTAATATAATAATTTTATATTATATAACAACACCAGCTCCTACATCGATCTAGAACCATTTGACTTGCGACTTTTTAAGTTAAAAAAACGCCGCCGAAAGATAAGTAGCTGGTACCCTATTCTCGAACTCATGAGAGTGCGCCTACACTCTACTACTCTACGGCGAGTCGACTGCTTCATCACCAGTGTTGCCAGACGACCAAAATCAAATTGTACAATGCTCTAGAAATTATCTTTCTTTTTTTCTCATAATTTTATTGTACGAAACTGAGCTTACTAGTGTGGCGTTACCGGTGGCTGGCTAATTTAGGAGTTTATGGAATAATTTGATAATAATTTTATTGAATAAATATATAAAAAAAAACATAAAAGCAAAAATAACAACCTATTCTTGTTTAGCTAAAGTTTTAAAAATAATTTATTTTTCTTGTAATTAGTGATGTAGAGGGGGAACAACGTTCCCTTCGTGCTGTGGGGTTCGTTCGCGAAAGATTTTTATCTACATACCGATTTCCATATTCTCTCATTGTAAACTACCAATATTTTGGTCACGAGCTGCAACTGTTTCAAACTGTCTCTTGTATTGGACATCTCCCCAAAACTTATATTCAATTAGTATATTCTGTATAAAAACAATTTAGCTTCTCAGTTTAAAGAAAAAATAAACTAAAATCTACAATTCATTCATTATTTTTTTTATTTTTTCGTTATATTCTATTTTCAGAAATATGTGACATTCAAATTTATTTCTTGAACGGTTTTTGATAAAGAGAATAATAAAATAATAAATTTTAGGATAAATACAATATTTATTATTAAATATGCGCCTTAAAAGTTATGTGGGAACGCAAGGAAATTAAAATTGTAGACGCAAAAGTTATAAAAATGGTTAAAATTGCTTTCCACCCCGTTCTAAACATTTTTCTACCTTCGGACGACGGTATATATACGAACTCTAGTGGTTAATCTGGGCGGTATCGAATGGGGTGCTTGGCGTACTATTTTTTAGCAATCTTCTTTACTAATTAAACATCCTTCATATAACATGTGTCTAAATACCGTGATACAAAAAATTAGAGAGGTATGATACTTATCCCGTGACGTGACGTTTAAAATGGAATCATAACTATATGTACAATAGTTAATTTTTGGACTTAAGACTATTTTTAACTAAATACAAAAAAGACCTACGCCAGAAATATAATTTCACGGTTAAGTAGGTAGGTATCGCAATAGCGGCTTCGATTTTTGGTAAAGCAAATCACGAGATAAAGGTGTATCGTGTAGATCTCTTGGTGCCATATTAATATTGATTTTTATTATAGTATCTACCTCTATAACCTTCTATTTATGGTCAACTTGGAATTATGTGTATGTTTTTGTTAAAATTAAATTGGATTAATTCGCTAGTATTAATGAAAAATTGTTCATAGTTTATCTGTATTTTCCAATATAATAGGTATAACAGCAAATTTATATTATCCTTCTCCTTCAAGTAATATATGTGACAACTAATTTAATATGCTTTTGATATTTTAGTAATTATAATATACATCTAAACATTTATTTAAATATTTATTTGTCATCAGTTATGTTATAAAGGACTGGATTCTAGATATTTTTGTGAGTCTAATTTAAAAAAAAAGCCTAGCCTATGTATAAAAATGACTACTAATTCACTGTGCATTCTATATTTTAGTAATTATTATATACAACTAACTAATTCATTAAATATTTACTTATTTTGTTCTCAAAATATTGTAGTTTTCGACCTACAATATTATCCCGAAAACTATTAACAGCAGGATTCTACCAAATCTCATCACTCTTCTCTAGAAGGACAACAGCACGACTGCCTAAACTTCGTTATAGATGGCGACCATAAAAAAACAATTATTTCTACTAATCATAGCCAACTAAATACCTTAAGGGCCCGACCCTTTTCTATCTGAGTTTGAGGTTTGCGTATTATACGTAGATCTCCACTAAATCCAAACATATTAGGTAGTTTAGTTCAATACATTGTGTGCCAATGTGTCTGCGTTTTACTTTTTTCTGTTTTAAATTTAAATTTAAAATTAAAATTTTGGTGTCTTTACCATAAGAAAGATATTGTAATTATTTTGATGTTATTTTTCATTTTTGTATGTATTTTTTATTGAAATGAATTACTTTTAGCCGTTTTTGAGCTTTACTCATTTTATTTCAGTTATTTGACTTTTTGGTGTCTTTTATATATGAAAGGCACCTGTAACGTATGAAGGTTGGGTTACCTCACGACACTTAAGCCTCATTAGAGCCCATTGAGCATCCTTCTAAGATGATATGCACCAAGCTCGTGAGCCAGCCTACAGATTTAATGTAGGTTCAAAACCTCGCCAAGAGGTGCTTTTTTATATCGGTCGGTGTTAGCCGATATTCGCAGAATACAAATCTTTTAATAAATCGTAGGGGGATATGCTCGATAGTCTCATCTTCTTGTTTGCACTCCATGCAGAGTGTGTATTCTGAGAGCCTCATAATAGGGAAATGCTTCCATACTTGAATAATGATCAGTCGTAGTCAAATATTTGACTATATATGAAAGGCCTAATCCTGCCTGAAAGATATGGCATTTTTTCTGTATGTTTTAATTTTTTATGTAGCTACTATATGCTCATATTAAGTAAGAAATACATATGTTATTAACGAAAACGCATAGTTTGTGTAAGTACATTCCACCACCAAATTTTTATAATTTAATTTTTGTTTTCGAGCCGAAATTTGTAGTATGTTTGGTTAAGGCCACAGTTGAGATTTCCCATTTAAAGTATACTGTGACGTCAATATTTTTTGAAATGAGATCGCTGTAAATAGGAACATACAAAATTAATTATTGTAGTTGATAGCGTCTCCAAGAGGTGCGTGCTTCTCTTATATTGGCCCGTATTAGCAGATACTTATCAAACACAAATCTTCTAATAAATGAAAGCTTTGGGTAATAGTAGAGGATATGCTCGATGGCCTCATCTTGTTTGCACCTTCTGCAGAGGACATATTCTCGCAGCCAAATGATATGGGATGCTTCCATACTTGGTAATAACCATTCAGAATGACTGTGATTAGGCCCAGATTATATGTCTAGTGATAATCAAATATTTGACTATATGAAAGGCTTGATCCTGTGTCAAAGATATTGTATTTTCTCTATATGTTTCAATGAAATACAAACTGTTTTCTTAGTTTTTATATCTGAAATCATACTTGTGTTCACTTCTAACAAAAATAATAAATAATATACCCTTTTTTAAAGAAAAAACATTAATACTGTGTATATTGTATTATTTATATTCTAATTATACATATAGATATATTATATAAGTAATCTCTAATCGAGTTCATCCTCTATTCCATTAAGCCATATCTCCTTCTTATTTGAGTGGTTAGGTATGGTAAGATATATTTTAAGAAATTCTTTATACCTATCTCCTCACAAAATGTGTGCAAGTCCAACTTAAATATATCGTATTCGTGGCAAAGAATGCTGCCTTCACTGTATTTCTTATACCATTAGATTTTAAGAAGTCGGCTTTAGGCCAGTGCTCAGCGGAATACATTGTCCACATATCGTAATAATGTGAAACAATCTATGGCCATTATTGAAGGGACAAATATGGGCCAATTTATACTTATAATAAAATTGTAGAATTAATATTTATACTATATGTAATTAAAAGTAAAAAATATTTACAGTGGTTCTACCTCAGATGAATTCATTCATTGCTGGCCAACTAAATCAAACCTTATATGAGATCTAGTAGTTGAGCCATAACACGGCGTTTCCCCTAAATAGATCAACGCATATTGACCGGTAGCAGAATTAATCGTAGCAATGATTTTAGGTGGTATTATTTCTAAAATGCGCCTCGGCAATCAACACTGAAAAAGCTCAAGTAAAATCTGATCAATTAAATGAATAAGTAAACATTTACCATATCTAGTATCTTTGACAAATATCGCCCTAATAATATAAAGTTGGCCTACAACTATTGACTTTAGTTCCTGCTGATCCAATATTGTGGAACATTCACCAACTTACTTATTTAGCATATCTATCTGCGCTTAAGACATGGAAGAATACAAACAAATATTTTTTAAACCTGTATAACACATGCAATACTACACTTGGTTATTATTTGAAACTTCTAAACGCTGTTAAAGCTTACGATTTTAAACTGATTTTCATTTGGGATATGAGCAATACTATATCCTCTCTAAAAATCCATACCTTTTCTATGCTCCACTCTCCAATATTCATAATATATAAGTATGAAGATGTGGGGTATTATCCCTTCAACCAATATTTACGTCGAGCGTGTCTGCTGAAGACTAGAGCTTCACTCTAGCTATTACTATGCTCGCTACCTGTAAGTAAATACTCGAGATACGTACATCTCTATATGTATGAAGTAATTACTTTCATTACACTATGCAATTACACTCATGACACCATGCAATTACACTTATTACATGATGTACATAGTAATTGGGAGTTACTTGCTAATTGCGCGGTGGAGGTGGGTACTTAGGATAATTACTAATTATCCAATTATTTCTCTCTGTACCTCTGACCTTGGTCCAGAACTGGCTAATCTCATCTACTAATATTGTAACGTTCATTTTTGGCCCCACGAATTAATAACATTGTTTTGGCTTACCTGATTAATCATACGAAAAAAAAGGGTAAAATCGTATTGATGATATCACTATTGTTTTTGTCATTGACTGGTTTCACCTGCATGTATTCTAGCTTTCGGACATCATTATTACAATTTATTTCATCTCACCACTAAGTAAAAGGATAGTAGTTCTCCTAAAAATAGACCAAGTTTCGTTGTAAATTTATACATATTATGTATTATAGTCTCACCTTTGGGTAATTAATTATTTACGATACCATTCTTTAAGATTTTCTTTGTTTATAGCTGTCAGTTTGGAATAATGTTTTTTAATTATGACAGTGAATGACATAAACGTCACTTGACGACAGAACACCGACAAGTGTCATGTTGGTGGGACGTTCCAATATCGGGCTCAGAACCCGAGGTAAGGTAGTTTCACAATGAGCGATTTTAAGTCGTGAGGGATTTTTTTGCGATCGCTGTTGTATTAATTTTTGTCGGGAACAGTTTCCCAAATGTAGTTATACTGTAAATAAATATAGTTTTTAGGGTACCTTTCGTAAATGGTCTCTTAAGTTATATAGTGGGGAATTCTTGAGGATGAATTTCTGAACCCACTTGACATTTATCGGAAAGGGATTTCGGCCATTTTGGACGGCTGACGTATTGTTCCTGTCAGTGGTGTTGAATCACGACGAAGACGATTTTTGTGTCGAAGTAGAATTTTGTTAATATTTAGCCCCATCGGCTTACCCTAATTAAAGGGGATTTTAGATTCTACTTCATGGTTAATTGTGGGTAAATGGACATTTCGTATTTTGAGGAATTTTAGTGTATTGGTAAATTCCTATGGTCATTGGTCCAGCCCATATCTATTATAGGATTTTAACGCAAGAATTGGACGTTCACAGCATTTGGAGTGTGGAATATTGTTGTGCTGTGGATCTTCTCACGTGTTTCTCATCCTTGGAAGACTACCAAGTTAACCCTTTACGAAAAAGGTATGTTTTGTATATATTTGGTTATGTTACGCACCATGTGGCTGTCAATTTCTTTTATGTTATGACATGGTGTAACAGAATATTAATTATTTGAGCTCATAATACTGTTTATGACTCACTGTTGAGCCAATGTAATTTTTCTTTATCCTAGATGCTGAATATTTTCTAATTTATGTACATTTTTGGGTAATCCTATAGTTCGGGATGCTTGAGTCAATGTGTATTGACATTTTTCTTTGTAATATTTTAAGGGTTTCACCCAGGGGCTTGTTAGCCCAAGATTCGTCGACAATTTTCACCCAGGGGGTTGTTAACCCAGGATTAGACGACAGTTTCACCCAGGGGGTTGTTAGCCCAAGATTCGTCGACAGTTTCACCCAGGGGGTTGTTAACCCAGGATTCGACAAAAGTTTCACCCAGGGGGTAGCGACTCAGGATTTCAACAGTTGTACACAGAGGGTTATATCGTCCGGAGTTCAACGGTTTCATCGAGGGAACACAGAACATTGGTATGCTAGCCACCTAGCTTACTTGTAGCTAGATTTACAAGGATGATTCTCGTTCTGGATAGGAAGATGGGAATGTTGTGAAAGAAGACACCCTACTATCAGGTTTTTCTTATACGTTATATTGAAGGTTTCATGCGTGCATTGTTAAACTATACATTCACTTTCAACCGAATGTTGTCAAGGTATTCTCAACATTATTTATACTTTTGAGCACAGAATGTTCTAGGTTTCTTTCACTCATAACTTAAGTATTATCAAATGTTACATCGTTTAATTGATTAATATTTTAAATGTTTACTTAATTTAAGCACTTAATGCTGATGTGGTAATCCTTCGGGTCGCAGAACACTTGGACTGCTTCCACGTTTAAGTTGTAATTCTTCAGTTATTAAGGGCTACTGCCATAATTTTACTTTATTCAATTTATTCATTATTAAATGGACCAGACTTAACGATTAAGTTAAGCAATCTCAGAAGACCCGTGTGGGGGCAGAGATTAAGTAACCTCTTCCAATCTGGGAGTTTAAGTAAATAACCTCTGTGTCTGAAGTCCTTTAGTGTATCTTTGTATTTTTATTATTTTTTGATATTTTTATTTAGTTTTATGAATTATACTTAATTATAAAATTTCATGGTTTAATAATTTTCTTTTGGGTAGTTTGGTCTTAACTAAAAGTTAAGCAGATATCACCTTCCAATTTGGAGAGGGTTTTAAGCTTATAAGGATTATAAGTGTTTATAATATATGATGTAGTATAGGTGCGGTTATGCACAATATTTAAGTTAACTATTATTTTATATTTTATTTTTTGTGTAAGGTGGAAATTAATATTTTGCGCAAGCGTCATGCCTGGTACCAAGCTAACGACGAACCGTGCCATATTTTGATTTAATAATTTATTTTGGGTTATGCATATACATATACAGTGTAAATTTTCACTTTAATTTCCTCCAATTTTTTTTTTTTTTTATTACCTAAGCCATTAGGTAATTAGTTTGTATATTTAGTAAATATTTTTTTTTCTTTATAAAGAAACATAAGTTGAGGTTTGTCTTTTATTTCTTTCCTCATTTACTGGGTTTTTGGGGAAATATGATCATAGTTTGGCCACTATATATACCCAGTTGGCGCCTATTTATTTGTCTACTATTTCCGGAATTTTTGTAAGCTATCCACCCCCTAGCTGCCGTCTGAGCGACGTCGAAGGCCCGAAGGTTGACACCGGAACAACCGAAACTTGTGTAACCGTAGTAGACAACATTTTAATTGTAGTTAATACTTTAATAATTTTTTTTTTTTAAGTTTAAAAATTTTGGTGGAATCACCAAGTTCATTTCTTAGGTTACAATATCTATATGAAGATAGAGTGCTGACTGTAGAAGAATGAGTATGCAATAGAGAAATAACTTTTTGGGAAAAGGACAATACCATTAAGGAGAACCAAAATTGGTATTTTTAAATTCAGGGCTAGCTACACAAATAGATTTTTGCATTTTGTGCGTTTAGACTCCTCGAGAAATAAAAATGGATAAAATTCCTCATAATGACAGCTTTTGGTAAGAAATAAAACTTAAAATTTTTATATACAATATGCCTTATCAGAACTGGTTGATTGCAGAGCTATTGGAGACATGGAAGTATGGGACAGAATACCAAGTAAATGGTGAGAAATTTTGTTTAATGTTTATTAACATAACGCAAGAAGTCCTAAATTATTTGGAATATGTTTATCAATTTAGGAGTTACACTTTATTTATTTCTAAAACATTGATAAATAATATCATTGATGAACATAAAAAGATATAAATAAATGTCATTATTAGCATTTTAGTCTATGTTGTAAACTTAAACTTATCTGTTAAATCGTCATTCGAAAGCAAACTTTTAGGGGCAGAAAATTCAAATCACTTCACCTAGTTTAAAATTCTGTAGTAAAATTCAAATAAATTAATATTTTTATGGAAAATCGATAGAAAAGAATGTAACGAATGTCAGTTTCTCAATATTAAGATAATTAATTAAGAGTTTGAGAAATATCGCCCAACTCTATTGAACGTTCATTATAATAAAGATTCTATTTTTAAAAATTTACATGTAGATAAATTCAAAGATGCTTTGTGACTTATATAGGATATAACTATAAATAGTTATAGGCGCTTAAGATCAATTACAATCGACATTGAAAGTAGGATTTTACGCTTCAAATTTAACGAAATTCGCTTGCAAATGAAAAGTGATAGTTGTCGAAATTAACCAGGCGACTATAACATGTATGTTATTTTTTTTTGAACGGTTGCCAACGAAGTCGTTGGTTATACTATAATGACAATTTACTGTTTGACGCAAACCATAGACGTGCGGTTATAAACTCAAATCATTATTAGAAATAGCTATTACCAAACTAAATTATTGATAATATCTTTAAAAAATCTTATGTGTCTCACACATTACTTTCTTTTTATTACAGGATTTTTCTGGTTATTTTATACAGCCTATTGTATTACATCTGTAAATGTTTGGAGGATGAACTAAATACTTACATTTTCCACTTCTTACTCGAATCATTTTTAAGCTATTGCATAGCTTTTATCGCGGGCTTTGAGCGCGGCGACCGAATCAAGAAATTCCGTAACGACCGTAACGAAAAAAAACCGGCACAGCGGTGAGGCGTTAAACAATAATAACAATAAAAATCGAAAAATCGAAAAATCGAAAAATCGAAAAATCGAAAAATCGAAAAATCGAAAAATCGAAAAATCGAAAAATCGAAAAATCGAAAAATCGAAAAATCGAAAAATCGAAAAATCGAAAAATCGAAAAATCGAAAAATCGAAAAATCGAAAAATCGAAAAATCGAAAAATCGAAAAATCGAAAAATCGAAAAATCGAAAAATCGAAAAATCGAAAAATCGAAAAATCGAAAAATCGAAAAATCGAAAAATCGAAAAATCGAAAAATCGAAAAATCGAAAAATCGAAAAATCGAAAAATCGAAAAATCGAAAAATCGAAAAATCGAAAAATCGAAAAATCGAAAAATCGAAAAATCGAAAAATCGAAAAATCGAAAAATCGAAAAATCGAAAATCGAAAAATCGAAAAATCGAAAAATCGAAAAATCGAAAAATCGAAAAATCGAAAAATCGAAAAATCGAAAAATCGAAAAATCGAAAAATCGAAAAATCGAAAAATCGAAAAATCGAAAAATCGAAAAATCGAAAAATCGAAAAATCGAAAAATCGAAAAATCGAAAAATCGAAAAATCGAAAAATCGAAAAATCGAAAAATCGAAAAATCGAAAAATCGAAAAATCGAAAAATCGAAAAATCGAAAAATCGAAAAATCGAAAAATCGAAAAATCGAAAAATCGAAAAATCGAAAAATCGAAAAATCGAAAAATCGAAAAATCGAAAAATCGAAAAATCGAAAAATCGAAAAATCGAAAAATCGAAAAATCGAAAAATCGAAAAATCGAAAAATCGAAAAATCGAAAAATCGAAAAATCGAAAAATCGAAAAATCGAAAAATCGAAAAATCGAATAATCGAAAAATCGAAAAATCGAAAAAGAAATTCCGTAACGAAAATAAACCTAACACCCCCCACTCCGACCGGCACAGCGGTGCGGCGTTGAAAGCCGTGCATCGTCTAACGTCATTTCAGTTCGGCAGACTTCGGCACGGTGTTTGTGTGCGTGTGACTAGACCTATGCGTGTAGACTAGCTGCTAACTGGTCATAACTGTATCTATCTCTTTTAGACACAATTTCGGAAAAATTGAATTTGAAAATGAATAATGATCCACAAGAATCCACAACAAAATATGGGACCACCATTGACGAGGTATTTTCCAGATATTTAGGATATCAAGTCTCAAACTTATGTTTCCTATTTCAGTTACCATAAACCTATAGTTTCAATGATAAAAATTCCTGAATAACCTGCATGTATTGTAAGATAATAAAAATATTTTAAACAATATTAACTTTTCATTTATTCAATAAAAGAAAAAAAATTGTTTTATTATCGGTCACCACGCTCAAAAAATGTAACTTGAATTAATATCAAAGAAAAAAAAATACTGCATAAATAAAATAAATAAATAATTATAATTGCATAAGTTGATAAAAAATGCTATGCAATAGCTTTACCGCGGCAGTCCCCGAGTGCCACACGTATTTTTTTATATATTATATTAATTCCAAACAAAAATGTAAAAACATAAAAGTTATACTTTGGGCGTGAAGGCAACTAGATTGCCTTATATCTTAAAGTCTCAAAAAGTGTTTCATTTAAACAATATTTATTTCAGTTGACAATGATTGTTCGTTGGTTCGTTCATTCGTTCGTTTACTCGTTCGCTCGTTCGTTAGTTTGTTCGTTGGTTCGTTAGTTCGTTCTTTCGTTCGTTCGTTCATTCGTTCGTTCGTTCGTTCGTTCGTTCGTTCGTAAAATTGAGTTAAGTATAAATTTGGGATCGTAATGGCACATTACGTACAGAAACAGTGGGTTATGTTTTATTTCCGTTATTTGCATATAAATAATTCTATAAAACTAGTTTTTCTACGATCACTATCAAAATTAGGTTTTTGCGCATTGAAAAGTAACTGCAAAGTTGATATTTTAACTGTGGAGCCGCCTGATTTTATTTATAGAGAAAATAGAGCTCGTAGTTATTTTTTCTACACCCACATGGATATTAGCTTATGTATGCACAGATTACAAAACGAAAATGTATGTCATTGCGTTTAACTGAACGAATATATTTCATATCCATTTTAGTTAATGAGAACACTGCAAAAAATGAAATCCACCAATCATTGTTCATACTCTGGACACTCAACTACAATTAATTTTAAAATTTTATATAAGTGACAATCCTGTCAAACTAACTGTCAGTATATTTTTTAGTTAATTAAATTAATTATACATTAAAATGAGTAATTGTTGTGTAGAATCGATAAATAATAGCATTTTTATTTGGTCTTTATTTAAAAAAAAAAAATTAAATTTTAATTAAACTATATGAAACTATTTTAATTACGAGTATTAAAACCAAAATCCTAAAAGTGGCCATGGACGCGAGGACAAAGCGCTTGCCTTCCACGCGGAAAGCTCGGTATCGAATCTCGGCTAGGGATAAATAAATAAAATCTTTTTTGTTTTCATGTATGTTTTATTTTAAAAATTCGTAAAATTCATAAATTATTTTAAAATTAGTTATTTTGTTTTAATAATCTAATATATTTTTTTAAATTTTTAGATTTTCGTTACTGGCTCGTAGAAAAAAATATCCTGTATAATGTCCAACACATGACTTTCGTATCTAGTTATTATAGGCTTTTTCGGTTATTTTGTACAACCTATTGCAACGCCTCTATAAATTTTTAGAGGATAAATTAAATATATAAATTTTCCACATATATCTAACTCAAAACATTTTTCTATTCGCTCCGTGCGCGACAGCAGCGCCAATTTGTTTTGGTATTAAAGGAGTATTTCTGCCTATACTGACAAATACAATTTTTAATAGAATTCGTAAATCAAAAGTATATATGTTAGTTTTAATAAAAGTATATGGATTCATAAAACAATTAAAACATTAATTTATTATTATTATATATTTTTCACGCTTAAATTGAAGAAAATTATGTATAATCATTAAAAATCAATAATAAAATATAGGCAGGCAACAGTATTTACTGGAAAATGTATGAGAAGTTGCCTAAGTCTAATAAGTTGTCATTGAAGAAACCATTTATAATAGCGTGAAGTTAAAATGTATAAAAAGGATCGCTACTTATATTTTCATTTTTGTTCTAAAGAAAACATAGAATGAATGATTAAAACTGGTTTCCGATCAGTAAGTCACAAAATTGCATACCAGCCAAATATTATAATCAACGGCAGAAATCTTGAAATCTAGTCCTTGCTGAATGAACATTTAAGAATAAAGGGATATTAAAGAACATCGTAAAATGATAATTTATTGTTTATTTAAAAACTTTCTAGTTTCTGATGTCTACTATTTCCAGCATTACTGTTATTATCACAAAAATAAAGGTAATTTTTCTTCTTATTGTACACCTATCCACTTATTTCTTTGATTTAATTTCCACTTTGTTAGTGAAATTTGTTATATAAGTTTCACTGTTTTTTTTTTGCTAGTATTTGTACAATTTTCAACACAGTAACTCCGGTTGCTTATTGTGTTGTTTTTACCTACTTTTTTAAAAAAAAGTAAAATGTATACGTGTATTTGATATGCCAAAATTACAAAATATCCCCCTAAAATGCACGAATTATCCGCAGCTAGCGCTAGTATCGCTTTTGCTTCCCTTTCCATGACTTCGCACGGAGCGAATAGACATTCATTGAAAAAGAAAATACTGAAAAACTTAAATTTAGCACTTTTTATCCAATTTTTCCATTACGGGCCATTTTAGAAAATCATGCAAAAAAACAACTTTTAGTTTAACAATTTTCTTAAAAATCAGAATTTTGCACATTTTGTCAAATTTCTCAAATACGGACAATTTCAGGAAAATTTGGCATGAGGCAAAAATTATAGATAATAAATATTAAAAGTAACTTTTATTGAACAATTTTCTTTTCCAAACATAAATAACAGATATATTCCATAAAATATAAAAACGACCTCCTGTAAAGTACCTCCCAGGGGGTTAATTTTTGAATCATTCGCCACTCTGACGTATGCGAAAACATATACTTTTACCTAAACTGTATTTTTGACTTACTTGATTCGTTTTCGCATGCGAAATTGACGTCACTTGCGAATAGGCATTTAATAGGTTTTGCAATGACATGACGTTTATTCATCTCGGTAAAGCAGTTTCATACTAGGTTTTTATTGGTAGACCATCGAATTTTGCTGAAATATGCCAATTGACGCATACTATTAGCGAATGGTTTCAAAAATTAACCCCCAGATGTTCTGACTTTGTACAAAATCTATTCATTTCACCTCAGGCCGAAATAAAACTTGTTTAGAATTTATTGTTTTTTCCTTTATTCGTTTTTGAGTTTTCTTCAAAATTCGTAATTTACACATTTTGTCAAATATCTCAAATACGGTAAATTTTAGAGAAATTATGTATAAAATAAAAATTATAGAGAATTAAATTACAAACAACTTTTATTTGAACGCATGCACGGAGCACGCACACACATACAGACAGATATCATCGCAAAAATAGTCAAAACGGTTTCAGGGGACTCCAAAACGTAAAAAACCGTCGAAAACTCGAGGTCGAAAAAAATCATGATTCCTATACTTTCCTTATCTGTCTGTATACAGATAGGAAAGTAATTATAACTAAATATTTGTTTGTAAATAAACTGTGTTTTACTTTACTAGGTTCAACGAAAAGAAAACAGCCCTCGTATTTTATTTTCTTCGCTGTGGTCGATTAAATATTATTTTATGTGATCTACAAAAATTTTGTTATGATTGATTGTTATTTGTAATTTTATTTTAAACTGTCGACTTTCAGTGGACTTCTACAAAAATTAAGGCAGGCACATACTGTAAAAAAATGTAGGTGTAAACTAAACCTTTTTCGTTCGATTATCTACTTTTAACGAAACATCTATTTGATTATGTTAACAAAGTGCTAATTTATAGAAATCATCTGGAACTAAATATTTAAGCAAATTCCAGTAAATCGTTTCAATATTGACACGTGTTTTCGGAAATGGAGAATGTTAAAAAAGGTTGTGTCTAAATCAAACACTGGCGTGAGAGATTTGTTTATAAAAAAAATTACGTCTCTAAGGCATGACGTTCTTGTCTATAATAGTTGGTGATTCATCCAATTATAAAATTAGTGTGCAAAAAATGGGTATTTTTTTAGTATTCATAATTTTTATAAATTGTGAGGTAGTTTTTCTTTGCGTATTAACAGATGAGCTCTATTGTTAGTATGCATACAGGGTGTAATTCATTGAGGAATGCGCATAAGTTATGAGTAGATAGGACACTGAGATGGTTCTAAATAATTCTTTATAACCAAGATACACGGTCATTTATCCATTTTGCTTATTTCTTATAAAGCACATTGTACATTTTTTCAGTTTTTCAACATTTAGTCTTTGTCCAATAGATACGTTAAGCAATAATAGTACCTAGCTAGCACATAACGTTGCCAAGTCTTTCGGCGATGTTGTTAATGAGAGGTTGTAATAAAATGTATCCACAACTTGGTAAGTTTTCTCTATAAAATAGAAAAATATTTTCTAAATAATTTTCTATTGTTTCAGATTTCATTGCCTGGTGTAAATTTAATATTTCATTTATTAAATACGGAATACAAAATGTTATAAGTAGTTTAATTTCCATTACAATAAAAAGGATAGCGGATAAATCGTTGTAAACGAGAATATACATTTAACTCAATGCCGAATGACTGTCTACATTTTACACCAAATGCTTTTAAAAGAGATTTACAATACTAATTTCTGGGTGATAATATTCTTAATTACACTAAAAATACATTTTAAAAATATCATATTGTAGGTTTCCTTTGTACTGGAAGTTACCGAAAATTGCCTAATGGGCTAAATAAATCCATAAAAATTACTTACCGATATTCTTGACGGTCGTATCCAAAGTGATTGATGGGCACTTTGGGATAGGGTTAAGGAAAGAAAAAGGGAAGTGCGCTATTAATTATAATATCAAAAATACCGAATTAATTGTATAGCCGGTTTTCAATTATCAAATATTTTTCGACCGAGTCTTAATTAATAACTGCTTTTGTAATGAGTGTACAGAAATCACAAAATATGAAAAGCGACGTTGTCACGTCTTAAACTTTATACGAACTCTACTGAACATACCCCTCACCCTGAAAGAAATTTAAATAGGATTTTCAGCACCCAATTGTTAACTTCAAAATAAACAAAAATCCAAATGTAACTAAAAAATTTCCAAAACCCGCAAGGAAATGCTAAACCAGAAATAATAAACTAAATATACTTAAAATAAAAAAAAAATTAAATGTTTTTAAATTACTGTGTGGGCAAAGGACAAACCTTTACCACTGGTCTGACTAAGAAACCCTTACTTGTTTTTAAGGTGATGGTACGTAATACCTTTTTAGCACCGACAAAATTGGTGCCCCGATCAGAGTATAAAACCGAACATGGACCGCGTCGCGATAAAAATCTTTTAAAAGCCTGTAAAAAATGTGAAGTCGATAGGGAACTGACCAATTCCAAGTAGACTGCTTTAACTGCCATACAGACAAAAAGACACACATATGCCTCATAGACCTGAGCACCCCGTTTCCGCCCAAGTGTTATACTGACAGGACCGAAATAATCAATGCCCGTATGTAGAAACACTTTGGCTTGTTTTACTCTTGCAGATGGTAGATCTGCCATTAGAGGGTGAAGTTCTAAAGGTTTATATCTAAAACACCTATTACAAGCGTGTATCCTACTTTTAATTGTGCTCCTACCTGCCAATATCCAATATTTCTGCCTGATTATGGCTTCTAACAAATGAAGACCGGTATGCATGTTACACCTATGATAATAATCCACAATTCTATCAACCAGAGGATCTTTCCGAGGAAGAATCAAAGGATGCTGTTGATCAAAACTCAAGGAAGATTGGGACAATCTTCCCCCCACCCCCAATAAACCGTTTTGAAGAAAGGGTTGTAATTTCCTGAGCCTTGATGAACAAGGAAGTTTGTTTTCTAGACATTTTATATCCGAATTGAAATATCTATTCTGAACAACTTTAACTAACAAAAGTTCCGCCTATTCCAAATCGACCGCTGAAATTACTTTAGCAAATGATAGTAATTTACAAAATCTAAGTACATACACCATTGTCCGCAGAATAAATAACCAAGAAGACCTTCCAACTATAAGATTATACAAAGAATTATCTTCCAAATTTTTTGTAGCAACCAACACCTTTTGGTTTAACAAACCTAACTGTATAAAACTAATTGGCCAATTTTCCTCTCTAGTTCGAAGCCATGTTGGACCCGATATCCAATGAGGGTTCTTTAATAACAGAGAAGGGGTTAATCCTCTACTAAGACAATCCGCAATATTATGTTCACCTGCAATATGACACCATTTTGCAGTAGGAAGCTGTTCTTTAATATGTTGCACCCTATTTGCCACAAAAATATCCTTAAGATGAGTTGACTCTAACCACTGAATAACTGTTGTAGAGTCTGAAAACGCATAGATTTTAGAAATTAATACCCTTTTCGAATAGACGTTATGAACATGCCTTACAAGATCTGACAACAAAACTGCTGCACACAATTCTAATCTAGGAATTGACACTATCTTCATCGGTGCAACCTTGGACTTAGCACAAACAAATTTAACTTTTGGATCCCCGTTGGCCGATATAAACTTTAAATATACCACAGCTCCGTAACCTTCTTGACAAGCATCTCCGAATGCTAACAACGTAATTGGAATATCCGATTCTACTTCCAAACTCCGATATACTTAAAAATTTTCGAGTTCTGACCATTCATTCCGTACTTTATACCACTTGGACGCAACTAACTCCGGCGGACTCTCATCCCATCCGAGATTCAAACGCCATAACTCCTTAACCAACAATTTTAAATAAAGAATAAAAGGTGCAAGTAAACCAATTGGATCGTAACAACGACTTACTGCAGATAATATTGCCCGTTTTATACAAAGAGAATCCGGTAGCGCTAACTTAAATCCCAATGTATCTAATAAAGGATTCCATTGCAATCCCAAAATTTTGGTATCCGTTTCAAATACAACCGCCTTAGCCAACCGCTTATCTAATGGGATTTGATCAAGAAGAATTTCAGAATTAGTTGACCATTTTGTTAAATCGAAACCTCCTGCTTTAAACATTTTAATTGACTCGTCATACAACTGCTTTGCTTCTATCTCATTTCTAACACTCGAAACTAAATCATCCATATACAAATCTCTTAGTATAACTTCCGATGAGAAAGGATATTTTTATGACCCTCCTCTTCAACTAATTTTCGAATAGTCCTTAATGCTAAATATGGGGATGATTTTACCCCAAACGCCACTCTAGTGACTTCGTAAGTTTTGACTTCATCCGAAGATTCAAACCTCCATAACACTCTTTGGAACCTACAATGATCATCTATCAATTTTATCTGCCGGTACATCTGCCGAATATCCGCTGTCAAAGCGATCTTGAAGAGCCTGAAATTTATTATTAAAGAAAATATCTCAGATATTTTGGTCCGCTATACAACAAATCGTTTAAAGACACATCAGAATCGAAAGGACAACTAGCATCCAAAACCACTCTGACTGGGGTAGTGGTACTATCTGGTTTGTATACTGCATGATGGGGTATAAAATAACATGGAAACTGGTTATTTTTATTTATCACCAATCTCATATGGCATTGAGCGATGAAATCCCGCATAATTTCATTGTACGTTTTCCGAAGATCTGTAGATTTATTAAACTTTCGTTCCAAACCTATCAAACGAGACAATGCTACCCATTTAGAATCACCTAAACCCTTTGGAGAACCTTTAAAAGGAAATGCTACCGAAAACCTCCCCGAAGAATCCCTACTATATGTTTTTAAAAAAATACTATCACATTCCTTTTCCTAAGTTCTGGTAACAGTTTCTTAGGGACTTGTTCTAATTTCGAATATTTACTAACCAATTGTTCAATAGGTGTCCCATCTGAAAATGTAAACAGAACACGTCCTTGAGACAATCTTTTATCAACAGAAACGTTCTCCATAACTACGTATCCAAAAACAGTTTGAGTCGCCAAAGATGTACCATCTGAGCCAATCACTCCACCTGATTCCATTATTTCTCCAAATTGTTCGGCTCCAATTATACCATCAATCTCACTTGGTTGATGGCGGGGTTGGTTGTAGTTTAGCCATTGCTTTGTAGCTTAGATTGCTTGCTTGTTTGCTTGTCCGCTTGTAGGTAACTCTTTCTGCATGCCAATGGAGAAATGCAATCATCTAGTGTCTGCCTCCTCGTGGCACCGCTGGATACGTTAATATTGCTGCTCTATGAACAGCACTATTAACTAACTAAATGGCACTCCATCAATACCCCAAGCTAAGGTGTAAGGCAACGTGCTGAAGGCTGAATGGCCGCTGGGAAAGCGGTTTCGAACGTTCCTCTGAGGGCACCTGGCGAAACCCTCTTGTATCTAGCCTTGCCGGCGCATGCGGGGCTCTGCGTTGGTCGACTTTTATTTCCCTAGCTGTTCGTGGGATTTACATGGGCAAGAAAACGAAACTAAGCAAACCCCGGCGGGACTACACCGCCACTAAATCTGATCAAACGGAGCCTGCCATCCGAAGCGATCAACCTCCCTCAACCTCTCAAGTGAGACAACCTCACAAGAGAGAAGTGGGAGAACAAAAGAAAGAGGTGAAGGGAGAAGAGAAGAGGAGCACCATCGCTCTATCTTCTCCATCCCCCTCTCACCACTCATTGGCGAGGGAAGCTCCCCTCAAGAAAGAATCCAAACGGAAGCTACCTTCCCTACCTCCACTGGGACAACCTGGTGAAAGGGACGACCCACTGAGGCATGGACTCAGTGGGGCAGGGGTTCGGTGGTATCTTCGCTACCTCGTTCAGGGCATGACACCGGAGGAAGCGAAAAAGAAAGCTGTGGAGCACAAATCCCAGGGAGAGGGAAGCAAAACCAATCCTAAAGATCTGAAAAGAAAGCGGGACGGGAATAACACCACACCACCGCAAAGGAAAGAAAAGAAAAGGAAAGTGGCCGATACTTCCGCTTCGGGCAGTTATGCAACTGTCGTGAAGACGGAGCGGGTCGCGATCCTACCTAAGGGGTTCCCTGAGACCATCCTCAGTGCGAACGAACAAACCTTGGTGGAAGAAGCCCTAGTAGAAGAGATGTTCGCTGGATGGGAGCATAAGCTCCAATGCGGAGGCATCCACTTCCGGCCAGGAATGGTCTTGATCGACTGTGAAACCCCACAGTCAGCAGAATGGCTCAGGGCAAAAATCCCACACCTGAGCAACTGGAAGAGAGTGGAGTTGGAGGTATGTGCGGGAGACGACATCCTGAAAGCACATACAGCCACGCTCTTTCTCCCAAGAAGTCAAGAGAAGCCTGTAGAGAAGCTTCTACAGTTAATATAAGCGCATAATGTGGGGCTATCGACCACACTGTGGAAAATCGTCAGCCAAAAAGACGAGGGCAAAGGCCAGATCCTTAGGTTAGAAATAGATGACCTATCCTACCAACGGATCAAGGATAACGAAAGTACTTATCCACTATCGATTCGGGAAAATCCCCGTACACGGCCTTTAAAAGAAAGAAGAATTAAAGGAACTGGGAGAAACAACAGAACCAACTCCTAGTACTTCCAAAGATGAGACTGATGTGGAGAGCATAGAGAGCCTTAACCTCTCAAATCTCTGCGTAGACTCATCTGAGGATGTAGAAATTGATGAAGAAGTAGAAGAGGGGGATATGGAACGCACCCTCACCGATGGGGACAACACCCCCCATTAAAAAAGCGTAAAATGGCGGGCATCGACATCGCCCAAGTGAATGTCCATCACGCCAAGGGAGCCTCGGCTGTGATATCTAGGACATTCACTAAAGATCAATTAGGGATCGTACTGATCCAGGAACCGTGGGTCTATGGAAACCAGGTAAGAGGACTTGCATGTAAGGATGCAAGGGTAATTTATCACACTAGTGATGAAGTACCCAGAACATGCATAATGGTAAGACGAAATATTAAATATTCTTGTCTTTCAGAATTCATAACGCGTGATCTCGTTCCAATTCGATCATACCTGGAATTAGGGATGAGGCGGCAAGACATAGTAATAGCTTCTAGTTACTTTGCCGGAGATGGGCATGTACCACCCCCAGAATTATCGAGGCTAGTGGAGTACTGCCAGAGAAGACATCTGCCATTACTTCTTGGATGCGACGCCAACGCGCACAGCACTGTATGGGGAAGCAACGACACCAATCAAAGAGGTGAGCAACTTTTAGAATATATTTTTAATAAGAACCTTATTGTGCAAAATATTGGGAATACTCCAACATTTGTAACAAGGGCAAGAAGTGAGGTATTAGTGAGGTATTAGACATCACATTGAGCACACCGAGCATTAAAGATCTAGTTAAAAACTGGAGGGTATCGAGTAAACCATCTCTATCTGATCACAAGATAATTGTGTTTACGTTAGAGAGCGACATTCCTGAGATGATCCTCAGGAGGAATCATAGAAAAACAGACTGGGACAAATACAACACCATTCTAAAACAAAATTTAGCACGTATCCAGACAAAAAAGGGGCCGGGGCACCCACTTGCTCTGGAAAGCGATCTCGAAGAACTAAATGGGGCAATACTTGAGGCATATGAATCAAGCTGCCCCATTCAAAGAAATAGTAGAAACTAGTAGGGATGCTCCTTGGTGGAACCGTCATCTGTCAAACTTACGATCCGAAGTGCGAAAGCTCTATAATAGGGCCAAGCACAGCGGAGATTGTCAGAGCTACACCGAGGCGCTTACTACCTACAACAAAGAAATCAGGAAAGCTAAACGTAACAGCTTTAGAAAATTCTGCGAGGATATTAACTCTACACCTGCGGTAGCGAGACTGCACAGGGTACTGGCAAAAGGGAGAGTTGATACAGTTATGGCATTAGAGAAACCAAATGGAAGCTTCACGGAGAGTGAGGAGGAAAGAGCTCGCCTCTTACTCGAAACTCACTTTCCTGGAAGCACACCTTTTCTAATAAGGGACACAACTAAGGTAAGCAGACCCCCAAAAGAGGCCGCTGTAGTGGCCAAGCACATATGCAGCAGAAATCGGTTAAGGTGAGCTGTAAACACTTTTGAACCGTTTAAGTCTCCAGGTGTAAAAATATTTCCTGCCCTGCTTCAGCAGGCACAGGAGGAATTACTACCGCACATAATTCGGCTATCCCAGAGCAGTCTGGAGCTGGGATATATACCAGAAGCATGGAGAAGGGCCAGAGTCACCTTTATTCCAAAAGTAGGGAAAAAGGATACCACACATCCTAAATCTTTCCATCCAATCAGCCTCACATCTTTTGTATTAAAAACAATGGAGAAGGCTGTTGATAATTATATCAGAACAGAAGTCCTGGAGAGGGTGCCACTCCACCACAGCCAACACGCGTACCGAGCAGGAAGATCTACAGAAACTGCCCTGGTACAGTTGACTGATGTAATCCAGGATGCACTAAGAAACGGTCGTGTGTGCCTTCCTAGACATAGAAGGAGCTTTTGACAACACGCCACACGAATCTGTAAAAAGAGCACTTGCATACAGAGAAGTAGATAACATCACATCCAGATGGATGGATCAGCTGTTATCTACGAGAACTGCAGAGACACAGATAGGGCAGGACACCATCTCCATCTGCACAAGCAGAAGATGTCCACAAGAAGGAGTTCTATCCCTACTAATGTGGAGCCTAATCGTAGACGAAGTTCTATGCAGATTAACTGACCTCGGCATACCCTGTCAAGGTTATGCCGACGACATAGTCATATTTGCTAGTGGCAAGTTTAGTAATTTCCTGTGTGATATAGTAAATAAGGCCACGAAAGCCCTAATGGTATGCAGAAACATTGCGGGTAAACGATGGGGATGTAACCCAAACATACTGCGACGGATGTATACTGCAATAGTGAGACCAATCATCACTTACGGGGCTATAGCCTGGAGTAACAGAACTAGTTTAGTTACTACGAGAGCTAATGTCTCAAAAGTACAAAGACTAGCCTGTGTTTGCATTACTGGTGCAATGAGAACCTGTCCTACGGCCGCAATGGAGGTGATCTTAAACCTCACCCCTCTACATTTGATGATAGAGAATGTGGCAAAAAAGACACGATATAGAATGATCAGGAACGGAGTAATCAGACGAAAGTCTACTTGCTTCAGGACTAAAGATACCTGGGACATGTCCCAGGATGAAATGCAAAAGAAGTACAGTTTTGTGAAAAACTTCAAAACCACAGAGCTGGGCTGCAAGAAAGAATGGAGCCAAGAATCCATCGCGCTTGCAACCGAAAGACGTGCTATTCAGTGACATACGGACGGTTCCAAAACCATAAAAGGAACTGGAATAGGAGTGTATGGGCCGAGAACCAAGCACTCCGAAAGCTTGGGAAAATACCCAAGCATCTTCCAGGCGGAAATTCACGCCATCGAGAAGTGTATCCAGTTTAACATCGAGAGAACCTATCATAGACAAGAGATTATCATCATGTCCGATAGTCAAGCAGCCATCAAAGCGCTGAGTTCTTACGTAATCAGCTCAAAAATGGTCTGGAGATGCCTAGAACAATTGAATGAGCTAGGCGAGAAAAATAGAGTTACTCTCACTTGGGTCCCGGGACATAACGGGGTACAGGATAACGAGATTGCAAATAGTCTTGCAAGGAAAGGGGCTCAAACACCCTTTGTAGGACCTGAGCCGTTCTGCGGTGTCAGCAGTAACATAATATTAGGAGAGATTAAAAAAGAATTGGGTAGTAGAAGAACCGATAATTGGAACAATCTCTTGGGGCTGAGACAGGCCAAGATACTTCTGGGTGAATATAATCAAAAAAGATCGGAAGCCTGCATCTGCCTGAGCAAGAACAGGCTACGTATTGTAACAGGGATCCTTACCGGGCACTGCCGACTAAAAGGACACCTAAGTAAACTGAGAGTAGTAGAGGATAGTGAGTGCAGATTCTGTGAGAATGTGTAGCACTCCAGAATCCAAGGGCACTATATCTAGGAGGATACCAAATAGAAGAGGGAGACTTACCTAACTTGAAGCCACTTCAAATCCCACACTTCCTTGAGAAAATAGGATTGGAAGGGTCGCTATAGGCATTGAGACATTTCCTTAGTGCAGTGGCGACAGAAGGGGGCACAATAGATCTTTTAGGTCGCAGTGTATTAACACCCCATTATCAACATAACATAACACTTGGTTGATGATAGTTATCATCGGCCAACTGAATACCACGTAATTGAGAAAAAACACTTTCTTTGTTAACTTGAACTTTAGTTAATTTATCAGAAATTTTGTCTACTATGAGTGCTCGCAATGAATAAACTTTATTTTCGTCATACCGGAAACCTACTATTAAATTCGACATCCCCTTTACATGTTGATAATTATCCCCCAAACCTTCAACTGATGAATAAAATTGCGAAATCTTAATACCCAACCTTTTGCAAGCTTGTGTGGTAAACAAATGAATTTGACTTCCGCTATCAATAATAAACCTATCCTGACCACCTTTCACCGAACAATTAATAACATTAACCACAACCGTTGGTAATATTACTAAATTAGCCCCATTTTGTATCGATAAAGTTGTATAAATACATAAATTTTTACCATCATTTTCAACAGTAGGTAATTCTGAACCCTTATCTATTTTGGATATTTCTCCTAAATTGTTAACAATCTGAGGCTTTGCACCTGCTATTGTATTTGTTTTACCTACATGTAATAAGGTATGATGTTTATTAGAACACTCTGCGCATGTTCTATCAACCGTACAATCTCTAACCCCGTGATTAGAAGATAAACAATTATAACACCAATTGTTATCACGTACCGCTTCATACCTCTTAGTAGGACTTAAGCGCTTAAATTTTTCACACCTCGCTAAATAATGTCCTTTATTGTTGCAAAATTGACAAGAGCTAAATTTAGAAAATTTTGAATAATTATTACTAACCACAAATGACTTGGATTTAAATTTATTATCAAAATTAAGCTTACTAATAATTGGCTTCCTATTAGATAATATCTTAGACTATTCTTTAACAAAAGTAATCAATTCTTCATATTTGGGTATATCTGAACCTCTCTTTAACATATCAAAAGTTTTAATTATTTCTGGATCTAGCTTTGTTAAAGCAATATGTACTAAAATTAAATCATTTACTTTTAAATTTTTTAAAGCTTTAACCGCAGAATCAAATTTTTCTAAAAATAGTTCAAGATTTTTGGACGATTCACCCTGTAAACGTTTAAAATCCATAATTTGATCCAAGTAACTATTTGATAAAGATTTTTTATCTTGATATCTATCTACCAGAGCATTCCAAATAAATACTAATTAATAAACCTTATCAATATCAGACAAAGCTTTATTATCGTGAATTAAACTTTTGAAAATTGAATAAAAAGTTTCCCAGTCCCAAAGATCTCCAGAAAATTCGGGTATTTCAATCTTTGGAAGTCTAGGTAAACTATGACATGCATCACTCTCCCCCGTACCGGACCTGGAGGACGTATCAGTTGGCAATTTATCTGCAATTTCCTTAATATTACAATATAAGTCATCTATTGTTTGATAAATCGAAAAATTTGGAACAAACTCTTCATCAACTACTAAATTCTGTTCATTTTCCTGTTCTACCGTTTCTAATAACTTTTGTCGAGTTTCTTCTAAAGACCTATACAAAATTTCAAAAATTTTTCGATTAGTCGCATCGTTAACTTTTTTAGATAAATCATAAAGACGTTGCAGAGAACCAAATAAAGACTGTTTTTTGGCCGTTTTTGTAACGAATAAGTGACCTTTGTTCAAAACTATTTACCGATTAAATAGTAAAAAGAAACCGCTGAAAAAACTACTAGAGTTACCGAAAAAACCGAAATTCCGAAATTAACAATTAATTTATTATTACTTAATAGTCACTCAAAAAATAAACCGAATTCCCATATTATACGACAATCAACAATTATTATTATCCGAGCCGAAGAACCAAAAATGTTACGGAAAATTGCATTACGGAGTGAGGGTAGCCATATGTGAGTAGTAGGAATTAAGTGTAAGGGGTTAAAGAAAAGGTCCTTTATTTCTCACAAGTAATAATTTAAGATAGAACCACTACCACCTAAATAGTTTTTTAATAGGTACAAGGGGTGCACATTTTTGCCGAAGTCTTAATCCCTTTAGTTATTGGGTTTGTTTTAAAATGTTTTTATAAAAAAAGCATTAATACATTTTTTAAATAGAGTAGTATGAAACTGCTGAAAAGGGTTTAAGGATTACGAAATCTTAAACCAGTTTTTCTCAATACACAGTTAAGAAAATTTATTGTAATTAGATTTACTAAATATTCTTCCAGATTTAGATGAAGATTTCTGTTATGTCTTATAAACTATGTGACCTTATACCGGATCATGATCAGACAATATTTTTTGTTACATAACAACTTACGCAATTTGACTCAAAGTTTGTACAGAAATAATCTAATGCACTATTTTTGCGGGTAGGTTAGATTATGCGCAGTTAGATTATAACAATTAAGAAGATGTGGTGGTATTTGAGATATAATATTTTCTACACCTTTGAAAAATAAATTAATTCGGTAATTTGGTGATTGATATACCACAATTATAAATAAATTTAATGAATTACTATATGCAACTGAAAATTCATATTCCCTTTCAATAAGAAGTTTGAATTTGTTAATGTTAATTAAGATTATAAAAATCGTCTCTAACAAATAAGCAAGTGCTACCACACTCAAACGCGACCCGGCAAAATGTCGAAACTAAGGTATAATTATACACACAAATAGGCTCCTGAGATTCTAGCCAATGTTTAGAGATACTAAAGTACTTAAAAATAACTTTAATTCCTCCACCTTATTTCTTATTGACCGAATATTTAATGGATCAAACGACTTACCTGAAGGAAGTTCGATCCTAATTATGCGAGCATCCTTGTTAGTGGAAATAAAGATAACCATGTTATAAAATAAAAATTGTTTTTGCCGAGCATAAATTGAGGTAATTCGTGGGAGAATGAAAATACTAATAAAGGCTGAGCTCGTTGTGGAGTCGAAGTTTGAGCATTTCGTCAATGAAAATTTGTATATTGTTAGCTTCCATCTTGACATTTTCAACTTTAATTTTTGAGAAAGTCTATACCCGGTGGGCTGCAAGCATAACAAGTTTGGCTCTTAGCTGTTTTAAGTTTTTCAAGTGAAAGAAACTATTGAAGTATTTTAAAACTGTGTTTTGGTCTCAAGTTTGAATAAATACATTTTGACAAATAAGGATGACCCTTTTAGAAATTTCCTAATATACATTTTCTTTTATTATTCAGAATTTCTATAATGAAAGTTGGGGACTATTTATAATGAGAGCTAGGACAGAACTATGATTATAAGGAGTTCTAAATGAAGGTTTGCTGCAGTGAATAACTAGGTTTAATGTTGACATGTTCCGTAAAAAGCATTTATTTATTTATTTTTTTTTGTAAAATGGGATGGTTGAGTTTCCCATTTTGGTACAATCACTATTCCTTCTGCTTGGTCTTTCTAATTTTAGTACTTATACAAGAAATGCATCAGCTACGTAACAATCGAGTTATCGCATACTTTAGATAAAAACACTTTTTTATGATGAGTCATAGAGATTGTAAAGAATTTACCGTTGTATTACAATGTTTGAGACATTCATCACTAGATTAAGATGTAATTAGGAAATCATTAAGGTTATTTTCAAAAGCTTTAGTTGATGCACTACCGGTTTTAAAGCGTTTGCAAAAATGTATGGAGCAAATGGTCAAACTCAAATTCGTAAGTTAGTATTATTTTTTTTTAAGTACTTTCCAGGTTTTTTATCTATTGAGATGAGATTAGATTAGAGGCATTCTTTAACTTAATTTTTGACAAAATTGTCCTGTAACAAAATATTCTGGGCAGACCTGAGATCTTCCAGTTTGAAATGAAAGAATCTATATATTTGTTAAAGATGAATCTAGATGAATCATTCCATTATGTCTTAAAAAAATATGAGAACTAAACTAATTTTCTTTAGCAAGCAAACACCTGTTGCATTCTTTAGTACAAGTTTTTTTTTTTGTAATTGAAGTGTGTAGGTTAGTTTTTCTCTAAGAGGAAACATCCTTTTGTGAAAGCTCTTTTGTGTTTTAAAGATTAATTTAAAACATTTAACATATCTTAGGACCATCTTATCATTAGTTAAGTTAGCCCACATGTTTTACAAATTTATTCAGTCTACCAGCAATCTCTCTTACCTTTATTTCTTTCCCTAATAACTCCTCCCCTCTCTCTCTTTTTGAATACTTATTGGTTCGTCCTTTGGTTTTTGTATTTCTCCTGCTCTTTCTCTGGCCTGGTTTTCTTCAGTCGCAATTTAAAAGTAGGCGCCTGAAGTTTAAAGACTGAAATTATTGTTTGCTTTTAGTTGGTGCTTTTAAATTAAATGTATGCTAGTTTTTTCAAATGCTTTGTCTGACTTCCATATCTCTACAAGATTCTTTCCAAAATGAAAAAACCATCGATAGCTGCTTTTTCTATCATATTTTTCACATTTGTGTTTAAAGACAGATATATAAGGTGCCTACGATGCATATATTCTATGGTAGATGTCTGATATACTTTTGTTACATTTGCATTTGTTTTGATGCGTCTATTTCTGTTCCCTCCAAGCCTAGCTTACAGACGTTTAGCTAAACTTTCCATCACCTTTCAAGTTGGTATTGCAGCATATATAAATAGTTGTCGGTTTTATTTGATGATGTGACTAGTCACTAAACTTTTTGGTTTGGAGTTTAAGGTGGGGGACCCAAGTGAAAGTATTCCAGATATTGATTTCGCAAAGAAACTTTGATATTTTGCTATTCTTCAAACCGTCTTGCAAATATTTTCCCAACTTTTTACCATTTCTTCGTTGATTGGTTTTCCGAGAGAGATGTTGCTATTAGGATCCGCTCCCAGAATATCATGATACTGAATTTGATCCTTACTATTCGAACGTCTGTTCTGCTGAAGATGACGAGTTTAATGAATATACCTCTTAGATTCTGATTCTGAATCAAGAGCAGGATTTACCCATTTTATAAGCATAAGACCAAAGTTACCAGATATTTATCTATCTATAATGCAGAATTTACCTACATTCTGCTTCCAAAGTTTTTTGAAGTTTATATTTTAGGTAGCATTTTTCGCATTGCGGTTAGCAGGGTTAGCATCTTATAAGTATAAGATCAGATTTAACACATAAAGCAGCCTCCTTTGTACATTTTTTTGTTTATAATGCAGAATTTTCATATGAAATATTATATTTTGTGGTCAAAGTTCTGCGAAATTTACACATTAAGTAGAATTATCCGCGGTGCGGTTAGCTGGGCTAAGTATAAGATCAGAGTTAATATATAAAGTAGCCTTCTCTGTACATTTATATATAATATATAATATTTATTCATAACATACAGATTAATTTACAATTTACAATTTTTTTTTTCACAAAGATAGTATTAAGAATAAATATAAGGTTAGAGATAGTTTAAACTAACATAACAAAAGACAGATTAATTAATTTTAGCTCGTTAAAACCGATGTGGTCGTGCACGAGCAATAAAATTATTAACAAGTATGATTTCTTTAGATTTTATAAAAATATAGAAAATAATACTATACAATCTTGTAAAAATGTAACTAAAAGTTGAGAGTAAGTAAGCAGGTAATTAACTAATTATAAAAAGGGTAAAACGTGTGAGTAGTGGAAAGGTAAGTTTAACAACTGTATATTAATTTTATGTTTTTTTTTTTTTTTTTTTTTTTTTTTTTTATATCTATAATATATTAATTACTTTTTTGGTCAATAATAGCAAGAAAGTCCTGTCTGTTTGAATTTAACACAAATTTTTTAAAGATGCTTTTAATCATATTTAATGAATTAATGGTTGTTATATAAATTTTATACATATTGGGCAAGTAATTAAATATCTTAGAAGATAGATATAGAATATTTCTTTGTCCATTTGTTTTTTTACTTATATCAGTAGCTACGAAATTTTTATTTTTTAACCGAGTAGAGTAGTTGTGTTCTATATTTCGTAATATATTTTTATTTTTATAGATGTTCAATATAATAGAATAAACATATAGTTGTCTGATATCCATGACCCTACTCTCCAAAAATAGTAAGTCAGAGGGATGGTCCATTTTTTTATTGTATATGATTTTTAAAATTTTTCTTTGAAGTACTTCTATATTTTTTAGGTGTGTTTGTAAAATACCACCCCATCCAAGAATCCCGTAATTTAATCTTGACTCTACGAGTGAGTAATAGAATATTTTTAGTTGGTTAATTTCTAGTATTGATTTTAGATATTTAAACTTTGAAAGTAGCAATCGTAAACACCTCGCAATGTCTCCAACGTGTGCATCCCATTTCAAGTGAGAATCGATTTTAATACCTAAGTATTTTATTTCTTGGGTGTATTTTATAATAATATTTTGCAAGCTAGGAATATTAATTTCGTTATATGGTGGCAAAGAATTTTTATAACTACTAAAAGGCATAAAATAGGTTTTGTCAAAATTAATTGTTAGTTTTTTATGTCTAAACCAATCGATAATTTTTGAAAAATCTGACTCTATTTTTGTTTTTAAATTCTCCCATGTGTCACTGCTGTATATGACAGCAGTATCATCAGCAAAACTGATTATTTTGCCCTCTACTTCAACATCGAAAAGACCATTAATATATACACTGAATAAAAGTGGACCCAATACGGTGCCCTGAGGGACACCATAAGTTGTGGTGTGAAATTGGCTGACAACATCATTAAATTTTACCTGTTGCTGCCTGTCCTTTAAATAATCCTTGAGAAGATCATGTGCTGGGCCACGTATTCCTGCATCCTTCAAAGCATCCACTAGCTGTTCATGTGAAACAGTATCAAACGCCTTGGCTAGATCCAGAAATACGCAGATACTTGGTTTACTGTCGTCAACTAACCGATAGACTGTATTTGTTAATTCCACTATTGCGTCGCTGGTAGATAAACCTTCTTGGAACCCATACTGACATTTTGAAATATAGTTATGTTTTTTAAAAAATGTAATCAATCTTTGTTTTATGGTTTTTTCAAATATTTTTGTTAAATTTGTTATTAAAGAGATTGGTCTGTAGTTTGACATATTGCTTTTATCGCCTTTTTTATGTAATGGCAAGATAGTGGTCTTTTTGAACTGATTGGGACATTTTCCCACATGAAATATAGAGTTTATAAGATGAACTATTTGTGGTATTATTTCATATTTAATATTTTTTTAAATCTCAGCCTTTATGCCATCTACGCCTGGTGCTTTATTATTTTTAAGTGAATCTATTATGCTTCCGATTTCGTTTTCAGTGGTGTCAGATAAAAATATAGAATTTACATTGTTTTTATTTTTTGGGGGTGTTGTTTGTGGTTTCGAAATTTTATCAGCATAATTTTTACCAATATTACTAAAGTGTTCAATAAAAAGTTCCGCTATGTCATATTTGTCTACTGAGCGGCAGCTGCCATTATGAGTTTGTAATTCTGTTACTATTTTTTGAGAGTTTTTTTCATTTGACTTATTATTAACAATATTCCATAAATTTTTAGAGTGATTTTTATTTTTCGTAATTTCATTTCTGTAATAATTTTTTTTTGCTGCTTTTATTAGGGTTTTTAAATTTTCTCTATAATTAAAATAATTGGTTTTCTTTAATATTTCATCGGGATCTTTTAAATATTCTTTATATAATTTATTTTTTTTATTTACTGAATTTACCAAACCATTGGTCATCCATTTTTGTCTTTTTTGTTCTGATTTTTTTATTTTTATTAATTGAGTGTTCTGTTCTACTAATTTTTTAAGGGTATTAATAAATATATCACATTTTTTATTTATGTCTTCAGAGTTATAGTAACTATTCCAATTATTATTTTGAAGATCATTTTTTAGATTTTTATAATTAATGACTTTTTTATTGAGATCTTTAGTGTTAAAGCAATTTACTGGTTTTAGTGGGATATGTAGTATTATAGCTTTATGGTCTGACACACAACTTTCAAATGTTGCTGCTAGGATATTTTGTTTTACATTATTAAAGTTACTTTTTAAAAAAATGTGATCAATGCAGCTTTTCGAGTTTCCTTTTATTCTAGTGTATTTATTTATTAACGATTCGAAATTAAATTCATACAATATATTTAGATACTCAAAGGCGGGTTCTAAAATATTTCCCTTAATATTTAGATTAATATCTCCCAGAAATATATGTTGTTGTATATTTAATGTATGTTTTTGTTCAAGGTAGTGGCGTAGTTCAAAAATGAATTCATTACTATCAGTGGATGGAGACCGATACATACATGTTATTAATATTTCTTTTTTGTTCTCACAAGTTATATATATTTCTACTACTGAAAATTGTCCTATTTTTTCTATTTGAGATCTATATTTGTATTTATTTTTTAAGAAAACCACTACTCCATCGTTTCTATTTAAATTACCATAGTTATATATAAGTTGATAGCCCGGCTTTTCGAAATATTCTATATCATTTCTAATAAATGTTTCGGTTAAAACAATCATATCAAAATTTTGTTTTAATTGAGATAATGAAATATTAAATTCATCCAAATTCTTTTTCATACTGCAAATGTTTTGATGTATTATAGTGAATAAATTTTTTTCCCCTTTTAGGGCATTGTTTAAATCATTGACATTTAAAAATTCTAAAGTATCATACATCTCACACGTAACATCCCTTAAAAACTGATCCATTTTCTACAATTTATTTATAACTAAAAAGAGTCGTTGTAAGATAATTATTAACTAACAGAAATTTTTAAGACTATTATAAATTCTAATAAAATTATAGTAAGTAACCTATATCTACTAATTTTTTACTAAATAATACCTTAAAAACGATAAAAATAATAATACATAAAAAAAATTCTTCAGATAAGTAGGTAATTGGTTTTATATTGATGTCGATATTGAATATAGTAAGGTGTTGACAAATTGCACAAGTGACCTATATAGGTATGAATTAAGTTAATCTTATTTGAATTTATTTTTTGTTTGGTGTATTCTGGCTATTTTGTCTTGTAATTCTTTTATATTCATTTCCTTTTCCTTCTGTGTCTTTTTTTATGAAACTTAGTATTTCCTTTACAAAATTCTCTTCGGAAACACTGTTTAGATCCACAGCAGAAAATACTTTGTCTTTAATGTGCAGTCTACTTTTTTTATACTTGCGTTTAAGTTGTTTTTTCTTGCCAAGATCAGATGTTTGTGTAGAATTTTTCTGTCCTTATATTCTTCTGGGGTGTAGTCTCTGGATATCACAATGGAACTTCCCTTCAGTTTGTGTGCATTTTCAAAAATGGTAGTTAACTGTTTATAGTTAATCAGTTCGACGATAAGGGGTCTAATTTTTTGGTCGTTTTCTAACTTCCCTATTCTGTAAATATCTCTTATGTCTTCAAATCTGCAATCTACTTCGCACTTACTGTTTATGGTACTCAGAAAGTTTTGGATATCTTCAATTTCAGTTTCATTTTCTTCTAATCCATACACAACGAGGTTGTATTTTTTCGCTTTCCGTTCAATATTTTGCAATTTTTCCTTTAGGTTGGTTACTTCTATTTTTAATTCGTTATTTTCTTCTTTTATCTCTCTAATTTGTTTTTCTAAATCTATCCTTATTTTCGTTACTTCTTTTTTAATTTCGTTGTTTTGTTTTTTTATTTCATCATTTTATTTTGTAATATTATGCAGAATTTAAACATTAAAATTTACACATTAGGTCCAGTTAGCCGAGTTAGTATCTTCTTGACCAAAGTTTTACAAACTTTACACATGAGAAGGCATTTTTCGCGTTACAATTAGCAAATTTTGCAGTTTATAAGTATAAGATAATAATAATAATAATAATAATACTCTCTCTAATTCACCCCCTTACGAGTGAATTTTAACCCCAAAAGCTGAGCTTGTCCGGGGAAAGGGACGGCTATTATTATTATTTGCCGTGGCGCTCCGGGGCGACTTAAAGATGATTGATGGTGCCATTTGACTTACAGGTGAGGAAAACCCGGAAAACCTCACCCACCATCATCGGAGTTAATACATAAAGTAGCCTTCTCTGTAGATTTATTTGACTTAAGTGCAGAACTTACACATAAAATAGTATCTTCTCAACCAAAGTTTTACAAAATTTACACATTAAGTAGCATTTTTCGAGTTGCAGTAAGTCAAGTTTGCAGTTTATAAGTATGAGATCAGAGTAGCCTTCTTTGTACATTTATTTGGCTTAAATAAGTTATACATAAAAAAGTATCTTATCGACAAAAGTTTTACAAAATTTACACATTTAGTAGCATTTTTCGCATTGCAGTTAGCTGGACTTGAATAATGTAAGTATTAGATCAGAGTTAACACATAAAATAGCCTCCTCTGTACAGTTGTTTGTTATTTGCAGAATTTACACATAAAGTAGTATCTTCCGCCACAAAAGTTTTGCGAAATTTGCACATAAAGTCGCATTTTTCGCTCTGCGTAAGGCTTATATGAATGATGTATCTTCTGCATATTTATATGTCGTCTAAATTCGGAAATTTATAGTAAAGCAGTATCTTCTGGAAGCTAAAAATCAATTAAATTATG
Organism: Psylliodes chrysocephalus; assembly: GCA_927349885.1. Taxonomy (NCBI): domain Eukaryota; kingdom Metazoa; phylum Arthropoda; class Insecta; order Coleoptera; family Chrysomelidae; genus Psylliodes; species Psylliodes chrysocephalus. The sequence goes on along the minus strand of OV651813.1, from coordinate 65,840,989 downwards.
AAGAAAATTATTCTTCAACCTGTACTAGTATAAGATCAGAGTTAACACATAAAGAAGCCTCCTATGTACATGTCTTTGTCTACAATGCAAAATTTACACATAAAGTAGTATCTGCCATCATCAAAGTTTTCCGAAATTTGCACATTAAGTAGCATTTTTCGTTTTGCAGACGGATTTTATGAATGACTGCACCATTAACACATAAAGTAGTATCTTCTGTATATTTATTTGTCGTCTAAATGCAGAAATTTACACATAAAGTAGTATCTTCTGCAAGCTAAAAATCAGTTAGATAAAAAGAAAAACATTATTTTCCCACCTGTGGTCTGAATTCCTTCATTTCTTTTTTAATTTATGGTATTTTTGAGACGATTTTCGTTTTAGATAGTTTTTATCCATGTTTTTATAATCGCTGGAATGTGGTCCGGTTTAAACCATGTGAATTACGCGACACAACTATTGGTAATGAGTAATCTAGGCAGGCAGCGATAGAGAGTAACGTAAAATTTTTAATCTGAACATGTGGGTCAGCAACGTAACATAGGTATACTACATGGTTATCTTTATTTCCACTAACAAGGATGTGAAGCATAATGTAAATTATCAAACTAAATTTTGTTGTTAATGTGGAATTTCTAAAAAAGAATTAGATTTTTTCCAGCACTTGGATAATATTATCGTCATTATCCACATAACTAAAATTTTTATCAACAATTAAGCTATCCATATACATTGGTTTTATATCCGAATTTGTAAATTTGAAGTAAATCAGATTCAAGCTCCACGTCTGCGTAAACAACTCCTAATCTCAATTATTTCAGCTTCTCAATTCTTTTTTTATTTTCATATTTCCAAAATTGCATTTCAGTTTTTCGGATTTGAATCGATTTTTCTTACTTCACTTTTTTCTTCAAACTTTACAAAAATGTTTTAAAAAGGCTATTAAAAAAATTGTTATAGCTCATTGTTACAGTTATTCAGTTATAATGTTTTTAGTATTTTTTTTTCAACTTTTTATACATTTTTGGTATATCTTTCTCTTAACACATAGTGCATTGTAGAATGATTGAATTACCTTGTTTAAAAAGAAGCGTAATCTCGATGCCATTCATTTGTTTATTTTATTCAGTCACACACAGCTTCATTTTTATCTTATAAATTAAATAAAATAAAACGTGCAATTGTTATAAATTAAAGTTCTTTCCTATCTTATTCAATTTCCATAATAAGTATTGGAAACAAAATCTGATAAATCTCGAATAAGTATTCTGTATTACAATAAAAATAAACGTATGTACGTGACATTGTGAGTGGTCACACAATAAACCGATACAACAGTTAAGTTTCATATGACTATCCCCTGCGTAAAAATGATATTATTCACTATTCACAGTCACCATTACCTTCTTCCTACAACATATCTCGTAATTATACAGTTATGTTATTGAAACCCCATTAAAAACGTCATAACATTTTTAAATATATTTTGTAAGACGCAAAAGTAAAGGTATTAAAATAATATTTGAAAACTACAGTGAATTTTCTTCCTGTTGTAGGCGTTATTTCAATCTGGCGTCGTTGTTTCAACCTACATTCGTATTTTACAATTGCATAAAAATGAAACAGGAAGTGTCCTGACAAGTACCTACGTAGTTAGATTGTTAAAAAACAGCTAGTAGTACCCTACGTAGTTGGTTACAAGAACAATATTCCGATTATAGTTTGATCAGTAAGTACCTAACTAATAAATCTTTGCTAAAAGAAAGTTGTGAATCAGTGTTAGTAGGTATGGGTTGAAATAGAATACCCACATAAAAAGAGAAATTATTTTTATGAGTTATTTTAATACCTATGAATTCCTTAAAAGGGGCCTAAGCATTAATTTTGTTATATTTATTTAACATTTACAAATGTTGTATCTTGACAAATCCGTTGAATAATATTGAATAATTGACTTTCTACTGGATTGTCTGCTATTATTTCTAGTTTGGCGCTTTTTATTTGCGAAAATTCTGCATTTACGAAATCAGGCGCTTAGTGTAGTAATGTTTTCCCTTTTCAGTAATTTAAAGCCATGATTAATCGAATTAAATTACGGGTTTTTAGCTTACATTAAATTGTAATTAGATGAAACAAAATGGATTCTATGTATTTTGAGGTGATCTTTTCGAAAAAAGGCAAAACAAAATTTGCTGTTTTTTGAAAGTGCCGAAATTTTGGATTTTGTCAATTTTGCGCAGGTGCATGTTGGAAATAAATCAATATTTTTAAAACGCAGTTTACGACATTTAAAAGCTTAGGAGAAATGGTAATTTTCATGCCTCTCGGGAAATTTTGAATCGATGCACCATTCTCGCGGTATGGACGATTGAAAGTTGTTTAGTATTTTGAGGCGGCGAAGGTCGAAAAATTGAATTTGTTAAATGTTCAACCACTAAATTCTTCATAACTTTAATAAAAATTAAGCTATTTAAAAAAACAAAAATGCATTTTGAACTTAAAGGATGTGACTATTGATTCCCATAAGGGGGCAAGAGAAATTCTAAAATTGGGCATATGGCGGAAGGGCAAAGTGTACCGCGGGCATAATTTCATTGTTTGCCTATAACGGCCAAACTATTTGGATTTTTTTTAAGCCACTTACAGAGCTTACGTTTGAATGTGAAATATTATGTGTGTGTGAATTTCACCAAAAAATAATTGGCGAAGATATCAAACAATTAAACAAATTTTTTCCCTAAAAAAAAAGTTTGAAGTGGCACAAAAATGCCAAAAATGCACCCAATGGCTCAAAACTTTTTTTTTTGAGTACTTTATTGTGTTTAGAATACGATTACATTACGGAAAATTCTGCAAAAATATTTTATCTATCTTTTTAACCACTGTTCATTGAGTGACGACCAAAAAAACACGGTTTTTGAGAAAAGTTGCATAAAATTGATGATTTTAAGTTTTTTGGTCTGAAAATTGAGCACACCCAAATTTCATGTCTTCTGAATGTGTATATAAAGTTTTAAGTGTGTATGTTTCTTCTAAGTTGTAGAATTCTCCCGATAAAAGTCCCATTACACGCGCTCCGCGGGATCCAAAACTCGTGTATACACTGCATTTCTGTAATTTGATTTTTTTGCCATTTCCAGTTTTAAATTTTTTACATACCTAAATTTATTAGGCTTAAAATTTATTAAATTGTATTTTACTGACTTGTTATAAGACGTTTCTTGAGTTTTGTGCAAAATATAGAATTACCGCAAAATTAGCCGCACGTCACATCAAGGATAGCCATGGTCTCGGCATTCGCTATTCGACAAGTTTAAACTTCAAACGGTCATATTATTACAAATTGAATCGCTTGATAATCTTCATCGGCATAGATTTTTAATAACCGTGTTCAACAAGCTCTGTGTACACGTGGTTTTTCGGACTTCTTCAGCAATTTATTGAGTAAGTACGTTCCCAAATTAAGAAAATTCTATCACAGTGCTATAATTTTTTTGTTTTCAGATTGCAATGGCTGGCCTGTGTTTATTATGTCATCAGACACTTACAGAGGGTGAACTTACCCCAATTAGACCGACAGGATTAAAAGGTCTGCAGACGGTCAGCAAAGAAAGGGGGTATGATTTTTTCAGATCTTTAGAATCAGGTTTTATATTGCATGAGAGGTGTCGCAAACATTACGTAGCTCGACGTTGCGGAAAAGAGTTTATTTATAAAACCTGAGATAGGCATAAAAGGGCCGCGATTGACAATGCCAAACAAAAAGGAGGATGGAGCATCAACCGAGAAGAAAACAAAAAGGAGCGACTCTTTTGATTTTGAGACTTTATGTTTCATTTGCACGCAGTATATTGACATGACTTCTGTATATATTGTTCCAAGAGCGTTGTTGGAACAAACCTTTAATACAAATCTTGATTAATTTTTCGTATATAAATATGACATAAATCAAAATTAATTTGTCACTTTGACGTCGTTAAAAAGAGTGTATCGTTTTTTACAACTCTTACTTTTATATGACAAATATTATTTCACCGTGGACCCATCGTTTCTATATGACAATAGCAAACATTTTTTCAGTCTCTTTTATTAGACGCTTTAGAACGTCATTAGTTTCATATAAATGAATCGATTTGGTGATGTTACAGTTGGTGAAATTAAAGAAAATATATATAATACTATACCTAATATAACAATAACAATGTAGGCGGTTTGTCATTTTGTTTGGTATGTAACTAATTATTGTTGAAAGAGGCTGTAGTATCTAAAATTAGCAAGATCGAAGCTTCAATTTGAAAAAAAATATGTGACATTTATTATAAGAAATATGCCCACAAAATAATAAAACTCCGGACAAAATAATAAAAATCCGGACTCAATAAATAATGACATTTCATTTTTTATTTCGTCTATAATTACAATTCATTTGTTAATTTAAATAAAACTATATGCAATTCATTTAATTACGAGTATTAAAGCAACAAAAATAAAAGAATAGGTGGTCTTGGGATTCGCGTTCTTGCCTTCCATGCAGAGGATTGGGGCTCGATTTTTGGATGGGGAAAAATTAAATTAACTTTTTTTTTCGTTTATTTTGTTTTAAAAATTATTAAAAGTCATAAATTATTTTAAAATTAGTTATTTTGTTTTAATAACCTAAAATATATTTTTTCTTTGTAAATTTTCGTTAGTGGGTAGTACAAAAAATATACTGTACAACTCGAGTGGATTATCCACATCGCACTCAGACCAGTTATCTCTGGTTAAACCCTAATACCAAGAAAAATTAAACAATTCGTAACATTAATATGTACTTGAATAAAAGTGAATAGTAGGTACAGTTCATCAAATTTCTAGAGGTGTTCGACGCCCAGACAGAGAACGCGCTACGTGTGACTAAGATAGCTATTGTACAGTCTGCTAAACAAGTTATTTTAAATAGTTTTTAATATTTTTAGGTAATTAAATTTTAAAAGTGTGGAATAGTTTAGGGATTAAATTGGTCTGATTGGACTTTCTTAGAACGTTTTTAAAAGCAGCTAAAGATAGTATGTAGAATTGAAAATAATTATTATGCCATAAAAGGTGTTTTGGCATTCCTTCAACCTTTTGAAATTGAGTCAGAAAATATAAATTTTATAGGATAGCGGAAAATACCTATAATTTTTTTGTAGGCCTTTGTAAATCGTGTAAATCGTGGAAATAGTTTATATTTTATTTCTACCTTATTAAGGAAAATGGTACCTATTATTAATAACGGTTGTTTCTGAAACATTACTAAAATTTTCGAAATTTTGTTTTTCTACAAAATAATAAACTATAATATTTAGAAAAAAATTTATTTCTCTTATAATTTTATAAAAAATAACGGGAATATTTACATTTCTTGATCTATTAAACAAAACGATAAATTATCTCGACGAATGACACCATGTTCTAGTACGGAAGCTAGCTTTACATTTTTGTTGGTGGTTTCATGGGTTTCATATCAATTTTTTGTAATTGTAGTTTACACGTACATATACCTCTTAACACTTGTTTGCTTTATTAAAAAAGTGTGTTGTTGTGATTTACGTCGAAATAAGTCAAAAACAACTTGAAACTCCATATAAAATCAAAAAGGAGAAACGGAAAAAATTGAGCCTGTAAATGAACACAACTCAGAAACAAAAATAGCTATCTAATAATAAAAAAATAAAATTTGATTCTTGTGCATCTTCGTTGTAAAAATAGAAAATACTTTTTTTGATCTTAGGTACAGATATCATTTTAATGATCTTCCGAAAAACTTTCTTCAGTTTCCATATCAGATTCAAAATCAGTCTCACTGTCACTGTTTAAGTTAATTATAAATCTATCAGTTGCCTCATCCAAAGTAACTTCTCTGTCATAAAATTTCGTAAAATACTTCGCCAAAATCACAACACAAGGGAGGGAGTCACTGTCAAAAACTTTAATTGAGTGTGCTGAGAAGGGGTACCTGGTTTACCAAGAAGCTGCCAACCGTTTGTTAGATGCTCGTTTGGATCAAGAAATTCTGAAATATCATCACAGATGTTTCCTTCAATGCAACCGGTACAGGACAGGTGTTCTTCCGGAGAAAATCATATGGGAAAAAAGTTTAAAAAAAACTACGCTTCCCAAAAAATTATTTTTTTTGAGAGCCAACAAAAAAAAACGCAACTTCTCTCATGAGCACATATGTCTAACATTTATAATTTCGCCAAAAATTCATCGCAAATTTCATGTCCATGGTTCTGATCAAAGAAACGAAAAAACAACTTTTTGGTAAAAGCACTTCTGGCGGCAAGAAATTCGTCATTAAAACTACTTGTGCAATGAATTTCCGAACTATTTTTGCCTCCTCTTTCGATTGGTGCATTTATTTTTACTATCGGAATGATACTTGCCCAGATAATTAGCATTTTTACCATGGAAAATTCCAAAAAACCCGGTTTTTCCTAATTTAAAAAAAAATTAACAACAGCTACATCTTTTTTTGTTTTTTTTTTTTTCGGAAAGATCACATCAAAAATACATAAGGTCCACTTTGTTTCATCCAATTACAAATTAATGTAAGCTCGAAGGGGCTTTTTTCGTTATTTCATTGGACTAGATATACCATTTACAATTATTTTACATTAAGCTAAACTATGAAAGTTTGAGATATTTTACTGCACATTTATTTTATTGGTTATGTGCATCTGACATTCCTCTTTGTATTATTTATTGCTGTTTTAGTTCTGTTGACATTATTTTTAGCGAAATTGTGAATATGCTTTCTTTATGCGTGTTTACCTAATAAGCCCATATTATAATGTATTAGCACTTGAGACAGAAAAATGCCTGCGCGACGCGTAGCGTTTGCGACAATCTGTCGAAAGCGGCAACGAACTTTTCGCTCAAAATGCACACAAGATTTTTTTCTACGATCAGAATGTTTTAAGAAATATATATAAAAACTGAAATTTTTTTAATGTGTTGCCTATATCTACGTTAACCCTAGAACAGCATCGTACGTAAAATTTACGAGTTTAAGGTCTATGCCCACTACACCGGATCATACTATGACCGTGACCGTACCGGCATAGGCAGAAAAATATTCTTTGTACAGACTTAAATGAGACAATGCCCACTAGACCGGCCCGGCATCGACCACACCATCCTCATTTGAATCTATACAAACAAAAAATCAGGTCCGGGCACGGTCATAGTATGGTACGGTATAGTGGGCATAGACCTTTAAGGTCTATGCCCACTATACCGTACCATACTATGACCGTGCCCGGACCTGATTTTTTTTTGTATAGATTCAAATGAGGATGGTGTGGTCGATGCCGGGCCGGTCTAGTGGGCATTGTCTCATTTAAATCTATACAAAGAATATTTTTCTGCCTATGCCGGTACGGTCACGGTCATAGTATGATCCGGTGTAGTGGGCATAGACCTTTAAGCTCAACTATTTGCATTCAGTAGGACTAGGCGCATGCGGTTTATTTTGACCTCCCATCTATGCTTGCCTGAATATCTTAGGCTACAGTAAAGTGCAACTGGGTACGTCACCCGTGATTGGTCAGAAGATTTATACATTTGGCGGGTGATTCGAATTAGAATTTTTGTAGTTAGATTTTTCATTGATAAAATGAATAATACTTAATCTGTTTTCAAATAGTTAATAAGAAAGAAAGAACGAACGAAACTATAAGTAATAATTTAATATTTTTTAGACATAATTCTTGATTACCGGAAGAATGATTTTCTTTCTCTAAATTTATCCATTTCACTGTATTTAAGTTGGAACATCGTTTCAAAGGATATTTAGGCGAAATAATAATCTGTGGATAATAGTGAAACATTTATTGCAAATAGGTTGAACTTTTCAGTTCGTCTTTGACCTCACATATTGGGCAAATAATACAGCTTTTCCTTGTATCCTGCGGCGCAATTTTGTGTATACGTTTTTCTGTGGCGGTTTAGTACATAGACATCATATGCTGCGTTTGAGAATCCACATCGGATGCATCTGAGATGTAAAAAATCTTTGATCACGTGATTCATTATACGTAAATGTAATGGGACAGATGTGTCCGATGTGAATAAAAAAACGCTCGAGAGGTAAAAAATGCATCCGATGTGGATTCTCAAACGCAGCAATATTATCTAAGATAGACTCGCCCTACACACTGTATACCCAATACACCTTCTGTCCGCATGTTTTACTAGACGGGGAAAGCGGAATCGTACGTCGCACATTGACGTAGTGTTTCGGGAGGGTTTACATATATTTTTAGTAAAAATTATTTAATGACCAAATCAATAATCTATGGGTCTTTAGAATCAAAGCTAAATTTAAAGAAAACATATTCAATTTATACAGGACATTCAAAAAGTCATTTTATATTTTTTCTTATAGATTAAAATAGTAGGTAGCTCAAAGTGGAAGAACATTTTTGTTAGTATTTTATTATATATTTTTTTTTAAATACATGAAGAGCAAAGAGCAAGTAAAAATATAAAGCCATTTATTATTATTTTTACATGGGTACTGTTTGAAAACCTTTATTACAGGTCGAAAAAAGAATAATTATATTGCCGGACTACTTTTTTTTATAAAATAAAAAGCTATTAAAAACAGAACAATTTTATTTCAGATACATAAATATATAAATATGATCTTTCTATTACATACCATTTGGGTTGCATGTCACGACACCTATTTTTAGAATTATTTGTGTAATGATATAATAACTCATTTAGGACAATAATCAGCAATGATTTTATAATATCTGGACAAGGCTAAAACACATTAGCTTAAGATTACCAAGAGATACTTTATTTCTAATTTGTCCGAATAGAAAAAACACTAAAGGAAGCTTCTTTTGTGACATTTCGAATGTCATTTTACTATCATGATTACTCCTACAAACACTCTTGGTGAAGAATCTGCTCAATAGATTTATTTAGTGTTATAAGATAACTGATATTTTGTAATGCATATTTTGGAATAAAAGACAAAATAGCTATTTGTGTATTAAGAACAGAAAGTAGCACCTTTGACAGTTGAGACAGAAAGTCTGTCGATGAGAAAAGATTTATTTTATATTTATTCAAAAAGGAGGAAAAATACAATATCAAAACTGTTATCTCAGTTATGTAATTTTCATTTTCAGTATTTGTGTTTTTCCAACTGACCATATCAACTGACCATTATTTTGTAATTGAGATGAAAAGCCGTACGAGTCGCAGATACGTACGGTTTTTCACCTAATTTCACGGGTATAATCAGCTGTACTACATTAACAGCTAGGTATCTAGCACGGTTTTTAAGCTCAATGCGCTAGTTCAGTGTGATGTCATTTTGGTTCGACTGACATTTAATTCTAACCAAACTTTTAACAAAAACATCAATAAATTTAACATATACGTTTTTACTATTTTTATTTTATTTCAAAATATTGTTTACAGGTCATAAAAAATAGTTTAAAGGTATATAATTGGTAACTAAACGATTGTATATTTGATACATGCTATCTACTTACTTTAGGAATATATTTATAAAAGTGAAAAAAACGATATAATTTAGGTAAACAAAACGAACAAAACGCATTCCAAAAATCTACTGTCACTTTAATTGTCAGTGGAACCATAATTACATCATCACTGAAATAGTGCATCGATCATTGCGTTCGGTCTGCCAAGTTCCTTTAACTCCTTTAACACTTTTAACTCCAAACGACCCTTTTAGCGTTCGGTTTAGTCCGATTAGTGACGGTTTAACACGCTTAAATGTCATTGAAAAGCACCCTAAAATTTGTCCCGCTCCAGCCCCTGACTATCCGAACTCGCCTAATGAAGAGACAAATTTTAAACGAAATGGCTTATTTTGAAATGTCAAATTTGAGACTTGTACGGTTTTCGAACTCACTGGTTCAATTGCAGAACACTGTTTGCAGTGAATCTTTTTCTTTAAGGATTTTACTATAAAACCAGAAATATAAGCAACTACATCCTGAATGTATTCGCTCAGAAAATATATAGATAGGTAATCATGGTCACGAAGCTCATTTGTAAATTCCAAATTTTCTTTAGTGTCTGATTCGTAACATTTTAAATTTAACGCAATTTGGCTACTAGTGTTGCTACAATCGAAGATGCTGGTGCCATCTAAAGCAATTGCATTGGCAGTTTTATTTGACTTTACTTCATTATGAATTAATAATTTTTTATAACAATTTTGAAACAATCTCCATGTGAGATTGTTATTGAAGCATCCGTTACGAACTGCACTAAAAAAGTATTTTTTTTTCTTCATTTTTCGCCTCTTCAACTACCTCTCCCAAAATTCTGTAAAATGTGATGATTACTGTATAATTTTAGAGCTTACATATAATAAAAATACCCATAATAAATACTGTACTTACTTGATAGGTACAGCATTATGTTTTAAGATGTGTCTACCACTTAAATTTTCATAAATATCTGCCATACAAAAATGGTCAGAACATATACTAAGGCTTCTTTCATTTTCATAATGTTTTCCTCCACCAAGCATAGATTTTGCAGCCAAATTCTACGTTGAATAATTTCTCTAGGAAACCTGATCAGAAAATATAGAACATTATTATTTAAATAAACAATGCTAGTGCTAAATGCCTTTACACTGTTAAATAAATTAAGCCTTATTCCCTGTATATGCCTACGTCTATGCTAACATAATCTTATTTATGAAATGACCGAATAACATTCTTATTCTGCGTATTTCGGCACACTATTTATTTCCTCCCCATCGTAAAAGTCCTTAATAAAAAGTTCAGGGTTTAAATTATTCTTGAAAACTACAAAAAACCACAAAAATCACAATAAAACTTGATCTGTCACTTTGACAACATCAGCAAAATGTCTTAGGTTGCCAAAGTTAAATGATTTATACCAAAATGTTTAATATTCCCATATGATACACATGTAAAAATAGATACTTAAAAGTCTTAAGTGATTGCAATTAATAAAAAACTCATATTGATGCTTTCAATTCTTTATTTCCTTTTTTTATTAGATTGTATTAAAGGTAATAGTAACTTTTTAAATAAACATTTAATGTTTGATATTTGATGAAAGAGATCTGACAACATAAGAAGAGCGTAATTTAACACAACCAAACTTTTTCGAACAAAGCTCAAAAATAACAAAAGACGTGGATGGTGCCTGCGAATCTTCTGTATCCATTTTAAACATGTTTGAAAAAATAACAAAACAATACGAAAGACAGTCTCACAAAATTCAAAATACGAAATTCTAAAGGTGAGGTTATGTTGCTAAGAAGTGGTGAAACGTGCGCGATCTCAATTCAACGCCAGTGATTGGGCAACGAGGCACGTACCCAGTTGAACTATACTGTACACAGAATATCTTAGCGATTGACTGCTTACATCGCCAAATCACAAGAGCTTGTGATAGAGGTAGCATTTATTAGCTTCCGGATCTCTATACGTAAATTTTACGCATCGTTACCAATTAGCACCTACTTCCGTACGAAATTTTTACGTGTCAGAACCAATACACGTTTAGAATGTCGAAACGAGGTTTAACTGAAGAGGAGCTAGAAAAAGCATTGTTGGAAAATAGTGACAGTGAAACTGAAGATGCCGTCATTAGAACCAAAGCGATGATGATCCAGAATGGTTACCAAATAAAGAAATGGAAGCGCAAGTATTATTTGACTTCGTAAAATTATTGGCAGACAACAATAAGGAAGAGGAACCTACAGCTGGGAAACGCCAAAAAAAGTATCCAGAAGCACATTGGGTGAAATTTTTAACGATGAAAAAGCAAATACACAGGAATTGTATTTATTCATTTATTTATATTTGGTATCAATCTACTATCGGTGTAATTTATTTTTAGTTTCCTACTGATGAACATAATGAGTAAATCTCTCACCTTTTTATGGCCCCAGCAAAAGAAAATTTACTCGAAAAAAATGGTCACAAATACATTATATACGTGAAACCTTTACCTTCGCCTCAATTACGAAATATATTTGATCCTGTTTGTGCATTTCAAATATTTTTTTCAAATATTGTTCTAAATGAATTAGTTCAACACAGAAATTATAAGATTCGCTTTGTAGAAGCTCCTACAAACCAGGCTCCTACAAAGAAGGTACGGTGAAAACATTTTGGAATACTACCGCTAAACTTGTCCAGAAAAAGTTTTATGAAGAGTTTAACCGACAAATAAATCCATTCAGTGGCGTCGTTTTTGAAGATGCAAGAAAGGCGCGAGCAGCTAAAAGAAAGAAGTTACAAGCAATTCCTGAAAAAAGAAAAACAGGTTCTATTGCGCTTAAAGCGGAAGAAATTAGCAAAATTGTGTCAATTTTTCATGAAAACACGCCAGACGGATTACAAAAAAAATTATATCAAATTTGTGCTGTAGAACTGGCGTGGTGTGGAAATGAAGCAGTCTTTTTTTCAATCGACTATTTCAAAGAAGAATTCGACAATTACGTTCAACCCACAGGACGTATTGAGTACAATACCATGTTTTCAAAGACAGCGCAAGGTGGCGAAAAAAGTACGGCTGATTCTAAATGGTTAACACCAAATAAAATGTGTGAAGATAAGTGCCCAGTACGTCTGTTGAAGAAAATGCTAAGCAAGAGAACACCAAACATTAAAACCAGACGTCTATTTTTAACACCTAATACTGAATGGCAGAAAACTGGAATATGGTATAAAAACTGTCCTGTAGGCCTCAATCAGTTAAGTAAATGGACACGTGCTGCGGCAGAAATTATTGGACTTGATACAAAGAAGCAAAAAATATCAAATCATTCGAATCGATCTTCTGCTGTTAGCATCTTGACACAATCTGGAGCAAACTTGCAAGAAATTATTAAGATAACAGGCCACTCATCATCTGAATCTCTCAAGCCATATCTAAAACTTACTAATGAACACCATGGAAAGATACTTGAGAAAATGAGAAACAAGCAAGATTCTGCCAATTCTAGTATCAACAGCACCACTTCAAATTCAACAGTTAAAGATAATACAACAAATAATATTTATTATAATAATTGTACTTTTCATTTCAATACTACTTAACCAATAAAAAAGTTCGTTAATTAACTCTGTAATCGTATCGAATATCACTCGAGCAAACGAAAATATTTGACAATACTAACCTCGTCACTCGACGTATATCCTTCTGTTTCGCAGAATACGTCTCGTGATTCGGAAGTATATTCGAATATTTTCTATGCTCTTTTGATATTATAACTGAAAATGTCCGTGCTAGAAACGTATATTCATCGTGTTTCTAATTTGGACGTAATGTATAGAAAAATATTTTATTTCAAAAAATATACAAAATTCTAAATGAGAAACTTAACAGGATCTTTCTTTAACAAACAGTATATGTCAAAATAAAAATCTTAAGTCATTACTTTAATGTGTTGTTCCAGATGTGCCATAGCAATGTTTAAGCCAGTCTTGTATGTTACATTTAATGGTTCGGTCTGTCAAATCGTTTGGTAGGTACACCATCGTTCCTATAGGTATGCCTTATGGCTTCTACAGTAGAACCGTTGGTTTTATAAAGCTCATCACTGTTAAAATAAACTTACCAAAAATAACCACCGTAAAGATACAATTTTTAAATTTAATGGCAACTGGGTTCCTCAGAAGGTATTTCATAATGTCCATGGCAGGTTCAATTCTTAACCTTTACTCTTTCGATGCAGGCCAGGCGTATTTTATGCAAAAAGGAGTTATATGATCACAGCCAAGGGCTATTTTCGACATTCTATGAAATAAAATCTACTGACGAATAAAATATGAAAAATGAATTTGATTGGAATAAATAGATGGTCTAGAAAACCCTTATAAAAATAAGAGAAACAAAAGTTAGAAAGTAGGGTTATGTTTTAGAATTTCTGTAAGCATCTTACACACTGTACCTACCTTTAAAACAGTAGTTGTTGTAAAATGCAGGAATGATTGAAGGAATAGCTAAAACAAAACATTAATATAAACTTACCTATGCTTTTAATCAATATCTTGGTAGAATGACCTACACAATTATACATCAGAATACACTACACAATACGCGCAAACGCAAGAGTAGAAATGTGTATGTGTATGTGGGAATTTGTTATAAATGTTACAGGTGATATAATAAAAAAAATATGGATCTAATATAAACAACCCAGCTAGCACAAAAACATCCCATCTACGTTAATAAGCTGCAATTTTAGGCTCTTTAAGCTCACATGCGATGTACTTTTAATGTAACCCTAGTATCCCTGCAACCACCGAATGTCCGCAACGGCAAGACTTTTATTGCACATCTCACAGAAGTTATAAAAGTGAAGTTCGAAAAACATCACACTAGCACTTTTACGGTACTTACCCTAAAAGTTGCTCTGAAACTTTCTAATGTTATAATGTGAATCAGTTCTGCAGCAGTCCACGGATGGACTTAACTATACTTGTGAAAATATTTATTTAAAATTAAAAAAGTAATTCTTCATAATTTCTTTTACTTGTTAAATAAATTCGATTCACATTAAGAAATTATGAAAAATAACTTTTTTTAATTTAAAATAAATATTTTTACAAGTACAATTAAGTCCATCCATGAACACACTATATTGTTCTTTGTGTAATGTAATACAAAGAGGCTGAAATTGAGGTATAGTAAAAACTCAATCGAGACATGGAAATTTCAAATAAAACAAAATATTTATTTAAATTTATTATTAAAATGTTCTTGAAATCGAGTAGTAATATCACAAAAGTAGAGGTAGGTATATCACAAATGCAGTTACACATGTACGATAGTAGAAGCTACCTATAAATCACTGAACGATTGGACAAAATTTGCTTAATAGTATAATAAGGTATCAATATTTCAAAGGTTCACTAGAAGCTTAAACAGTGAACGATTGTACAAGAGTATATTTATATAAGGTACGTTTCAAGATGGCAATTGTATGATGCTAAAAAAACTAAATCTGTGAATAATAGATGATTGCAACAATGACTAGGTATATATCATAAGAGATAGCTGAGGTTCCAGATTGCTTACCTGTACTCGCATCTTTTTAAAATCAAACCTTTCAACTTTTTTTTTGTATAGATATTTATATATTTTTATTTTGTTAGTTTATTATTTATGTAAACGTGAACAAAAATTATTTTATTCTAACTACATGTGACTTGGAAATATTTTTATTTATGCTATAATGTAACATAAGTATATGACAATTTATTAGAAGAGGATAAATTATATTTTTATATAAAATGATTTTACTTTTCCACAACATATTGAATAAAAAAGAGATTGACCTACTTGTTTAACTATTATTGAAGAAAATTATATAGAAAGTAAAAAAATATAATCAAGTTTAAATTGTTGTACTTATTTTTAGATAATTTTGTCTTACTTTGTTGTTTTAAATAAAACCTCCAATGTTAGTGCATTAATTTTTTTTTAGAATTTTACAAATTTTATGCTTAATTATGGATTTCCAAGTTAGTATGAATATTTTATAAAAAACAACTCATGTTTTTTAGCAAGATATTCTGATGTATGCTCGAGGGCTTGTAGGCTAGCTGACGAGCTAAGAAGAGCCCATCAATTTAGGAGAATGCCCAATATAGGCCTAGTGAGGTCTAAATGCTACCTGATACTGATAGTCCCTGATAGTCCCTAAGAAATCACAGAAGAAAATGAAAACCAAACAATACAATTCCCGATAAAATTTTTAAAGCTAGGTTATTGAAAATTTTATAATTTTCAGGAGAATTAATTGCAAAAAGTTGTTAAAATAGAGTCATTAATGCTCGCCGTTCTATTTTCTATTTAAGTAAATATATTTATCGGAGATTAGTATATTAATCAATAACAACATTGAACTAAACCAATACTTATAATAAAGGAATTTTGAAGCAATAACTGTATCCGTATTGCATCACCAAATAATTAATATTTAAATAACTTTATCCCTTACCTCAACGAAATTAACTTTCAGTGGCAACTGGTCACCTTTCACTGTATAACAACAGTTTATGCTGATTTAAATTTAATTAATATAAAACATTTAAATAATATATATTTTACTTTTTGGCATTTTTTTAAAACGTATGGATTACTTCACAGTTAGGCACTACTAGTGGAGAACGAAAAATTATCGTCTAATACCTAAGAATCTAGGAGCTAGGAACAGGAAGCTAAACACCTCGCCAAACTCCACTTACGATATCTATCAGAAACCATCTACGTGCTTGGAATATGTCTACTTTTTTTATTAAAATTTATTTCTTACAGTTTTAAAATTTTCTAGGAAATTTTATTTTTTCTGTTTTCCTTTTTAAGATAGTTAGCCCTGTTTACAATAAGCAACCTAGCTAGCTAATCATAAACACAAAACGTATGTTTGTAAGATTTGGCCTAAAGGTAGCAGGTAAATACGTAAAAACACTGAACAGTTATTATGGTTATAAATTTGTCAAAAGTACAACTCGTTGTTAATATTACACACATAAAAGTTTCGCAGTTTAAATTGATAGAGCTAGTCTTAAACCTTAAAATTCGTGCTGTAGCTAGTCTTAGAACTGGTACTTATGAAAAGTCTGTAAATATCAATATTATCCACATTCATATGGTCCTTCGAACCGGATCAGCATTGCTAATAATGTATTCTACCTACGCCTTCAAGTAAAGCAGTATTCTCGTGAATACCTCTCGAGCGAATGAATATCTTTCTGTTTATTCACTTTCGTAATAGACTTCTTGACAAAAAATTCCAATTTCTTATCAGGTAATACTTATCTATATGGATAAATAATGTTTGTTACTCTAATATTTTTAACCTAATCTAAAATAGAGCGGTACACCCAATAAATTATTATATTAATTATAAATTTGGCGGCTCCTTTATATCGAACAGTAATTAAAATATTTCCAAGTTTTTAGTTCCGGGTAATAGTGTGTTAAAAATTTATAATACTTTAGTCTATGAATTCCTACCACATGTTTTGAAAAAATACCGTTTCCATTCATAATGACATCATATTTCACTATTATAACAATGCAAATGTAAAGCTGTACTAAGAAAGCAACAAATTATGCCGTGTCATTTTGTTCTCATATAAATTTTTAAGAAACGTCTTCAGATCATTTTGAATTAACTAAGCATTGAATAAAACATAAATATATAAACTATAAATGCACTAAAAATTGTAAGATCAAACTATGGTTAAAATTTACTTAATAAACATGTAAACCTATTGCATAAGAATGTTTTTCTCTGAATGTATCGTGAATTAATACTGCCCATAAAGATAGTGATATAGTTAAAAGTGTTCCTTCTTTCCCTCCACTACAAATTGGCATATGGTGTACAGGGTGTAGATAGTTTAAATGCAAACTATTATTATTTCATCAACCACCGGAAATACAAAGTCGGGTAAATAAAAAAAGTTACCAAATCATAAGTTGTTCGGGATATCAAGTCTGATTTCCAAGATGTCTGAAGAAAAATAAATAGGTCAATTTAATGTTTTTGGCAGTGGGTCTTTTTGTATCTGTGACGTGTGGAAGGTGGGGTACCCCCCCCCCATGGCACTTAGGCCTTACTAGGCCCATTGTGCATCCTCCTAAGATGATAGGCACCTCCTAGCTCGTGAGCCAGCCTACAGATTTAATGTAGTTGACAACGTAGCCAAAAGGTGCTTCTCTTATATCGGCCGGTGGTAGCCGATACTCGCCGAACACAAATCTTCTAATAAATGAGAGCGTCGAGCAATCGTAAAGGATATGCTCGATGGTCTTATCTTCTTGTTACGTACCTTCTGCAGAGTTCGGATTTTGACAGCCTTATGATATGGATATGCTTCCATACTTGGCAATGACCAGTCAGAATGCCTGTGACTAGGAGCAGATTCCGTCTAGTCATAGTCAAGTATTTGTTTGCTGCAGTGTTGTCAGGATAACTTAAGAGCCTCCTGGTAACTCTGCTGTTTCTTGTTTCATTCCATCTTTCCTTGAATTTCACAAGGGAATGTTCTTTAATTAGGTCTGTCACTACCGATTTTGTCAGCCTTGTTTGGTTTTAGAACCGTAGGTGTAGATATGAATCGTACCTGCCCTTCAGGCTTTTCTATTTGTTCTGTTATAACTTTATATGGCTTATGAAAGGTATATCTCGGTGAAATAGAGTCTATGTTTGCTTGAAGCAGTGGGGATATCGAGCGCCTCCTGCCAAAAGCGACGTCTCGCCTCACCAGATCCTACATTAGGTTCTACTCTAACCTTCATGATGTAATTATAATTAATAGTGAGACTAAAAATAACTTCCATCGCTCTGGTCGGTGTTGATTTCATGGCTCCTGTTATGTTGAGACATGCTGTTTTTTGAATTTGTTCTAATTTACGAATAGCTATTAATTTTCGGGTTTTCGGTACCCAGACAACTGCACCGTATGTTAGCATAGGTCTTATGATAGCCGTGTAAGTCCATGCATGGGAAAAAACCCTAGGTGCGCCCCACGGTTGCCTCTGTTTTCTAAATGCGAGTTCCAAACTTGCTGTCAAAGGTGAGACCTAGGTACTTCAGCTCTGTGACAAAGTTTAGTTTTGTGTTTAGGAGTTCTGAAGGTTTTAATTCCATTTTCATCCTTTTTCTTGTAAAAAGGACCATTTCTGTCTTCTTAGGATTGATAGACAGTGAATGGTCCTTGCACCACTGTTCGATAATTTTTAGAGCTACTTGCATTCTTTCGCAGAGTAAATTCTCAAAATTCCCTCTTTGCAAAATGACCAGCTCATCTGTATATGCTATTGTGTCATCGAGGCGGCTGATGAGGGTGTCGAGGACCATGTTTCACAGTAAAGGTGATAGCACCCCTCCCTATGGACATCTTTTCGCAACCAAGCCTCTTATATTCACTTCTTCTACACTTATGTTTACTGCTCGCTTTGAGAGCATGTTATGTATCTATCCACTAACCATCTGTGAAACATTCCATTATCTTTGGGAAGGTAGTTTTATCAAAAGCACCTTCTATGTCTAGGAAAACACCCAAGGCAAACTCCTTATTGTCCAGGGATCTCTCTATCCGGCCAGCAACTAGATGAAAAGCTGAATCAGTAGATCTGCCTGGGGTATATGCATGTTGGTTTGGGTGTAGTGGTGTAGTTGTAACCACCGCATCCCTTATATAGCATAGCCTTTTCTTAAGAATTGATTTATAGACACCAGTTGTGGATAAAGTGATATCTATTAGTGTTTGACTGCGAGAGTATGAAAATGATGGTGTAGCATCTTTATTCAAAAGAGGGGAAGAGGGTCTTTTACTAAGGAGTCTTCACTAGGCCCCGCTTCAGCCTCTTTTTCGATCTTCGGCCTTAGAGTCAATGAGATGAACGTAAACCTCATCCTCATTGATTTGGCCTTTAGGGTTCCCATGTCTTCGTCTCCGATGCCGAAGACGAAGAGATGCCCCTTAGGGTCTTTTTTACTTTCATGGTGGAAGGTGCACCATTTTCCACATGCAAGTTTGGGTTTTGTCCCTCAAGTCACCTGAGCACAACCTCTTTCTCATTAAGGTCAGCTTGCGCTTCCCATGGGATCCAGAGAGAGGCATTCATGAGCTCTGGGAGCTCGTCCATCCTTACAACTGCGAGTGTTGCTCCTTCCCATGTTTTTAAGGTTGGTATCTTGGTTTTTAGCCATTTAAACGTCAGGTCTGTAACGGTTGGAACCGTTATTCGTTATTTTGACACATTCACCTCTACTCAAATGTCATTTGTCGTCTTCTTCTTTTTTATTCGCCTTGTGAGATTTATTTTTAATTTGGATATCAACGAATCAAGTTGATTTGAATTTTAATATAATATCTTGGTCATCCGATGTAAATAATTTTTATCTATCGTATAATCCGTCTGATTTTATAAGGTAAGTTTTAATACTGATATATTGTTGAAAACATATTTTGTACAAGAATTTTTTAAATAAAATGCAAAATTTTGAACATAACCTCAACAATGGGTAACACATGGTTTTATATAAAATTATATATTATTTTGTTTGGAATAAGATATTATGCTTTGCTATGTTTGAATATGTTAATTAAAATTTTTTCTTTTCTTATTAATTTTGGTCTTAAATTAAATTACTCATTTAACAGTTTTAATTGTTAATTTAATTGTTGAAAGCATTTTATCTAAATCCTGTTCCAATTTCCTATTTACTGTCACAACATTTTAACCTTTTCTTTTTAGCATGGCTATATCTAGACAGTTTATTTGGATTTATATATAGACGGTTTATGTGGATTTATATCTAGAAGTTTTGAATTCCTTTTAAGACAGTTTATTTGGATCTATCTAGACGGTTTAATTGGATTTATATCTAGACGGTTTATATGGATTTATATCTAGAACTTTTGAATTTCTTTTAAGACAGTTTATTTGGATTTATATCTAGACGGTTTATTTGGATTTATATCTAGAATTTTGGAATTCCTATCAAGAATTTTTATGGTTTTTATACCTAGAAATTTGGTACAATCTTAAGACCGTGGTTCATCTATAGAAGATCTACACGTTTCGAGTTAAGTTATAATACCAAATTTCACGATATCATTCAAGTTCCAGAATTGAGATTAAGGATACCGAATCCCTTTGAAGTTGCCTGAAGAATACCATGCAAATAAACATTCCTTATATTACCTCGTTTTAAGAACAGATAAGTGCTTTAAAATAAATCATCTTAAATTTGAAATTAGTAAAACTATGTGAATTAGAATTTGCTACTACCTTATCTAAAACTTGCTTTAAATATAATTTGTTAGTGGTTAGTGATTTTCTATATTTTTATCACTAATCTAAAGTCAAGTATAGTAAGTTTTAAATATAGTGTTGCCCAACTTCTTTTTCAAAGTTATTCGAGTTATTTGATAACCTAACCCACGCCCAAAATCAATTGAGCTTAAACACATTATAACAAATTTACCATTTTATGAGTGTCCGAATTATATTAATTAATTTGCTTTTTTATTTTCTTTTCATTTGTTTCCTTAACACTGTATCTATCGGTTATTAATATGATTCTGTACAAGTTTTTGACGTCGCACTTTAATCTGATGATTTCACCAGAGTGTCAAAGACCTGAATGTGGGTGGCTTCGTTTAACTGCAGGAGGCGGACAAAATTGTTTTGTCCAGCTCTCCCATCAGTCTTTTTGACAAGGATTTCTCTTTCGGTAGTTATCATACTGTAAGAGTTATCCTTGTCTATTATAGCTACTTTTAACTTATTCCAGACAGAACTTTGTGGTCTTGTCTGGGTTTTTCCCCTTCCGGGGCGTTACCTCGAAAGAGGTGTGAGATCGCTGCCTTTTCTTGTCCCTAGTTGCCTCGTGTTCTTGGCCTCTTGTGGAGACAGAACTAGCGCCGCTGCCTAAGAACTAGATTAAGCGGCTTTTGTTTATTTTGGAGAGAGGGAGTTTGCTGAAAGTGGTACGGCCTGCCTGCAGCTTATCCGTCTTCCTCCTCTTTGCTTGGGACCCAGAGATTATTTTGCCTCTTCGGGGCGGTAGTTAGAGGTGAACTACTGTGTCCACCCTCCTTTTTTGGAGATGGACGTCGCTGTCCAGTCACCTATGCAGGAGCTGAACTTTGTTGTCCAGGCTCCTTTGCAGGAGGTAAGCGTTGACGTCCATCCTCCTTTTTCTAAAGTGATCGTCGCCTACCCGCCTCCTGCGCTAAAGTTGGACTTTGTCATCCAGTCTCCTTTGCTGGAGGTAAGCGTTGACGTCTAGCCATCCGGAGACGCGCTCATTTAGCTCAATAGACATATTAAACACAAAATATCGGTTCAAAGACCAAAAAATCAGGACCAATAAGCAGATAATATTAGGAGCTTTCTTGGATATCGAGGGAATATTTGACAATACCTCTGTTGACTATTCTCGGAACTCTGAAATATAGAGGAATCGAGAACACATGTATGACCTGGAATTAACTCTATGCTAAGAGGGAGAATGATACATGAATCCATTATAGGAGAGACGATTGCCGCGCAGGTTGCGAGATGTTCACAGGGTGGGGGAGTTTCTCCACTTCTGTGGAACCTGGTCTTGGATGGGCTTCTTAGGACTCTTAAAAATTATGGGCATGAAGCTCTGGGGTTCTAGAGATTCTAGAGGTTCTAGAGATGATGGCATATGGTAAATTAAACACTACATATGTATTCAAGAGTCACTAAATATAGTAACAAAATGGATAGAAAATAAAGGTCTAAAAATTTGTCTTAACATATCTATCATAGTTGTATTCACGAACAGGAGAAATTTAGAGGGATTAGAACCTTCAAACCCGCGGTAAAAATAAGGAGGTAAAGCAGGTATCTCAGAATTACAACTGTTGGAAAGAACAAGAGGTATGGTGGACACACAATATGGTTGTAAGACCGATAATGATATGATAATGTCCACTATGGCCAAAGATACAATAAAGAGCGACAATAACGACACTAAGCAAGATACAAATACGTATCTGTATTTTAATAACGAAACAATAAGAACAACCCCGACAGCAGCAATAGAAGCATAGGTCACGTAAGTATCACTAGATTAGTGACCCGGAACGTGCTAGACATGATAATAACAGATTACATACCAAGCATTACTTTATTCGAGATTTTATTACCAAACAGAACGGAAATAACCATATGGGAACCCAGTGGCCAACGACAGAAGTAAACCTGATACCCAGATAGGTTAAACACTGTGATACGCACCGGAGCTGGAGTATTTTTCAAAAACATAAAAGCAACCTTAACTATGCAATAGTAAAACATAGTTCAGTATTTCAGGCTAAGGTTTATACAATTTTGTACTGTGCAAGAATAAATAATAAAATAACTAGCAAAAATAAACAGATCCAAATACTTTTTAATAGCCAGGCGGCTTTTAAGTGACGTTAATGCTGGTATGAGATTGCATAGAAGAAATAAGAACACTGGTAATAGAGTAAAACTAGTTTGGGTGCCAGGTCATCAAGAGATCGAGGGCAATGAAGAGTCTGCAAACTTGCAAGAAGGGGGTCACAGGAAATACCGAAACCAGATACTTCAGGTTTCATAAAAGACTGTTTTTAAAGAAAACACAACAAATATTGGGGGAATGTTCAAAACCAAGAACATGGGAAAACCTTCATAGAGAGACCATGTTCAAACAGAACAGGAGAACTACTCTCTATGAATAGAAACCAATTAAAAACAATAACAGGACTTTTGAGTAGGCATGTCCTGCAAATGGACACGTAAACAAAATTAGCGTGTATAATGGACACCTTTTGTGTCGACTTTGTCACAGAAATAGCTGAACACATACTGTGCCACTGCGAAACACTGGATTACAAAGAACAGGTACTTTTGGAAAACTACAGGTTGTTCCAAGAACCTGTAGAACGCACACTGTTGAACAAACTCTTACAAGTCACAAAGATGACAGAGTAGGTACCTACTATAAATTAACATGGATCGAATTCAATAAGCCATTAGGCTGCAGTGATATCGGAGACTAAGTCAAACGAGCTCATGAAAAAATACCTAATGCAACAACCATGTAACTTATATTAAAATTTTTAGATGTTTCGATAGTATAAAATTATCATCAATAAATTTTAAGTCAGATCTACTTATTTGTATTTTATTTGTAAAAATCTATAGAAAAAAAAAATAATAAAAATCAATTATAACTCAATTTATTTTTAATATTTTTGAATTGAACAAAAACAGTTAAATAACACAAGTCATACAAATTCTAGTTTTGCAATAATTATTTAATGTGTTTTCCCATGTTCAGTTGTTTAAGACATAAATAATTAATTAATGACAGTTAACTGGAAAATTTTAACTACCTGTAAGCCAAGGATCTTTTTAAATGGCCAAAAAGTTATTAACTGTAAATGTGAAAAAGTTTTTTGGTAAACCGGAAAGGATCGCGGATATATTAAAACATCATAGTAGTAGGTTTTCTTACCGGACTATGGGGTCTATTCTGTAACAATTCCTTTATATTTAACGGCCTTTAAAAATATTGGCGACCTTTAAAAATATATTTGTATTCGTTAATTTACTTCTGTCATTATTTAAACAGATTTCTTTAAGATAGTCCTCTAATGTATTTTAAAGATCCGTTTAAATAATGACAGAAGTAAAGAAGAAAATATTTTTAAAGGCCGTTAAATATAAAGGAATTGTTACAGAATAGACCCCACTGTGTCTAACAAGGGACAATCTCATCAATCCAGCAGAAAAGCAACTTGTGTTGCCTACGTCCTGGGCTAGTGTAACGACCTAGATAGCTTGAGGTTTCTTACACTAGATAATGAAAAGTCAAATGCATGTAATTACATGAGGGAGACACTATTAAAGCTACTAAGCTGATTAAAAATACCAAGTTTGACGACATACTCTAAATAACGGAGTTTCACAATATAAAACTTAAACAGGACAAGTTCTTACTATTTTCCAGCATAGTGTGATTTACGGTACCTAATAAATAAAATAATAACAAATGTTAGATTAAAAATGAGACCTGGGGCCTATTTCATAAAATCACTTTGCAACTCTTCACTTTTCACTTTGCATATTTTAACAAAATTATGTTCCATAAAAGAGAAATTTGACAAGTTAAAAAGTAAAATTTGAAAAGCAATTTGACAAGTGAAAATAAAATATTAATAATCTGTAAAAAGAACTATATTATTTTATGAAAAACAAGTAAACTGATCTAAAAAAGTTAAGGAATAGTGAATTCATTGAGAAAAACTAGTTTTCAAAAAAAGTTGTATAACGTACATTTACTTTCATCTTTTTCAAAAATGAAACACATTTGTTTAACTAAAAAAATGTTTTAACTAGAATTTGCAGGCTAGTTTTCTTTAATAGTGTAACAAAACAGATAATTATCAAAGAGAAAAAAAATATTAATAGCGTGTAATTCCACCTCTATTGGCTATTACTGCTTCAGCTCGGCGAGGTTTACTTAAAATTAAATGATCCAAATCATTTTGATCCAAGATATCCCACAGATGTGGAAGAACTGCTTCAATGACCTTACGTCCTGAACAGGAGGTTGATGGGCAATAACTTCCCTTACCAGCATGTCCCAGGCATGTTCGATGCAGTTTATATCAGGAGAAAGTGGGGGTAATGACAAATGATTGATTTCATGGAATGCTAGCCATTCTTATACTACCCTGGCTCTGTGCGGGCGAGCGTTATCATGCAGAAATATCAAATTGGGCTCCAAATTCCAACGATAATCATTCACCAGGTTATCAATGATATCGTAGGCATAATTTTCACCTGTCATGGTACCTTCACAAACATACAACTCCGTTCGACATCCGTAGAAAATTCCACCCCAAACCATTACACCTCCACCACCAAATGGATGCACTTCTTGAACATATTGGTCATTTACTCTTGAATTTCTTGGTCTCCAGACACGAACTGTACGTCTGTCATCACGACGACAAAAGCGACTTTCATCACTGTACATCACAGTGCGTCATTCATCATTCCAGTTGGCCCTTTCATTACACCAAAGCAAACGTTGCGTTTTATGGACTGCGGTCAGTGGAGGGCGTCTAATAGGCTTATAGAAACTAAATTTTATTCATTCAATCGGTTTAAAACTGTCCGAGGGGTAATACGAATTCGGCTGGCAGCGAAAAGGAGCTGGCTGAGCAACGTGCAGTTTGTTGTAGGATCCATTCTGGCTCCCCTTACTAATCTTTGGTTTTCCCTAGCATTTGTCGATCTTGGCCTACCCTCCCTATGCCTGTTCATGACAGATCCAGTCTCATAAAATCGGTTATTAAGTCGAGAAATTACACTTTGAGAGACATTATATCGATCAGCCACATCGATTTGTCGCGAACCTCCAAGAAGCAAACCAATAGCTTGATTTGCCTCCTCTACCGTTAAATGACGTTTATTCATTTTGTCGATAGCAGAATCACCACAATATCGTAAACTGCGCTTAGTAGCACACAAACTAAACTTTACAAAAATAAAATATACATTTTTGTGATAATGCTTTTTATCTGTTTGGGCACAATTTTATAAGTTTACAACATGTTTTTAAACGCAAATGACATAAGTATTAATAGCTATCACATTTTTTTCTAGAACAAATCCTTCATAATGAATACACAATATCCTTAACTTTTTTTGATCAGTTTATTTTGCACTCGTAAATTTGCAAAGTATAAAGTTGCAAAGTAGTTTTCTGTAATAGGCCCCAAATATCTTGAATTTAGAAACTTTTACCAACTTTGTATCTGCATTGTTTTACGAAATCGCAATGTGCATTTAAATTATCTACTCCTAGTGACATATTATGTTTTATTTTCTTGATTGTTGTAATTATTATTAGATAATTATTTTAAGAAATAATAAATTAAAATCAAAAATCGGAATTGGAATTTTTAATAGTAGGTATTGTTTATTTAGCTAATAATGAATTTATGCGTTACTTTATGGACGCACTGTATATGAGCAACAAGATATTCCCCTTTGTATGATTCTTAAATTATTTTTGTATTTTGTCATAAAAGTCCAAGGGCGTAGATAAGGGGGGGTAATGGAGGCAATTACCCCCCCAAGCCATAGTCAACATCATTATTTTTTTAAACGTTATATTAAACAAAAATAGAGAGATAAAATAAATACAATAAAACAAAGAGTTTCTCAAAAATTGTCATCTATAATAATAATAATAATAATAATAATCCTGCAAATTGAAAATTAAAATATATGTACAGGGCCCCATTAGTGCGTAATTGTTCAGTAATTCAATTTGTGTTATAGACACGCAAACAAGTTTCGAATGAAAGTTATATGGATTTGAAAAATACATATTTTAAAAATATTTTTGGATATACAGGGTGTTGCGTTTTTGCCTGACAAATAAAAATGTATATTTTTAAATAGAACACCCTGTATTTTATTTTTAGAATGGCTTGGGAATATCGTATTTAACCCTAGAATGTTTTTAATAAATATTACAGTTTTGTCTAGGAATTAATTTTTTTTTTTTTTTTTGAAATTATAGTATGATGCAAATCCAAAATTAAATTATCATAATTCAGGTAGGTTTACATTGATTTCAAAATTGTTTAATATACAGACTTATAAAATACTAAGCTAACGAATAGAGGTGAGACAACTGGTTTATTTTATTATTTTATACAGTGTTTTGAAACATGTCTAAATATGGCTAATTTTAAGTTCAATTTACTCAATTTTTTCAAACACTATATTATCTTCGCATAAAATTTCTTATAAATTTGCCTACACGACAATACCAATACGTTAGTCAATAACACAAAAAGGGTGTCAATTTGAAAACTTTCAGTGCGAATATCTCGCAAAATAAAAAAGTTGGAAAAACGCCGTTTGGCAGAAATGTTATAGAGTTAGGGGGAACTAGAACCACCATTTTTAAGTGAGCGGGTGAGTCACCCCTTAGACGCGACACACCCCAACTTTAAAATGTCAAATGGCACTACCCCTTTTGTGATACCTCAAATGAAAGGTCTCATTTAGTAGTATTCACCTGTAACAAAAACAAAAAATTCGAATAAAAAAATTTAATGATATTTTATTTGATTAGATGTTCAAAAGGCATTCCATTTTGTGCTAAACAATAGTATAATCGATTTTCAAATTCTGTTCTAACATTGTGGAACACTTCTCTTGGAATATTGCTGCATTCCGTAATAATTCGTTGCCGAAGATCTTCTATTGAATCCGGTTTTGTTTTAAATTCGATGAATTTCAAATGTCCCCAGAGAAAAAAGTCAAGAGGTGTTAGATCAGGAGATCTCGCCGGCCATTCGATTGGACCTCTCCGTCCAATCCATTGACCTGGAAAAGCGTCATTCAAAAATTGCCTGACTGGAAGAACGTAGTGGGGTGGTGCTCCGTCTTACTGAAAATGTATTAAATTTTCATTCAGTTTCCGTCAATGTCCAGCTGGTTTTCAATTTCTTCAACAATGAGAGGTTGAATGGTGGTGTCTAATATTTCCAAGTAAGTATTGCCATTAATAAATAATGGCCCAATCACAGTGTCGCCTAAAATTCCCGCCCAGACATTTACTTATTCTGGATATGCCCTTTCCTGAAGAAATGCGGATTTTCGTCACTCCAATACCTGCAGTTGTGTTTGTTCACTGAACCGTTTAAATGAAACGTGCATTCGTCGCTAAAACAAATATTTTTTAGCAACTGGGGAGTAACACGTAACATTTCGGTCATGTCCTCGCAAAATTGCATTCTTCGATCGGGGTCATCCTCCTGCAACTCCTGAATAACTTGCATTTTGTACGGGTGAAACTTATGAATTTTGAGTACCCGACGAACAGTTTCATGAGAAATTCCCGTTATCGCCGAAGCTTGGCGTAGAGACATTGTAGGATTCATAGCAAAATTTCATAAAACTTCCACTTGTGCTGCTTCATTAAGTACTCTTTTTTTGTTTGCCACTAATCCTGTTTCTTTAAATTTAATAATCAGTTGTCTGATGTAAGTATGACTTACATTTTTTCCGGGGTTTATTTCGTTAAATGCTGCAGCAGTTCTTAAGGCACAACGATTTTCTGAACAATAAATAAACACTATCTAAATACACCATCTGAATTCTTTCAGTCAAACTGTAGACCATGATGAACAGAAAATAAAAATTATACTCGTATTTCTTCAATTAGACAGTTCTGACTTTGCAGTACAACCTTGCACAAACGACTAAATTTTATACAAACATTGATAGATAGGTACGTACCCGATAAATTAAATGCTATTTTTTATTCTCAGATAAGTGCTCCAAAATTTTAGAATATAATAAGTTTTTTTTGTTTACAAAAAAATGGAATGCATGTTGACCATTTAATGTAATAAAATATCATCTTAAAAACAATAACGGAGTTTGAAAATCGATTGTACTATATCGTTTAGAAATAAATGGAATGTATTTTAAATTATCTGATCAAATAAAGTACCATTTTAACAAAATACAGTTTATTTTATTCGAATTCATGTTTTTGTTGATTGGAAAAAAATTCTTATACAGGTGAATACTACTAAATGAGACTTTTCATGTGAGGTATAACAAAAGGGGTAGTGCCATTTGACATTTTAAAGTTGGGGTGTGTAGCGCCTAAGGGGTGACTCACCCCTTCACTAAAATATAGTGGTTCTAGTTCCCCTAACTTTATAACATTTGTGCCAAACGGCGTTTCTCCAACTTCTTTATTTTGCGAGATATTCGCATTGAAAGTTTTCAAATTGTACCCTGTATACAGGCTGTCCCTCAGTGCGTAATTAATCGGTAGCTGTTTTATTATTAGAAATACGAAGAAATATTTAATATAAAAGTTGTATGACTATATTTAACAAATATTCTTAAATATACAGAGTGGTCCATAAACGAGGTGCTGACCAAATCTATACTTTTTAAAGCAAACACCCTGCAGGTAGTAATACATATTTGATTGTTTTACATCGTCAAACAATTTTAATTGACTTCATTCATTTGCTATGTTGTATATAGGGTGTGTCAAAACGTGAGGTTACGATTTTCTCAATTTTTTAAATGGAGTACCCTGTATTAATTAATTGGTGGTATGACATAAGGGTATTCCATTTAAAAAAATTAAGAAAATCGTTATCCCTCATTTTAAAACACCCTATATACAACATAACAAGTACAAGAAGTCTATTAAAATTTTTTGACGATGTGAAAACAATTAAATATAAAAAATTATAAGTTTGGTCAGCCCCTCCTTTATGGACCACCCTGTATATTTAAGAATATTTATTAAACATGGTCATACAACTTTTATATTAATTTGTTTTTCCTATTTCCAATAATAAAACGGCTATCGATCAATTACGCACTATTGGGACAGGTAAATTTATAACGAATTTTATGCCAAAATATTATACAGTGTATTGCATTTGACAAAATTGAATAAATTAAACTTAAAATTAGCCATATTTAAGACATGTTTCAAAACACTCTGTATAAAATAAATCAGTTTTATCACTTCGGAAATGGAATGGTCTACAAATATCAACCAGAAGTCCCTCTTTTGTGAAAAATGTTGTTATAAAATAATTATTAATCTTAAGTTTTATGAAATATAGGGTGTTCAAAAAGTTTTGAATAAAATTGTTTCGAAATAGAGTGCGTTAACTAATAATGACGATTAACTAACATATACATATTTTTAATTTAAAGTCTTTACTGTAAGGAAAGATATTTAGAACATATGTATTTATGAAATTCACTTTATCACCCTGTAGAATGAAAACTGGGATGTTTATAGGAAAATTATATTTAGCTTTTCTTTATAATACACCGAGGGAAATTTTTTGCTATGGTAGCAAAAAATGTATTAACCCTTAAAAAAAACTCTATTAAAATAGGCGACAGCCAAAGTACTTTGCTACGGTTAATAAATTCACTTTTTTGGAATTACTTTTTAGTCCCTAAAAACTTACTTTTTAGTTTTTATTAATTTTAGTGGTTAGAAAGTAAAATTTTACTCACTAAAAAGTAGTTTCTTATGGTTAAAAAGTAGGATTTTAGTGGTTAAACAGTATTTTTCTTGCAGTTAAAAAGTATTTTGTTACCTTGAACAGGCAGTTTCAATTGTTAAAGAATTATTTTTATCTCTTAAAAATAGATTTTACTGGTTAAAAATTAGGCTTTTAGTGGTTAAAAAATAGTTTTTATTAATTAAAAGTAGTTTTTAATGGTTAAAAATTAGGTACTGATTAAGAAATTACTTTCTTTGCAATAAAAATTTTTTTTTTTACCTTAAAAAGGTAGTTTTAATTAATAAAAAATTAATTTTTACCTTTAAAAAAATGTTTTTAGTGGTTAAAAAGTAGTGTGTAGTGGTTTAAAATTAACCTTTTGCCTTTAAAAAGTAGATTTTAATGATTATACAGTTAATTTTTACCTTTAAAAAGTATTTGTTGATGGTTAAAAGTAAATTTTGCTATTTAGGGCTGGTTTCTTCAGCACTTAGGCCGTTTTTTCTATAAAAAAATAAAGTTCAGTTAAAGTCGAAATACAAGAATGTTTTGCATGTATTAAATGTCAAATTTCCAGATTTACTGAGGATAACTGAACTTTATATTTCTTCATAATGAAACCAGTTCTGTAAAAATAGAAAAATTAACTTTTTAGCCGTGCATTAGAAACTATATATACTTATTAAAGCAAATTTACCTAATATATACCTACCTATATAATTTACATAAATGTTTATTTTACCTGTGGTGAAAATACAGATCAACATAGGAAAGGAAGGGTTTCAAAAATAAAAGAGACCATTATTTTGTAATAAATATATTAGTTATATTGTTAAATAAATATTTCAGAAATGTATTTGAATTTTAAAAATTCAGTAGGTTATGTAATATAAAATTATTATTTGATAATTTAAACTTATTTGTCTTTAGACGTATAATAACGTAAGGCATATAGTATCAAGAAATTTCAAATGAACAGTTAGTAGCTTTAAATTAATCCGGTATTTATTCTTTGTGAAAAATCCTAAAAGAAATTTTATTCTAAATATATTGTTTTCTGTTTATTATAATATAGAATAGAATAAGAAAATCCATTCCATTAGGATTATTAACTAAAATAGGTAGGAACATAAAAACATAACATTCTTCTATCTACTAGGTGGGCCATTCCAAACGATCCTTCCTTAATATCTAAAAAAAAAATTATATTTTATTTATACTATCTCAGAAACGCAAATTTCGAATTTTAATAAACTTAAGCACCAGTCGTGGATCCTAGAAACCCCCTCCCTTAGCTCAGTAAGTTAAGAAATTAGATAAAAATTAATGTCAGGTATTTTTGAGAAATGTTTATATTTAGGTTTTTAGGGTCTGTAAAAGCTAAGGTTATATTGTTAAATGCAACAAAAAATGAATCAGTCTCCCGAAACCTTTATAAAACTGTCAAAATTCATTAAAAAAACTTACTTTTTAGTCCCTAAACATGTACTTTTTAGTTTTTATTAATTTCAGTGGTTAGAAAGTAAAATTTTACTCACTAAAAAGTAGTTTTTTATGGTTCAAAAGTAGGTTTTTAGTGATTAAACAATATTTTTCTTGCAGTTAAAAAGTATTTTGTTACCTTGAACAGGCAGTTTTAATTGTTAAAGAATTATTTTTATCTCTTAAAAATAGATTTTACTGGTTAAAAATTAGGCTTTTAGTGGTTAAAAAATAGTTTTTATTAATTAAAAGTAGTTTTTATTGGTTAAAAATTAGGTGTTTTGTTAGAAATATCTGTTAACGTCACTGGAACAAATAAATTTAACCCTCAGTACTCAAAATAGCCTCCAAGTTCCATCAAAATAGAAAAAGGAATTTCTGATATCTTAATGAAAAAACTTTGCAAGATTTTTCGCTTTATCTACTGTTTTTTCCTTAATTAACGTTAAAGTGAGGGGTCAATACATTTGAAACCGATAAATTAGTAGATATAAAATACTTTTATATTATACGTTATGTACTTACCCTTAAAATTCTCAACAAAATCTTGTAATCCCCAATTATTTAACTTCTCTGTGTAATCAATTGGAAACAAACACAATGTGTGCCCAATAAAAATGCAAAACTGGCGTCAGACCTACGATTTGCCTATCTGCCAACGTAACCGTAGGTGACCTTTGCTAGCGGCTAGGATAATTATAACTAAAACTAAAATCACAAATCGCCGGCTTGTTCTTGTCAGTACTTGCCGGTATACTATAGACCTTTTATTGCGATATATACCGGGAACTGGTGGGAACGGACTGAACGGGGTATGCCGAATACAGGAAAATTTTCTCGAGTATAGACGAAGAAGCTCTCGATCGAAACCGATCGTTATTTTCTAAAGATATTTTTTATTGGGCTTAAAAAGCGAATTGTTATGATGAAAAATATACCTATTAATATTTTGAATTTCTACTACAGAAAATAAATGTTTAGTAATTAAAAACTATTTTTAAGAGCAAAAATTATTTTTGCTGGTTCTATAGACTGAAAAAAAATATTTGCAATGGTAACAATTTTTTTTTGTATGGCGACAAAACTACTTTAAAAAAGCATTTTATTTAGTTGCATGAATGTATTTTTTTAATTGCAACTAAAAATTTATTTGTGGTAGCAAGAAATTTCTCAACAAAACACTTTTTAAATATAATTCTGTCAGTGTAAGTTAAGATATACAAATCCACAAAATTACGGTACTTTATTCTGAAACACCCTGTATAAATAAATAAAAATTAAAAACTTCATTATAAAACTCATTCGTTTTTCTGAAAATACACATAAGAATTCTAGACGTTGCATTGTTACCATATTTTAAGATAACACGTTATGCTTTTACCAATAATGTGAGAAGTGCCCCCTCCCCAAGAAAACAACCTAGCTACGCGTTTGTAAAAGCCTCACCTTTAAAATTATTTAGGGTGTATAGTTTTAATTGAAATTCCCTGTATGTCTTCACCTTTTTATTAGAATATAGAAAATATAAAAATTCGTACTTGTTTATTTTTCTTCAAATGACAATTTTTACGTCTGTATCATTTTCGGTTATAGACATTTAGATAAAATATACAAATAAAATTTATCCCACCCCTGTAACTAAAAATTCACAAAATATGTTTGCGTATTTTTATATTTGTAATCACTTCAGTTTTTGAGAAATTAGGTATAATATTTACTTTCAATTTTATATTTAGTTTTTTTTAAGATTAGGATTTATCCTATTATATAAACATTTTGTTGTCCTCTTGGGAACAAATTTTTTAAAAATGTTTTGTTGGTGGGTGTATGTGGTATATAGACATTATATGTTCAAAATTTTTAATTTTAGTTCTAGCGGTTTAATCAATATACGATGCTTTAAAAAAATATTGGCTGATGGCTTTAATATTTATTGCATCATAATTCGCCTTAAATTCACGGTAAATCCAACTACCTACACACCTGTGAAATAACCCTTTAACCATGTTTCCGATGTCGTTTCTATATCCGTCCCAAAGAAAAAAAAAAACTTAAATTTATTTACTTATATTTAAGCGTTGACGATCGCCTATGTTTTCCCACCAAAACCGCCGTCGTATAAAAGTTTGTCTCAATGGTTGGAAAATACAGTAACAGTCAAAACGCGGCAGATAAAAAACGCTCGGTTACCAGACAGTTACTGGTCGCGTAAAACATTCTCTCAGTTAGATACATATTTTAAAAAACAGTTAAATTATTCTTATTTTTTTTTTTTTTTTAATAAGTGGATAAATAAAAACTTGCAATGGATGTGGAGGAATTCAGAGTTAGGGGTAAAGAAATGGTGGACTACATATGTCAATACATGTCGAATTTGGGGAATTATAGGGTGACACCTGACATTGAACCAGGATATTTGAAAAAACTTCTTCCTAAAGAAGCTCCGGAAGAGCCAGAAGAATGGGACAATATTATGGAAGATATGGATAAGAAGATTATGCCTGGGATTACACATTGGCAGCATCCCAGGTTTCACGCATATTTTCCAAGTGGAAATTCTTATCCATCGATTTTGGCAGATATGATGTCGGATGCCATTGGATGCATTGGATTTTCATGGGTAAGTTTCTATTTATTAATTTAAAAATGCCTTGAAACATTTTTTGGGAAAGAGGAATGAATAAGTATTTATTAACATTACTTGATTCTTCAAAAAGGTTGCGCTATAAGCTTTTTTACCTCCAATATTCGTAGAGCAACGTACCTTTACATTTAAGTATTAGGTTTATTAAAAAAATACTATATCACACATAAAGTATGATCATAAAATAATATCTAAGAATTTTCAACTAGCAAGCCTCTTATTACTGTAAAATTTAAATATTTGCAAGGAAATATATTTTTATTAATATATTTTATTTTTTTGTGAAATAATTTTTTTTATAAATAAACCTTGTCTGTAGTTCACGCTGAAAGGATGTTGACCTATTCTATTTTATGTTCTAATTTGAATAAATAATAATCAATTTAATAAATTCCGTCTGTCAGAATTTTAATTTATTCATTTACAGAATCCCTACTCAACAATTTGAATAAAAAATAAATAAACATGTTTACCGCTTAAAACATTGGTCACGCAAAATATTTTCAATTATACAAATACAAATTCACTTTTAAAATGAAGTATGAACAACTTTATTATTATTATTATTTATTATTATTAGGAAAACAAATTATTCTTCATAAAAAGTCTAGCATGGTCTAAATCCTAAAATACAACCATTAGATATTAAATTTTATTAGTCGTATACGAGGTTTGTCAAAAATAAAGATACTTTAGCAGCAAAATTCATATTTTTTGACTAATCTTATATGATATCTGATGGTTGTTTCAAGTTTTAAACAATGCAGAACTTTTTATGAAGAATAACTTTTTTCCTAAACTTAATAATAAAAAAAGTTTTTTATACGGTTCCAACTTCCTGAAACATATTGTATAATCGTAGTGTTTATTTTTCACTAGGTCTGTTTCAACAATTTTAGTTTACCTAACTAACTATAATATTTATTTGTTTCTAGCAGTAATGTAACAATTTTTATTTTCTAAATAATTTTAAATAGATGGTTATTAAAAGATTACAAAAACCAATACTAATTTGTTCTCTTCTTCAAATGTTTTTATTTAAAAAAAAAAAACCATTGCACAATATGAATACAATGATATAAATTATACCTCCTTCTAAAATTCCTACAAAAAAATGTATGGCTTGATTATAAATTTAAAATATGACGTCATAGCATATTATAAATCTAATTTTAATGACTTAACAAACTTTGAAATTCTTTTGGTTCTGTATTTAAAAGTATGATTACCTAAGCTATGTAGATAGCATAATAATTTAAAAGCAATTAGTCAAAATTTAAATGACGGTAATATTTTTATTAAAAAAAAAAACAGTGATGATTTCATTTTTAGAATTGTTTGTTTTTGAAATTATGATTGCAGGTTATATACATAAGTTTAAAAATTCTCATTGAGTACTACCTGACATGTTTTCCTAAATATATTTTTTTTAAACGGATTTTTTCTGTAGCAACTTATCCAACCAAATTTATTTGGTTGCTATTTGGCAAATAATTAACATAAATATCTATTTATTTTATTCTAGTTAGGATTTCCAATATTTAGGTTATTAAATTTATAATTTATGATTTGTTTTTTTTTTTTTTAACTGTACTGTGAGTGAAACAAAATTTCAAACTACTCATTTTCTATTTTGTTAGTTTTAAAATTTGGCAAGTTATAGTGCTTAAAATTACACTATATGGAATCGTTTGGTCAACTTTACTAATGAACATAGCTAATCTTTGTCATTTGTCCAGGAAAAAAATATAATTTAAAAATTATTTTCATCGGTTAACTCAGTTCAAAGCGGTTATGACAGAGCGATTTAAAAAATAGACGATGCGTAAAACTTAAAATTATTAATAAGGCAGAAAATATTTTTGACTTAAAAGAAAACTCATTCTTAAACAATGAAAATACAATTCTTTTTTCTGTGATGGGAAAAAGTTTGACATTTTATCTCTCTTGTAAGGTAACAAAATAACACCTTTTATAAAATTACTTTTTTACCGGTTTTTCGGGAAAAAAGTGAATACATAAACACAAGTAAGGGTAGATATTTTAGAATATTTTTTTCAATATGAAATCGTCGTTTTTCCCGTGACAGAAAAAATAGTGTATTAAACACGAAAAAATATTAGATTTTAGTTTCGAGTCGGGAGATAAACTTGAAATTTAAAACGTTTGTTTTCCGTAAAATAAACACTTTTTGAGATTTTTCGAATTACAAAAGATTTTTGGACTAGTTTGGGTCTATCTAGCTTTTTTATTTGTTTTATGATGAATTTCTGCTATTAAACTTAAATTCAAAACGTTTGTTTTCCGTAAAATATGCAGTTTCTGAGATTTTTGGAAATAGAAAACATTTTTGGACTTGTTTTGGTCTATCTAGCTTTTTCACCTATTTTATAGTGAATTTCTCTTATTTTAAACCTATTCAGCGTCATTAGTTAAAACCTTAAATTTTTACGTTTGTTTTCCGTAAAAATAAGCAGTTTTTTGAGATTTTTCAAAATAAAAAACATTTTTGGTCTAGTTATGGTCTATATAGCTTTTTCGTTAGTTTTATGATGAATTTCTGTTATTTTTAACCTACCTAGCGTGATTTCTTGTAACTTGAAAATAACCAGTTTTTGAAATTTTTAGAAATAGAAAACATTTTTGGTCTAGTTTTGGTCTGTTTAGCCTTTTCATCTGTTTATAATGAATTTTTGTTATTTTAAACCTATTTAGCGTCATTTCTTATAACTTGAAATTTAAAACGTTTGTTTTCTGTAAAATAACCAGTTTATGAAATTTTTCGAAAAAAAAAAAATATATTTTTGGACTAGTTTTGGTTTATATAGCTTTTTCAACTGTTTCATAATAAATTTATGTTATTTAAAATCAATTTAGCGTCATTTCTTAAAACTTGAAATTTAAAACGTTTGTTTTCTAAAAAATAAACACTTTTTGGACTAGTTTTGGTCTATCTTGCCTTTTCATCTGTTTTATAATGAATTTCTATTTTACACCTATTTAGCGTTATTTCTTAAAATTTGAAATTGAAAACGTTTGTTTTCCGTAAAATTAACACTTTTGAGATTTGTCGAAATACAAAAGATTTTTGGACTAGTTTTGGTCTATCTAGCTTTTTTATCTGTTTTATGATGAATTTCTGTTATTTTTAACCTATTTAGAGTCATTACTTAAAACTTTAAATTTTAACGTTTGTTTTTCGTAAAAATAAGCAGTTTTTGAGATTTTTCGAAACAGAAAAAATTTTTGGACTAGTTTTGGTCTATCTAGCTTTTTCGTCTGTTTTATAATGAATTTCTATTATTTTAAACCTATTTAGCGTTATTTCTTAAAAATTGAAATTCAAAACGTTTGTTTTCCGTAAACTAAACACTTTTTGAGATTTTTCGAAATACAAATCTAATACTTTTTCCCTTATATAATAAATAACTATTTGTATGTGATATATCACGCGACATAACGAAAAATTACAAAGTTAAAAACATTTTTAAGTATTTTTTTTAACGATTTTGTAAAAAATTTTCAAAATTGTCCAGATAAACAATTTGCGAGATATGGCCAGACGCCGCCCTTAAGTTAGAATATTTTAAATTGGGGTATGAGACAGAGTGTCCATGGTGGGCCGTAATTTCACATACTCTTCCTTGCCACTTTGTCCCAAGCTACCCTTGGTACAAAATTTTCAACATCACCCTGTATATCTTATGAAGGATTATGAAAGAGCACTCCTTTTTGGGTACATACATAATAAAATATGTTACACGTTATATAGGATAATTTTTGAAATATTTAAATTTTAAAAATTAATGTTTTCACGCAGATACCCGGTATATTAGTTTGCAATCCATTTTCTATTGTTCTAATTAATAAAAATTAAGACGTATTTTATATGGTGTTAAGTACAACTCTATTAGTTCAACCTTGGAGGATAAGTGAATGAAATAATATTTTCATACCATTTTAATATGCAAATTTATTATCTAAACATCAGAATTTAAAAAATCCACTGTCATTGTTTAAATTGTAGTTAGTACTTAAGTACTTATGGGGATTACCAGGATTTAATATGCAATTATTCAAGATAGACTTCATTTTTTTTTATTCAGTTACATAATAAAGATAATATTAAAAATAGTTCCGCTAAACAGATAAGGTTAATCTGTGTCATTTAATGCAAAATTGTGTAATTATGCCACTGAATATATTATTCTAAAGAACAAGTTAACTTTTCATACTACAATGTTTAAACTAGAACTCTCTCTTCTATTAGATTTTGTACTAGTTGTTTGTACGACTTAATAGGTACACAGTTTCCTATACATCTACGTGGTCCACATATATTTTGAACCACATATTTAAATAAAAGCCTTCATTTATGTTAATTTTTAAACATTTCAAACAAGAGACTGAATAAAATAGTTATCGTCTACAATATGATTATTAAACAATGCTTTGTACTACGAAATCAAATTAAAGATATAGGGTGATTTTTTAATTTTGATAATTTCTTCAATTATTCATACATAGGAACAACTCT
Source organism: Psylliodes chrysocephalus (assembly GCA_927349885.1). NCBI lineage: Eukaryota > Metazoa > Arthropoda > Insecta > Coleoptera > Chrysomelidae > Psylliodes > Psylliodes chrysocephalus. The sequence continues at coordinate 65,801,697 of OV651813.1, read as the reverse complement.
GTATATTTTTTAATATTCACTACATATATTATTTGTCTAGGATAATACTAAATAGCGTATAAATAAAAGCTAAAATCCAGGTCCAGACAAAAAAATATCAGATTTTTGAATTAATCGCCCTGCATTTTGGGATTAAAGAATCAGAAACTTAATAAATATAAGTTACTCTTTATAATATATCGTGCTTATGTATTACCCTTTCTAACGTACTCATGTATTGTGTTTTCCACTTAAACTATTATTTTTCCAAATAGACACTTTGATAACAAAATCACATTTATAATATTCAAATTTTCCTAAACTATTTGTTTTTGTTACAGGCTGCCAGCCCAGCATGCACAGAACTAGAAACCATCGTTATGGACTGGCTAGGCAAAGCAATCGGCCTACCAGATGACTTCATAACCTCAAAAGAAGAGAGTAAAGGTGGAGGTGTAATACAAACATCGGCCAGCGAATGCGTCTTGGTTACCATGTTAGCAGCTAGGAACCAGGCTATTCAATACCTCAAAAGAGACCATCCATCGACAGTTGATAGTGAGTTTCTACCTCAATTGATTTGTTATTGTTCCAAAGAAGCTCATTCTTGTGTCGAAAAAGCAGCAAAAATTTTATTGGTACAGATAAAAATCTTAGATACAGATGAAAATGGTTCTTTAAGGGGAGAAACTTTAAGAGATGTAATGGAAAAAGACAAAGCCAACGGATTGTTTCCGTTTTTCGTATCAGCTATCCTGGGCTCAACTTCGAGCTGTTCGTTTGACAATTTAGAAGAAATAGGACCTGTATGTAGGGAACAAGCCTGCACTTGGCTCCATGTAGATGCTGCTTACGCTGGAAATGCGTTCATCTGTCCAGAACTAAAATATTATCTTAAAGGTGTAGAATACATAGATTCTTTTAACACAAATCCTAACAAATGGTTACTTACAAGCTTCGATTGTTCTTGTTTATGGGTTAAAAATAGGTATAGACTTACTAGTGCCTTAGTTGTAGATCCTTTATACCTTCAACACGCCAACTCAGATGAAGCTATAGATTATAGACATTGGGGAATTCCATTGAGTAGACGATTTAGATCTTTAAAATTATGGTTTGTTATTAGAAAATATGGATTATCAGGTCTTCAAAAATATATTAGAAATCATATTAATTTAGCTAAACATTTCGAATCTTTAGTAAGGAAAGACAAAAGATTTGAAGTAGTGAACGATGTTCAATTAGGTTTAGTTTGCTTCAGATTAGTAGCTCCAGATATAGTTAACCAAAGTCTACTAGCTACTATTAATGCTTCAGGAAAACTACACATGATACCATCGATGGTTAAAGAAAAATATATAATAAGATTCTGCGTTACAGCAGAAAATGCTACACAAGAAGACATAGAGCATGCTTGGAGGGTAATAACAGAGCATACGTCTGAATTGCTGAGCAGAAAATCTATCAGAAACCAAGTATTCTTCAGACCTCCCCTTACCAGGCAGAAGTCCAAGAGGCTATCATTCACCAGAAGCGTATCGAAAGAGATGTACCAACGTTCCAAAAGCAGGTCCAATCTCGCCGATGGTGCTACTCCGATCCTCGTGGTTGACTCTGATGAGGAACATGAACTTAATCAAGATGCAATTTTGGACGTACTTACTAGTAATGTTAACATGGACGATGATGTATTCAACAAAGATTGTGATGATAGTTTTAGAATTCAACCTACAAGTCCAACTGAGATAGCTTGCAACGGGATTTAATTTGCATTTTCATGTGAATTATTATATTGAGTGAGAGCATTTGTTTGAACAATAATTTATTTTTATTACAAATGTTAATATTAAGTTCAGTATTACTAGATAAAGTAACTTTTTCTATTTATTTTGGGTACTTCAAATGTATGTGTAAATAAATTATTTTTTGTATAAATAAACAAATTTGTTTTATCATTCCTATTAAAACTTAATAACCATATTTTCAGCTTCTTTTCTGATTACATTAGTAAAATTAAAAGTCTCATAACAATAAGGAAACAGAAAAAATATTGAACATATTTATTCGATTCACATAAACTAAAATTTTCTAAATTACTAGAAATCACTATTTTGGAAAATGAAACTAAGATTTTTATCTACAAAGAAATAAAAATCGAAAATCCACATTAAAACTGTTACAATATGTTGGCAATCAGGTAAACAAGTATTTTTGACTATATTTATGTTGATTAACTGAAAAAGTAAACCTCAAAATCAATACTAAAGGATAGATAAAGAATGGCATACGAAAAATGTTCAGTCTCAACGTCCAGTGTACAGGCTGCAAATATATCTAATGACAACCCACGTCCAGTAATATCTGTCACCTCTAAAATATACGTGTTATTATACAGGGCATCCCCATTAATGCGTAATTGTTCAATATTACGATTTGTGTTATAGATAAGCCAACAAGTTTCAAATAAAAGTTATATGGTTTTAAGAAATACGTATAAAAATATATCTGGATATACAGGGTGTTGCGTTTTTGCCTGGCAGTATATTTTTTAGATTGAACACCCTATATTTTATTTCAGTTTTAGAATGATTTAGTAATACTGTCTTCAACCCTAAAATTTTTTTTAATAAAATTACAGGGTTGCCAGGCAATTAATTTTTTTAATAAATTAGAGAATGATGCATTCCCCAAAATAAATTATCATAATTTAGGTAGGTTTACAATGATTTAAAAATTGTTTAAAATACAGACTTATAAGACAGTAAGCTAACGAATAGTGGTAATAGAACTGGAATATTTCAGTGCTTTGCTAGGGCTAATTTTAAGTTCAATGTACTTAATTTATTCAAATGTAACACCCTGTATACTATTTTATCATAAAATATCTTATACATTTGCCTATCTAACGATACCAACATGTAAACCAATAACAAATATATAGACATTTTTAATATAAAAGTTGTATGACCATATTTAACAATTATTCTTAAATACAAAGGGTGTTCCATAAACGAGGTGCTGACCAAACCTATACTTTTTTAAAGCAAAACACCCTGCAGATAGTTATACGTATTTGATTGTTTTAACATCGTCAAACAGTTTTAATTGATTTTATTTATTTGCTATGTTGTATATAGGGTATGTCAAAACGCAAGGTTACGATTTCTCAATATTTTATCTGGAATATCCCGTATTAATTAATTGGTGGTATAACATATTCCATTTAAAAAATTAAGAAAATTGTAACCTCGCATTTTGACACACCCTATATACAAATGAATTAAGTCAATTAAAATGGTGTGACGATTTGAAAACAATATGTATACCTACCTGCAGGGTACTTTGCTTTAAAAAAGTATCGGTTTGGTCAGCACCTCGTTTATGGACCACCTTGTATATTTAAGATTAATTGTTAAATATGGTGATAAAACTTTTGTATTAAATTTTTTTTCACATTTCTAATAATACAACAGGTATCGATCAATTACATACTCATAGGACACCCTGTATATGTGTAATTGGCTAACATGTGGGTATCGTTGGATAGGTAAATGTATAAGAAATTTTATTGAAAAAATTGAGTAAATTGAACTTAAAATTAGCCATATTTAAGACATGTTTCAAAACACTCTGTATAAAATAAACCAGTTCTATCACCACTATTTTTCAGTTTAGTATCTTGTAAGTCTGTATTTTAAACAATTTTTAAATCATTGTAAACCCCTAAATTATAATGATTTCATGAAAAAATTAATTACTTGGCAACCCTATTATATTAAAAAAAAATTGGGGTTGACGACAGTATCACCAAATAATTAATTCTAAAACTGAAATAAAATAGAGGATGTTTAATTTAAAAAATAAACATTTTTATTTGCCAGGCAAAAACGCAACACCCTGTATATCCAAAAATATTTTTAAAATACATATTTTTTGAATCCATATTACTTTTATTTGAAACATGTTTGCGTATCTATAACACAAATTGAAATATTGAACAATTACGCACTAATTGGACACGTATATAAACAGCGGTTTATGACAATATATCGTAGGTTTTAAATTGGGCCTTAGACAAAGATTTTGTAACAACCAAGTAGTCTAAATTACCACGGCTGTCAAAAACTGTAACAACTAACTAGTCTATAAAACCATATGTAACAACTAATAGGTCTTTAGCTGCTGTTGTCAATATACTATTAAGGGATAAAGGCAACACTGTGACCAGTCAAAGGGTCCTGGAGCTCGGAAGGAACATCCATTCAACAGTGGCATATAAAAATTAAAAAGAAAACAAAATTATCCCTTAATAGCATAGTCGAACGGCTTTGGCAACTAGTCCTTAGGAGTAAAACACAAATGCTCGGTATATTTTATAACTCGTTTTGGAAAGGGGAAGGGAAAAAAATATTAAGTGAATGAAAAATAACTTATACAGTGAGCATCATAAGTCTTACCCCCCCCCCTAACTAACTCGTTACTGGGGTCTTGTTAGGAAAATCTCCGAGATTTTTGATTTCTACAATGTACATTTTTTTATAATGAGTTTACCCTTAATTTCATCCCTTACTGGAGGGTAGCAACCCTTTCGAAAAATTTAAATGGCATGGGGTGGTGAGTGATAGCTCATTTGAAAGGGGGTTTTATTCTCTATTCAACCGTGCAAAAAAATTTGAAATTTGCTTCATTACGTGTTGATTTATTAATGTTTAAAAATAACAAAACCTCACAAAATAGGAAAGCAACTAGACTAACAGTGACCTTCTAATGGCAAAAAGTCTTACTTCACGTCTGAATCAAAACCGAAATCATGCAGGGCCGAATTTTAATTCTAAGGATGAGTGCGCTACGTTAATTTCCGTTATTCTGAAACAACAATTAGTCGAGAATTAATGAAGCAAATTTCAAATTTTATTACAAGGCTGAGTAGAGAATAAAACCCTCTTTCAAATGAGCTATCACTCACGACCCCATGCTATTTAAATTTTTCAAAAGGGTTGCTCCCCTCCAGTAAGGGATGAAATTAAGGGTAAACTATTCATACAAAAATGTACATTGTAGAAATCAAAAATCGACGTGTCTCGGCGATTTTCCTAACAAGACTCCAGTAGCGAGTTAGATGGGGGGGTAAGACTTATGGTGCTCACTGTATATATTTAAAACAAAATGACTAATAGTCTTAAGAATAAATAAACAATTTAAATTTAGGGAATAAAGCAGCAAATATATAAGACAACCTATGATATACGATAGGTAGAGAACTTCTCATTTGATTATATGATTTGGACTTATTAACAAATCATATTCATTAAATAGTTAAATTATATAATATGATAAATATAAGATATATAAACTTGGGAAGAAAATTAAAAAAATTTAGCATTTATATGAAATTCAATAAATTAATTAGCAAAACAACATCATCTTCATTCCGAACATTAGTTTGAAGTGTCCCATCTTGTTAAATGTTCATAGTTATTTTCTTTAGATATTTTTGAAGTTATAAATTTATAGAGCAATTATTTTATTTTATTTTACATTTTGATTTTTAAGTTTCCTCCCATATTTTAGGCGGTTAAAGTGATACAAATATTTTTTTGCTAATCTAAGCTACGTGCACACAGCCGTTATGCACTTTTGGTTCCTTTAATAAATTAATTGTGTCAAAACAAAACCAAACAACACTTTTAAAATATGTTAACGTAATTAAAAATTGAATGTGTCCAACACATGACTTTCCTATCTAGTTATTATAGACTTTTTCGGTTATTTTGTACAACCTATTGCATCACCTCTATAAATGTTTAGAGAATTAACTAAATATATACATTTTCCACATACATCTAACTCGAATTTTTTTTTATATATCATTGCCAACGAAAATACTGATAAATTCAAATTTTACAATTTTCCTCCAATTTTTGAATTACGGTCCATTTTAGAGAATTCCCGTATAAAACAAAAATTATAGAGATAGATATCGCAAACAACTTTTGGTTTAACATTTTTCTTAGAAACTTTGTTTTTTTATCAAATTTCTCGAATGCGAACCGTTTTAGATAAATCATGTAGGAAACAAAAATGAAATCGTAATCAACTTTTATTAAACATATTTTCTTCTCCAAAAGTAAATAACAGATATATTCCATAAAATATAAAATCGACGCCTATAAAATCCCCCCAGATGTTCCGACTATGCCAAAAAAAATCTGATCAGTTCACGTAGGCCAAAATAAAGATCAAGCTTAAAATTTGGTGATTTTCTCTTTATCCGTTCTTAAGTTTTCTTCAAAATTCGAAATTTACACATTTTCTCAAATATCTCGAATACGATCCATGTTACAGAAATTATGTATGGAACAAGAATTATAGAAAATAATATAAGAAGTAACTTTTATTTCAATACGTGTGTTTTCTTTTTGATTATTTAGTTAAAACATTAAATTATAGTTTGTGCAACTATTTGCGTGTTTGTGTGTTGTGTGTGTTTCTGTATTTTTGTGTATGTGTGTGTGTTTGAGTGTGTGTTTGTATATGTTTGTGTGTATTTCTGTGTATTTCTGTGTATTTCTGTGTATTTATGTGTATTTCTGTGTATTTCTGTGTATTTCTGTGTATTTCTGTGTATTTCTGTGTATTTCTGTGTATTTCTGTGTATTTCTGTGTATTTCTGTGTATTTCTGTGTATTTCTGTGTATTTCTGTGTATTTCTGTGTATTTCTGTGTATTTCTGTGTATTTCTGTGTATTTCTGTGTATTTCTGTGTATTTCTGTGTATTTCTGTGTATTTCTGTGTATTTCTGTGTATTTCTGTGTATTTCTGTGTATTTCTGTGTATTTCTGTGTATTTCTGTGTATTTCTGTGAATTTCTGTATATTTCTGTGTATTTCTGTGTATTTCTGTGTATTTCTGTGTATTTCTGTGTATTTCTGTGTATTTCTGTGTATTTCTGTGTATTTCTGTGTATTTCTGTGTATTTCTGTGTATTTCTGTGTATTTCTGTGTATTTCTGTGTATTTCTGTGTATTTCTGTGTATTTCTGTGTATTTCTGTGTATTTCTGTGTATTTCTGTGTATTTCTGTGTATTTCTGTGTATTTCTGTGTATTTCTGTGTATTTCTGTGTATTTCTGTGTATTTCTGTGTATTTCTGTGTATTTCTGTGTATTTCTGTGCATTTCTGTGTATTTCTGTGTATTTCTGTGTATTTCTGTGTATTTCTGTGTATTTCTGTGTATTTCTGTGTATTTCTGTGTATTTCTGTGTATTTCTGTGTATTTCTGTGTATTTCTGTGTATTTCTGTGTATTTCTGTGTATTTCTGTGTATTTCTGTGTATTTCTGTGTATTTCTGTGTATTTCTGTGTACTTCTGTGTATTTCTGTGTATTTCTGTGTATTTCTGTGTATTTCTGTGTATTTCTGTGTATTTCTGTGTATTTCTGTGTATTTCTGTGTATTTCTGTGTATTTCTGTGTATTTCTGTGTATTTCTGTGTATTTCTGTGTATTTCTGTGTATTTCTGTGTATTTCTGTGTATTTCTGTGTATTTCTGTGTATTTCTGTGTATTTCTGTGTATTTCTGTGTATTTCTGTGTATTTCTGTGTATTTCTGTGTATTTCTGTGTATTTCTGTGTATTTCTGTGTATTTCTGTGTATTTCTGTGTATTTCTGTGTATTTCTGTGTATTTCTGTGTATTTCTGTGTATTTCTGTGTATTTCTGTGTATTTCTGTGTATTTGGGTGTTTGTTTGTGTGTGTGTTTGTGTGTGTGTTTGTGTGTGTGTTTGTGTGTGTGTGTGTGTGTTTGTGTGTGTGTTTGTGTGTGTGTTTGTGTATGTGTGTGTGTGTGTTTGTGTGTGTGTGTTTGTGTTTGTGTTTGTGTTTGTGTTTGTGTTTGTGTTTGTGTTTGTGTTTGTGTTTGTGTTTGTGTTTGTGTTTGTGTTTGTGTTTGTGTTTGTGTTTGTGTTTGTGTTTGTGTTTGTGTTTGTGTTTGTGTTTGTGTTTGTGTGTGTTTGTGTGTGTTTGTGTGTGTTTGTGTATTTGTGTGTTTGTGTGTTTGTGTGTTTGTGTGTTTGTGTGTTTGTGTGTTTGTGTGTTTGTGTGTTTGTGTGTTTGTGTGTTTGTGTGTTTGTGTGTTTGTGTGTTTGTGTGTTTGTGCGTTTGTGCGTTTGTGCGTTTGTGCGTTTGTGCGTTTGTGCGTTTGTGCGTTTGTGCGTTTGTGCGTTTGTGCGTTTGTGCGTTTGTGCGTTTGTGCGTTTGTGTGTTTGTGTGCTTGTGTGTTTGTGTGTTTGTGTGTTTGTGTGTTTGTGTGTTTGTGTGTTTGTGTGTTTGTGTGTTTGTGTGTTTGTGTGTTTGTGTGTTTGTGTGTTTGTGTGTTTGTGTGTTTGTGTGTTTGTGTGTTTGTGTGTTTGTGTGTTTGTGTGTTTGTGTGTTTGTGTGTTTGTGTGTTTGTGTGTTTGTGTGTTTGTGTGTTTGTGTGTTTGTGTGTTTGTGTGTTTGTGTGTTTGTGTGTTTGTGTGTTTGTGTGTTTGTGTGTTTGTGTGTTTGTGTGTTTGTGTGTTTGTGTGTTTGTGTGTTTGTGTGTTTGTGTGTTTGTGTGTTTGTGTGTTTGTGTGTTTGTGTGTTTGTGTGTTTGTGTGTTTGTGTGTTTGTGTGTTTGTGTGTTTGTGTGTTTGTGTGTTTGTGTGTTTGTGTGTTTGTGTGTTTGTGTGTTTGTGTGTTTGTGTGTTTGTGTGTTTGTGTGTTTGTGTGTTTGTGTGTTTGTGTGTTTGTGTGTTTGTGTGTTTGTGTGTTTGTGTGTTTGTGTGTTTGTGTGTTTGTGTGTTTGTGTGTTTGTGTGTTTGTGTGTTTGTGTGTTTGTGTGTTTGTGTGTTTGTGTGTTTGTGTGTTTGTGTGTTTGTGTGTTTGTGTGTTTGTGTGTTTGTGTGTTTGTGTGTTTATCTGTATTTTTGTATGTGTAAGTGTGTCGTCGGGTATTATTTAAAGACTTGCTAATACCTCTGTGGCTTGAAGGAAAAAATATAAATTCCAAAGATAGAGGACAAAAAATCGGTGATGCACTTAATTCTTAACAATTGCATGCAATTTTATGAACATACAACCGGCACGGACATCGACGACAATGTGGATGGATTCAGCGGAGTGACTGATTTTGAACTGGAATCTAGTATGATACTATAATAAATTAAAAAGACAATATGTATTTTTTTGCTACAGACAAATCCGATAATCTCTTACGCTATATTGAGCTGAACATCGGTTGAAACGCCTAGCATTTGAATTTACTACGCAAATATCTGTGGCTCATTTTCGGCGGCTTAACTTCTGCCTAATGTTACGCTAGCCTAAGAATTCATATTATTTAAGCATATTTAAAGCAAAGCTCATGATTTTTTAGAATTCTCAAAACTTTTTGGAGTTGGTTTAGTTGTGATTTCTTACCTGCAACATGGAGTTTAAGAAATTCAAACGCGGACAAATGCTCCATGCGAGTACGAAAAGTGTAATTTTTAATATGATTTGTTATTTAGTCAATGACGATAAATTGAGTATGACTGCAGCGGGAAGTCGTGCTTCTAAAATGAGCGGGGTCAGCGAAAATACAATTTATACAATCGCGAATATACATGCGATGAGGGTTTTAACAGCTAATCATTAGTTATATCAAAGTCAACCAATGTAACTTTACTAAATTAGATGTAATAACTTTCAATAAACTCCAAAACCTACTTATTGTTAAGTTGAATAAGGCAACAGTGCTTATACCGGCTTGCATTTCTGCGTTGTTTATTGTAAGCGCACAAGCGCGTATACCTGGCTAACACATATTCATTGTTAAAAAAATATATCTGCGTAAAATCCTTCTCTTTATCCCCTATCTTACCTCTTACTACACGTCTCTTCACTCCGAACCTACAAATGGATCGTATTGACTGTTAAATTATTGTTAGCAGCATGAATATTATGTTTTATCATCTCTGGTATGAAGTTAGGAAAAGCGCTATATTTTGCTTTGAATAACTTTGATTTCATGAGATAGCATGATCGTTTATTGATACATGATGTACTTGAACATGTCATTGAAGAAAATTGGCGTAATTGAGTTGCATATGTCAGAGAAAAAACGGAAAAAGAAATGTGGGTCGCTGATAATCTCTAAAACAACGTTAGTGAACTCAGTATAAATTATGGCGACAGTTCTGAGAGCGAGATTTCATACCTCGACGATGACTTACAATGACTTATCTATTGCTTAAAATTTGTTTATTATTTGTTAACTTCTAAATTTGTAATTTTGAAATTCATTGTTTCTTATTTGTTATTAAACATACAAATTTTGAGATAAAATTTAAACCCGTGTCAAGATTTGCCTGAGATCAGACTTGTTTTTTTGGCCGATCCCAGCATAATAATTTGTTGATAACACAACTCGACAACAATGTGGCTAAATTGACAGTAAAAAAATTTAATATCAATTTTCAATACGAAATTCACGAAAATTATTCCGGTATTACTACTACGGCACTATGGTATTAGTACTGTGATACACTAAAAAAAATTATATTACGCAATCTTTAAAAAAGAAAATCTATGCGTCCGAATTTATTCATTCAATTGAAAAATAGAATATCATGTCATCGACGTCATCTATTACGTGTATAAGATTTTATAGGTTTGTTCGAGCGGCAAGTTTGCAACAGTTTGAGATTTGATTACAAAGCCATGCTCAGTTTTAGACAGTTAGCAAATTGTTTGACATTTCTCACTGCACGAACGCGAATCGCGAAAATGTTCAATAAATGCTGCATTACTATATAGTCCAATAGTTTCAAAATAATTATCATTTTTGGGCCTTACATTTCGAATATTATGAGGTAAATATTTTATTGTTATTAGGTACTTCTATTATTATCGATATACTATCTCTGCATGTAAAATTTTAAAATGTGTACATTTGATATTTGACAGATACTAGTAACGGCGCATGCTTCCAACTAATAATTCGACTTTAGTTTGTGAATTCCTCTGATAGTTAGTCAACGGTTGGAAATTGCAAATCAGATCTGCTCGAACGCAAAACTGTTAGTTGGGAGTTTGACAAATTCACTGCTCTAATACTAAAAATAGACTGCGCATGCCTTATTCAGTTACCAACGGTTGCAAATTGCTGCTCGAACAAACCTTATATTGAATGGAATATACACATTTAGCTCAAAAATATGCCCGAGTTTACATCTTGGCCGTTAAGAGAAATAACTCGCTATATGGACGATAACAAAAAGTGTGACAGTAAAAATATCGACCCCGAAACATGTCACCTGTTGTGGGTTTGACGGTGGAGTGCGGTGTAATGATATGTATGTCAACCTCGAGGCATCTTTTCTGGTTTAGGATTAAAACTGTGGATATGAGAGTAAAGAAAATTATATCAATATAGGTGAAGGGAGGGGGGAGGGAACTTGTGTGTGGAGAGCAAGTTCCACTGGCAATCTTACATCATCGAGAGTGGAAATTCGCTAGAATTATTTTAGCTCTGTTGAGCGAGAAAAGAGAATATATAACGGAATGCAAATTGGTTTTGGTTCGTACTTGTGTACGTGATGTTTTTCACGTTATAAAAATGATATATTTAGCTTGTACTGTATATAGAGTGAGATGAGATTGTTATTTATTGTAGGATATATTATATGTATTTCTTAAATGCGCGTGTAGAGCGAGATGAGATTGTTATTTATAGGATAGATATTATACATTTCTTGAATGCGTGCATTTAAACACAAATGTGTTGAACAGGGGCGGTTTACAAAATGTTTAAATTTAAAATTGTATTATGAAATTTAAACAGGATCCCATATGCCTAAAACAACAGTATTGCAGAAAAACAAGTACCATACTTACATACCCGCTATTGTGCAAGCACTTTATGAGAATGAATATCGTAGGAGAATGCAATTTTCTGAATGATATATTCAAAAATGCGCTGATGATCCAGATTTTCCTATGCTGACTATATGGACATATAAGATAGCGGTAACAAACTGAGGAATATTTAATAGACATAACCGAAACTATTGGAGCACTGAAAATCCTCACCTATGAGGTGAGGCTATAAAATAACGAGACTGATGCTCCCATAGAACTCATTAGAAGTATTCATACACCAAACGCGAACGACCAACAGTGTAAAGTATTTTCTTTCGAATGCGGCGCCTCCCGTGTCTGTAAACAAATATGTCTGGCTGGCTGTAGCCTTCATTTCTATAAGATCTGTTTTTTGTTTTGATGGAAAAATGATATAAAAGGGCAACAAATGCCTTAAAAATTCATATAAAACTTGGAAAAAAGAGGTACTGAAACTTATCTTTTATTGAAAGAAGTATATGGCAATGAATGCTTATCACTTCCGCAAGTTTTTAAGTGGATTAAGCATTTCCGAAATGGCCGAGAAGACACTGAAGATGATTCACGCCCGGGTTACCCTTACATTTCAGAAACGGATGAAAATAATGAAAAAGTCGGTGATCCGATTCGATCTTAATATCGGTTTACTATTCATATTGACAAAGCAATTATAAAAAAAGACGTGAATTTTGAAAGAACAAGTCATCGGTTCTCTATCAAGACAATGTAACGGATTATTCTACATTGTCGAGTCGTTTCTAGGCAAGTAAAACGGTTACGGGTCACTTGTCCAGTTTTTGCGCGAGAGAGAACAATAAAGAAAGAGAGCTCCTGCTAAGTATGGCAACATCGCGAATAGGGGTGGAGCTATGAATGGTAATTACTAGTAACTCCATCCCCGTAAAAGTCACTTACCCACTTTAATCATATTTATCCTAAATTCCTATTAGGAACATTGTGTAAAAAATTTAATCTATTTCGTGGAAAAAACTGATACAAATAGAATCGAATAAAATATATCCCGAATTTAAACCAGAAATGTTATTCCAGCTTAAACTATTATTAAATATATAAATATTAACACATTCGCTGCCCAAAACGCGCCAGGCGCGTTTTTAAAATTTTGCTATGTGCCCAGACCGCACCGCGTGTGTTCGTTGCAGGCATGGTTTTCAAGGCCTGTAATTTAAACGGTACGGAGTTTACGCCGCTCAGTCTTAGGTAGCGCGTTTGGCACATGGCACATATTCAGCAGTAGCGCCACAGTGTTGGTTCGTGACTGAAGTATTTTTTGTTGCTCTGGTGTACTGCTAATTTTTAAATCAATTTAACTGTGTTTGCAAGCATTTTGTTAGTAAGTAAATTATTTTGTATGTTGTTAGTTCATTAAAAAACGTCATATACACATGATATTACATAGTTTTTATAATTTGCACGTGCTGCAAGTTGTAGGGGCTGTTATATTACAGACATGAACCAACAACCTGGGCAATCTAGAATGGATGAACCACCCATAAAACGGAATAGATATGACCCATATAAAGAAAAAGTTTTGGCGGAGAAGGAGCTACAAGAGGAGCTGCGTGCCATTTTGGAGGAAGCTGCAGGCGAAGATAAACCGTTTCCTAACGACAGTGTCATTGTAGGGGAAGATGAAGACGAGGAAGATCCGTTTCTTAACGAAAGCGAGGACGATCCAGATTATGTGGATGAAAGTGAAACTAACAGCGATTCAGACGACGATGAAATACTTGCAACAGCTTTCAGGCGGATCTCACCGACAACTCCCGTGCCGTCTTCCGCTGCACCAGCTTTTAGAAAACAAAACGTATGTTACTGGAACCCTTAGGCTGAATTGTAAATGCAATCCATCTCAGAAAGTACTGTAAACTGGGGATTATAGATCTTAACTTATTATTAAGAAAAGCTAAATATAATTTTCCTGTAAACGTCCCAGTTTTCATTTTACACTGTGATAAACTGAATTTAATAAATTTGCTAAATATCTTTCCTTACTGTAATGACTTTAACTTAAAAATATGTGTATGTAAGTTAATCGTCATTATTAGTTGACACTCTAATTCGACAAAATACGATAACCCATTGAAGTAGAATCAAGGCCTGAGAACACAATTTTAATCCGAACTATTTGAACACCCTATAGGTATTTAGGTATTTCATAAAAGCTGAAATTAATAAATATTCCTTATGCAATTTCTTACAAAAAATGGACTCTTGGTTGATCTCTGTAGAACATTCCATTTTCAGGATATTTTAGTTTTAGTCCCACTCAAATATGAAATAATATCTACATTAAAAAAATTAAAAAAAGCAAAAAAATTTACTAATGGGACGATTAAGTCCATAAAAACTTGGTACCATTTACTAATGGAATTTTTAAATTTTTTTTATGAAATCGTCTCTTGATAAAATTGTACATGGATTTCATGTTTGAGTTGGACTTAAACCGAATAATCTCAGTAATTAAATGTTACTAATTTTTACTTTTATGAAATATAGGGTGTCTAAATGGTTTGGATAAATATTGATTTTATAACCCTTGATTCTATGCCAATGGATTATCGTAATTTATAAAAATAAAGTGTGTTAACTAATAATAACGATTAACTAACATATCATATTTGTAAGTTAAAATATTTACCGTAAGGGAAGATATTTAGAAAATTTTGTATTTATGAACTTTACTTTATTACCCTGTAAAATAAAATTTGGAACGTTTAAAGGAAAATTATACTTAACTAATCATGTTAATTTGTTAAGATCTACAAGTATTTTATTCCGAAACACTCCGTATATACTTAAAATGCAAGAATTCACACCTTGTCTATTCGAAGATTCGGTTTATTTCTTTTTTTTTAGTAATTTTATTTATTTATTTTTATTCACTTGTATTTACAGTTACTTTTTTTATTGTCATGATATCTTAATAAATTATTGTTCTCTTATCCTCTACTTCTAAAATTTCCTTTGTCAATACTACTGATGACGTGATCCTATATCTCTGGATCCTATCTATCAATATCTATCGTACGACTATGCGTGCGCATCTCTCCGATGCTTTGGGGTGGTTTGGTACCATCCCACCTTAAGTACAACGTTGCCGGATCAAAATGTACCTGAAAAAAACTGGGCAAATGTCCCGACACGAGTAAAACATCCTGGTGTTAGACCTTCCGCCTTATTCACCTGCCCTTGCACCATGCGAATTCTATCCCAAGGTCAAAGCTGCATTAAAAGGAACATCTCAGTCCGTTGCAGCTGTGAAATAAAAAGCGAGACGTATCATAAAGCAGCTCACACAAAGAGACTTCTAGCACTGTTTTGAACAATGAAAAATTTGCATGGAGTGTTGTAGAGATAGATGAGGGATGTATATTAAAGATCATAGCAACTAAAAATGTATAAATTGAAAATAAAATATTTTGCAGCAATAGTCTCGTTATTTTATAGCCACACCTCGTATTACATCAATGAAGAATACAAAGGAAATTTAATTTTAACATATGGTACGGTATAATATATAATAATTAAAACAACCGGTAAAGTTATTTACCCTGAACTGGAAATGTGATTTTTTCTTAAATAAAATATTGAGAGAAACGCCTTATTTTTAGATGGCCATTTAATTGATCCGTTTATTTATGATGGTAATCTTAATTGACAAACGATATCTAAATCTCTTGAAATATGAAGTAATTACTGCATTGCGTCAATTAGTATCAGATGAAGATTAATATCAGATGAAGCCGATTTTTGAAGAATGTGGTTTCAGCTGGATGGTTGTCCAGAACATAATATAAGTGAAGTTGGAATATACAGGGTGTCTGTAAAAGGTCTTTACAAAAACATACCACATATTCCTTAGACCAAAATAAGTCGATTTAAGTAAAATTACCTTAGTACAAAGTTGCTTCGTTTGGGCTCCAGAGGGCCTTGAAGTTACAATTTTTAAATCGTTTTTCCCATATAAATTTAAAACGGCATATGCGATTTTGCTGAAATTTGGTAAATTTTATATTTAACACGAGTATTTAAAAATCACATTATTTAAAACAAGGGACCAATTGTGTGGCCTGCAAAATCACCAGATCTTTTGCCACTGGATTTTTATTTATGAAGATGAGCTAAAAATGAAGTTTACAAAATACAATTTATTTTACTTTTATGGAGCTTATATCAAATTATACCCTTTTTCGTTTAAAAACTTCCATGACAGCTTGGTATATAGGAATCTTTTTTTAAATAATAATTATAATTATTTGGAAATACCACTGATGCTTATACAATTTAATGCCTCAAAAATACATTATTCAATTACTCCAACATTCCCTAAAAGTATATCTTACAATCGATAAATAAATTGCTTATTTCTCGTTGGAATTTTTATTTACAAAGCCAAAAAGAATTTGTTACTTTTCCTACTGTGATATAAATACTACCTATTAAAATATGATTAAAGTTCCAATTATTACATAAAATTGACACCAAAATCCAAACTACATATTTGGTTCTAGAGGCAACGTGCAAATTAGTGACTTATTTTCTTATGGTTGAATTTATTATAAAAATGTACTGTGATAAGTGTCCAACGAATTCACACGAAAGCGCGACGTTAAAGCGGGGTGCTTAGGAAGGTAGCTAATCGCGATTTATAGTCTAGTTAACAAGTGCTTTTTAGTGTTTTTGGATGAAACTTTTTTCTCCGCCTCCGAATAATATGAACGAAGTGTCATTCGATTCGGAATAGCGTGTAGACGGTATTTAAAAAAACTCAAGAGCCGCTTGCAAAAATTGCAAAAGTTACAAACAATTAACTAAAAAAAAAAAAAAATTGGGTTTGGTTTTTTGAAAATATTTCAAAACCTATTTGACATTTTCAAAATAAAAAAAAAAGATTCAATAAGAATAGGAAATTTTCCCAAAAAAAGCATATCGACAATGTTTCAATTTTCTCAGAGGATTGAAAATACGTTAATTGAATAAATATTATTTAAACTTATTATATGAAAATTACGAATTGAAAAAATTCGAGCATCTACTGGATAGATGAATGAACAATAATCCGCGGTCCAAAAATTTTTATCGCGATTTTTCTATTAATTATGCATTAGTTAATTAACAATTTTTTCCTGAATATTAACATTGCAAGTGCGATAACTGTTAAATAACAAATTTGAGATTTTTTCTTTTTTGGAGCAATTTTTGAAGAGTCTCAGGAGAGATTCCCGTTGTAAAAATTAAAAAATTGTTTTTTTCACTTTGTTATTAACAATTTACTTAGGTTAAAAATTAAAACGTTTGATTAATCATTGAAAATTTTTTTTTTATATTACTATTGATCAGTTTTTTTATTATCAGAAACCACATGAAAAGGATTTTTAAAAAATTTTATTTTCTATTGTTTAAAAATTGGTATAAACAAATGCGTTGTTTATAAGATAATTTTAATTTTTTTTTTGGAAACCTAATCTTTGATGCTAATTAGGATTTAAAAAAAAATCATTTCTTAAAAAAAAATTTATTGCTTAAAAACGGATTTGTTAATTAACAAATTTTTTTACCACTTGTAATTATTATTAAAGAACCATTTTTTTAATAATAATTTATCTTGCTCTTTGATAACTAAAAAAATTGTTTTTATTTAAATTTTCTTTATTTATTTAATAAATAATTTTTTGGTTCCGGGTGATAGTAATTTTTTTGGGTAAATTTTCTCCTCTTTTGAATCTTTTTTCAAATTTGGAAAAAGTCTAATTGTTTTTGAGATATTTCTAAAAAACCAAATCCATTTTTTTTCAGTTGTTTATAACTTTTGCAATTTTTGCAAGCGATTCTTGAATTTTTTCTAAAATTATCTACATGCTATTCCGAATCGAATGATACCTCGTTCATATTTTTCGGAGGCGGAGAAAGTTTGACCCAAAAAGCACTTGTTAACTACACTATTATGATTATTTAACATTTAAAGAAGGAAAATCGTAAAAATAATAATAAAAAAAACAAAAAAGTAACTAAATATAAATAAAAATAAATATAAAAAAAAAATGAAAATAAACAAAAATAAATAAAAATAAAAAAAATAAATATAAAAATAAAGAAAAATATACAAATAAAAAATGAACATAAATGAACATAAATGAACATAAATGAACATAAATGAACATAAATGAACATAAATGAACATGAATGAACATAAATGAACATAAATGAACATAAATGAACATAAATGAACATAAATGAACATAAATAAACATAAATGAACATAAATGAACATAAATGAACATAAATGAACATAAATGAACATAAATGAACATAAATGAACATAAATGAACATAAATGAACATAAATGAACATAAATGAACACAAATGAACATAAATGAACATAAAGGAACATAAATGAACATAAATGAACATAAATGAACATAAATGAACATAAATGAACATAAATGAACATAAATGAACATAAATGAACATAAATGAACATAAATGAACATAAATAAACATAAATGAACATAAATGAACATAAATGAACATAAATGAACATAAATGAACATAAATGAACATAAATGAACATAAATGAACATAAATGAACATAAATGAACATAAATGAACATAAATAAACATAAATGAACATAAAATGAACATAAATGAACATAAATGAACATAAATGAACATAAATGAACATAAATGAACATAAATGAACATAAATGAACATAAATGAACATAAATGAACATAAATGAACATAAATGAACATAAATGAACATAAATGAACATATATGAACATAAATGAACATAAATGAACATAAATGAATATAAATGAACATAAATGAACATAAATGAACATAAATGAACATAAATGAACATAAATGAACATAAATGAACATAAATGAACATAAATGAACATAAATGAACATAAATGAACATAAATGAACATAAATGAACATAAATGAACATAAATGAAAATAAATGAACACAAATGAACATAAATGATTTATGTATAAAAATAAATGAAAATTATTTAAAATTAATAGACTATTAAAAATTATTAAATTTTTTTAAAAATTACTAAAAATTAATAAAAAATAATAAAAATTAATAAAAATTAATAAAATTAATAAAAATTAATAAAAATTAATAAAAATTAATAAAAATTAATAAAAATTAATAGAAATTAATAAAAATTAATAAAAATTAATAAAAATTAATAGAAATTAATAAAAATTAATAAAAATTAATAAAAATTAATAGAAATTAATAAAAATTAATAAAAATTGATAAAAATTAATAAAAATTAATAAAAATTAATAAAAATTAAATAAAAATTAATAAAAATTAATAAAAATAAATAAAAATAAATAAAAAACTAATAAAATTTAATAAAAATTAATAAAAATTAATAAAAATTAATAAAAATTAATAAAAATTAATAAAAATTAATAAAAATTAATAAAAATTAATAAAAATTAATAAAAATTAATAAAAATTAATAAAAATTAATAAAAATTAATAAAAATTAATAAAAATTAATAAAATTAATAAAAATTAATAAAAATTAATAAAAATTAATAAAAATAAATAAAAACTAATAAAATTTAATAAAAATTAATAAAAATTAATAAAAATTAATAAAAATTAATAAAAATTAATAAAAATTAATAAAAATTAATAAAAATTAATAAAAATTAATAAAAATTAATAAAAATTAATAAAAATTAATAAAAATTAATAAAAATTAATAAAAATTAATAAAAATTAATAAAAATTAATAAAAATTAATAAAAATTAATAAAAATTAATAAAAATTAATAAAAATTAATAAAAATTAATAAAAATTAATAAAAATTAATAAAAATTAATAAAAATTAATAAAAATTAATAAAAATTAATAAAAATTAATAAAAATTAATAAAAATTAATAAAAATTAATAAAAATTAATAAAAATTAATAAAAATTAATAAAAATTAATAAAAATTAATAAAAATTAATAAAAATTAATAAAAATTAATAAAAATTAATAAAAATTAATAAAAATTAATAAAAATTAATAAAAATTAATAAAAATTAATAAAAATTAATAAAAATTAATAAAAATTAATTAATAAAAATAATAAAAATTAATAAAAATTATTAAAAATTAATAAAAATTAATAAAAATTAATAAAAATTAATAAAAATGAATAAAAATTAATAAAAATTAATAAAAATTAATAAAAATTAATAAAAATTAATAAAAATTAATAAAAAATTAATAAAAATTAATAAAAATTAATAAAAATTAATGAAAATTAATAAAAATTAATAAAAATTAATAAAAATTAATAAAAATTAATAAAAATTAATAAAAATTAATAAAAATTAATAAAAATTAATAAAAATTAATAAAAATTAATAAAAATTAATAAAAATTAATAAAAATTAATAAAAATTAATAAAAATTAATAAAAATTAATAAAAATTAATAAAAATTAATAAAAATTAATAAAAATTAATAAAAATTAATAAAAATTAATAAAAATTAATAAAAATTATTAAAAATTAATAAAAATTAATAAAAATTAATAAAAATTAATAAAAATTAATAAAAATTAATAAAAATTAATAAAAATTAATAAAAATTAATAAAAATTAATAAAAATTAATAAAAATTAATAAAAATTAATAAAAATTAATAAAAATTAATAAAAATTATTAAAAATTAATAAAAAATAATAAAAATTAATAAAAATTAATAAAAATTAAAAAAAATTAATAAAAATTAATAAAAATTAATAAAAATTAATAAAAATTAATAAAAATTAATAAAAATTTATAAAAATTAATAAAAATTAATAAAAATTAATAAAAATTAATAAAAATTAATAAAAATTAATAAAAATTAATAAAAATTAATAAAAATTAATAAAAATTAATAAAAATTAATAAAAATTAATAAAAATTAATAAAAATTAATAAAAATTAATAAAAATTAATAAAAATTAATAAAAATTAATAAAAATTAATAAAAATTAATAAAAATTAATAAAAATTAATAAAAATTAATAAAAATTAATAAAAATTAATAAAAATTAATAAAAATTAATAAAAATTAATAAAAATTAATAAAAATTTATAAAAATTTATAAAAATTAATAAAAATTAATAAAAATTAATAAAAATTAATAAAAATTAATAAAAATTATTAAAAATTAATAAAAATTAATAAAAATTAATAAAAATTAATAAAAATTAATAAAAATTAATAAAAATTAATAAAAATTAATAAAAATTAATAAAAATTAATAAAAATTAATAAAAATTAATAAAAATTAATAAAAATTAATAAAAATTAATAAAAATTAATAAAAATTAATAAAAATTAATAAAAAATTAATAAAAATTAATAAAAATTAATAAAAATTAATAAAAATTAATAAAAATTAATAAAAATTAATAAAAATTAATAAAAATTAATAAAAATTAATAAAAATTAATAAAAATTAATAAAAATTAATAAAAATTAATAAAAATTAATAAAAATTAATAAAAATTAATAAAAATTTATAAAAATTAATAAAAATTAATAAAAATTAATAAAAATTAATAAAAATTATTAAAAATTAATAAAAATTAATAAAAATTAGTAAAAATTAATAAAAATTAATAAAAATTAATAAAAATTATAAAAATTAATAAAAATTATTAAAAATTAGTAAAAATTAATAAAAATTAATAAAAATTAATAAAAATTAATAAAAATTAATAAAAATTAATAAAAATTAATAAAAATTAATAAAAATTAATAAAAATTAATAAAAATTAATAAAAATTAATAAAAATTAATAAAAATTAATAAAAATTAATAAAAATTAATAAAAATTAATAAAAATTAATAAAATTAATAAAAATTAATAAAAATTAATAAAAATAAAAATGAATAAAAATTAATAAAAATTAATAAAAATTAATAAAAATAAAAATGAATAAAAATTAATAAAAATTAATAAAAATTAATAAAAATTAATAAAAATTAATAAAAATTAATAAAAATTAATAAAAATTAATAAAAATTAATATAAGTTAATAAAAATTAATAAAAATTAATAAAAATTAATAAAAATTAATAAAAATTAATAAAAATTAATAAAAATTAATAAAAATTAATAAAAATTAATAAAAATTAATAAAAATTAATAAAAATTAATAAAAATTAATAAAAATTAATAAAAATTAATTAAAGTTAATAAAAATTAATAAAAATTAATAAAAATTTATAAAAATTAATAAAAATTAATAAAAATTAATAAAAATTAATAAAATTAATAAAAATTAATAAAAATTAATAAAAATTAATAAAAATTAATAAAAATTAATAAAAATTAATAAAAATTAATAAAAATTAATAAAAATTAATAAAAATTAATAAAAATTAATAAAAATTAATAAAAATTAATAAAAATTAATAAAAATTAATAAAAATTAATAAAAATTAATAAAAATTAATAAAAATTAATAAAAATTAATAAAAATTAATAAAAATTAATAAAAATTAATAAAAATTAATAAAAATTAATAAAAATTAATAAAAATTAATAAAAATTAATAAAAATTAATAAAAATTAATAAAAATTAATAAAAATTAATAAAATTTATAAAAATTAATAAAAATTAATAAAAATTTATAAAAATTAATAAAAATTAATAAAAATTAATAAAAATTAATAAAAATTAATAAAAATTAATAAAAATTAATAAAAATTAATAAAAATTAATAAAAATTAATAAAAATTAATAAAAATTAATAAAAATTAATAAAAATTAATAAAAATTAATAAAAATTAATAAAAATTAATAAAAATTATTAAAAATTAATAAAAATTAATAAAAATTAATAAAAATTAATAAAAATTAATAAAAATTAATAAAAATTAATAAAAATTAATAAAAATTAATAAAAATTAATAAAAATTAATAAAAATTAATAAAAATTAATAAAAATTAATAAAAATTAATAAAAATTAATAAAAATTAATAAAAATTAATTAAAATTAATAAAAATTAATAAAAATTAATAAAAATTAATAAAAATTAATAAAAATTAATAAAGACTAATAAAAATTAATAATCATTTATTTTTTAAATTAAAACCACGCGTGCAAAGCCGCGGGCAGAAGCTAGTGTTTTATAAATCTTGCAAAAAAAAATAATATCTAATATTTACGCCAGCCGGGAACATTTGTGATACCAATTTATTTGAAGCCAGAGAAAGCTCTTCTAGTTCTTGTATTGCATAAACGTTCCAGTCCGCAGACGTATATTTAAATCCGCTTCATACTAATATGAATAGGGTCGGATAAAACCTTCCACGGCTTTCAAGTTGAAAGTTTCAACGCCGCACCGCTGTGCCGGTCGGAGTGGGGGGGTGTTAGGTTTATTTTCGTAACGGTGTTACGGAATTTCTTGATTCGGTCGCCGCGCTGAAAGCCCGCGATAAAAGCTATGCAATAGCTTAAAAAGCTATACTTAAATAGTTTTGTTTACTTTTGTTTAAAACGCCTGAGCTCAGCATTTTGTTATCTGACTGCATGACAGTAGTTGTCAATGTTATAGTAGTTTGAATTTCTTTAACTGCATATCAGAAAAATGGTTCATTTAACAGAAATGCACAAAATAACAATTCTACAGATGATTGGTTATGGAGATAACACACGGACACCAATAGAATTTGTTCGCTTCTGTCATGAAAAATTTCCAAATTTGTCGCGTATATCCTAAGGGACAATTAGTAAAATAGAGAAGCAGTTTCGCGAGATTGGACATGTAGGGCAGATAAAAAAACATTGCCAATGCAATAATTAATGTTACCAAATTGTATATGATGCTTGAGTTTCAGGAAAACCCACATACATCTAGTCGACAAGCAGTCCCAATTTCGATATTAGCCATTCATCGATTATTCCAACATTAAAAGAAAATAAAATGCTTTCCTATAAAATAATAGCAACTTAGGAGCTCATGGAAGACGATTTTAATAGGAGAACGCAATTTTGTGAACAAATGATGACAATGTTAGATAATATGGTGATCCAATTAGAACGTGTTTTGTTTTCTGATGAGTGTACCTTTACATTTCACAATCATGCTAATCGTCAAAATCGCAGCTATTGGTCTAGGGAAAATCCTCACTGGATGAGAGAAGAACATACGCAACACCCTGAAAAGGTTAATGTTTGGGCAGGAATTGTTGGCGACCACATCCTAGGTCCCTTTTTCATTGATGACAATTTGAATGGCGATAATTATTTAGCACTGCTCCAAAATAATGTCGTGCCAACTTTAACGAACTTTTATGCCGATCCAGCAAACCCAGTTGTTCCAGCAAATATGATATGGTTTTAGCAATATGGATCACTGTCTCATTACCAAATCAATGTCCGGCAGTACTTCAATCGAGTATTTCCAAATCGGTGGACATAGAGGCGAGGATCGACGGAATGGCCAGCACGATCCCCTAATCTGACATCATTAGAATTTTTCGTATGAGGATATATCAAAAGTCTTGTATACAAAACTAAATATCTCGACCTAGCTGACTTAGAAGACGAATAACGCTTGCGATTAGATCGGTCACGCCTGAGATGTTGAGTAACGTTAGATACATTTTTATCTCAGATTAGGATGTTGCCAAGAGGTTCACAGCATTGTCAACATCTCCTACATTGAGATATGATTTTTTTGTTACATTATCAAGAAATAAACAGTATTATTTATTAGTTTTTGAGTGTGTTGTAACGAATTTCTGTAATCAAATATTTTTATTTTTGCAATAAATCGCAAAACATTTAATATTTTCAAGACAGTTAGGTATAGGACATGGTACATAAAATATGTCTAAAATTTTCTGAAGAATCCAAATATTGAAAAAAATACAAGGTGTTGCATTTAAAATAAGAAAGTTGGTATTGGCCATTATTACATGACACACCTTGTATAAAAAGCTTTTGTTAAAAAAATGAGCAAATAAAAATAACAATCGACGTGTCCGAGCGTTTTTTCCGAACACGCCCCTATTTATTTATGTGGTTAGTTTGGATAAAAATAAGTTCATTTAAGCCAATTTACCTTAGAAGAATTTTGCTTGCTTAAAAAGTTACAGGGCGAAGAAAATATTTCTTTTTCAATATTTTACGATAATTCAATTATTTTTTTGAATAAATATACCCAAATTTTGGGAAAGTAAGTTTTTTGGCTGATACAAACGAATACCAGCTTTTTGTTGCATTACATGTACACGGCGTTCTAAACTGGCGTGCCAATTTAGTATTTACTTCAGATATTTTTTAAGAATGGACATTTTTGAAAAATGATTAATTATTTTGAAAAAGCGTTCAATTATGCTTTAAAAAGGGTATACTTGTTGCATGTCGCTAAAATGTATCTTTTAAAGGAAAACTTAATTTAAAGTTAGTACTGCAAATATATGGATTACTCCATAATTTCTCAATTTAATAATGTTTAATTAAATAGGCAGTTGTCAAATGTAGTAGCACTGTCAGGATTAGTCTTACATACAAGCATCAGAGTTTTGAGTGATAAAATTCGTTATTTTTTTCAATGCCTCGACATAACTTTTTCTCAAACAATGAAATTACCAATATGATATCAGTTGACGCTCAACAAGATTTTAATGCACGCGCTTCAGCAAGAAGTTACACAGATTTGTATCCTAACGGTACGCGACATTTGGGCGCCGCCATTTGTCCGCTGCCCGTGTGGGCACAAGATTTTTGACCGCCGGACTACTGGGCGCTAGCATAAACATATTTTATAACCTTTCTGACCTTTTGACCACTTCCCATCAAAACAGAAAATAATTTGAAATAAACTTGTACCTACTTTATCAGTGGAAATATCCTTAATTGTCACAGAAATGTCAAAAGTTACTAGAGATTTGAGAAGTGATGTTATGAACGTAAACGTATACGTGAGATTTGACATATCCGCATGCTTATTAAAATATCCTTCACGTATACGTCTACGTACATACGTAAACTTACGTATACACGTAACGCAAACGAAATAACCTCTATTTAATTGGAAATTAATTGTCATTATTTGTCATGACACGTAAATGTCACGATGCGTTTAACAACTTAAACTCATATTTTGTACAGCAATGTGAACATTATTTTTCTGCGTTGTAATATGATCTTATTATTTTATCTATTTTTATAGTGTTTTAAGCTCTATGATTTTGGGGAGTGGGTCAGGTTATTAAACAACTCGTATAACTTTGAAAAATAATGTTGGACGCCACTATATTTAAACTTTCTAAACTTGACAAGCGATTAGTGATGAAAATATAGAAAATCACTAACCTTTATGATATTATAATTAAATATGGTAGCGACAAATTCTAATTAACAGAGACTTAATTATTCAAATTTAAATGATTTATTAATAACTTATCTGTGGAATCGAGGTAACATTTAAGGAGTGACTGTAGAGGCCTTCTTGTTAAATTTTCAAAGGTAAAGTGAAATCTCGTTAACAACCGTTACAATGTCTGGGACTAAATAACGAAAACGGTTATAACCGTTACACCCCACTACCTCCGGGTAAAAAAAAAATTTAATTTTAATTTGATTTTTTTTTTCTTTATTACTTCCATATTCTCTCCTTTTATTGCAACTAGCTAGAATGATACAAGAGGTGAAACGATCAATGGATTACTTTTCAAGAGTGTTGCCCGCCGATATATACACTAATCAAAGGTCACTGCAGGAAAAGGTCCTTCAAAAATCATTCCACTCCCAATACCACTGCTAAACCAATTACCGTAGAAGAAAATTAAAAATTGCAAAAAAAAATGATTATACACCATCATACAATGAATAACACAAGATATCGCTGTAAAAAAAATGTTAATAAAAAAGAAATAAAAAAAATGTATACTTCCTATTAGATTAGTATATAGAGATAAGAAAATTAGTAAATAAGCATTATATAATATATGCATGTTTGTTCTTATACGAACTTAAACCAAATAAAAATTGCAATCATGCATCGGTAAGATAAAGTTCAAATTAAAGTTAAATCATTAAACTGAAAAAATTGTACTGGTATAAACTATACGTATATAAGATAAAGGTAAGGTAGAGAATAGAAAATACTCAGATTACTAAGTATTCATGTGTAACAAAAAAGAGAAAAATAAACTGAAAATTTTTAAGGTACATAAAATAAGGGACTTTAAACACATATTTAGTTATTTAGTAAAGCTCCCAAAATAGGAAGGTGTTGATAAACTTACAAACTAAGACCTATTATTAAAATAAAAAAAAATATGAAGACAACTGAAATTTTGAATGTAGCCCTTAAAGACTAAAGATTTATAACTTAAACTAAGAAGATTTACTACTTTAGCTTTTAAGAAAATTTTGATTAAAATGAAAAAAATTATTTTAACTTTAAATCTGCACTATTATACCATACAAAAGTCAATCAGAAAAGATAAGATGAAGGTAAATGAAGGTAAATAAAGGTAGGTAAGGTAATGTAAGGTAACTGGAAAGAATGATCATTGAACTATATTTGCATATATGATAACTAAATAAAGGTGAACCATTTCAAATCAAAGGTAACTATCTTGATATTCAAAAAACATAGTACATTATGTACTAAAGGTAAACATAATATTATTAAACGATAAATAAAACATTCACTCAACTAGTGAATAAAGATATATAATAATATTATACAAGATGATTTATGAAAATCAAGATAAATAATGTACACACATCAGTGAGTACATCAGGCAAGGTATACGAAACATCTTCGTAATGCCGTCACTTTTCTCAGTGTAAATCAGCAAAGGTATATACAAAGCAGTAATGGTAGGTAAAAAGTATAGTAATGCAAGTTCTCTGTTAACCTAAAGTTAACGCAAATATGAAATTTTGCAATACTCAACTAAATTCTTTTCAATACAAAGTCAAAACAGAGGTATCAAAAGATATTGCTAAAAGCATAAATTCTCAAATTATAATTGAAAAAAGAATAAAGATATACAAACTTTTACTACTTGTATTAAAATATAATTTAAAGTTGGTTCGGAATCAATTAGTTATACAAAAGTGAGGTACTTAACGGTATAGACATCAAGACAATTGCAGAATAAATTATTCACTGTAAGAGGTATCGTTATTAACGTTAGGTATGACTTCATTATCATTATCTTCAGATAAATGTAAAAAGCAATATATTTAATTAATTAAAGGCACAAAGTTTTATCACTAACCAAAAAATTTTTTTTACTCGATAGGCACAAAAATCAACTTTAGGTAAAAATCCAAAAACTATACACTTTTATCAGTGTATAATGAATATATAGATATATCACTAGCAAAATAATAAATATGTGTAAATATGTAAAAATATGTATAAATAAACACTGAACCTAGTATAAAATGCAGATACTATATAAAACTTGACGATACGATACACAGATTAATAGAAAAGGTTAAAATGATAGGTAATAAAGTATTAGTAGAAATATAGAAGACATGCAGTTAGTAACGTAAATCTCTGTGAAATACCTATGTGAATTAGAACGATAAGTTATAAGGAATATATTTTAAAGTAACGAGCTGTTGAACCCAGTAGTTGGGGCGCCATTCTGTAATATGATCTTATTATTTTATCTATTTTTATAGTATTTTAAACTCTATGATTTTGGGGAGTGGGTAAGGTTATTAAACAACTCGTATAACTTTGAAAAAGAATGTTGGACGCCACTATATTTAAACTTTCTAAACTTGACAAGCGATTAGTGATGAAAATATAGAAAATCACTAACCTTTATGATATTATAATTAAATAAGGTAGCGACAAATTCTAATTCACAGAGACTTAATTATTCAAATTTAAATGATTTATTTATAACTTATCTCTGGAATCGAGGTAACATTTAAGGAGTGACTGTAGAGGCCTTCTTGTTAAATTTTCAAAGGTAAAGTGAAATCTCGTTAACTTCTTTCGGTGGTTGAACTAAACTTCTTGATGTATTCTAAACAGGCAGATTGTACGTTCTTTCAGATTTCTAAACATGCAGCTTGTACGTTCTTCTAAAATTTATCTAGATACAGCTTATATTGAACCATCTATATAGTTTCTATCGAACCATCTATATAGTTTATATTGAACTTCTACTGAAACCATCTATATACAGCCAAGCTACAAGGAAAAAGGTAAATATATCAAGAAGAGATTAGGTAGAGTATATAGGAAACAGATAATGCTTTTTACTATTAAATGAACATTTAAACTATTATTTGAATAGTTTCACAGAGACTAAAATTAATATAAAAAGGAAAAATCTTATTTATCATATTTAAATATAATAAAGCATAGTATCTCTTTCCTAACAAAATATCGGTAGGAAACTTACCTTTATAAAATCCATAGAAATAGTATAGAAAGCCGATTCCATATATCAAAAATGAAACCATAAGGAGAAAATAGTGTGTCGGAGCTCATGCGTATAATGGTGCTGGCGCGAACAGGACCGGTGCAAGTTTTTTATTGATCGAACAAATAGTTCGCACGATATTTCAATCATACATTTTTAGAGATGATTCTATACAAAAAACGATTAAAAAAATTTCAAGTTAAGGTAAATATGGTTCTGACAGTCCTTATTAAGAAAGATATGGCATAAAATATGAATTAGTTAATTTTCGGCAATCATTAGTACAGTAGTCATGAAATTTTGCTTGTGATTTTAAAAATACTTTCCAGAAAAACCACGTGCTCCGGTTTTGACTACGTTTATTATTAAACAGCGAAATTATATACAAAAACTTTAATCCACAATCTAAATTAGGTACTATCACAAGAAAATCACTGTTACAATAATTAATTACTTAACCAAAAACTAAAATACTTTTTAGGTACCTACGTAACCAGAAAGGAGCTGGACCATTTATCCTAATATTGATTTTCTCTCTCCCTACGGTAAAACTTAAAACCATAACAAATTGCCTATCTACTAGGGTCGGTAACTAAACGTATATACATAATGGGCAGATTTTTTTTATACTTATTAACATTACACTCGCGCATTTAAATATAACTATGCATATAAATATTTACAAACAAAGATACTTTTCCAAACAGGCAATCATTAGTACTGTAGTCACGAGAGTTTGCTTGTGATTTGACATCTTATTTGATAATATCATTTGCTACAACTAAATTTAATCTGGGGAGTGCAAAATAGGGCCCAGGAATATTATGTTCGATATTTTTTTACATTTTGTCAGCCGAGACTATGAGTCGTTAGACAGAAAACCTTTCATGTTACCATTTTCAATATAAATTAAAAAATTAAAAAATACTACTACATTTACTTGGTACATATTTTATTTTAATTTTGAACCCTTTTAAAAGGGTCTTTCGGTTCCATAATAAAAATTAGTTGCTGCTTACTAGAAACATTCTATATAGCCTAAACCAATTTATAGTTTGTTTTCGATCAATTTAATACAAAGATTTAAAGTTTTTAGTCGATGATAACATTCCACACCAGCACATTGCAAACCTATTTTATAAATAATAGGAATAAACTTGTAAATCATTAATTTGGTAGTTATCTCACTCATATGATTTTTTTGTTTATATGAATATTTCGATTTCTAAATATATTTTGGCCTTACAATACGAAGCGTTTTGTATCTACCACTTTTTTAATGAACGATGCATGTTGACAGGCGTGTACCTTTTTCGGAACAAGAGGCGTTTTAACGAAGGAAATGATTTTCGAACTATCTAGTTAGTTTTCGGAAAAATAGAAAACGTTTGAAGAAAGTTGTCAATAACAGTTTGTCGTTCATGTGTTTCATTTTAATCAGCTTTCATACTAAATTGCGTAGAATATTTTTCCGATTCAAAATCGAGATTCTCGATATTTCCACAGTTTATTTATAATAGCTTCTAAACTGGATTTATCTATCATTTTATATACTTTATAATATATGTTCATGCCCTACTTTTCACTTTATTAACAATTTTTTTTAACATACCTACTTCAAAATGGTAGGATATTCTCAATTCGTTGAAATATTTTTTTATGTATGTTGAGCGATAATTCTTTACCACGTTGCCCGATTTCTAGGATTCTTTTTGTTAGAAAAGGAAACAGTTTTATATACATTAAGTCAAGATCTGAAGATGGGATCCATAAGAAAATCATTAACATCTTTATTTTTAAAGTAGGTTTTTTTTTTAAATTTCTTTAAACCTTACTGGTTCGAACGTCGTAAGGAATGAAGAAATGTAAATAATTGTTGTGCCAGCCAAAAAACGAAGAGGAAGTACCGATTAAAATATCGAGTGACAGAAGAGTTCCTAAGATTGTTGAGATCGGGTTTATGTTTTAAAATGCCTTAAAACCGATATCGATAATGTCTCCCCGTCGCTGGGCAGCCTGTATATAAATATACAGATCTCTATTTACATAATTATCATTCTTAGGTAGGTTTAGATTTGCAGACATAAATCTTGTAATAAATATAACAGCTGCCTAATACATT
Source organism: Psylliodes chrysocephalus (assembly GCA_927349885.1). Classification (NCBI taxonomy): domain Eukaryota; kingdom Metazoa; phylum Arthropoda; class Insecta; order Coleoptera; family Chrysomelidae; genus Psylliodes; species Psylliodes chrysocephalus. The sequence goes on along the minus strand of OV651813.1, from coordinate 65,770,224 downwards.
GATTACATTTTCATTAGCCAATGTAAAAATGTCTTTTATTGTACCTAGGATTTGACTAAACACTACACAAAACTAAAAATAAAATGCCACTTTCATCGTGTAATTAATGCCGCGTTTGAGAATCCACATCGGATGCATTTTTTACATCTCGAGCGTTTTTTATCCACATCGGACACATCTGTCCCATTACATTTACGTATACTGAATCACGTGATCAAAGATTTACTACTTACTACATCTCAGATGCATCCGATGTGGATTCTCAAACGCGGCATAAATAATAAACTACAAACGGTCCTGTAAGGGCAGCGTCATATAGCCTTGAAACACCTGATTTTAGTGCTATTGCCAGGTCAATATTGAATTTGTAGGTGAATCGCTTATTGAACATTAAAAATACGGTATTAATGACATTAATACGGTATTTGTATATATTTTTGGGAATGTAATTACACATAAATATTATTAGTTGATTATTTAAATGTTTATAAGTTATTTTGTGGCGATATTTCGTAGATATAAACTGTTTAAATCATATAATTTAAAAATAAATTAATTTAAAATTCTTTTCTGTTAGGTATGTTTAATATATTTGGCAACACTACAGGGACAAGTCATGCTTATTGCGCAAGCTTCTAGACACACTATTTTGCGATGTCAGGCGCAGAGACGCGTTTTTATGCACAGTAGGTTTCAATTTCTGCTTAAATGTTATGTTTATATTGGTCTTCTATATTATTTCTATGATAAAATCAGACTGTCATTAAAAATATTTAAGATAATTAGTACATCGGATGTCCAAAATAAAAGATAATTAAAATTCAATAATTCAACTTGCTCGATGACAGAGGTAAATCGAAAATGACAACCCGAGTTTTGACACAAAGCATAAACGACAAATGACGTTTGTGTAGAGATGGTGGTTTCAAAATAACGAAAACGGTTACAACCATTACAATGTCTGGGAATAAATAACGAAAACGGTTACAACCGTTACAGCGTTCACGTTCGCGTTTACGTTAACGTACTGGAAACACTTCAACTCTCTTCAATCTACAAAAATCAACCGCAACCACAAGAAGCTCTGTTCTAACGGTTACCTATATGTTTTAATAAAGCCAGCAAAGATGGAGCGAAGAAGTTTTGGAAATGTGAGAGAAAAGTGGACAAGTGCCCCGGGAGTCTACATACCACTGCGAACGATGAATATTTGCATGACGTTGAAAACCGCAACCATGATAGTGATGCGGCAGGGTTATACCTTGCTAAAAAGAAAATTTCCATAAAAACACTGGCCATGGAAACGATGGATACGCCAGCTAAAATAATAAACCGTGTCCTAGAAGATACCAAGCCAACCGTTTAAGGGAAAATGCCTAATAAAGATGTTATTAGAAAACTATGTCATCGAAAGAGAAATCTTTTTGCTACTGCGCCATCAACTCAATTAGATTTACTTACTTTAATTATTCCAGAAGCCTACAGAATTTACGAATTCGCGCCTGGGCAAATTAAAATATTCCTTATGAAGGATACTGGATTAGAGCGTCCCGACCCTCAAAGAATACTATTTTTTTCTATTGAAAATAACTCAAGGTGTAGTCAACATATAAAAGAAGTTTTTATGGATGGAACATTTGGTCAAGCACCTCTATTATTTCACCAAATTTTTTATAATCCTGGCCAGTAGAAATGGCTTCATTTTTCCCATTATATACGCTCTTTTACCCAACAAAACATGACAAACCTATAATAGACTATTTTCACTGAACCAGAAACAATTTCACTGATTTTCGAAATGGCTGTAATCGGATCAGCTACTGATGCTTTTCCAACAGCCAATTTACATGGTTGTTTGATTCACATTGTAAATTTTTTTTAAAAAACATCCGCATGAAAATGTATTAATAAAATATAATAGCAACCCTGAATTTGCGTTAAGCGCACGTGCAATAACTGCGTTAGCCTTCGGTCCTGTTCAGCAACTCGATAACGCAATTGAAGAAATGGTTATTCATCTACCAAATGAGTTGCAACCAATTTTAAATTGGTTTGAAGACAATTATGTCAGCAGGCGAAATAGGAATGGTACACACAGAGGAACACTTTATTCTCCTAATATTTGGAACATGTGCGAAAGGGTATTAAACGACCAAGATCACACAAATAACTTTGCAGAGGCTGCACATCATAGCTTACAGTGCCGATTAGATATTGATCATCCGTCTGTATGGAAGTTCATAGATAATTTAAGAACAGTCCAAAAAGGACGAGATGCGTTTTATAAAAAATTCTTACGTATTGAAGCAACCACGCACAAAAGGAGGAAATACCAAGCAGCTGATGAAAGAATCCGAAATATTTTTCAAGAATTTGGAAACAGAACAGTTATGGAATATTTAAATGGAATTTTTGACAACTTTAAAATGGACTAAAAATAAAAGTTAAAGAATGTGACTATTATAAAACGTGGTCCATAATTGTTGAATAAATTTATTATTTCCTAAAATACCTTTTTTAAAATGTCATAAAGTTATTTACGATAAATAACAAAAAAATCTTACATAAGGTCTATTTTTAATATTTCTAAATTCCGGTGTCCAAACATCCAGTGCCCAATCGTCGGAGCCCAAAGGTCCCAGCGGCCAAACAGCCGGCGGTCAAACGACGGAGCCCAGACGGCGGCGCCCAAATGTCCTGCTTCGTTTCCTAATCGTAGGCAGCCCAACCGAAAATTGTTTTCATGTCTATTGAGCAGATTAAGAGAAACCGGAAGTTTTGGCCCAAAAAAAATCAATGGACGACCTATGGTTCGAGTTTTACAGCAAGAGGAAGAGGTATTAAATTTTGTTGAAGATGATCCAGCCAATGTTGGTTTATGTCAGGGTACTGTGTCTAACATTATAAGTAAGTACATGAACAACAATTTATTCCCGTACCATTTAACTCCAGTCCAAAATCTACTGCCAGGTGATCTTTTAGGGAGAACAAATTTTGGTCAGTTTGTCTTAAATAAAAATAGGCAAGATCCATTTTTTACAAATCAAATTCTATTCATTGATGAGGCAACATTTACGAGAGGAGGAAATTTTAATTACAAAAATGCTCACACATGAGCTGTATAAAATCCAAATAGTACTACTGGACGGCACTTTCAGCATGAATTTAAATTAAACATTTTTTGGTATAGTCGAAGATAACCTTATAAGACCTATTGAACTTCCAGCAAAACTGACAGAAAATGATTATTTACATTTCCTCGAGTTCAACTTTTTTGATTTGCTAGATGATGTTTCTTTAAATATTAGCGTTGGTATGTGGTATTGACAAGATGGCGCCCCTGCCTATTATTCCATAGCAGTACGAAATCATTTAAATAACGTATTCCCCCATCGAGGTATTGGACGAGGAAATGAACATCCATGGCGTGCACGTAGTTCAGATTTATTTTTATTTCTAGGGTTATATTAAGACTCTAGTTTATTCTGGTCCTTCTGTTAATACCAGAAATGAATTGTGGCAAAAAATAGTAATAGCTGCTAATGTTATTCGACAAGACCATTCATTCTTCGCAGTTGGAAGAAATTTCTTGAAAGGATGTAGAAAATGCATTGAAGTAAATGGCGGATATTTTGAACAAATAATTTGAAATACATTTTTCGCTTTTGCTATTGTTCTTAGTTTGAAATTGTTAAGTTTCTCAATTTGTTATTTTTAAATATTCATTCATTTATGTTGTCATATTTTTGCATTGTTTTAGTATCTACTAAATATTTAATAAAGTTCTGAATTAATTTGTTATAATTTATGTATTATCTTTAAATTTAACATTATCAAATTGAGAAATTTTGGAGTAATCCATAAATTTAACTTTAATTTAAGTTTTCCTTGCAAATTGAACCCATTTTTCAAAATTATTAATAATTTTTCAAAAATGTCCATTCTTAAAATAATTTGAAGTAAATACTAGATTGGTACGCCAGTCTAGGACGCCCTGCACATGTAATGCAACAAAAAAAGCTGGTATTCGTTTGTATCAACCAAAAAACTTACTTTCACAAAATTTGGGTATATTTACTCAAAAAATATTTGAATTATCGTAAAAATATTAAAAAAAAATATTTTCTCCACCCTCTAACTTCTTAAGGAGTCAAAATTCTACTAAGGTAAATTGGCTTATATAAATTTATTTTTGTCCAAACTAACCACATCTGAAGTTTGACCCATTCTTTAATGAACTCTAGAAACTCTACGCCATAAACTTATTCAGCACTGTAGTCCGTTAATGAAAGTTTTAAACATAAAACAAAAGAGCTAATTAAAACTTAAAATTTTATAATGAACCTAATTATATAAAAAAAATTATCAGACTATCTGTCAAACCACTCAATAACTCCTCGTATACTTTTAATCTTGAGAATGAGAAAAAATTTGAAAACAATGGAGAGTATTTTAATTTCCCCCAACGAAACGAGCTGCTATTATAGTGAGAAAGGAGTTTTAATATAGAAGCATAGAAATGCAAGAGCTCAATTACAATGATTGGGGTTGACTACGAATCCTTTATCTGCTAGGTATTGATTTGAAGTTAGAGTGTTTCCCGAAGTAAGAGTTGAACTTTCCGGATGATTTTCTTTCAATAGTCGTGTTTAAAGAAAATCTTACTCATGAAATTCCTGATAAAATACTTCACTGATGGATAAACAGGTAGCTACATAACCACATAAGGTTAAAAACTAATGGATACTTACCGTACATATTATTTACTTGAAAAAACAGAAAATTAATTATCTGACAGATAGTAACTCTCAGATAATATATCCGTCACTAAGTTATCTGGAACTTTATCTGAAGGTGAAAAGACCGACCCTATGTAAGTTTTTTTATTTCATATTTTTTTAGTTCATTTACGGTTTTTAAATGTTTGCTGCTAATGTATAAATATGCTTGTAATATATTTTTATTTTATCATTCTATATGATAAAATATAATGATAAGATTACTATATGTATCTGAGAGATACATACGCCTATGTATGTTGTATTTATGTTTTAATTTTTTTGTAGATATTAAAATGGCATCAGTAAAAAAGAAATACGTTCTAAATAACGAAAATAATTGTGAAGAGTTGAGAAATCTACTGGTAATGATGTTTAATTTATTTTATACCAAAATATGGTAATGTAGCTATGACATACATGCGCGCCTGTTCATGTAACTTTGTGAGCGCGCCTGCCGGAAGGTTAAAAAAGAACAGTCACTCACTTCCCACTGGGAGAGTAAGTAGGTAAAACTAAAAAAACAAAAACATAAACTATATTCAAGTAAAAAAAACATTCAAAAATAAATTATTATCAATTGGGACATAAAATAAGAAATAACAACAAATACCTAATAACAAAACTGCCTATTTTTTTAATATTTACTTTTGATGCAAAAAAATCAACTTATCAACGTTTTCCGGTAGCAAGCAGTTTTTTTCGCCAAAACTATGTCTCCTGCACTGGAAAACACCCGTTCACTGGAAGTTGATGTGGCTGGTACACATAAATACGGTTACTGTACCATTTGGGTAGGCGCGTCAAGAGACAAGCGATCACTAAATAAAAATCAGTTTAATTATGTATTAAGTTTGCCTCATTCTTCAGCAAATGGTTAAAGAATATTTTCTCTAGTAAATTTTCTGCAGTGAAAGCAGCGTAATAAGCATCCACTACTGTAGGTTGGCTCCATAAAAAAAAACATTAAGATAATCATTGTTTTTATTTAAAATGAAACAAATAATTAATAGGGCATCATAAAAAGAACATGCATATGCCAAACACTACGATTTTGAATTATCTGATTCAGACTGATCTAAAAGAAGTAGGTACATATTATTTTTTATTGTTTTTTTTTCCCGTACGTTAAGTATATAATAAAAATGATTTTATTTCTTTTTATTCTTTGTTTACTTTCTAATTTGGGTAGAAAAAAGTTTATTTTTCGTTTCTTATATACTTTTTTTTTTATTTACTACACTGCAAATTATAATTATTTACCCTGTATTAAAATCTACTGTTCAAATCTACGGTTTTTTTTTACCCATACTGTTCCAAAATCTGGCAACGCTGCCTAGATCGAAAGAAATTTCCATCCTAATCACCCTCAAAATGAACCGATGCTCGAAGACAGTGGCCCCGGGTGCGACATGCAGCAAACCTTTGCCCCGAGGCAGATTCAGAAGTGTCTCCAGGAAGTGTCGTCTTGACGACACTTCTCGTGTCGCGCCTTGCGAAATGTGTTTCATATAATTGTATGTATTTTAGATGTGAAGCGACACTTCTCGGTCGCGTCGGCGGTCGTATGTCGCGTCGGCGATCGTCTGTCGCGCCTACCGAAATGGTACCTTTATAAACCGGTGCAACCGGTTCCGGTTAAACCGGTTACGGTTAAACCGGTTACGGTTAAACCGATTACGGTTAAACTGGTTACGGTTAAAACGGTTACGGTTAAACCGGTTACATTCTTTAACGGTTTTTTGGTCTACGGAACCGGTTAACCGGACACGGTTACCAGCCTTAAAATCAAGTACCACCCAGGTAGCACACTGACGTTGCAACGACGTCATTTTTCACCAAAGACGTGACGACAAAATGAGTCCAGCGACGTTATGTTGTGACATTACTCTTACATCATTTTGTAACGTTACTATGATGTTAGTTGTGCCATTACATAAAAGAAGACTCTATGTGGCTTATAGGAAATAATATTACAGATAGATAATAATAAACAGTCTTTATTATAAAATAATTATATATAAAAATCATTAAAACATCATGAATACTGGAAGTGAAATTTCAGAAGAAGCTGAAAAAGTAATTACTACAACAAAAGCAAGTTCTTTATACATTAATCAATTACTTATGTTTTTTGTAATACATGGAGAAAAAATATGCAGTGGTTTTACTCGAATCTTGTTCATTCTTATTGTGCATCATTTTGGACGTTCTTTGTTATGAACTTATAAAGGATGCATTTCTTTAAAATAAAGGGTCTTTGCTCATTGTACTGTATCACATATCTTGTTCCTGTTTTAGTTGCAATAATAAATGAACCAAATGTTCATAAAATTTATGCAATATACTTATACAATAACTTTTCTACTTTTACTTCATAAAAACCAAAACCTTTAACAGTGAAATAATATTATATAGTTTTTTATTATCGAAGTCGGATTTTTATACCACGTGATGTCATAGCATGTAACAAATATAGAGGTAACATGCGCAGTAACATACCGGTATTTGTGTATCGTGGCGTAAAAGTGTAATGCAAAAGAGTAGGCTTTTTAAGTATCTCCTCTTTATTCTACGGGTTTTTTCCAAAGTAATCTGAAATATTGTTGTGAGCGATTCGTCGTTCAATTTTAAGCTCCTATAAACATGAGTGATAGGTTTTGTCGTTTGTGAGATATATGATGTTGACTTTTTTATCATTTTAATAGAAGCAATAAATTGTGATAAGCATAAACATAAAATTAGTATTACATTTTATAGCAGATGTTCAAAACGTACACCTCCAGCTAAAATACAAGCATTCGCTCGACGTCTATGCCGAATACGTCCGAGAAGGCCAGGATTATTGCGAATAACATTACAGCCTTGTAAGATGCGATTTTAAAGATCTTCTAAATTTAGGATCAGGTTTGTAACAGTTTGAGCTCGTATATAACAAAAGAGTCTACACCCTGTATCTCATAAACGACAAAACCTATCACACATGTTTATAGAAGCTTTTCGTATTAAAATTGAACGACGAATCGTCAAGAAAAATATTTCAGATTACTTTGGAAACATCCTGTATAAATAGAAAGGTTCGTATGCCCCGCCTTACATTGTTTGTTTCACAGATCGATTAACGTGTTGACCTCTCTTTTTAGCTACAGGTTTCCGCGAAAATCACCCGCGCTCAGTCAGTTTCTATGAAATATAATTGAGTGTTCACTGTACAAATAAACCAATGGAGGAACCGCCCCTGCCTTTGAGCCCTCAGCGTTGAGCTCTCTTAGTTGAATAAGAGTCATAGATAGAACACCTGTCAGCAAGTCTAAGTATTACCGATCTTAGCCGAGTTGCAATCTCTGCTTACCTTAGTTGAATTTATAAGGATCGTAGATAGTAGCTAACTTCACACATGTCGGTAATTATGTACCTACTCTGTATTATTGACCGAGTTGATCTTTGATCCTTCAGGTTGAGATTCGTCGTAGTCTGGCTGACTGGCCAAGGTTGTAAAAAATAAAGTCTTAATGGATTTTAAACCTAGGACCCCGGTTTCAGACTTTAACCACCAACCCTTCAATCTCCTTTTTGCATTGTTTTTATTAGTCTTCTTCGTTACATTTCTTGGTGCCTAAGACAAATTTCATTAGGTCACTTAAAAATGTTAAAACATTTAACAAACACGCAGTATATTTTTAGAATAAAATATAAATGAGAGAAATATTAGGTACATACGAATAATATTTAGTTAATATAAAGTTTTTTATTTCATGAAAAGCATGCTCTATCGCCAAATTAAGAAGCGATTAACTAAATTTTGTAAAGTAAATATTAATTTAATCCTACACACATACCGATATTATAAACATATTTATTTAACAGACACCTTAATTCCGAGAATTACAAAAATAACATTTTAACTAGAATTTTTTATTTGTCCAGCTATTATAAACACATTCAACTTATAAAAATGTCTTCTACGAAAAATTCATTATAAAATTATTGTTCCAAGATTTGTATATTTGTACGATAAACGTTCACAATGTTCATTTGCCCAGAAAAAGTGATGAAATTTTGATTTTAGATTCGAATAAAAAATGAATAGTTACTAGCAAATTCGTTTCGAATTTTAAAATTCTGCTAGATTAGTAAAGATAAGATGTCACAAAGAAAAGATTATATTAAACGTATATGTTTTAGAATACGTATATTTATTTATAAATACCAATTTTTCTTCTAAAGATCAAAACGTTAAAAAGAATATTTTTTTGTCTAATAAGAGTAATTTTAAATATTAGCAAGAATGCTGGTCTATTCTTTTGAATAATAATTATTACATTTGTGTTCACTAGGCTGAGAATAAAAATGTTTATTTTGTTTTGGTGAGCTGCCAACAATTTGCACTATCTGAATAAGCTGAATGACTGATGAACTAAATTAACTCCTATAATCGAATTAAATTACGGGTTTTGAGGTTACATTAAATTGTAATTAGATGAAACAAAATTAATTCTATGTAGTTTGAGGTGATCTTTTCGAAAAAAAGCAAAACAAAATGTAGCTGTTTTTCGAAAGTGCCGAAATTTTGGATTTTGTCAATTTTTCAATTTTGCGCAGGCGCATGTCGGAAATAAATCAATATTTTCAAAACGCAGTTTACGACATTTGAAAGCTTAGGAAAAATGCTAATTTTCCTGTTTCTTGAGAAATTTTGATCCGATGCACTATTCTCGCGGTATGGACGATTGAAATTTGTTTAGTATTTTGAGGCGGCGAAGGTCGAAAAATTTAATATGTTAAATGTTCAAACACTAAATTCTTCATAACCTTGGTAAAAATTGAGATATTTGAAAAAACAAAAATACATTTTGAACTTAAGGGATGTGACTATTGATTCCCAGAAGGAGGCAAGAGAAATTACAAAATTGGGAATATGGCGAAAGGCCAAAGTGTACCACGGCCCTAATTTCATTGTTTGCCTATAACGGCCAAACTATTTGAATTTTTTTAATGCCACTTACAGAGCTTACTCTTGAATGTGAAATCTTATGTGTGTGTGACCTTCACCGAAATCGGACTATAATTGGCCAAGATATCAAACAATTAAACACATTTTTTTCTCTAAAACAAACTAATTTATTTAGCTAAAGTTTGAAGTGGCACAATACTGCTAAAAATGCACCCAATGGCTTAAAACTTTTTTTTTTTGAATACTTTATTGTGTTTAAAATACGACTATATTACGGACAATTCTGCAAAAATATTTTACTTATTTTTTTGACCACTGTACATTGAGTGACGACCAAAAAACACGGTTTTTGAGAAAAGTTGCCTAAAATTGACGATTTTCAGTTTTTTGTTCTGAAAATTAAGCAAACCCAAATTTCATGTCTTTTGAATGTGTATACAAAGTTTCAAGTGTGCAAGTTTCTTCTAAGTTGTAGAATTCTCCCGACAAAAGTCCCATTACACGCGCTCCGCGGGATCCAAAACTCGTAGTGTATACACCTAAATTTATTAGGCTTAAAATTTATTAAATTGTATTTTATTGACTTGTTATAAGACGTTTCTTGAGTTTTGTGCAAAATATAGAATTACTGCAAAATTAGCCACACGTCGCATCAATGATAGCCATGGTCTTGGCGTTCGCTATCCGACAAGATTAAACTTCAAACGGTCATATTATTACAAATTGAATCGCTTGATAGTGTTCATCGGCATAGATTTTTAATAACCATGTTCAGCAAGCTCTGTGTACACGTGGTTTTTCGGACTTCTTCAGCAATTTATTGAGTAAGTACGTTCCTAAATTAAGAAAATTCTATCACAGTGCTATAATTTTTTTGTTTCCAGGTTGCAATTGCTGGCCTGTGTTTATTATGTCATCAGACACTTGCAGAGGGTAAACTTACCTCAATTAGACCGACAGGATTGAAAGGTCTGCAGACGGTCAGCAAAGAGAGGGGGATGATTTTTTCAGTTCTTTAGAATCAGGTTTTATATTGCATGAGAAAATCATATGGGAAAAAAATAAAAAAAAAAAACTACACCTTCCGGTTTCCTGCGAATTTCCGAAAAATTATGGCAGATTTCGCCGCGACACTTATTTTATTTGAGAGCCAACAAAAAAAATACGCAACTTCTCTCATGGGCACATATGTCTAACATTTATAATTTCGCCAGAAATTCATCGCAAATTTCATGTCCATGGTTCTAATCAAAGAAACGAAAAAACAACTTTTTGGTAAAAGCACTTCTAGCGGCGAGAAATTCGCCATTAAAACTATCTGTGATCAATGAATTTCCGAACTATTTTTGCCTCCTCTTTCGATTGGTGCATTTATTTTTATCATCAGAATTATACTTGCCCAGATAATTAGCATTTTTACCATGAAATATTCCGGAAAACCCGGTATTTCCTAATTAAAAAAAAAATGAACAACAGCTACATTTTTTTTTGCTTTTTTTCGGAAAGATCACATCAAAATACATCAGGTCCTTTTTGTTTCATCCAATTAAAAATTAATGTAAGCTCGAAGGGGCTTTTTTTCGTTATTTAATTGGACTACTAAGGTAAACTTTTATATTGAGTCATTCTATAAACTTATGTTTAGAAAATGACATGATATTACTATTACCATTTGTGGAAAATGCTTATATACAAAAATGCACTTATAACGATAATCAACAAGTAATACAACAAATTTAATTTATTTTTCAAAAATTCAATATGTGCAGTATTTTGATGAACTTTTTGCTACATTTTTAGCAGCATTAGAGGACCAGCTCCCGGCGATATTGACATTCCATTTTAAATATACAGTGCACTGATCCAAACAAATTCAGTCTAGACCAGATCCAGTCCATAGCGCATGAAGGTAAAACAATAGATTCTTGTATTCGTTTTAAAATAACTAGGTATTAATAAGCCAAACGTTATTTATACCACTCGTGACAACTCGATACAAATAGTGAAGTGGTACTACGAGGGGTCATTCCGTTCAAAATATAAATTATTTTCAGTTGCATTTTTAAATAGGCCAATCCTACGGATAATGAAGTTCGTGCAATTATAGCAAAATTTCATAATTTTGGCTGGGTTAATAATTGCAAAAAGGGTTGTCCCTCTGGACAACCATATGGAAATCAATTGACGGAAGAATGGAAAATTAGGGAAAAGCAAGTCGGTGCATTAGCTAAAGCTACACCGTCTTCAAGTAGATGAATTGCCGCTGAAGTTGATTTAAGGTTTACGTTCACCAATTCGGTATGTTCGAAATGAAAATCTTGTCTCAGCAGTGTAGTGCAACAAGGAACGTTTGCAAATATTTATACGAGACCGTGAAGCTCAAAATAAATATATCGTGAGCATATAATTCCAAATATCGATGGCTTGGCTCATACAGGTGTTAAGTGCAATTTTGGAACAAATTGTTTTAAATGCATCTACCTACTTATATTTGTAAAAATAATTTATCTTTATTTTGCTTTATTTTGTAATTAGAATCAACGAAGAAATGTTGAAAGGATTTGCTTATACATCTCATGTTAAATAATAGAGCGCTTTAGTTTTAAACCTTTAAAGTTTAACTAAACTATCAGCAAAATGTTACTCAAGACACGTGTGCGCTAAACCATTGATATGTAGATTTCAAAAAAGGAGATTTTAATATATATTATGAAGTGAAAAATAAAATAAAAATTACCCTGTTTATTATTATTATTATTATTATTATTATTATTATTATTATTATTATTATTATTATTATTATTATTATTATTATTATTATTATTATTATTATTATTATTATTATTATTATTATTATTATTATTATTATTATTATTATTATTATTATTATTATTATTATTATTATTATTATTATTATTATTATTATTATTATTATTATTATTATTATTATTATTATTATTATTATTATTATTATTATTATTATTATTATTATTATTATTATTATTATTATTATTATTATTATTATTATTATTATTATTATTATTATTATTATTATTATATTATTATTATTATTATTATTATTATTATTATTATTATTATTATTATTATTATTATTATTATTATTATTATTATTATTATTATTATTATTATTATTATTATTATTATTATTATTATTATTATTATTATTATTATTATTATTATTATTATTAATATTAATATTAATATTAATATTATTATTATTATTATTATTAATATTATTATTACTATTATTATTATTATTATTATTATTATTATTATTATTATTATTATTATTATTATTATTATTATTATTATTATTATTATTATTATTATTATTATTATTATTATTATTATTATTATTATTATTATTATTATTATTATTATTATTATTATTATTATTATTATTATTATTATTATTATTATTATTATTATTATTATTATTATTATTATTATTATTATTATTATTATTATTATTATTATTATTATTATTATTATTATTATTATTATTATTATTATTATTATTATTATTATTATTATTATTATTATTATTATTATTATTATTATTATTATTATTATTATTATTATTATTATTATTATTATTATTATTATTATTATTATTATTATTATTATTATTATTATTATTATTATTATTATTATTATTATTATTATTATTATTATTATTAATATTAATATTAATATTAATATTATTATTATTATTATTATATTATTATTACTATTATTATTATTATTATTATTATTATTATTATTATTATTATTATTATTATTATTATTATTATTATTATTATTATTATTATTATTATTATTATTATTATTATTATTATTATTATTATTATTATTATTATTATTATTATTATTATTATTATTATTATTATTATTATTATTATTATTATTATTATTATTATTATTATTATTATTATTATTATTATTATTATTATTATTATTATTATTATTATTATTATTATTATTATTATTATTATTATTATTATTATTATTATTATTATTATTATTATTATTATTATTATTATTATTATTATTATTATTATTATTATTATTATTATTATTATTATTATTATTATTATTATTATTATTATTATTATTATTATTATTATTATATATAAATCCTACTGAAATATATACCGGCTTATTTGACTGTGACATAGCCGATCACTCAGGAATCTATTTGTTCATAAATATGGTAAAACAAACAAAACACTTAAATGTGAAACGTCGAAAAATAAATAATAATACAATCAATACATTTATAAATAATCTAAGCAAAGTGAAGTGGATTGATCGAGAAATAGAGAGTCTTAGCAGTGACGACATCTCCGCACAGATACTTGAATCGCTACGTTCTTGTGTTGATCTATCCTTCCCAGAAAATACTTGTCACAGCAAGCGCAGATATGATGAGTGGTTTAGCAATGATTTACGCAAGCAACGTAAACAGGTATTTACAAACAAACAAAAATTTATAAGAACTAATTCGATACAAGACTGGGTTATTTACCATGAATCGCGAAAAAACTATAAACGCGCAATTAGAAGCGAAAAACGCAATGCTTATAGCCAGGAGATACTTCAATCCGACAATAGGAATAAGACAATATGGAAACTAGTAAACCAAGAAAGGAATACTAACTGCAATCATAATACAATAACTAATTTATCTTCTGACGATTTCAGTGCTTTTTTCGCATCTATAGCAGATAAAATAGTGAGTACAATAGAAAATGTCGGACATGACCCAAGTATCTTTTTACATAATGTTAAAAAACCTTTAAATTCCTTTTTTATGGGACCCATAACTAATTCGGATGTAAAGGAGGCGCTATTAAGTCTAAACCAATCTTCGTGCATGGATTGTTATGGACTAAATACTTATATACTTAAACCAGCATCTAATATACTTGCTGAACCACTTAACATTCTGTTTAATGCATGCTTGAGAACGGGAGTATGGCCCAATAATCTTAAAATAAATAAAGTTATACCTATATTAAAGAAGGGAAATTCTAATCAACCTGATAACTACAGGCCAATAGCAATTGTCCCTTTAATAGGAAAAATTTTTGAAACCTTATTAAAACATAAGCTAATTGATTATCTCGAAAATAAAAATATACTCTCTCCATCACAATTCGGTTTCAGAAAAAATAGATCAACCGTAAAAGCTTTAACAGCAGTTGTAGAGAGCGTAGTCGAGGGTTTTGATGAGGGAAAAAGCACTACAGCTACCCTTTGTGATTTGACAAAGGCTTTCGACTGCGTTAATATAGATGTGCTGCTATATAAACTCGAATACTACGGAATAAGAGGGAATGAATTAAATCTACTTGCATCATATCTCACAAATAGAATGCAGTACGTCAGCTACAATGGTATCGAGTCTAAATTAGTCACCACCAATAGAGGCGTTCCACAGGGTTCCGTTTTGGGCCCTATCTTATTTCTGATATATATTAATGATCTACCCGATACCGTTGGCCTGGGTACTAGTGTCCTATTTGCTGATGACACAACATTTCTATCGAAAAATAATTCCGATTTAATGAAGGATGACATGACATTGGCAAAAAAACTGGTTCGCGTCAAATGAGTTAAAACTAAACGACACAAAAACTCAAAACATAACGTTTACAGCCAGTAAACTTGTGGAAAAGCAAACTCCAGTAAAGCTGTTAGGGGCGATACTAGACGCGGGACTAAACTGGGCTCCCCATATTCAGAGTATCTGCGCCAAGATGTCGTCACAAATATTTGCATTAAGGCAAATGTCTAAGTTCCTAAGCAAGACTATATTGAGAACTGTGTATTACGCCATTGTCCATAGTCATATGCAATATGGCGTCATACTCTGGGGCAGAGCTACTATGGCCTATAAGGTATTTATTCTTCAAAAACAGGCTATTCGTATACTAGAAGACACAGATTATGACGCCTCCTGCAGACCTTTATTTATAAAACATAAAATTCTACCTATGCCGTGCGTGTATATTTTGGAAACGCTTACAACGATACATGAGAAGCTAAATATTTTAACTACTCATTCTGACACGCACGGTTACATAACAAGAGGCTCAGAAAACCTTGTACCTCTATGGTCAAGAATATGTACAAGTAAAAACAATAAATTAGATACTAATATTTATAACAAATTTTTAACATTACATCAACATGCTAACCTTAAGAACTTGTCTAAAAATAGGTTTAGAAATATTACCAAAGAATTCCTACTAAAATATTGTTTTTACAGTATTGAAGAATATCTAAACATTTCTATGTAAATATGTTTTAATTTGTTTTTGTATTTGTTATACCAGTTGACATGATTGACTTAGTTGATGTAAGATTTTAACTGTACTGTAAAAAATACGTGTAAAATTAACTAATTTTAAATTTTTTATTTTTTTTTATAACTTGTTTTTATATTTTATTATAGTTTCTATATTAGTTGACTTAGTAGTCAAATAATTCTATGTTTTATTTACTTATTTTGACTGCATGTACTGTTATGTATGAAAAATGTCAATAAATACTACTACTATTATTATTATTATTATTATTATTATTATTATTATTATTATTATTATTATTATTATTATTATTATTATTATTATTATTATTATTATTATTATTATTATTATTATTATTATTATTATTATTATTATTATTATTATTATTATTAATATTATTATTATTGAATTGACCTTAGTTATGAACTCGTTAAATTTTTTGTTTTAATAAAATATAATCTATAGTCGCTTCAGTTATCACGAATTTGCAAAAAATGGACGCCCACGATATTGTAAGTGCATAATTATATATTTAAAAATATACATTGTAGGGATGTAATTATACAGGGTGATTAATAGTGACACCATTAAACTCGCCTGAACGCAAACTGCTGACCTATAATCCGACTCATAAACTCGCCTGTGAAAATCAGGTATATTTTCTTCAATATCTTTATCTAAATCTATAATCTTTTACATAAATTGCAATCAAGTTTTAAGTTTACAAAGATTTATTGATTTAATGAATAAATATATACTTTTTATGTAGTATTGGACTGAACACATAAATTGTAATAAATAAATTAGAATTGTATCGAATTGTATCGAAGTATTACATAAATTAAATAGTACGTCATAAATAAATTGTAATAGTGTATTTTCAATAAATAACTTATAAATAAATTAGACTATCGTCACATTGGTGGGATGGAACTACGAGGTTCTGTGTGGATTACCGTCAGTTGAACAATGCTACCAAGAAAGACAGTTACCCTCTGCCTCGTATCGACGATACCTTGGACACATTGGCCGGAAGTAAACTATTCTCTACCTTGGAAGACAAAGAAAAGACAGCTGTTACCACCGAATCTGGATTGTGGCAATTTAACGTTATGCCATTTGGATTATGTAATGCCCCCGTGACATTTGAAAGACTTATGGAAAATGTATTGAGAGGGTTATCCTGGAAAACATGCCTGGTGTATTTAGACGACATCATAGTCTT
Source organism: Psylliodes chrysocephalus (assembly GCA_927349885.1). Lineage (NCBI taxonomy): Eukaryota > Metazoa > Arthropoda > Insecta > Coleoptera > Chrysomelidae > Psylliodes > Psylliodes chrysocephalus. Next base: position 65,752,932 of record OV651813.1, on the reverse strand, counting down.
GGGGAAGACATTTGATGAGCATCTAAAAAACTTAGCAGATGTTTTTAAAAGACTTCAAGCTGCCCAACTGATGCTAAACCCCAAGAAATTCCAACCATTTCAAAATAAAGTTAATTACCTGGGTCATGTAGTTGACAAGGAAAAAGTCGCTTCCATTACAGAGTGGCCACAACCAAAGGATAAAAACCAAATAAGAAGTTTTCTTGGGCTTTGTACGGACTACCGAAGATTCATAAAGAGTTTGTAGATATTGCTAAACCACTAACGCAAATCACAGAAGAAGCAAGAGAATTTTGCTGGGACGAAGACTGCCAAACTGCCTTCGAAACTTTAAAGAAGCATTTAACAACAGCGCCAATATTGGGCTACCTACTACCAGAGGGAGAATTTATCCTAGATACTGATGCCAGTAATGTGGAAATTGGAGGAGTGCTTTCACAGATTCAAGGGGGAAAAGAAAGAGTACTGGGTTATTTAAGTAAAGTGCTCTCGAAACCTGAGCGAAATTACTGCGTCACGAGAAGAGAACTCCTAGCAGTTGTTAAATGCGTGAAACACTTCTTTCAATACCTATATGGAAGGAAATTCCTAATCCAATCATGCCACCCTTAAGTGGTTAATGCAGTTCAAAAACCCGGAGGGTCAAATCGCCAGATGGATTGAACGATTTCAAGAGTACGACTTTAAGATCGAACATAGAGCCGGAATAAGCTACAGAAATGCCGATTCTCTTTCTAGAAGAACGTGTCCAGCAGAGTGATCCCACTGCAACAAAGTGGAATCCAAAGAAAGTGGACTACTAAGAACCACTGTAGTCAACGATGAGTGGGACCCTGCTAAAATTAAGGAAGAACAAGAGAATAACACCGTTTTAAAGAAGATGCGACAATGGAAAGAGGAAAATCATCGGCCTACTTGGCAAGAATTATCTAATCTCTTTTTAGTACTTAAGTCGTATTTGGCTCAGTGGGGCTCCTTTATCCTCGAAGATGGCTTATTAAAGCGAGAGTAGCCGAAGTACTTCGTCAGTTACACGACAGTTCATCAGGAGGACATCTCGGTGTTAGAAAAACCCTTCAGAGAGTTCGGGAAAGGTTTTATTGGATGAACAGTTCCAATTATGTAAAGGACTGGTGTAAGAAATATACCAGCTGTGCTATGAGTAATAAACCTTAGCGAAAAAGGAAGGCTTCCATAAAGCAATACAACGTTGGTAGCCCATTTGAGAGGATCGCCTTAGATATTGCTGGACCATTCCTCACGACCGAGAATGGTAATAAATACATGATGGTGGCTATGGATTATTTCACGAAGTGGGTGGAAGTCTACGCCATTCCAAATCAAGAGGCCGCAACTGTTGCAGATGTGTTGATAAAAGAGTTTATTTGTCGATTTGGAGTGCCCTTGGAGATCCACAGTGACAAGGCAGAAATTTTAAAAGCCAACTCTTCCGTGGAATCTGTGACAGACTAGGCATGAAGAAAACCAGAACCACAGTTTTGCACCCACAATCCGATGAAATGGTAGAGCAAATGAATAAGACCATTGGAAAATATCCGTCAAAAGTGGAAACCATCAGCGAGATTGGGATCAGTATATTTCGCTCTTTGCAATGGCTTATAGATCCGCTGTCAATGAATCAACATGCCAAACACCAGCAAACGTCCTGTTTGGACGTAAGATGAGATTACTGTGAGAACTCGAGTTTGGATGCCGACCTGGAGAAGATGTAGCTGGTAAAGATTATGTGATCCAGTTACAAAGAAGAATGGACGATATGCATGAATTGATCCGCTCGCATCTTTAAATCGCCAGTGACAGAATGAAGAAGCGATACGATTCCTAAGCCACAGAAGGATGTTTCAAGGAAGGCGACAAAGTCTGGCTCCATAACCCAAAAAGACAAAAGGGTTATTCTCCAAAGCTTCAAAGGTCTTGGGACGGCCCGTACCTCATCAATCAATGATGTCATTTACCGTATAAGTAAGATCCCGAACGGTAAACCAAAGGTAGTGCACCAAAACCGGCTGGCGCCATTTGAGGGTGACCATGAAGAGAAAGAAAAAGTAAACCAGCTCCAAGAAATACCTAACCTTATCTTTGAAAAATTTATGGGTGCATATGGAGGTGCTGGAAAAGCAAGACATGGTGTTACAACCGAGCAACAACAAGACCTGCTCACGGTTTTAAAAGACTACTCGCTGGTCCATAGCACTTCCGTCAACATCTACGACGCTCGAGGTCTGGCATCTATATTCCGGAAGAAGTTTGGTCGAGATTGCCAGAACTTCAAGATCAGTTACCAGCCCCTGGAAGAGCATTAAAACTTCAAGATGGATCGCGTTATCTTTTCTATTTGGTAACAAAAAACACCTTCCGAGATCAATCCACCTCTCATGATGTATGGGAAGCATTACTCAGTCTGTACTGGAGTCAAATGTAGAGACACTAGCTTTGCCAAAGATAGATAGCCACCAGCTGAATTGGAGGGTCATTAGAAGCATGGTGGAAGTAATCTTTTAAGATACCCAGGTTAAAATACTGGTCTGTAGCCATTCTCCTAGCGTTCAGGTTATAACGAAGACTGTCCCTTGTTACTTCCATGCAACTGGAAATTGTAAAAGAGGATCCAGTTGTAAATACAACCATTCAGTTTAAGTTCCAGGAGGAACTATTTCTTAAGGAGGGGGCAATGTCATAAAATTTCTAAGGTAACTCTGTCTAAGCAAGCGACCTTCACGTCTGTGGCACTCGGCTCATGCTCGAAAAGACGGAGAAACGAGAAACGGGTAGAACGGGCGAAGCGTGCCGTTGAGTCAGAGATGGAATTTTCAGGAGCATCTAGAGACTTCTCGTAGCAGAGTTGAACTTGTAATATATAAATTAGAATTGTGAGTTAGTGTCGAAGTATTACATAAATTAAATAGTACGTAATAAATAAATTATAAATAGTGTGTAATTTTAATAGGTATCGCTAGTGTCCAAAAGGAAAAATATTTTAGAATGTAAAAAACGGATGTCAATAATTCAAGAGAAAAAAATTTAGAATGGCTACAGCTGTGTCAAGAGTTTAATGCAAATAATATTAATCCCAGGGATGTAAATACTTTGAGGAGAAAATATGATAATTTGAAAAAAAGAACAAAAAAAAAATATGCTGATGAAAAATTATATATGCGAAGGACTGGCGGTGGACCGCCTAAAATCATAAACATTGATTCAGTTGATCAATCACTAAAAGACATTTTAGGCAGTCATATTACGGGAATGGAATCAGAATTCGATGACGATAGAATACTTAAGGCAGTTAAAAATAATGAAATTAACGGAGACGATATTATCGAAAATCAAGAAGAAGCGGGTTCTTCTCAAGAAGAAGCGGGTTCTTCAAAAATAGAGGTGCCACAAAAATTAAACTGAGCAACTTTTATTCCAATTATATTAAAAAAACCTAGATCTTTTTCGCTTCTTCCGTTGGATATACAAGAAAAAATAAACGAAGCATCAAGTAATAAAGCAGGATCAAGTAAACAACTTAAAGAGACTCATCAAATAGACCAAGTAGTATTTACAAAAAAAAAAAATAAAACGGCTAAAGCGCATAAATCCACACCCAGAAATAATGCCAATAGCACCTGGACAGAGGTGGGTAGTGCAAAATTAGAATTAATCAAATTGCAAATGACCCAGCTGCTAGAAGAGTCAAAAACAAAAATTGAAAGAGAACGTGAAAAACACGATTTAAATATGAGCCAAAGAAGAGAAGAACATGCCATTAAGATGAAGGTTTTAGAATTAGACCTTAAAATAAAGGAGAAACAATTACAAAGTAATATATCAACAACGTAATGCCCAAGTTTAAATTTATTGTTCCAACTTTTTGTATTTTATTTAAATTAATTTCAGTTTATTGTGATATCTCTAATTAGTTTCAATAAAAATCTGATGTGTCCAACACATTACTTTCCTATCTAGTTAATTCAGGCTCTTTCCGGTTATTTTGTACTATTGTATTACCTCTGTAAATGTTCACATTTACATTTAAATTGTCCACACTTACATTTAGATTTTCCACATACATCTAACTCGAAACATTTTTTTATAATATATTCATTGCCAACAAAAATATTGAAAAATTTAAATTTTACACTTTTCCTCAAATTTTTCTATTATGGTAAATTTTAGAGAAATCATGTTTTAACCAAAAATTATAGATATCGATATCACCAACAACTTTTAGTTTAACAATTTTCTTAAATATTAGAATTTTGCACATTTTGACAAATTTCTCGAACACGGATCATTTTAGGATAATTTTGTATAGAATAAAAATTATAGAGAATAATATTAGAAGTAATTTTTATTCAGAGAATTTTATCTTCCAAACGTAAATTACAGATATATCCAAAAAAATATAAGAACGACCTTCTATAAAGTATCCTCCTAGATGTTCTGACTCTGTCCATAATCTAATCAGTTCACCGCAGATCAAAATAAAGCTTAAGTTTAAAATTTTGTGTTTTTCTCTGTATCAGTTCATGAATTATCGAGTACACACACACGCACGCGACCACACACACACACACACGCGCGCGCGCGCGCGCGCACGCACACACACACACGCATACACACACGCACACACACACACGCACACACACACGCACGCACACACACACACACACTCATCGCGAAAATAGTCAAAACGTTTTTAGGGGACACCAAAACCTAAAAATCCGTCGAAAACTCGAGGTCGAAAAAAAAATATAAATCCTTATCTGTGTACAGATAGGAAAATAAAAATAATAATAGAAACAGTAAGTACTTGTATTTATTTTATCTTAACATTACATTAACTATTGAAAATAATAAATAAATAAATTTTTTGTTGAAAAATTGTTATTTTGTTGGTTTTGTTCAGCGTAATGAGGTTCAACATCAATTAATTGCTGTTCAATTAATTTTTCAAGTTCCTGATCCATTGATGGGTCTCGTTCTCTCACTTCACAGGCAATATTGTGTAAAACTGTTGCTACTATAATAGCTTCTATCCTTTTTAGTTTTAGTCGAATACCCAGTGCCAGTATCGAAAATCTTCGTTTCCATACACCATAACTTCTTTCAACTGGATTTCTCGTTCTGATTATCGATTCATTATATAGCTGCTCAGCCGGAGTTGCTAATTCGCAAGTGGAGTTAATAAATATTTTTTAATAGGATATCCACGATCCACTACAAGTAAATTGTCTCCCATTTCACCCCTTTCAAATTTCATCCTTATGTTAGAATTCCTAAATATGTTTGAATCATGTTGCAATCCTTCCCATCTAGCTACAATATTTTGAATTCTTTAATCTGGTCTGAAAATTGTTTAAACATTTATTGAAAAGTATTGCTTCCTGTTTCTGTCAATTTCAGCTTGATCCCCACCAGGACTTTGAATTTTTAAGTGGGTGCAATCTAAAGCTCCAATACAACGAGGGAATCTGGCAATATTAAAAAAACCATGGCGCACACTTCTAATTTCCTCCTGCGTTTGTGGCATTTTAACGTATTGAGGACGTAGTGCAGCTATTGCTCTAAATACATTTTTAATAATTTTGCTTGCCGTACTCTTATGCACTCCACAGAAGTCACCGGTGGTAATTAAGAAAGATCCCGTTGCAAAAAATCGTATAGTCAACAGAACCATGACTTCGAAGTTAGTGCATTATTTCTAGAATAATAAAATAATTCACTGTTGGGTTCTAATTAACAGTGCTGTTCCCAAAGTGGCGCTGGGAAACAGTAACAAAGCCTACACAGAATACGAGGCTAATGACCTTAGTAGTCGATGCCGATGACACCAAAAAAAAAAAGATCACAAAATGCTATAAAAATGTAATTTTCCTATTACCTATTAGTCGGATTTGCAATTCGTCCTTCTATTTCATTATTTATTCTGTTAACCGTTTCCTTAGACAAACGAAATCTTGCAAAAAAATCCTGTTCATGCCAATTTAAAAAAATGATTATATCTCACTCGAATCATGCGTATTCTCCTAGGTATATTAATATGCATTAAATAGGCTACAATTTCCTTATCGTTTTCACTTATTACTTCAAAGTCATTCATGAGCACGATTTATTTTATAAAATATACAAAAACTATCTTTATTATTTAATATAAGTGTCAATGTCAAAACGTTGAACTCCGTTTAAACGCCCAACTTTGACGGTTTAAAGTAAGTTCAGATGTGAACTACATTTGAAATACACCATTTTTCAATTGGAAAAACTGGCCCTTAATATTTTAAGTTTACTTACCTACTTCCTACATATTTTATATCCTACCTTCTTAGATACAAACGGGGCGCATGTGCCACATACAATAAATTTATTGAAAAGTGCAATTTTCAATAAATTTACTGTGACCAAGGCTTTAAGTATTATTTGATTGTATCTTATTCAACAAAAAAAACTAATTTCTATAAAAAAACGCGGGACCTTTTAATTTTTCAAATAATAAAAAATTGCTCCATTCGATTGAATCAAACGTTGGTATTAATTTCGTAAAACATCCTATATTCTACATTTATAAATATTAGGTATGATTTACGCCACATCAGCATCGCCAATAAGCAAAAGGTGAATTCCTAAGTACCTACAATAGAACGAGTGGCACAAAATTGATCGAAAACATTTGATCGAATACATTTGATCGGATGCATTTGATCGAAAAAACATTTTATCGAATATAAATTGATCGAAAAGAAAATGATCGAAAAAAGATTTGATAGAAAAAGCAATTGATCGAAAAACTAAATATACATAAAATTAGAAAAAATAAAAAACTAAAATAATTTACCTAACCAATGCGGCCAAGGGCCAACATTGGTTGCTTCGCAACAAATATGAAAGAAATGATAAAATAAAAAAAACTAATTTATCTAACCTGTGCGAGAGCAATCAATTAAATTTAAATAGCTCCAGGACGTACAGGTTAGGCCAATAGTTCAATTTTTTATTTTTACTCATTTTTGTATATTTCTTTGCGAAGCAACCCTCGACGGCTCCATGCCGCACAGGTTAGGTAAATTAATTTATTTTTTTACAAAAACAAACTAAATAATTCATTTGAATAAGGATAATTTCCAGCCCGTGGTAAAATTTTATACAGGGTGTTATTGAAATACACGTACATATTAAAACTGGGTATTGCGCAGATCCCCACTGAATGTAGAAAAATATTATTTTTTAAAAATACCCCTTATTAAGGGAGTTATTAATTTTTGAAAATTAATTCTAAAACAAACGTACTTCACTGATATGTTGAGGATGACCTATATAAATTAGGTTTATTTACCTATTTTAAACATCAACAGTAATTAATATGCAAGTTTTTGTCAGATGATAAGAAAACTAGTCTTGTAAGAAATAACCATGTTGCCAAGATTTTCGAATTAATTTCTATTTCCGAAGACTGGTTTTTACTACCCTCGTTATCAAAAAACTAGAATATTTGATAAATGATTGTTTTTAAACTATACATTTTTGAAACTATAGATTATTAAAATTTTAGTTGATTTACGAATCTGGCTAACACGAGCGCGTCATTTCCAAGTTGGTAAAAAGTGTTGTTACGATTACTTTTAAATATTTTTTTACGATGCCACTATTTACGAATATTGAACTAACGGATATAGTGCTGGTTTATGGGGCAGCTGGAGAAAATTCTCGGCAAGCACAAATCCTGTATCGCGAACGGTTTCCAAATCGGAGAATTCCGGACTGTCGTACGTTTATTTCAACTGTTCAGCATCTAAGAGACCATGGAAAATTTGAGAGTGTCAATGCAGATCGAGGGAGAACAAGAACACAAAGAACATTGGCGGCGAAGAAGAAATATTGGAAGCTGTTGAAAACAGGCCTCAATTAAGTTGTAGAAGACTAGGTCTTGAAATTGGAGTGTCCTCATTTGTTGTGTGGCGGACACTTAAAGAACAAGGTTTACATCCTTATCACATCCAAAAAGTCCAGGCCTTATATCCAGGTGATGAAGAAAAGAGAGTGGAGTTTTGTGAATGGATGATTCAAAAATGTGTTGATATTCCTGATTTTCTAAAAATATTATTGTATACTGACGAGGCTTCATTCACTCGTGATGGCGTGTTCAATATGCACAATACGCATATTTGGAGTGATGAAAATCCTCACGCCATTAGGGAAACTGGGCATCAAAGAAAATTTTCAATAAATGTTTGGGCTGGCATAATAGATCAGTATTTAATCGGGCCTTATATTCTCCCGAACAGATTAAATGGGCCAGGATATCTCCACTTTTTAGAAGATATTTTGCCAGTACTCCTAGAAGAGATACCGTTACAATTAAGGCAACGGATGTGGTACCTACTAGATGGCGCTCCTCCTCACTTTGATTTAAACGTACGGCAGTTTTTGAACATTATATTTCCTCAAAAGTGGATAGGCAGAAATGGACCTTTTAAGTGGCCTCCGAGATCTCCGGGCTTAAATCCATGCGATTTCTTTTTGTGGGGTCACATGAAACAACTGGTTTATAATGAACCTATTAATAGTGTTGAACAATTAACCAATAAAGTTAATGCGGTAGCTGAGGAACTACGACAAAATCTAGACTAATTTCTAATGTTCAAAGTTCTTTGGAAAGACGATTGCAAGTGTGTGTAAATAATAATGGACGGCATTTTGAACAATTACTGTAATAAACTTTATTTTGAATTAATTGGTTTTGCTACGGCAACAGTGCAATTTCTATGGGTAAGTTCAATTTCGAATTATTTTACTTCTTTAAATATGGAAACTAGTAGGTCGGAAAAGGGGACTCTTCCCCAATATTTAAATTTTAGAATTTGAAGTTAAAATTGGTGCCAATCTTTTTTGGTCATTACATACTATTCCCCATTTTAATATGTACGTGTATTTCAATAACACCCTGTATAAATCAAAATTTCCTAGGTTTATTTGATCATGCTTTTATTTTAGCACAGCACTACATATGTTTCGAAAATATTATTTCCATCTTCGGGTGCAGTCAGAATTTAATAAAACTTAGGGACGATTACAAACAGAAAACCCATTTTTCTGTTTCAGCGTGTGAATGTGTATTTAAAATAATGATTTTTTTTTTACTAAATTTACTTAACTTGTGCAATCAGTAAAATTTAAATGGCTCTAGGTAGCCCAATTTCGGTAATCTCGGTAATCTCATTTTTGTATAATTTTTTTCCGAGGCAAACCACAAAGCTCAGCTTAGGTAGATTAGTAAATATTTTATAAAGAAAAAACTTAAAATAATTTACCTAAAATGTCCCATTGGAGACAACTCGACATTACTGAAACACATATTTAGTGCAAACAGGGGCTTTATCATTCTTTTATTGTACTTATGTTTTAGGCTATTATCAGAGATTAGGGACATAAAGATTTAGAGCAAGAGCCCGCTTCGGCTAGGCGCACATCATTTCATAAAACCCTCAAGTTTATCTGCGCACGTCACCAACACAGGTAAGAACGATGAGCGACTATGTAGTTTAGGTAGTGGTTACTTTGACAGGTAACAGGTAACAAAGGTGTAAAAAAACAGCACCTTAAGTACATTAAGATATAAAGCTCGGTTTTTTTACATTTTCTTCAGAATAATATTTAAAATGACGTCATTCATTGCCGGACACTTAGTATAGTTTCAACCCCCTGCCGGACACCCCCAAACTCTGAAAAATTGTGATTACACTTACATTGTAGTATAAAAGCTGAATTTTATATATGTTTCTTGGGGGGGCTATGAAAAGAAGTTACCCCAGTAGCCGGACAGTTTTCATGGTTTTTTACATCTTGCCAGAGGCCTTGAGAGTCCGCCGTCGGTGCGAGCGTGAGGCAATATATATTCTCTATTGCGTTCTTTTACTGCGCACCATCTGTCGTTTACACTGTATTATGTGTTGAACTATTATACGTTCAGTATACGTTTTATCATTTATTTGTGTGGTTTGTGAATTAAATTTAATTGAGTTGTAAGTAAAGTGTTAGCATGGAAAATAAATTAATTTGTTTTGTTTGTAAAGAAAGTAGCGGCAAAATAGTATTGTCTTCAGAGGAAACTTTCAAAAAATGTAAAAATATTTTGAATGTCAGAAAAAAACATAACCTAAAATATAAAGACATTATTTTGCCCGATGAATATACAGACTGTGGTTATCACCGGGAATGCTATAAAGTATTCACAGAAATTATGAAAAAGTATTTAATTTCTAAACCTGTGTGTTCTAATGAAAAAAATGAAAAAGCAACATCAGTCAGTGTACCTACAGACAATCGCTCTCCAACCACGCCGTCGATGCCTGGGTTAACCATCGAACCATCTAATTTACAATCTTCCACTACAGAATCGTCAATCTCTCAAACAACTTTTACTTCCGAATCAATAGAACCACAACCTACAACTTCTCAAGAAATATCTCAAGAAAATATTGAAACTTTTGAGTCAGATACTCCTAAAAATAATCGTTCAACTCCAATAGTACATAATGTTACTGAGAGTGATGGCAGTATTAATAATAATCCAAAAGTTTGTGTATTCTGCAATAGAAAATATAAAAAATTACGGTCGAAAATGCTTCCACTTCACGAAGCGGACACCAACCAATTTAAATCTAGTGTATTACCTAAAATCGAAGGTCAAGACGAGTTTGCAGAATTATTAAATAGATTACAAAATTTTTCTGGTTCGAAAATACACTATCATACAGAATGTAGAGTCGATTTGTATAATAAAATATCTTCATTAAAAAAACCAGTCAGTAAAAGTGATTGGCATTTTCATCGAGAATATCACCAAATGGCTTTTGATGAAATAAGTGTAATCATCGAGGAAGACATAATCAAAAAAGGGCGCTGTTATTTATTAGTACATTTACACGAACTGTATATGGATTCATTGGAAAAAATTTTTCAAGACAATTCTGTTGAAATGAACGTTACTTTCAAAGCTCAACACCTAGAAGAAAAAATGTTAAAAAATTTTCTAATGATAATAAATCTTTGATGGTTCATAACAAAAAAATAATAGCACCGACATTTTTACACGTGATAGACGATACAATGTTGGAAAATTTACAAACCGAAAATATTTTACAAAAAGCGGCATTGACTTTAAGAAAAACAATATGGCAAATAGAAAAGAAAAAGTTACCGGCTAAAAATATTACAGCGCAGGATTTAATATCAGGAGAAGCTTCGATACCGCAACAATTACTGGACTTTTACTCTACTCTTCTTGCTGGGGCCAATCAAAAACGAAAAAACAGCTTAAAATGTAATCGCCAAGTTTGTTCTTATTGTCAAGATGTGAGGAAGCAGATACTAAGATAGTATATCATGCGTGTAACATCAACTATCAAGCAAATATAGTAATCAGAAGTGTTGATACTGATATTGCTGCTATAATGCTTGGAAACATGCATCATCTTAAAAACGATTCATGTGTGTGGATCCTTACAGGTACTGAAAATAACTTAAGATATGTTAACCTAACCAAAATACACGCAGAGTTGGGAGATTCTATATGTCGGAGCTTACCTGGGTTTCATGCAATCACAGGATGTGATTACAAGCCTGCATTTTTCAGGAAAGGAAAATTAAAACCTTACAAAATATTGAAAAAACATCAGGAGTACCAGAAAGCTTTCATGAAGTTCGGTAACAATGAATTAATTGAAGACAACGATGAACAACGAAACGTTTTTAACATTGTCCAGAAATTCATATGCAACATATACAATGTCGGTAGTATAATTGATGTTGATGCTGCGCGCATTCAAATGTTCATTGATTCATATACGGTCTCTGATGTGAACGAAGCTTTTGATCGAAAAAAATTGCGGAATTTCGACGCCAGCAATCTACCACCATGTAAAAGCGAACTGTTACAACAATTTTTACGAGCAAATTATATATGTTGTATTTGGAACAATGCTCACCTAAAATGTCCAACCATATATAAGCCAGAAAATAATGGTTGGGTACAAGAAAATAACCAATACCATTTCAAATGGTTTGAAGGGGATCAGCTACCAAATTATGTCAGTGATTCGTTAGAAATTATATATGTAATTACTATGTCAAATTATGTACATGATTTTATTATTATTCATAATTGTATTAACTCGATTAAATTTTTACAGAAACTGACGAAGAAGGTGATATTGACATCAATCAAGAGGACTGGAGTAGTAGTGACGAAGATTGTGAAAATATTGACGACAACGATGAAAATTCTGATCATTACTAAATCATTTTTTGTATACAATAATATTTTTTTTAACTCTGTAATAATTATAAGAATATTTTTTACTTTCTATAATATGGCTATGAATATAATAAAAATATTTGTCAATTGGATTTCATACGATAAACAATATTATTACCTCACACAGTCAAAACTTGAATTTCTCAAAAATATTAACAAAACTCTAAAAATTTATGGATTAATTTTTTAATTTTGTTTTTTTATTTTTAGCCATGAAAATTTTATTAGATAATTTTTTTTACATGTATTTTTGAGTCATAAATAATTTTATGGAATTATTTTGTTGAGTTAGTATTTTTATTTTTTGTTAAGTATAAAAAATTGTTTAAGATATGATATTGAGTAAGTAAAAAATAAGCAGTAAAAGAACGCAATAGAGCAAACTCACCATCTCACTCAAACCCGCCTGAATATATATATTGCCTCGCGCTCGCACCGACGGCGGTCTCTCAAGGCCTCTGGCAAGATGTAAAAAACCATGAAAACTGTCCGGCTACTGGGGTAACTTCTTTTCATAGCCCCCCCAAGAAACATATATAAAATTTAGCTTTTATACTACAATGTAAGTGTAATCACAATTTTTCAGAGTTTGGGGGTGTCCGGCAGGGGGTTGAAACTATACTAAGTGTCCGGCAATGGATGACGTCACTTTAAATATTATTTTAAAGAAAATGTAAAAAAAACCGAGCTTTATATCTTAATGTACTTAAGGTGCTGTTTTTTTACACCTTTGTTACCTATTACCTGTCAAAGTAACCACTACCTAAACTACATAGTCGTTCATCGTTCTTACCTGTGTTGGTGACGTGCGCAGATAAACTTGAGAGTTTTATGAAATGATGTGCGCCTAGCCGAAGCGGGCTCTTGGACTAATTGGAAACGCAACGACCCCATCAACGATGGCGTCATCTAGCGTCTCAGATGTTAACTACAGATCTACGTCGTTTGTAGAGAGACCAGTGTTGTCAAATATTTTTTTTGAGAGATCGTACGAGTAGAAAAATAATATTTCGACAAAAAAATTGTACAATAAATACATGCATAGCATAATATAACTTAAATAGAATGAAAAAATAAAAAAAACTGGCATGATAATTTATTTACGTTTACAACGCAAAAAAAAACTAAAGAAAATACATGAAACTTTAAATTAACATAAGTAATCAATGACAATCACTTAAAACTGATTAAAATTTTGAATGCAAGCTTTTCTTATGCTGTGTTAGTCAGTGTACAAAATTACCATGGTCAAAATCACGATAAGAAATTACGAACGGCCTATGAATCTTTGCAAGTAGTTTCTGATTTTTATTGTTTTATGTTCTGAAGTTGTTGCAGATATTTAAATAAACCATGGAGGTAGTATTCAACCTCATTGAAATAAACCTCCTAAAAAAGTGAAGATCGTATTTTTACATACGATCTCACTGATGCAATCGTACATCGCCATCGTACAGAGAGTTAAAAAATCGTATAAATACGATTTAAATCGTCCGGTTGGCAACACTGAGACAGACAGTAGATGTGGACAGTAGTGGACAATTTGTAAAAATAAATGTCAGTTTTATGTATATCGAAGAATCCTGAATTTAAATTTAAAATTTTGAGTTCATAATTGTGTTATCCTCTAGATGAACTAAGCGAAATAGTTGTGGCTGGTTTTGTGTAAAATTTAAGGACAGTAATTATATTTTGTAATATTACAATAAGTCGGAGAACGTATTGTATTAGTAACACATGCCACATGAACAAATTTAACAACCCCAATATGGCTTGAAAACGTTAGAAAGAAGATTTGATATAGGAAGAAAAATATCTGAATTCCCATTATTAAATTTGCACTCAACCTTTTTAAATATCCCGCTGTGTTGTTTGATATCGATGAAAGCGCCACATAGTGGGTCAGATGTTAACTGCAATAAAGCTGGTCGTTGTTTAGCATTGGCTTCTTATGGGCGTTTCCTATCTTTATCTCCCTTATCTCTGGCTATTATGTTATTGTTTTAGCCTTGATTATAATAATATTTTACTCTTCACACAGTAGTCTGTGAATAGTATTATATCTAGGTTTACTTTGTCCGATGAAACGGTTTTTTCTGCATTAAGGCCAATGCCCACTACACCGGATCATACTATGACCGTGACCGTACCGGCATAGGCAGAAAAATATTCTTTGTATAGATTTAAATGAGACAATGCCCACTAGACCGGCCCGGCATCGACCAACACCATCCTCATTTGAATCTATACAAAAAAAAATCAGGTCCGGGCACGGTCATAGTATGGTACGGTATAGTGGGCATAGACCTTTATAAGCCAAAAACGAAAAATAATATTAATTTGAAAATTTTAAGCAAAAAACAAGTTCTATAAGGGGACAAAGCCTATTGTTTTTGAAAAAATCTGATTAAAAACAGGGGGTTAAGATGGGTTGAAATTAAAAAAAAAAATCCTAAATCAAAAACGAAAAGCGATATCAACATGAAATGTTTTGTGAAAATAAAACTCTGTAGGAAGAGATAAAGCCTATTGATTTTGAAAAAATCTGAATAAATAAGGGAGTTAGAGAGGGTTAGAATATAAAAAAATCTTAACGCAGAAACAAAAAATAATATTAACTTTTTAGCTTTAACAAAAAGCGATATCAACATAAAATTTTTAGCAAACATCAAGCTCTATAAGGAGAAGAAGTCCTCTACTTTTAAAAAAAAATCTGATTAAAAATGGGTGTTTAAGGGGGGTTAAAATTAAAAAAGAATCATAAATCAAAAATAAAAAGCGATATCAATATGAAATTTTTAGTAGAAATCAAGCTCTATAAGAAGATGATGCCTATTGATTGTAAAAAAAAATGAATAAAAGTGGGGAAGTGATGATGGGTTGAAAATTAAAAATAAATCTAACTCAAAAACAAACAATAATATTAACTTGAAATTTTTAAAAAAAATCAAGCTCTACAAGGGGATGAAGCCTATTGATTCTGAAAATAATCTGATTGAAAATGGGAGTTAAGGAGGTCTGTTAAACTGTGAAAATTAAAATTTTGAATGCCACGCATTACATATCTTCATTCTAGTTTGTATCTGTGTAATATTATGTATTGTAATGGGTCTGATCTTATAAATTACACATTTTAGTTCACTTGTTTTTTTTGTCAATAAAGAGTAATTAAAAAATATATTATTTTATTTAACAATTGTGACAAGACAAATTGTGAAAATGATTAAATTTACAAAAAAACTGAAAAATGGTAGGTAAAATTTCATATAATAATATTTTTTACACAAAAATCAATGTCAAGCTTTCTACATTTAAAAATAATCTCAAAATATGATGAAAAGTCAGTTGGCTAATAATGTTTATAGATGATTTTCAACTTACTAAAAAAAACAAATATTACAATAACTAAAATATGTATTTATTCATTCATTAATAGTTGTAGTGCTTGAAAACAGTATGATATTGATAATAATAACTACACTTGTACAAAGTTTGGAACCGAACTAACAAATGGTACCTAATTTGACGATAGCCGCTGAGTTTAGTTTCCCCGGTAATAGGGACTAGACGGACGGTTGCATGTCGTTTGATTTTATATTTTACTATTTTTAATGCTGATTTTCTATATACAATGTTTCCCAGATTAGCTTCTCTATACAGGGATGTCGGTTCCTATTATACCTACAGCAAAGGTTAAAAAATGAAAAGTTTTGGAGGAAACTTAGAGTTGGTTATGCAAATATTGGCGAAAAACCGAAAATTACGGATTTCGTTTTTCGCCTGTAAATCCTAAACGAATAATTTGACAGCTGTCAAAATGTGACATTATTTAGACATTTTTTTAAAACAAATAAGATAGTGTGTATGACATGTCTGAATCGTCTTTTGTTATCCCACAATCCGCTTCAACTTATATTTTTCTTATGGCTGCCATATTAGATTTTTCGATTTTTGGAAAGACCGAAAAATGTCCAGTCTTGTGATGTCTCACAAGTGCCTAAAAGATTTAGGTATCTTCAAAATATCATACACTTCGTAAAGTTAGGTCTTATTTTTTTCTAAGGGGGTCATGATTTATTTGTCAGAAAATAGGGTTTTTATAAGTAGCCTATTCTTTCCATCTAAGGAGGCTTTGGCTTTGACGTTAAATAATTCAAACTATCAAAGTTGTGTTTTAATAAGTAATACGTTTTCTCTCATTAAAATCACAAATCTGTCACACAAATTGTCAATTCCAGTAGAAAATGGCCGGTATTCCCTATTTAAATAATGAAAAGTTTGACAGTTGCGCAGAAACGCCAGCAAGATATTTAGAGAAGTACCCCGAACAACGGCAGCCTCAAAAAACCCAATTTAGTTAATTTACCATGGGGCCTTTAAACAACCTAGAAGCGGATACAATATTGAAAATGAAAATCGCAATAGAAACATTTTACAAGCTGTCAATGAAAACCCTAGTACATCAGTAAGAACTATAGAACGGGAAATTGTTGTGTCAAAATCAATGGCACAGAGAGTATTAAATAAGAATAAGTAGGTACCATTCATACAAACCCACAAGAGCTCAAAGACTAAAGGAAACTGATTTTCGAAGACGCATTCGCTTCTGTGTGTGGTATACTAGGAAGTGTAATGAAAATCACGATTTTGTAAATCATATCTTGTGGTTCGATGAGAGTAAGTTTACGAATTGTGTTTTTAATAAGCACAACACTCACATTGGAGTGTGAAAAACCCTCACGAAGTGGCAGAAAGACGCCTACAAACCAGATATGGA
The DNA here is from genome assembly GCA_927349885.1 of Psylliodes chrysocephalus. Lineage (NCBI taxonomy): Eukaryota > Metazoa > Arthropoda > Insecta > Coleoptera > Chrysomelidae > Psylliodes > Psylliodes chrysocephalus. The sequence continues at coordinate 65,735,833 of OV651813.1, read as the reverse complement.
AGTAACGTTTGGTGTGAGATCTTTGAGAATTTAATCTAACTTACTTTTTTAATTGGGCACCTATTATAAATTATCATTTCAGGAAATCGACTTATAGGACCATTTTTGCTTGAATACAACCTAAATGGACAAAGATACCTAGAGCTTCTGCATTGGCTTTACGAGCAACTCTAACGAAAAATGAATTTAGAAGAATCTAGTTTCAACAGGATGGTTGCCCAGTACACAACACAATTCAAGTCAGGAACTTCTTAAGAAAGCATTTTGACGAAAGACTCATTTCATTAAATGGTCCAATATCTTTGCCCTCCTAGATCTCCGGACCTTCCGTCTTTATATTTCTACCTTCTTAAGACAAAGAGTATTGGACACATTTAGAAGCATTAACGGAAATACACTTGATAGGGTTTTACGAAAAACAGTCACTAATTGTCAAAAATGTTTCGATGCAAATGGACGTCATTTTGCAAATCTGTAAATTAATATCCAGTTATGAAGCAGTTAAGAACATTATTAGATTTTACATTACATTACAACTTGTAAAATATTTCTGTCGCGATTTTCATTTTCAATTTGTATCCGTACTAGTAGGTGGTTCAAAGGTTTAAGTGTTAATTAAATTAACAATGAGTTTTCTGACGAATCTGTATGACACTGTATTGTCCTTTCGATCTAATGAATTTTAGATCTATTGTCTTTTCGATAAAATATATCTTTCATGAAATATTTGATAAAATGTATGTTCAATCAAATTTCCAATTCGATCAAATGTTTTTCTATCAATTTTGTGCAACCTCATTGAACTTGCCTATTTTAATAATTTTATAGGTACAAATCAAATAGTTTTGTAAAATATAATAATAATAATAATAATAATAATAATAATAATAATAATAATAATAATAATAATAATAATAATAATAATAATAATAATAATAATAATAATAATAATAATAATAATAATAATAATAATAATAATAATAATAATAATAATAATAATAATAATAATAATAATAATAATAATAATAATAATAATAATAATAATAATAATAATAATAATCGGGTTCGAATCCTGCCGGTGACAAAATTTTTATTTAATTTAATAAACAAATAATCCTAATGCTTAGTCAGGATTCCCCACTCGACCATTCACTGTTAGATTCTAATTAACAGTGCTGTTCCTAAAGTGGTGCTTGCAATAAGTAACAAACCCTATACAGAACCCGAGACTAATTCTTAGTAGTTTTTGCCGATGACCAAATTTAAAAATTGGTAAAGTATTTTATCCAGAACTTCCCTCATTATAGAAATTGTAAAAACAGAGAACATCCAAGTACTTAAATTTTAATAATTTAAAATTAAAACCACCAAACCAAAAACCCTTTTTTACATTAATCTCTTTATCGATCTTCCTCTTGATCCCACCCGGAATCTCACTTTGCGTCCGCTCCATGGAGGTAGACGGTAGGGAGACGCTGTCACTTGGTCCAAGACGAGTTCACTTTCGCCATATTGCGTTGACGAATCCTTCAAACAGCTAATCTTGGTTTCAATCAACATTTGTTCTATTTTTATGTCGTTTGCAAACGAAATATATTGTACATATGAAAAGTTAAACATTGGTTGCTTTTGATCAACGTATTTTTAGCAACCTAATAGATATTTATATGAAGAAATTATCTGAAATAACATTCCACAACTAAATATACAACATAGTAAACAATGTATTTGAGATATTAATTGTGCTTTGAGTGAGTTTTAACCATATTAGGGTTTTGTAAAGATGCATTAAAAATGGGAGAATTTGCTACAGTTGGTGCAAAAATTTGATTTAAAATAATTATAAATCTTCTCTTTGTTAACTTAAATTCTAGAAATTTACTTCAATTTCCTTATTAAAAGCATTTGTCTTTAAAAAAATTATGAAGGTATAGAAACTTTTTTAAATGATATGGATAAGTATATTAGTGCCTGTAATTTACAACACCGACTCACATTTACAGTTTTTACCAATATAGGGACCGTGCGTGAAATATAGAGGCAGCACTACTGCCGAAGTTAGCCCTCTCTAGTGTTTAATTTTAGAATTAAATGGGGTAAACATTGCAAGTAAATAATAAAGGATATTTTTTAAAATATTAAATATAGTTAAAAATAGATACCGGCCCGTACCAAACAATCGTGTACATGGTCAAAATGACGTAAAATGTGAAACATTATTAAAATCTGGACATGTATATACATTTTAAGCAAAAATATTTAAATGGCTAAGTGACAATAAATTGTAAAGTTGTACCTTAAACAAAATATCGGTATTTAGTAACACTGAATTTAAAAGTATTACAATAACATTTAAAAAATGTAACTTATTAAAAAAGATTGATAATAATAATAATAATAAATCTTTTTAGCTTTATGTTAGTTGAAATGTCATTCATCCACTGACGTTTATGAGATGTCCAATGATACATATTATAGATTGCTTACCCATCTATAAAAAAATTATGAAAAGCGGGTTGCAATGTGCCTTTCCTAGGGCTCACTAAATAGAGCCGTTCTAGCCCAAATGTGTTTTAAAATAAAATTTCAGCATTTTAATCTTTAGAAAAAGAAAATAATTTAAGTTTTACTTCAAGACATGTTATTATGTATTTGGAAAGTTGAGTTTCCATGTAGTTAAATAATATTAAGAGATCTAAACAATTTATACAACAGATGGATATAAATAATTTTTTCTCCGTTCATGCAAAAAACAAAACTTTATTGAATTATATTTAGTGAAAAAACTGGGTCTTTATTGCACTAGTGCAATAAAAATTTTATTGCGCTCATCTGTCAATTTACTACAGCGTTTTATGAACATAAATATTCAAATCAACGCCAAATATTTAGTCCATTTTCATTTTCTGTGTTACGTTTTAAAAACAATTGCATATTTTATATTATTTTCAATCATTTAATAAATGAATTAATAAAAAAATATATTTTATGAAAAATGTCATTACAAATTATGAACACAAACGTAAATAAATGCCTCAAACAAAGGTACACGATCACAGCTACTATGATTTGGATAATACAACTGCAGTCCTATAAAACATTTTTTGGTTTTTGCATGAACGTAGAAAAAATATTGTATGCAACATGTGCAAAAAGTGTTTATTGCACTCAACGTGTTGTCCAACTCGGCCGGACGACCTCGTTGGACACTTTCACGTCGCGTGCAATAAACACTTACTTTTTGCACTTGTTGCATAAATAATTATTAGACTACTCTCATTTTAGAAATAATACTACATAAAATACATAATTGTAATATGTAATACAATTTTGAAAAGGTAATGTAAACAACTTTGAGATGAGGTATAAACAACTTTGGTAAGAGTTGTAATTGGACACTTATCTATTATTCTGAATAATGTTTAGTGGTAATGTCACTAAAAAAATTTACAAATAATCACTGGATTTTTAATATTTTAAAGTTTGTTGCGATCTCTTTTGACAGTAATTGCAATGTATTATTTATAATTTGTTTATTTTAATAATAAATGAGAAATAGTTAATAAATTGTAAAGAGGGCCATGATATTTTTGTCAAATTCGACATTCTTATTTCATAATAAACATTCTACATTAGTTTTAATCAACAGAATAAACCATTAATTATCTGTAAAATTATATTTATATAAAATTTTCATTTAAATATGTAAAAATCTTAATGACAAGAAAACACTAAAGATTCTAATTTCTAAACCGGTTCTGTAAATGATTTCTTTACAATTAAGTGCTCAAAATTGACACAAGCTAGATAAAAAGAAAACTTTGTCCAGTGAAATACGCTTTTCGTCGTCTGATTTACATATGGATAAGCAATCTTTGTAATTATGTATATCATTGGGTGTGAGACATTAATTGTTGTGCTCTGTGGAAATTTATAAAATTTCTTTACTATCGAATGAAATCCAGGTTTCCAGAGTGATGTGTTTGTACATCCACGGATGCAACAAGTTTTTTCGATAATGATATTACGAAAATAATTCGACTTAATTTAAATAATAATTATTAAACAATAAATGCCATATAAAACATTAATAAATACCCCCCATAAAGTTCACATTTTTGTCACCAGTTAGCGTTAAAGTCATGACGCATGGTCCCTATACCAAATATCTCAGACCATTTATTCGCTTACATGGAGGCCACAACAATAACTCCACCGGCCAGCAATTTTTGGGGGGCTATTTTCAAACTCTAGAGAAAGTGATTTCTCTCAAGATTTTCATGAGAAATGTCATGCGTCATCGTAAAAACAATATTTTTAAAGCCAGACTGTTTCTTTCGGTTTATTTCGAGAGGATTAAAATTCTCCCAAGAATTTGAATTATCCTTGGCTTTAAAAACACTGTTTTCACGTTGACATATGACATTTCACATAAAAATTTTGAGAGAAATGAGTAGTTTTAAGTTTGAAAATAAGTCCGTAACTTACAAAAATTATTAGTAGGTACATGTTGATGTTTTCGTGGAAACTGTATTCTTCTAGAAAGGCTTCGAATTTTAAAATGTCCTCTTTGTCAAATCAACGAATCGTCAAGAGACTATATAGAGCTCTTGGCTTATCAGAGAGTTACGATAGTGTGCTTGTGCTAGACGTTACTGAGCATGATCAAATTATTTACTAAATCCAACGCCATCGGGATTAATAAATACATATATTTAAAGTGACAATGTTTTGAAAAGTAGAAAGTGGTATAAATCGAAAACATGGATATATTTCTACGAATCCTCTTTGCAGTAGTGATGGTTTGGTTCATTTAAGAGCAAACAAATATACATAAAAGAGTGGGATGTCACGGCACCATAAAAATTGAAATATTTATATTTTTTTCGTAAGACAAAAGCGGGACACGTGTTAAATCGGGACTGGTGGTTTAAAATTGGGACTGTCCCGACGTTGGTCTTTAATGTGAACAAATAATAAAAAGGAGCTATTACTTTAAGTTACCCACCTTATTTTAGTAAAATGTGTAGTGTGTTCAGTGCTACAAGTAATTTATAAATTAAAATTTATTTGCAAATTGTACATGCAGTTATGGTCAGCATCTCTTGTAACAAATGTACAAACATTAGGATGCTTTACCTCATTAAAAATAAGATTAAAAAATGTGATCGCATAAGACATCATAACAATAAAATTGTATTTTTTAATGGCCAATATAAACATAATTTTTATATTATTTGTTATTTTGCCATAATATATTTTCAATTAATACGACTGTTTGATTATATCAGTTTCGGTCTAAAATAACAGTTATGTTAAACCATGATATATTAAATGAAATTTCTAGACCTTATTATTCTATAAAATACACTTGCACATTTTTGTTGAAACTTATTTTATCAATAAGTGCAATTCTCGGTGGAATAACTAAAAATTAGTTTTTATTACCTTAACCATTAATTTTATAACAATTAATAAATTTTGCTTACATTTTCTAAAAAAAAAATGTAGCTTTGGGTTTTATTCAGAAAAGCCCGTATCTGGCAGATCGGCCATATTAGGATGAAAACATCCACGCCAAGTGATACCGTTTTGAATGTTTGAAAAATATACTTATAGCGTCTCCCTACCTTATAACTCCATGGTCCTCTCGGTATTCTTCATCAAGTTCACCGTTATTAAACAATATTGATTGACTGCTTTTAAAATGGTCCAGTTACACCAACCAAAAGCACACTTTTTATTATTTTCATTCAAGGGGGACTGTTTTGATTAAATACGATTCCATTTAACACTATTTTAAATTTTTAAGAACCTATTTAGGATCTGTTATCTTTAGCTTCTAAAATTCTCAAATACCAATTTAAGAATTTTAGTCGAAATCTGCCGACTTTTAAAAATAACTTTCTTAAAACAAGCTGCTCAACCTATATATAACTGATCGGAAGTATAACTGGTTTTAAGCCAGAAAAGAACCTTATCTGCATACAAAATTTGAAAATTTTCTATATTGTCGTTTTTGGGCTATCGTACCAATAGACAGACATACAGACAGACCCCAGATGACAGACAGACCGACAGAATGGGGAAACATGTTTTTCGTAATCTAGGGAAACCTGAAAATCTGAAAAAATCTCGAAAGTGACTTTTTCACGATTACAATACTTTGCTCTTATCGAGGGAAGTAAAAATAAAAATAATAATAATATTAATAGTAAAAATAATGTCTTTCCTATTTAGTAACTTTGTCGCTGTCCTGTTTTTTCTGTAAGCTTTTAAGTATTGACGCTTTTTATTTCCTCTTTTGTAACTCCTAGCAATATTGATATTTACACTTATAACCTCGCTAATAACAGAAACTTAGCGCGCTCGAGTAAAATCTTAACAAATTACCCTCTGTGAAATAATGGGTTAATTGGCTAATACTTCCTAAGAAAATGCATAGCTGCACGATATTTCCCATCTTTGTCTACCTTTGTCATGACTGGTTCGAGGTGAAGACGGCGTTCCGCTCCGTCCCTTACCCTACTTTGTCCCAGTGATTTCTTCTAGGTGTAAAATAACAATGTCGTTGACCCTTCGTTGCATAGTCTTGGATCAAAAAATATTGCATATAGTAACATATTCTAAATGCAGTGGTTAAACTTAAGAATAAACAAAGGTTTTAGTGCAAAAATCATACCTACTGAAATAACTATTATTTATGTATAAAAAGATTTAGTTAACCTGACAGTATTTGGCATTTTTATTCCTTTTATTCTCATAAATCCATGTGTACTTTTAATATTTTTATTACAACAAAACCTTTATCAATTCTTTTATAATACGAATACATTTTTCAGATATTCAATATATGTAAAACTGAATGTATGAGAAGTCTACAGCAAAGTGCGTTTTTTATGTTTTTAACGCGAACGTAAACCTTAAAAGAGAGACGGGTACGAAATATTTTAAAAATAAATTAGTATTCCTGTTTTAAAGTATAGACCACTCAATAAATTTTTCGTAACAACCAATTTAAACAGATGGAGTTTTGAGAGATAATGATGAAAAATCCAATTAAAATATTAATTTTTTGAAAAATATTTTATATACAGATTAGTTTTCTTTTATTCTCCATAGAAAACATAATCCATTTGTGTTATGATATTGATCGCAGGAGAAAAACGTAATTATATCCGCAAAAACTGAATGTATGGACGGAAATCCGGGGGGATACTGTCATCGGTCCTTTTCTTCATTCTGGGTAACCTGAATACCCAGCAGTATTTAAAACTACTTGAAAATAACATTATTACTGCCATCAGAAACCTTCAGGTTAACTTACCTATCTAAATCAACAATCTCCCAATCGAGTTATTGGTACCAGATGCACTATAAAATTGACACTACGGTCGCCAGACTTAGCGCCACTAAATTTTTATTTTTAAAAAAGCATTTTGTAGAGGTTTGTATACGAATGAGCTACCAACTTAAATGAATTACGACGAACAATTATAGAGTTCCGTGCCCAAATCACACCCGAGTAACTGAATAATATGAGAATAGAATTGTATATTAGGTTTAGTTTTTGTTTAGCCCTAGTTCGTGTTTTCTTCGAACCACTCTTGTATTAATTGTGGTTTATTTGATAAGAATGTATAATTTTGATTTTTGATTTTGTTCAATTTTTAGTAGTTATTTTTTTTTACCAGAATAATTGTTTTTATGTCTGCTATGGCAAAAAAGTAATCATATAAATAAGTTGGAAGGTATGATATTATTTTAAAAGATAAAATAGTACCTTTTATTTGAAATAAATTATAGTAAATTACTCCTGCAACTGCTATATTTAGGTGTACATCCCAACGCATAATTGTAAATTACGTACTAAACTCAATAAAATCAAATTCACACCCACTTATCAGTTCATCACAAAGTGAGATATAGCGCGTGCACGTTTTTACAAGACTGTCGCTGTTCCTCTTGCTAATTCATAATATAAAAAAAATTGTCGCATCTGTTTAAGCAATAGTTAGTATGCCGTATTGAATTTTTTGACAGGACGATGCAATGCAAAATTACTAAATCACTAAACGAATAACAACAATCTAGTGTAATACTTGATTTGTAAAAGGTCTGATGATGGCGCCAATAATAGGAAGTTTAACTTTTCAAATTTGTATTAGGCAATAAAAGACAACCGAATATCTGCATGTAATTTATTTGTCATTAATTACATATTTCATTAGACAAGTTACATTATTACTTTTTCTATGGTTCGTTAAGTTAAGATGTGCCTGAAGGAGAAGTTCTTCTTGATGAATTAGGCGATCTCTTTGGAGATCTGCTATTTTCTCCATCAGGGGACATCGACGGAGAAGATACATTTCCTCCTTTACTTGTCGTTTTTAGACGAACTTTGGTGTCCAAATGCCTAAATCTAAAAAAAGGAAGTGCACTATTTGCAAATTATGAGTATTTAAGACAACTGTCTAGAACATTGTTGTTGTGTAAAAAAGTTCAGCAAAATAATCAGAATATTAAAATAATCTTAAAATTAGCCTCCTTATCAGTAAATTCCAGAAGAAAAAACCAATTGATGCTATTATTATCTATTATTATTTGTCTATTATTTTCGCTCCAAGGCCACAAGATGACTATAGGTAATGGGTGCCATTTGACATACAATAAGGTACACCTGGAGAATCTCATCCACCATCGTTTAAACGATAGACCACTGGAATTGAAATACAAATATATCAGCATTGTAGTGAATGACTAATTTATTCTTATTGGACAATTCGTCTGACGATCTTCCTCTAACCAATCTATGAATGATAAATTTTATATAAATTTTGTGGAATTATAGTTAGTGGCTAGGACTCTGTAAAAGAGTAGTAAGTTTAATACTTGTCAGATACCTAGATTAACTTTACATGCGATGTCGATACCATTGTCTTTACGGACGACCTTATTCTGCTGGTCTCTGCGCAAGCCCAGGACGATCTAGAGGAAGCCACCAACCACGCTATGTGGAAAATAGAGCGCTAGAAAATCCACCACAAACTTGACCTTGCGCCTGGAAAAACAGAAATCGAGTAGGAAAATCCGTCAGAATGGATTTGACCATAAAGCTTATTAAAACGAAAAAAATACATGGGAATAGTATTTGACGACAGGAACTCGTTTGGTCCCCATGTCAATTACGTAAGCAAATAGGCTAAACATAAAAGGATCAATAAATAAAAGAAAGAGAGACACTCTATTCCTTAGGACAATCGATCCTCTTGGACGGTAAGGGTAATCACGAGAACCATCCCAATCCACCTTCTCGTAGAACATAAGGGAGATTACACAGATTCGAAGAAGGACACAACAGAAGAAATGAGGATAGCTGAAAGAAGAGTTACCCTAGAAAAATGGCAGCAAGACTGGACCTACAACACAACTGGATAATGGACTAAGGCTGTGGTACCAGATCTGCTAACATAGCAGACAGACAGAAAACTACCAATTAACTCAAATCCTGACCGGACATACACCAAAACGATAGACATGACAAATGACGACAAAATTATAGCAGGGAAAATGGTTGATTCCAATCTGTCAAAAACATAGCAAATCATACAAAACTTTATAAATAAAATTATAACATAATTATAATAATAATAAGAGATATTATGGACAAACACATAAACAGACAAACATAGGAGTGCCAACGAGTGCCGGAAGGCGAACCCCACTCTTTTCTAGAAAGACAAAGGGTATTTTTAGTTGGTAGGCTATATGAGTGGAGGCGATAGTACTGGAATTACTCTACAAATACCAATGGGTCAGCTTCCCAGTTTGTTCCACAAGCCTAATAGAGCAAACAAAAATTTTTGGTTGGAATATCTTTGTACGCAGACACATTTAGCTTTATTTTCGCTTAGTAAATCGTATTTCTCCAAGGTGAAATAGAGTTTTGTCGACTTTCTTTCATCTCTTCTGTTGCTATTTATCATATCTATAAGACTGGCGTGACACTTGGCACTAGATTTGGCGAGGTTGATTTAGGGACTGTATTTAATGCACTTTGGTTAAATTCTATAAATTTACCAGAAAAATAACAATAAATTAGTATTTCACTTCTACGTTTATTAAACAACATAATTATCAAATATTTTCTTTTTCTTTTAATCTTAATGTTAAGTCATAAATTACAAATAACTTTTTAAAATACCGAAAATTAACCATCTGCATGTGCAAATACGGCCCAGTTTCGCTAAAACATTTCTAGCCATCAGTGAATACTTGACAAACACGTTTTTAATAGTCTATCTCAGCCCAATTAACTCAAGTCTCAAACACTTTCACTCTCTCTTTCTCTCGAGCAGTTCTTAGAAAAGAGACCTTATGAGTGTCCGGCGCATAGCTAACGCATCCCAAGTGACGTATTTCTTATGTAATGAAGCACCTCATTCGCCAGAACCACCCCCCACTACTGTACAAAAATCTATTGCGTCAACTATACACCGGACATTCAATTCGACTCCAGATAGTATAAAACAAGATGATCTATGACAACGAGTTAGAAAGACAAAAAAGCTTTTCTGGACGAAACAGTCGAGAGACACTACACACGTTAATATTTAAGCTCTTGATAAGCAAATGAATTCAAATTGGCAACGATCAAATTAATTGTAAGTATTAGTTAAGAAGTTCTATGTTCTATCTACAACACCAACAGTGTGCTTAATAAAAACACTTCGTCTTCTACTCAAACTCTCAAGTTATTTCTACAAGAAGGACCCAATTTTCCTCACACCAGCGACTTATACATATAGGACACTTATATCAAAAAAATATTGGAAATAGAACCAGTATATTTTCACACTTAGTGTATAACTTGACCGACTCGTTACCTACTAATAATTAGTTGAGCCCTGCACCTTTGGGATTTGGACAATTTATCGACATTTAATGGGAAGCTTACGCTTGACAAGTCTGGATCGTCCATGAGCCGACCTGGACAACTACGATGAGTTAAAGGCGCGCATTTAGAACCCGACCCTTCAAGCGATTAATTGGTCACATAGCTATTATTCTTTACATAGTGGAACAGTTGGTAATAGAGAGTTATTGCAAATTTTTTAAACGTCAGCCACTAATAGTGACAACGTAATTAGAGGCAAATAAATTCCATGCTAAAATAAGACTTATTGCAAACCTGAAATTTTAACATTAAAGTTCTTGTCCTTATACATATTTTAAACTTCATTTTAAAAATTTTAAATTACAGTTCATCTTTTTTGTTGTTTATAATAAGTACATAATATAGAAGAGGCATTAGAAATTACCAGGTTCAGATGACGATGATATTAAATATTTCATATTAATAAATTTCGAACTGATACGAATGTTGGCGAGCCCACCAGAAAACAATAAAGTCGCAACTAGCTGCTGCCCTTAAACATCCACAATTAAGGACAGGCACAATCTTTATTAAAGTCAGTTCTAGAATGTAAGTGATCTGCGTATGCTCAGATGTCAAAATAAGAGCGGCACTAATAATGACTGGCCTTAAATGAACTTGCAATATAACTCTCTAATAATAAAAGTGTTATTAATTATAATAAGTTTACCTAATAGGCAAGTTGCCAGACGTTCCATCTTCAGTAATCCCTTGGAACAAGAATGCAAGGGGCCAGCTGATCCAAGATGAGCTTCTGTGAAGAAATAAGAATTACTTTAAAAGGTATTTACAAATTAATTTGAATCTTTTGATGAAAAATATACAAATATTAGATCGATATTACCCTGAAAATAATGTATATTTTATAAGCAAGGATTAAATATGCAAATTACAATGACGGGCCAAAGAATAAATAATAATAAAATTACAAAGCAAGTTACATCTGTAGTTTATAACGAGTGATCCACAAAAAATATTTCTCACGTAGGCCGTCACAATAAGATGCAAGTATTTGGTCCAACATGCGTGACTGTTTCCATAGCCTACTTTAGAAAAAATGTTTGAAGTTCATTCAATATTTTTAATTATTGTGATAAATCAAAAGTTGATTATTTTAAAATAATAATTTTTATTTGCACAAGTTTTCCATTGACAATCGTCTCGAAAACTAGAAAATTTTTAACTTAAATGGGGTGTTTTCTACAAATAAATGAGTTTTTTTATTAAATTCTAGTGTCTACATCATTTCAAACATTTAGCTATTTTAAATCATAATACCTAACTTAATTATTATTACATTAATAACTTGATTTTTTACTGTAAAAGTCAAAATGCAAATACTAGAAGTCGGAAGACGTTTTAAGAAAACTAAATAGTCAAGCCAACTAGCCTGGTTTTTAGCTAATATATCTGGCTTGTTTGTTACCTTTGCAACGAATGTATTTTTCTTGGACGTGACCTAAGAATTAAAATAATTAAGATACGATCGTTATTATCACATATTTTATAATTTACTTCTTAAAACGTGTAAAACTAAGAAAAAATAAATGATATTACTGAATATGCAACAGATAAAATAAAACTGATGTCTCATTCTCGGAAACATTTTTTACGAAACTTTATCCTATTTAGCTTCTCTTTAAATTAGGCAGTCAAACGTACTGTCAGAATGGGCTAAAATGGCCGTCGCTTGAAACAACAATACAGTTTATTTAACCTGGCCTTTTCACTAGTGTTTAACTGTTTAACAGTATATTTAATATTCATATAGTCTTAATAATTATTAATTTTGACAGTTTTAAACTAAGCACACCTAAACAAATTCTATAATCTCAAAAAAATATTACAGAAGATTGGATTAATAACCTCACTAGAAGTGTTTTTGTCACAAAACACTTTATTTTTATCCAATCGTTCACCATTTAAAGTCACGTGATTTGGATTACCTAATTGGGGGTGGTTATGAAAAACAAACACCACTCAATTTATTGTAACGAGTAATCATTGTTTCTTAGTTAGGTAATAAGCAAAGATATCGGATAATCGATACGCCTTGTTTACATTGACTTTGTCCGCAACTATGAAGACTAGAGATAAGCAGGCGAATCGGCAAACTCAAAATACATTCCCAAAAAACGCACGCTAATTGAGCTTCTATAATTAACCGCATGGGCGCTGGTACTGCTTACGGTGTTCAAAATACATGGCTTCTTATGGGAATTATACATAATTTTGAAAAAATAATAAAAATAAACTTATTTATAGCTAAATAAAGCACAGAACATACTGTTATCTATATAAAATACAAATTAGGTAGGTATGATCAGATTCGAAAAGGTTAGTTAAATGCTGAAAGTACAATTTTGTGGCAAAATTTTTTTGAAGTGAACCTATATATAGTTTGAAGAGCAAAATAAAACACAGTTAACAGATTTTTTATTGTTGTAATACAAGTATAAAGGGAGATTTGGGAATGTACATGGTATTACCTCATCCTTTAATTTCAGCTTTCCCCTTTTTTATTTTGCTAACAGTACCATCAGTAAAAATAGTCTCATATTATTTGATATCTTCTAAAAAGTATAGAACAGCATCATCTCTAGAAAATGCTTTATCGGCACTAGCAACGATATATATGCTGCCACTGTTCTAAGCGTTTAGTATCCTATAAAAAACATTTACAATAACACACTTGGGGTTCAACAAAAAAAAAATAACAGTAGCAACTCTTTATCTAACATTAAAACCCTATAAAAAATAAATTTTCTTTTCCTACGACCACTTAGGAAAGTGACACATATCACACTATATAGTCCTATGGAAAGTGTCCTATATCACACGCGTATGACTAAGAATTTACTTTCCACCCAAGTGAGAATATGTTACTTTCCGCAGTAGTTGTCAAAAAATGTCAAACGCCTAATTTCTATTTTGATCTATGTAATGTCCATATTAATACTAAAACCGATATGATTGTTAAATTATTGAAATTGTTTTAAATTAGATCCTAGATATTTATCTTTAACAATTATTATTAAAATAATTTTAAAATAACTAAGATTATGTTTGCTCTTTAATTTGGGTAAATACATAACCGATTAGATCATTCAATTGACGTAAGGCCCATTAGCTCAGTTGGTTTAGACGTCGAACTTATCAACTTTGCCATTTTTTGACCGCGTTCAATCTATGGTTCAAATCCTGGCGGAGCCGAATTTTTTTTTTGTTTTTTTTTATTTTTTATTAGTTTTTTTTGTTTAGAAAATATGAAAATTGAATAAATACGATTATTGTTGATTATTTTTTTAAATACATTTTAATTAATATAGTAATAATAACCTTGGTTTTACATTTTTTTGATATTATTTTGTAAGCTAATTTCTATTTTGATCTATGTAATATCCATATTAATACTAAAATCGATATGATTGTTAAATTATTGAAATTGTTGTAAATTAGATCCTAGATATTTATCTTTAATAATTATTATTAAAATAATTTTAAAATAATGTTTGCTCTTTATTTTGGTTAAATACATAACCGATTAGATCATTCAATTGACACAAGGGCTGTTAGCTCAGCTGGTTAGGACGTCGAACTTATCAATTTTGCCATTTTTCGACCGCGTTCAATCTATGGTTCAAATCCTGTCGGGACAGAATTTTTTTTTTGTTTTTTTTTATTTTTTTTTATTTTTTTTTATTTTTTTTTTATTTTTTTTAGTTTTTTTTTGTTTAGAAAATATGAAAATTGAATAAATACGATTATTGTTGATTATTTTTTTAAATACATTTTAATTATTATAGTAATAATAACCTTGGTTTTACATTTTTTTGATGACATTATTTTGTGGTCGTAGGAAAAATATTGTACATCACTTGTGTGAAAAGTGATTTTCCACACTCGTGTGATAGTCGCACTCGGCTTGCGCCTCGTGCGACTATATTTCCCACTCGTGTGAAAAATGTCACTTTCCACACTCGTAATGTAATATGCTATTTCTTTGTAAATTAAATTTAATGTATAATTAATTTTATTTGTAAGTCAGGATCTATGACTGTAAAATTTTATATTATAGAAACTTGTAATACAATAAACTACACTCCGTAAGATACATATTGTGACTAGTTCGCAATAAATATTATTAAAATAACCAAAAAAGGTTGACAGCTGTGTGTACGTAGTTTAGATTCAAAAGGAAAGGCTTGTATTTCGTGCAAAACTTTTTAATTAATTAATGCAAAGCGCTTTCGGCTTATTTGCCATCATCAGTGCTTATCTACAAAAATTGTGGATGTAAACTTACAATTTAAAAAAAATTATAAAATCTGAATAAGACTTTTAAGTCAAAAGTTAAAATTGTATATATACGATTGTTTGAACAAATTAATAATTAAAAGATACAAACAAATTGACAAAAACCTGGTATTGGGAATAGTGAGTGTGGGATAAGTCCTTACAAATCATATCTGATCTCCAGAAGTAAGTTAGCTTGTGTAGAATTAAGGAATTATGCCACCTTCACTATTCGCACAATTGAAAACAAGTTAACAAATTAGTTAAAATTTATATATTGAAATTTGAATCTAGAATACAATAGTTAATATGAAGAAAGTTAAACGCAGAAGGCCAAAGTAAAAAAACTGAAGGTTTTTTTTTATTTTATATACATTATAATTATAAAAAAGTCTACCTACTGTCCACAACATATCCAACAAGTTCCTGGTCATCCTTACTCCCAAAATTAGATATTTCGGGATATTTACAACTTGCTAAATCATAATCTTAGTATTATTAATATTTTAAAATTTAAATTTATCTATTCATTTTTATTCAAGTTGTTTAACCGTTTCCACATGACAGTGGTGACAAGCGACACTTGAAGACGTTGACTTGTCAAATGTCAAGAGAGGAGGTGCGTTCACCTCAGTGTGGAACATGTTTCTCCAAGTGAGATTCGAGTGATTGGAGGTGGTTAACAGAGATCAAAATTTGTTAGTATTAAATTTAAAGATTTGATTTATTGTTAGTTAAATTTAAATAAATGTTTAATATGAAATGATATTATTATTTTGATGTCAAGACAAAACAAAAATGTACCAGCCCGGGCTCTGCAGAACATTCTTTCAGAGAACCCAAGATGCCACAACTGAACCCGCGGTCCCTAAAGGTGAATCTGATGTTTAGTCCTAAAAATTACTAAATCACTCATCAAGCGTACTCATGGTTGAAAGAGACAAAATAGAAAACAAAAAAGTTTTAATCAAAAGAGTACCATGGTCCCAAAGGTAGGCTCTGATGGGTGAAATCGAGTTTAGGAGGGGATGGCTCTCGAAGGCTTGTATTGGGCGACTCGGACCTACATCATCATAGAGGGTTAATTGAGTTGTCTACGGAGTGGTATGAAATTTCTGTTAAGGTTCACTTGAGTGTTGAGACAGAGGATATTGTTGTCTCTTTCAAGAGTAGTTTCAACATCTTCATGAAAATCTAATAAATTGAAATTTTTTGTGTTTAAGTTAACTAATAATTTGGAGTTTTTTGTTGGGCTAAAATTATGTTGATTGAACCTCAAGTGATATCCGAATGCAGATGTGTCCGGCTTCTTGATGTGCTTGCCTATCCGGACTCCCAGAGATCTACAAGTTCTGCCGATATAACTGGCATCGCAATCGCTGCATTGCAACCTGTATACTCCACTCTTATCTAACAAATTCGTTTTGTCTTTCGTATTGACTAGATGGGAGTCTAGTTTATTAATTGATTTAAAAGATACTTTGATGTTATCTACGTTGTTAGCAAAAATTTTTGAAATGCTCTTAGCTAAGTTATTTTCCCAGAAGGGGATTGATATGTAAAAATTAATAATATGACTCAAATTGGGGGTAGGCTAATTTTTTAATTTTCTTGAACTTAATTTTGGTGATTAGAGATTGGATTATGTCCGGGTCATACCCGTTGTTAAATGCAATTTGTTTAAGTATATTTAATTCTTGAAGATAATTAATTTTATTTAGAGGGATTGATAGAAGTATATGAATATAGCAATAGAAAGCAGACATTTTATGTTGGTGGGGGTGATTTGAAGAATAGTGTATCACGTGGTCTGTTTGGGTGGGTTTTCTATATATGCTAAATTCGAATTTGTTACCCTGTCTATAGACAGAAAGGTCCAAAAAGTTCAAACAACATTCTTTTTCGGCTTCCAGAGTGAATTTTATATTGGGATGAATCGTATTAATTGAGTTTAGAATATTAGAAGCCGTGTTGGCGTTACCATTTATTAAGCAAAAACTGTCATCCACATATCTGTGGTAGATTAAAATATTTTTATGTTGTGGAATAATGTAACTAGTTTCTAAATGATTCATAAAGATATCAGCGATTAAAGGAGATAGGCCACATCCCATAGCAAGGCCATCCGGTTGTTCGTAGGTGATATTGTTAAAAGTAAAGAAATTTTGTGATAAGCACAAGTTTAAAAATTGTAGAATGATGGTTGTGTTATTGACAGAAACGTTTGAACTTCTCAAAACCTCCCGAACCAAAGGCATGGTCTCAAACCTTGGGACCGAGGTGTACAGGTTGCTAACATCGAAAGAAACCATGGTGCAGTTGTCAGGGATGTTGAAGTTTTTGATTTTATTACAAAATTCTAAGCTATTACTTACCGAGTTGGCTTGTTTGAATTGTGTGAAATCATGAATTAAGTTGCAGATAAAAGTGGTGATTTTTGCAACTCGAGTGTTGATGAAATTTACAACTGGCCTAATGGGTATGTCTGTCTTGTGGATCTTTGGAAGTCCGTACAAGCGAGGCATGATTGGATTGGATGGTACCATACAATTTGAGGCTTGAAATTCAGCTAAAAAATCTTTGTTTAATTTAAGTAAAGCTTTAGTTCTTCTAATGAAAGTGTTGAAAGGGTTATTAGTCAAAGAATTAAAGTTATTTTCTATCAAAAAGGTGTAGTAGTCAACTTGATTGAGAATTACCAAACAATTGCCTTTATCAGCTTTCGATATGATTAATTTGTTGTTGGTTATCTTAGTTTTGATGTTTTTTAAGAGTTTTTGTTGGTGATGGACTTGCAAGTTTTGATGTTTGTTTAGCTGTTTTTTGTAGGCATAAAGTTTATGAAAAATATCCTTTCTGATTAAATGTTTATTAAAGATTAAAGGTAAGTATTCAATGATGATATCCAGCTCGATAGACAACCCCAGCAAATCCCTCTCAGTGTGGTGTCCATGTAACGAGTGTTTTAACCCTAAGCTCAATCTACTTATATTAGAAGCTTTAAAAAACATTGAATTGATTTCTTCTTTTGTTTTCTTTAGTTTTACATTTGAATTGTATCCTGTTTTACAATCTGGAACGACGAAAATCTTGCTTTGATGATTGTCACTCATGTTACTTGTATTTAGGTACCTTTTTTCACATTATATTGTTTCTTTTCACCATTTTTTTAAAAAATCACTTTATTTTACATTGACTTAAAAATTAAATAATTTTAACAATTAAAACATACAATACTTATTTAGAACTAAATGCAATAGTATATTATGTGCTTTATTTGGCAATAAACATGTCTATTTTTATAATTTTCATAAAATTATCTAAAATTTCCATAAAAAGTTTTGTATTTTTAACAGCGCTAGCAACACCAGCGCCCTTGCGATGAATTGTAAAAGCTCAATTAGCGTTCGTTTTTTGGAACCGTATTTCGAGAATGTCGATTCGCCTCCTTACTTCTAGTTTTCATAGTATAGTGGGCCATCTTCTGATGTGAGATATGCTGTTTTATAAATTGTATTGTAATAGTTAGTCATTATACAAGTTATTCTAAATAATCAGTTTGTTAAAAAAGCCAAAAGTTTTTAAAGAAAAACCATTTATAATTTGAAATGTGTACGTCATCGGGAATACACCAATCAGTTTGTGTCGAAAATTTGTTTATTATACAGAACCAAGCCAGCGAACAAACCAACACAGAATGTCGAAGTAAACGCACATCTTAGTGACACTTGAAAATTGACACCATCTAACCTAACATTCGTTGTTGCCGTTGTTGGTTGTTTACTTTCTCCATTATCAATGTATTTATTCTGTCTTTGCTAATTGGTTTAATTTTATTATTAATATGAGTTTGTCAGCTAGATTTATAAGAGCTTATTCAAGGTTTTACCCATTGTAACCCAAGATTTGATTACTATATTTTTTTAACAATGCTCAGTTTATAAGTGCCAAAGTTAAGAATGTTAAGACAGAAAGGTATGTAACACTTTATTTATAATTTGTTTTAATAGTAGGTACAGTTTATATGGGACAATTCACCTTACAGTAAAAACATTTATCTCAGGTCATTAGGGTCTCTAATTTGAGTGAGAGAGCGACGTTTAAAGTTGTGCTGTTGATATTATTTCGACAATTAGAAGTGAAATTATAATTATTATGTATTACATGAGAAATAGCAAATTTATTATTGCGTAAAACGAGTTAATACATTTTAGAAAATTATCTCATACTTGTAATTTTTATAGAGTTTGGCTATTGGTTGTT
Source organism: Psylliodes chrysocephalus (assembly GCA_927349885.1). NCBI lineage: Eukaryota > Metazoa > Arthropoda > Insecta > Coleoptera > Chrysomelidae > Psylliodes > Psylliodes chrysocephalus. The sequence goes on along the minus strand of OV651813.1, from coordinate 65,716,338 downwards.
TTTGAACAAGTGTACATGATCCTTATAGATTCTTAAATTATATAATGCCTACCTCAAAAATTAAAACTAAATAACATCTAAAACTATTTAGAAGGATACTGCACAAGTATTTACTATAATACTGTTTTTATTTGGCCGAGGATTAACTACTTGCCACATGTCATTGTAAATGATTGTAATTTAAGTACATTTTTGTGTATGAGTCGTCCCTTTCCCCGGACAAGCTCAGCTTTTGGAGTTAAAATTCACTCGTAAGGGGGTGAATTAGGGAGAGTATTATTATTATAATTAACTACATTTTGTAAATGTACATAAACTCTTTTTGTTACAACTATTATACATGCCTAGTGTTTACATGAAATACATGAAGTATGTTTGTATTTTATGAAATAATTTGGAACATAGAAAAGTAATAAAAATTGAAAAAAAAAAAATAGAAAACAATAAAAATGTACTCTTGAAAATCACCACCTCATTAAATAATATTTTATTATCTGCTTATCTGCCAGCAAGGAAGTATATGGAGATAATGCAATTTTCCACGAATAACTTGAGAGAAGGAGATATTTGCACAGTAAACAGAATAATTACACCTGAACATAAAGTATTTTGGATTGCTTCTCCCGCATTTGAAGTAAATAATGAGGTAGAAATAACAAGTTGAATTTGATAATGAATCTTCAGAGGACATTTTAATTTGTTCAACTGCATTTTGGAAGGTGGCTATTTTTATATGTTCAATTGTTAAAGTTATTATTAGGGCTGTGATAAATTAATAAAAAAACACAAAAACAATTAAATAGTTTATTAAATTATTATTATTTAGTCTTCGAAAATGGGTTCTTGTAAGTTGACAATACCATTAGCAATTATACAGCTGTTACTAATTAAATTTACTTGCTTAAAATTCATACGGAAATGTAAAAGGTTTATGTAAACTGCACTTTTCTTCTCAAAAATATCATTGAGGATTTTAAAAACACTGTTGGGCAATCCTAAATATACTGTTACGCAGGTTTTTGGTATCACAATACCTTCGGTTAATTTTAAATTATTTTCATTACTTTTAAAGAACGTGCTCATTATTATTAACCTGTTAATCAGATATTAAAGATGTTTTTTATGATTCAGGCAAAACTTTCAGGAGGTTCTGGATATTCTTGCAGGATTTTTAGGTTATACACCTTCGAACTTATAGTAGTAGCCGGAGAGCTAGTAACACACATTTCATTAAGTGTTTGAAGCACTTTGAAATTTTGTAATTTGAAATCATTTGGATAGAAAAGCAGATATACCTGTGTTGGCTAGACCCACCCCGGGACACCAGGTACTGAGCATAATAGAAAGGGGTCGTAAAATATGACCCAAAAAAAGTGTTTGATTCAGAGGCCAACAACAATTGAAAGTTTAGGTAATTCTAAAAATACTAGTAATTTAGGCAGACACTTTTGAGAGGGTTTATAATTGATAAATCAACCCCAAAGTTGATTTTTTTAAAATATGATTTAAAGTGTTTGAATCACGCTGAAATTTTAATAGCGTCTTAATTAAATATAAAAAAAATTAATTCCAAAAAGGCAGACACTTTTTCCGGGGTTTAATTGCCGGCCAACATAAAAATGAATGAACCTCGTTATCCGCCACTATGCATTGAATAAGTATATACTTTTTAAAAACTAAACATTTTAAATTACCAAGACTGTGCAATAATAAAACAGTAATATTTTTCCTTTTTTTTTGAGGAAAAAAAACAAAAAAAAAACAAAAAGTTTCGGGGCTCGAACCACCAACTTGCTATCCACACTATCAAAATTACTAGTATTTTTAGAATTACCTAAACTTTTAATTGTTGTTTTTTGGCCTCTGAATCAAACACTTTTTTTGGGTCATATTTTACGACCCCTTTCTATTATGCGCAGTACCTGGTTTCCCGGGGTGGGTCTAGCCAACACAGGTATATCTGCTTTTCCATACAAATGATTTCAAATTACAAAATTTCAAAGTGCATCAAACACTTAATGGAATGTGTGTTACTAGCTCTTGGACTATAGGGTCATTTTTAGTTTTCCTAAGGAGACAATGTCAGAAATTGTTGATGCATATTGAAGTTTTGGTGTATTTTTATTAAATAGAGATGAAAAGTACCTCTAGCAGTCAACTTTTTAGAAGATTTTTTTGTTTTCTATTACTAATTTTTTGGCTCTTGTATGGTGAATAACAAAAACTATGGAGACATTTGCATGATACTACCCACTTCTTAATATGTAAAGGTTGTCCATCATTTAAAAAATAAAGAGTTTTCAAAATCATCTGGTATCTAAAAAATCGTTACTAAAATGGTAGATAATTGAAGTCTAATATATTACAATAAAACATTTTCTTTTTAATAAAGAGTGTAGAAACAAACCGTAATAAAATTTAGCTATTGCTTTAAGGGTTTCTGTGTGGCCCAATAATTTTGTCTTTTCAGATTTGTAGCAACACTAATATTAATGTTTAACATTGAATGTGAATCGTTATAGATCGTCAGATAGTGACCGATTTAGGTGCCCCATTTTCGCATACAAGCCTCGAAGAGGGTTGAAAAGTACAACGATGTTGAATAGAATAAAAGAAAATTTACAAGCGGCTCTTGGGGATAACACATGGAAAATTAGATTTTCCTTATCAGAAAAATTTTCCGACCCCAAAATGCACTTATACATTCAAGTCATTCAAGAAAATATGTTTTTCGGACTAGTGACGATGTACGATTTCATAAATTCGATGGGCTTGTGTGGAAAAATCCGGGTAAAATCTCGATTTTTCCTAAGCAGATTATGCCCTATTTTAACCCTTTAGTCACTTGCCTTTGGTTTTCCGAAGCCTAGTTAATCATATAGTGAAAACGGCTTACGTGGAAATATGGGCTATAAATCACATTTCATTTTTGTTAGGGAAAATCGAATTCTCCATGTGTTATACCCTGGAGCCATTTGTAAATTTCCTTTCATTCTACTTAAAATCGATGTACTGTTCAACCCTCTTCGAGGCTTGTATGCGAAAACGGGACACCTAAACCTGTCACTATCTGGCGAACTATTATCACATCTTGGAAGAAAACACGTTTTCTTACTCATAATATTGTTATGCTGATTTTTGGTATCTCACTTTATTTTAACTCAAGTTTTACAATAAATCAATTGGTAACATTAACGTATAACGTCTATCATAAAACTGCTGCTCAGGATCACCGACTTATATAGCTTGCTTTAACCTTCTAGAATCTTCTCGAACTGTCCAGATTTTCCTTGACGTAGAATGACATTCCTGGACTATCTTCTCTTACTGGTACTTTTACTTATGACGACCGCAGCACGCTGTAGAGTGATGGATGACATTACACTACATTTTGTATTCGTACGTTTCCTATAACAGCCGCAGGCTACTGTAGGGTGCAGGGTAAACCAGCGTGACAATATTTATAAAAACGTACAAAATTAAATGCATAATTAAACATTTTCAAATTCCAAATATAAAACACATTTTTGATTTGACACAACACAAATTACAAATGTTGATTGACAGTATTAACAAATGACACATGCAGTGCTGTTGCATTGCCATTTTCTTGTTTATTAGATGACGTTTTTTAAAACTATAAATATGGTGAAATTTTAGACATAAATAATACTATTAAAAACATTTGATATTATATGTTTAAAAGATATTTGTTAATTGATATTTTAGAAGTCTAAAAGTAAGAAGGTCTAACCGGCAAAGTTATGTCGCTAGTTCCTATTGGTCACGATGAAAGACAACTATTACAGGTGTTTGAACTTCCCTAAAATCCCATATAAAAACAAAAAACGATATGGCACCAAACAAAACGTAGTTTAAAAAAATCCACCAGAGGTCCTTAGAAGGTGAGGTACTCGTTTGACCATTATAAGAGCTAGATAAAGTATATTTTAACATCAACATGTATCCAACTTCAAGATCTGGCCATCAGATGATTGGTCAATCATTTGACAGGTCATTATACTAATGTTCAGGAAGCATGACATATTATATTTTCGAACAAATATAATTATTGTATTTTATTTATAACTCTAATAATTTTGCAATATTATTTATTGTTGTTATTTTAAAGTAATGCTTCTTTCATCTTTGTTGAGGTCTAGTCATCGGTTAGTCTATTTACTGTTGATCTCAGATATAAATGATGTACTGATGTCAAATTTTAATTTAGATAATTTTATCTTTATCGAATAAAAAATACGTCTGTATCCAATTTTTTTGTTTAAATAATGGTAATTAATTATGTCTACTAATCATACACTATGTAACAAACGAAATTGAAAGTGAAAACGAGAAGAAAAATACTGTACCACATACTTATAATAATAACCACCCATACCTTTCAACAAAATAGAGTGAGAACATTACTATTTTTCATAGTTTTTAGTGTACAAGACAACAATAATTAAATAAGGAAAATAGTGTGTATTCTTTTCTACAAAATTGTAAATATTGTTAAAATGGATTTTGAAAAAATTAGTTAAGTGCCATTTTGATATTAAGTTTTCAGAAGAGTAGGTATTTATTAAATTATAACTGCCATATTTTAGATAATTAATAAACACATTCCAAAGATACATGCTTATTTTGTTATCAGTCCTAAACAATTTCAAATGGAGGGATCTCCTAATTGCAATAAAATGTGGTTCTTACAAGCCAAATTGATGAACAGGGTAGGTACAAAAATGATCTGTAAACCTTACTTACCTATATGAATAAGTGTTGTAATAAACTTTTTATTATATATAAACGCAGAGAATTAATCGAATTAAATTACGGGTTTTGAGCTTACATTAAATTGTAATTAGATGAAACAAAATGGATTCTATGTATTTTGAGGTGATCTTTTCGAAAAAAGGCAAAACAAAATGTAGCAGTTTTTCGAAAGTGCCGAAATTTTGGATTTTGTCAATTTTTCAATTTTGCGCAGGCGCATGTCGGAAATAAATCAATATTTTTAAAACGCAATTTACGACATTTGAAAGCTTAGGAAAAATGCTAAATTTTATGTCTCTTGAGAAATTTTGATCCGATGCACCGTTCTCGCGGTATGGACGATTGAAATTTGTTTAGTATTTTGAGGCGACGAAGGTCGAAAAATTGAATTTGTTAAATGTTCAAACATTAAATTCTTTATAACATTGGTAAAAATTAAGATATTTGAAAAAACAAAAATGCGTTTTGAACTTAAGGGATGTGACTAGTGATTCCCAGAAGGGGGCAAAAGAAATCCCAAAATTGGGCATATGGCGGAAGGGCAAAATGCACCGCGGTCCTAATTTCATTGTTTGCCTATAACGGCCAAACTGGTTGATTTTTTTTAAAGCCACTTACAAAGCTTACTCTTAAATGTGAAATATTATGTGTGTGTGAATTTCACCGACATCGGACCATAATTGGCTAAGATATCAAACAAATAATTTTTTTTCAAAAAAAAAAAATATTTTTTTTTTTCGAAAGTTTGAAGTGGCATAAAAATGCCAAAAATGCACCACCCAATGGCTCAATTTTTTTTTTTTTGAGTACTCTATTGTGTCTAGAATACGATTACATTACGGAAAATTCTGCAAATATATTTTATCTATTTTTTTGATCACTGTTCATTGAGTGACGACCAAAAAACACGGTTTTTGAGAAAAGTTGCCTAAAATTGACAGTTTTTAGTTTTTTTGTCTGAAAATTAAACAAACCCAAATTTCATGTCTTCTAAATGTGTATACAAAGTTTAAAGTGTGTATGTTTCTTCTAAGTTGTAGAATTCTCCCGACAAAAGTCCCATTACACGCGCTCCGCGGGATCCAAAACTCGTGTATACACTACATTACTGTAATTTGATTTTTTTGCGATTTCCAGTTTTAAATTTCTTGCATATCTAAATTTATTAGGCTTAAAATTTATTAAATTGTATTTTACTGACTTGTTATAAGACGTTTCTTGAGTTTTGTGCAAAATATAGAATTACCAGATATTAGCGAACAAAAAGCAAGCTTATCACCAAGTTGGAACTTACACTCAGGCTTAGGATTAATTTCCTAACATTTTTAAAGTATACCTTTTTGTGTATTTTTTTGTGCTCTTTTCGATGGCGAAGTTAGTTTTTTCAAATATATTTATTTTGTTAGATGTTTTCGGAAAACCCGGAAAAAATCACATGGGAAAAAAATTAAAAAAAAACTACGCCTCTGGTTTCCTGCGAATTCTCGAAAAATTATGTCAGATTTCGCCGCGGGACTTATTTTATTTGAGAGCCAACAAAAAAATACGCAACTTCTCTCATGGGCACATATGTCTAACAATTATAATTTCGCCACAAATTCATCGCAAATTTCATGTCCATGGTTCTGATCAAAAAAACGAAAAAACGACCTTTTGGTAAAAGCACTTCTGGCGGCGAGAAATTCGCCATTAAAACTACCTGTGCAATGAATTTCCGAACTATTTTTGCCTCCTCTTTCGAATGGTGCATTTATTTTCACTATCGGAATGATACTTGCCCAGATAATTAGCATTTTTACAACGGAAAATTCCGGAAAACCCGATTTTTCCTAATTTAAAAAAAAATTGAAAAACTGCTACATCTTTTTTTTTCTTTTTTTCGGAAAGATCACATCAAAATACACAAGGTCCTTTTTGTTTCATCCAATTACAAATTAATGTAAGGGGCTTTTTTTCGTTATTTAATTGGACTAAATTGTTTTCAATAGATTCAATAACTTATACTACTTAATAATTTACAAAATAAATCAAAAGTTTGTAGGTATAACTACACACAGATTGATAGAGAAAAACGAAGGAAAGGTAGGTCTTTTCAAATATGGAAATGTTATTAGTATTCGCCAAGAGCTTGGCATTATGAATGTAAAAAAAGAACAAATTATTATCAATTAAAAAAACCAAAAAAGGTTGACAGCTGTGTGCACGTAGTTTAGATTCAAAAAGGAAAAACTTGTATTTCGTGCAAAACTTTTTTATTAATCAATGCAAAGCGCTTTCGGCTTATTTGCCATCATCAGTGCTCATCTACAAAAATTGTGGATGTAAACTTACAATTTAAAAAGATTTAAAAAAAAAATTATAAAATCTGAATTAGACTTTTACGTCAAAAGTTAAAATAGTATATATACAATTGTTTGAACGAATTAAAAATTACAAGAAACAGACAAAGTGACAAAAAACCTGGTATTGGGAATAGTGAGTGTGGGATAAGCCCTTACAAATCAAATCTGATCTCCAAAAGCAAGTTAGCTTGTGTGGAATTAAGGAATCATGCCACCCTCACTATTCACAAAATTGAAAAAAGGTTAACAAATTAGTTAAAATTTAAAGAAATTTACAATTAGAGGGTGACTGTGGAATATATATTGAAATTTGAATCTATAATGCAATATTTGATATGAAGAAAGTAAAACGCAGAAGGCCAAAGTAAAAAAACTGAAGGTTTTTTTTATATATGTTTTATATACATTATAATTATGAAAAAGTCTACCTACTGTCCACAACGTATCCAACAAGTTCCTGGTCATCCTCACTCCCAAAATTATATATTTCGGGATGTTTACAACTTGCTAAATCATAATTTTATTAATATTAGTATTTTCAAATTTAAATTTATCTCTTCATTTTGGTTCAAGTTGTTTTACCGTTTCCACATGACAGTGGTGACAACGACACTTGAAGACTTTGACTTGTCAAATGTCAACAGAAGGAGGTGCGTTCACCTCAGTGTGGAACATGTTTCTCCGAGTGTGATTCGAGTGATTGGAGGTTAACGGAGATCAAAATTTGTTATTGAATTTAAAGATTTAATTTATTGTTATTTAAATTTAAATAAATGTTTAATATGAAAGATATTATTAATTTGATGTCAAGACAAAACAAAAATGTCACTCGCGTGATTCAGATGTGTCAGCCCGGGCTCTGCAGAACATTCTTTCAGAGAAGCCAAGATGGCACAACTGAATCCGCGGTCCCTAAAGGTGAATCTGATGTTTAGTCCTAAAAATTACTAAATCACTCAACAAACGTACTCATGGTTAAAAGAGACAAAATAGAGAACAAAAAAGTTTTAAACAGACAAACAAACAAAATTTGTTATTGAATTTAAATATTTAATTTATTGTTAGTTAAATTTAAATAAATGTTTAATATAAAAGATATTATTATTTTGATGTCAAGACAAAACAAAAATGTCACTCGCGTGATTCAGATGTGTCAGCCCGGGCTCTGCAGAACATTCTTTCAGAGAACCCAAGATGGCACAACTGAACCCGCGGTCCCTGAAGGTGAATCTGATGTTTAGTCCTAAAAATTACTAAATCACTCAACAAGCGTACTCATGGTTAAAAGAGACAAAATAGAGAACAAAAAAGTTTTAAACAAAGGAGTACCATGGTCCCAAAGGTAGGCTCTGATGGGTGAAATCGAGTTTAGGAGGGGATGGCTCTCGAAGGCTTGTGATGGGTGACTCGGACCTACATCATCATAGAGGGTTAATTGAGTTGTCTATGGAGTGGTATGAAATTTCTGAAATTATTTTCAATAATTCCATTATTGTTTACATTTATAATATACGGATGATGTCTTGACAGCCGAACTGCTAATTCTAATAAAATGTACACACATTTAAAAATTTTAAAATACCTTTATTCGTTTCTTTTCTTTATCTACAAAATAATATAAAAGCTTATAACAGCAATTACTATCGTCTTTATTATTTTATTCCTACATCGTCCATCGTTTTGATGATATATACGGGTGGTTATTATAAGTAAGTGGTACAGTATTTTTCTTCTCGATTTCACTTTCAGTTTCGTATGTTACATAGAGTATGATTAGTAGACATTAACAATTACCATTATTTAAAAAAAGATGGATACAGACGTATTTTTTATTCGATAAAGATAAAATTAACTGAATTTTTCTGACAGTTCACAGTCATTATTTGTTTTTATTTTAGGTACTTCACCTTCTACCGATATCTGGTGGATTTTTTATATACTTTGCAGTTTTTGGTGCCATATTTTAAAAAGAGTGGAAAAACCTGTAAAATATAATTCACCGGGCTATTGGTCTATTCCTGGCTACTTCATAAATTTTAAAAAATAATAACTCTGGCAAATAGAAACATAATTAAAAGTAGCTTTATTTTTAATTGTATTATAAATTAAAAAAAATCCAAAATTTTTGAACATGACGCATTATAAATAAGTGGAACAATAACCTCACTTACTTTCCACGGCGACCCATTATGGAATTTATTGTAGCTCATGTACCTTACAAGCCATATCTTCTATGAAGTGAAGATCGTGGGTGTACTTGGTTAAATTTGTTTAAAAGTTTAAAACAAATTAGTGATAGTGCATTTGGAATAATATATATTAGTTTCTAGTATTTGGAAAAACCACATAATTATATCTTAATTGTAGAGTATTAAAAGGCCGGATGTTTAATAGGTTTTTAATTTCAATGTTTAACGCCTAATCGGTGGGAACCGCGTAGTTTGTAGGCCTTCAAACTTTGCCATGTAATTTTAATAACCAAATTCTCATTATTAAATATTTAAGTGATCATAAATACAGGATATTTTGATTTTGTAGGTGCCATTTCAGAATATATCTAAATTGTTAATCGGTAAAAAATAAAAGTCACCCTACTGATAGCGTATTGCATCCTTTCTAATATTTTTAATAAAATGATCGTCACCTAGTGAGTTCTTATTTCGTTATTGGATATTTTTGTCCATTTTCAAATAATTATGTTGTGATAATAGAAGTTAGTGCAACAAGAGTGGATATGATGGCCATATCGCACGAAGATGAGTGCTCAAACGTATCACGAGTGTACATACAGACAATCCACTCGAGTTGCACAGTATATTTTTTCTACGGCCCACTAATGAAAATAAAAAAAAAATTAAAAATGATTTTAGGTTATTAAGATAAAGTAACTAATTTGAAAATAATTTATGGCAGTTAATAATTTATATAAATAAATTTTAAAAAAAGGATAATTTAATTAGTCTGCAATCCTGTAATTGAACCCAGAACCTCTGTATCTGCTCTATCGCCACACATAAGATTTCAGTTTTAATGCTCGTAATTAAATTCGACCATAATTATTAATAAAAATTTGAGGAAAACATATATGCATTTGCATATTTCTAACATTTTTTTTCTCATACATTCATTCATCGTACATCTGAGACCATAAACTTGTATGTGTACTTACGACACAACATAGTTCAATACCATTATAATTAAATAAAAAGTAAATTCAATAAAATAATATTAACTCACAATTTAAAAACCATAATTTATTTATATGATATGAATCACAATTTTTATTTTGAAGTTGCTCTTGAGGCTCCTAAAAAAGGAAGGTTGGGTGTGGGTTACCCTCATTACTCTACTATATTGAACCTTAGCTTTTACCCTGTCATTATCATTTCGAAAATAATCATTAACAGCCCAGAAAAGGTATAACATTTTTTTCTAATTTTTTAATTTTTAAAAAAATATTTCACCCACCTACACTTAGGTAAATTAGCCCGCTCCCCCTATTTACATTAAGGGAGGTGAAGTGACTTGTCCTTTGGGGTGAAATTTTCTACGTCTTAAAATCCAATCCATCGTACCCGAAGTTCATTTTTCTAAGTCTAGGGGTTCTATATATCTACCTCCCCTGAAGTAGGAGAAAGTTGGGCAATTTGATATCGTTTCAGGCAAAGCCTAGTTTTTTTCTATCGTTTACCATTTAAGCGTGACAGAGGAAAAGTGGAGGAGTTGGAAGAGTAGAGGGGTAAATATTTTTTTTGTTTTTCGCTAACCTCTATCCGTCCATGTAATATTTGAGAATTAGTTTAACAGAATTGTCACTTATTAAATATCATGCGCTTTTGCTCGCAGTCACGCCTGGCATTTTTCTGTAAGACCCGTCGGATGTGTCGGTTGTTTATATTTGCGGATAAATAATGACTGTAAATAAGTTTTTCAAAAAACATGTATTTCTATTTTTAAGAATAAGGGTTCTTTACTCTTGATCAAATTCATATTTTTTTACCTCCCTCGTACAAGGTTTAAGTGTTCGAAAATGTATCATGTTTGTAATGGGTTTTAGGTCTTCTGTATCTGTATCTGTAACGTGTGGACGGTTGGTTACACCATGGCACTAGGCCCATTTTGTATCCTCCCAAGTTGATAGGCCTAGGATGTGCCTGGTGAGCCAGCCTACAGAGGTTTTTAGGTCATGTATTAACTTTTATTAAGAATAAACATTTCTGAGAAATTAACAATAAAAAGTTTTCTATGAAGTAAACACATTTTTTGAAACGTTCAAAGCATATGGCGGACACAATTCCCCGCAAAAAAGTGTCAGAGCAATTATTGATTGGACATTATACATAGTCACAAAGCCAGAGAGCATAGCGATAGCGGGGATTTCGTAGTTGCCACATATTTGCTGTAAAAGCACGGCTATGTCTAATCTAGTTGACCATATTAAAAAAATCAGCTTTCATATTTTTACGTTTTTGTTTGACATTTTTTGATTTCTTGAGGACCTATTATCTGTCAAACTCGCCCGTAGTTAAGATTCATAACACCAAAACGTTATTATCTACTATAATGTGCACACACCTAAAAAATATTAACGGTCTTTTGAACGTTGATTCTGATTTTATTTCGCGATTGCAAATAATTTTGTGTTTCAAGGCAATCAATTTATTAAGTAAATACAATTTAAGAGCGAACCGGGCTTCTCGCGAAAGCAAAAATGTTAAAAGGATTTTCTAATCTAAAATTGTATTTATATGCTAACCACTGAGAATACTTCATGATATTATGTGTCTTGACAATATTGATAGCTTTAAATTTGTGCAACGATAGGTAGCATTCTACAGAGACGTTTAAGAAAAAAAGGTGGGAAAACATACCATTTAGAAACTACTAGATATTTATTAAACCAATAGGCAGCAAAATTTTATAGATTTAATACAGAATGACGCGTAAATATTTTTTTCTTTAATTCCTCTTAAAAATTTTCAAAATAAATACTTTTTGAAGGTTTACAAAAATCAAGTTTGGTTATTATTTGTATTTCCTTAAAATTTCACAAAAATCAGACTAAAAATAAAGGCTCAGAATGAATTATAAATTTTCGAGGTGTTCGGTTTGCTCTTAAATCCGTAATACTTTGGAAATATTTTTCATTTAGAAATTTTGATAATTATCCGAGTTCTATGATTCCTGGTTTTATTTTAATAATGCCGGGTTCTGATTTTTACTTTCGAAGGTTAATTTGATTTTATTTATTAAAGCCAGTCTTATTTTGAGTTCCTAAAATATTTAATTTTGTTTTTTTATAAACCCTGATTTCTAACGGTAACTCGGTATTGTTTTTATCACTTATTACGTGTAGCACTCGAGGTATTATCCGGAAATTTTATTTCTTAGTTTAGGATTTGTTATCCGAGTAATTTTTTATTTTTTTTTTATAATTCATGTGTTCTAACCGTAACTTGGTCTGGTTTTTATTAATTGTCACGTATAACACACGAGGTAGTATCCAGGAATTTGATATTTTTAATTTAAGATTTATTATCTGAGCAATCAACAATGTTTTAACATATTCCCTATGTTCTAGTCGTAACTCGGTCTGATTTTTATCACTTGTTACGTATAGCACTCGAGATTTTATTCTGGAATTAAAGTAGCATGGATTTTACGTTTTTGCAAGAAATTAAACTATTATTAAATTCAAAATTGTGAATTTCATATATCGTAGATCGCAAATCGAAATCCGAAAGATGTAATGGTTGGAACCGTTTTCGTTATTTAGACCCAAACATTGTAACGGTTGGAACCGTTTTCATTGTTATGACGCAAACATCTCTACTCTAATGTCATTTGTCGTTTATGCCTTGTGTCAAAAGTTCATTTTCATTTCGATTGTCAACGAATTGTCAACGAATAAGTTGATTTAAATTTTTAATTATCTGGTTCATCCGATGTACTAAATAAATTTTATCTATCGTATAGGCCGTCTGATTTTGTAAGGTAAGTTTGAATACCGATATATTGTTGAAAATATATATTTTCTACAAAGATTTCTTAATTAAAATGTCAAATTTTAAACATAACCTCAATACACGAGTAACCCAAGATAAAACGTTTTATATAATGTTATCTATTATTTTGTTAGGAAAGAAATATCATGCTTCACTATATTTAAATATGTTAAATAAGACTTTTCCTTTTCATATTAATTTTAGTCTCTGTGAAACTATTCACTTAATAGTTTAAATTGTTCAATTATTAGTTAAAGGCATTTTATCTGTTTCCTATGCAAATCTCCTAGTTCCTTTCTTAATATGTTTACCTTTTCCTTGTAGCCTGGCTATATCTAGACGGTTTAGAAGTTTAGTTCAAGCTGTATCGAAGAAGTTCATTTCGAGTCATATCTTAGAAGTTTAATTCAAGATATATCTAAGCTGTTTATGGGGATTTCTATCTCAGAAGTTTAGTACAAGTTACATCTAAAGAAGTTTATTTCGAGCTATATCAAGAGGTTTGGTTCGAGTTACATCTAAGGAAGCTTCTGAAGATTTAATTTTATGAAGATTTATACCTAGGAGTTTGGTGCTATCGTTCGAGTCCCTTTGAAGAAGGCCTATACAAATCACTCCTTATATACTACCTCTTGTTACAACAGATAAGTCTATTTTTAATAAATCATCTAAATTTGAATAAGTAAATCTCTGTGAATTAGAATTTGTTGCTACCTTATCTAAACCTTGAGAAAATAGGATTGGAAGGGTCGCTATAGGCATTTCCTTAGTGCAGTGGCGATAGAAGGGGACACAATAGATCTTTTAGGTCGCAGTGTATTAACATCCCATTCTCAACATAACATAACATACCTTATCTAAAACTTTGTTTAATTATAATATCTTAATGGTTAGTGATTTTCTATATTTTTATCACTAATCGATAGTCAAGTTTAGTAAGTTTTAAATATAGTGGTGCCCAACATTCTTTTTCAAAGTAATACGAGTTATTTAATAACCTGACCCACTCCCAAAAACATTAGAGCTTAAAACACTATAAAAAATAGATAAAATAACAAGTATCAAATTACAAAGAACATAATTATCTGAAATAAAATGTAGAAAAATTCTGAAAATTCTGAAAGTAATTTAAAAAATCTCCCTATGAATTATTATGACGATCTGTACCATTGTGTACTTTGAGTTTTGGATGGATCTCTACATTTTGAGGTCCCTTGAATCAGATTTTTCTATTTTCGCGATGATGTCTGTCTGTTTCTGTGTGTATGGGGGTGTCTATATCTACGGTAACTTAAACACGGATAAAGATAAAAACACCAAACTTAAATTTTAATCCATCCTGCGATATTCTTTAGATTTTGGGCATAGGGAATCGTTCTTCTATTTAAGGTATATTTCTGTAATATATGATTAGGGAAGAAAATTATATGAATAAGAATTAGTTGTGATGTCATTCACTATAAGTTTTCTTCCATACATGATTTCTCTAAAATGAACATGTAACTTCACAGGAAAATTATGTATTAAACACATTATATTTTGTTAATTCCTACACTATCCAAGAGTTCCATGTACAATGCTTCTGCCAGTGATAGAATGATGGATTGCGGGTTAATATTACTTTAGTCGGGCTATTTCTTATTCAAGCAGTGTGGATCTGTAACCCCTAAATAAATTAGATCGGACTAGCGTTTAACCAGCATATGGTGTAGGTGATAAAAGAATGAATGAGACTAGCTAAGTTTCCAAATGGTGATTAGCACGCTAAGGACTACAGTGTCGGGTACAAGGGCCAACAATCTATACCAACCGATAATCCGAGTAAAACTAAGTAGAAGTGTGTTGTAATGAACATTGAACTGTTAGCTCACATAATAATTCACCGTAGAATGAAGCAACAATATGGAAATTCATGTTTACCATGCTAGTAAATGTATAAATTCAACAACAAGCTCCGTAAATGTTGACCCTTGAAGTC
This sequence comes from Psylliodes chrysocephalus, assembly GCA_927349885.1. Classification (NCBI taxonomy): domain Eukaryota; kingdom Metazoa; phylum Arthropoda; class Insecta; order Coleoptera; family Chrysomelidae; genus Psylliodes; species Psylliodes chrysocephalus. The sequence goes on along the minus strand of OV651813.1, from coordinate 65,701,237 downwards.
TTAAAATATGGAGCCTTATTCTGTACATCACATTCGGCGGACGTAATTGTGGCCGATAATCTTCTCACCTACGAGGGCGGATTGAAATTAAACACAAAAACTTTTTTTTAGAAATTGCGATCCGTCAAACGTAATCAAGCGTAATCCTGTTGATTTTTGGCGTCGATTAATAACTATTGATGAAACGTAGATCCACCACTACACACCTGAAACCAAAAATCAATCGAAACAATGGGTGGAAGCTGGTGGAAGTACTCCGAAGAAGGCGAAGACAGTGAAATCAGCTGGCAAGGTTATAGCCACTGTATTTTGGGATGCACACGGAATATTTCTTATCGATTATCTTGAAAAAGGATCTACAATCACAGGAAAGTATTATCGTGCATTATTGGATCAATTGATTGATACAATCAAGAAAAAACGACCACATTTAAAGAAGAAAAAAGTGCTCTTTCTTCAAGACAACGCACCGGTTCACACAGCATTAGATACGATGCTAAAATTACGTGAAATACACTTCGAATTGGTTGATCATCCACCTTATAGTCCAGATTTAGCTACTAGTGACTTTTTTCTGTTTCCAAACTTAAAAAAATGGCTCGCAGGAAAAAGATTCATCTCAAACGAAGAAGTGATTACCGAAACTAACGCGTATTTTGAGGGGTTCAAAATCGTATTATTCAGATGGTATCGTCTTACTAAGTGTATTGAGCTAAAAGGAGACTATGTTAAGAAATAAATGGTTTTTGAAAAAAAAATGTTTTTTTCCTACTTAGGTAGCTTCAACATCAATCCGCCCTCGTACCTACCTACCCAAAGTAAAGAGTTATTCTAATGACATAAGTAATTTCGGCCGAGAGTTATGTTTATGATAGAATTTTGAAATATACTTGAAATACTAAACAAAATTGAGATTAATATTACATCGGTAACTTGTGAGCTGATTCCGGGCCTCAAAGGTTAGGTAAATTAGTCAAGTTTTTTTTTTTTAGTTGTTCTCATTTTATGTTTATTTTTTGCAAAGCAAACCCTGATAGCTCTAGGACGCACAGGTTAGGTAAATTATTTAAGTTTTTTTTTATTTTTCTTATTTAATTATCCGACTTCAATTCGTCGGTATATTTTTTTTATGTGTGTTTAGCGAGAATTCTTTAACACGAATGAGTCTTTTTTGTTAGTAAGGGGGTAGCTCAGGGGTGATCCCATATAAATCTGGTTAAGATGCTTGATTTTGAAGTCGGCTTTTTAAAATTACTTTTAATACTTGTTTTAGCTAAAGTTTTGAAGCAATATTATGTAAGTTTCTATATTTAAGTTTTATATACGTTCTGCTTTTTGTCTTTGATTTTGGTTTAATCAAAAAAGATGTGTAGCATTTATAAAACATATTTTATTTTACCTAGTCCTTTCTGCCGAAAATTTAAAAAAAATGATGAAGTAATTTAGACAGTACTTGAGTGGCTTTGAACATAATCAAGTTAATTTTTTATTCTGGTATTAACGAGTTTTCAAAAAATACGAGGACATTTAAAGAAAATAATAGGGGACTACGTAGAAAAATAATTGGATATAAGCTATCAAAAATTTTATTGAATAAATATTTTAGATTTTATTTTTGATAAAAGTTGCATCCATTTTCAATTTTTTTACTCTCCCTAGCCGCTCCGTGTTAACGTTATTACCTATATATGATAATTAATTATGAAAACAATCTTTAGAAATAAAACGTGACTTACGATGGTGGTTGGACAGTAATATTGCCATCTGGTGACGTAGGTGAGTCTGCCTGTTCAGTAAGATGTCTCCTTGTGGAAGGCAAGGATTTGGCGATAGAAGGATTGTATATTTTGGGATCACTAACCATGCGTACGAAGAAACTGCGTTTTTGAGCCAAAGTTTCTTTCTTCTTTCTTTCCAGAAGATCGAACACTTCATCGTGTAGCTCCTGAAAATAAAAATAACAAACAATTAATTACGCTTATAGTGTACAATCACGCGCCTTCAGCTTTTTAAATTATATTAATATACTCTATTTTATAGCAATATTTAAACAAATAATTGAAATGTTTTTTCACATATTTTAATGCTGAGACGTTAGCTTTTAATTTTAAAATCACTAGTAACAGTAAAAGTAGTTTATACAACAAAAGTGTATATGATTATGACTGAGTGCGACATGGTTAATCCATTCGAGTTCTGTATAATATATTTTTTTATGCGGCCCATTAAAAAATCTACAAAATTTATATAACAAATATTTTAAAAATAAAAACAAAACACATAGATTTGATGTTATGGTGAATAAAAGAAAATAAATCTCACAAAAATGTTTTTTTATTGTTACTGGCTTCCAAGTTAACTTTACTTACTATCATCAAAAATAAAGAAACAAAATAAAAAAGTACAAGGAACGAGTTTATATAAAATATTTGTTTATTAACAATAACTAATATTACCACTGTTTAAAGAGTAGAGATATTACTAATCAAAACAAGATTGTAACAATAATTATTACAGGTAATATTCTTTGAAAAATTATAAAAAGTAAGATGAAGATCTTGTTAAAAAGTAGAACATTGACAAAAAAATAGAAAATATAATAAAACTAAAAAGATTGGAAAGTCACCATATTTTTTGTATGCTAGGAAAACCAAAAAATTACAATAATTAAGATGGAAAAGAAGTAGTTTTTTAAGGCGTCTATTTTAAAGGTCATTAGGTTTTTTTTATTTTAAAATTTGTTTATATAGATTTATAGTTTTTTAAAACATCAGGCATCCTTTTATAAGTGTTATTTAAGCATTGATGTATGTTACTTGGTAAGTTCAATTAATGTCATTTCAGGTCATATTTTGGAAATTCTAATAGTATATATATGATCAGTAGTTTGAGGAACTCTACAAATTTTACATCTATGCTGATGTTCTCTTAGTAATAAATAAGCTGAGGTAATTCTAGTATAAACACTTTTTCTCTTCTTGTTAATAATTGGGGGTAGGTCCATTGTTCCATAGATAGTTTCACTTTGCTTAATTTACCAGGGTGTTGTCTCCAATTATGTTGCCATTTAATTTGTATTCTGATTTGCTTCAAGTGGACCATTAAAACGTTCCTTATATTAATTGGAAATATTTCGGACATAGGTATAGGAGAGAAAGTTTAACCCCACCTATCGGCAGCTGCTATCTTCCCGGCTGTGATTACGTCCCAACCGCAACTTGGGTGCCCACGGTGTTGCCAAATGATAATACGTCAATTTGTAAATTAAATTTGTTTGGTTATGTTCTGTTAAACTTAGTATTTGTACATCCTTCATGTGATAAAAGTGAAATACGAGAAATTCAATATGGAATTTGTTTGTGATGAATGCAACCATACTTTTAAGCTGAACGTGAGTGAAATCCTCTTTCCAACCAACTGACACAGATCAAAGAATAGGCATTCTTGCTTCTCAGCTTAATATCACTTCTTATACCAAATAAACCTAAGTACCGATTGATTTTTTTAATAAACACAACAATTAATTAAAATGCATATTTTTCTGAAACATGTTCACAAATATTGGTAAAAGTATCTTTTAAATTGCCACCATATATTTCGTACCACATGAAATGGTCTATAACTGATTGTACAATCTATTTTTCTATGGTACAATCAGAAAAAACACAGCCGAAGTAAATAACAAATTTAACTTACAAATTGACGTATTGGCATTTGGCACGTAGCTTTTTAACACGGATGTTTAAATAATATGCACAATATGTGAACACGTTTACTGCGTACACAATTCTGCACTTGGATGCACTCAAAGCAGTCTGGACAAAATTGTATTAAAATGTAAAGCACATTGAATACTTTAATAAAATCTCGCTTAATAACCCACAAAAAGTATTCTTTCAAAAATTTTAATGGACATATATTATTAAAACAAATTAAAAAAACATGCCTTCAATGAGTTATTTGTACCATCATGGGAACCTGGCTTTCTGTCAAAATATCAACTTGAAATCTTTAGGAAAACTTAAGCTCTATAATTATTAATTATAAAAAAATCTGATTGAAAATGAGGAGCCTGTTAAACTGTGAAGAGTATAATATATGTAGAATGCCAAGCATTATATGTATATCTTCATTCTAGTTATTGTTTGTTATTCAAAAGTTGTACTCTTTTCAATACAGTAGAGCGTCGATAATTAATTCGGACGTCAAAAATTCGGACCGTCGATAATCCGCATTCAAATCCGTTGAAAAAAAAGTTGAAGTGAATACATAAGTACATATCGCTTATTTGCTGCAAGAACGTCATAACACAAAAATGTTTATTTTCTTACAGAATGCTAATTTTCGAGATAACTGTCATAATTAAAAAATTATATCTTGAACAATATTGAAAGGGTACTTTCCTTATAAGGAAACAACGACACTTCCGTAGTTATGGTATTCGCTTGACGGCGCTACTATCATAGACATTTTTCAAGTTTAAATATGATAAATTAATGTATTAAAGTTTTTCTAGTTGTGTCGGTATTCTCGGAAATGAGCGCGGAAAGTAATAAAATATTCATTTGGCCTAATCGAGTAACGTATTACAGCAAAAATATAGTCAAAATACGAAATAAAGCATTTTTAGATATCCGAGAGACGAAATTGAAATTGTAGAATTCTGATTAGAAGAAAACCATTGTATCGATTTAAGTGACATATAATGGCGATTATAAAAAGTTCAGATGTGACACTTTACCAGATAATAGTGCTTTTCTTCTCGATTTTTATTGTGCCAATAACTGAAAAAAAATCTGATGTGTCCAACACATGACTTTCCTATCTAGTTATTATAGGCATTTTCCGGTTATTTTGTACAACCTATTGCAGCATCTCTATAAATGTTTGGAGGATAAACTAAATATATACATTTTCCACATACATCTACCTCGAAACATTTTTCTATAGATATTCATTGAAAACGAAAATACAGAAAAATTTAAATTTAGCACTTTTCCATTACGGTCCATTTTAGAAAAATCATATATAAACAAAAATTATAGAAATCGATATCGCAAACAACTTTTAGTTCAACAATTTTCATAAAAATCAGAATTTTGCACATTTTGTCAAATTTCTCGAATGCGGACCATTTCAGGAAATTTTAACATAGAACAAAAATTATAGATAATAATATTAGAAGTAACTTTTATTTGAACAATTTTCTTCTCCAAACATAAATAACAGATATATTCCATAAAATATAAAAACGGCCTCCCATAAAGTACCCCCCCCAGATGTTCCGACTTTGTCCAAAATCTAATCATTTCACGTCAGGCCGAAATAAACCTTAAGTTTAAAATTTAATGTTTTTTCCTTTATCCGTTTTTGAGTTTTCTTCAAATTTCGAAATTTACACATTTTCTCAAATATCTCGAATACGGTCCATTTTAGAGAAATTATGTATAGGACAAAAATTATAGAAAATTATATTACAAACAACTTTTATTTGAACAATTTTTATAAAAAATTATTTTTTTTACATTTTGTCAAATTTCTCGAATACGGACCATTTTAGGAAAATTTTGCATAAAACAAAAATTATAGATAATTATATTAGAAGTAACTTTTATTTGAAGAATTTTCTTCTCCAAACGTAAATAACAGATATATTCCATAAAATATAAAAATGACCACCTATAAAGTACCCCCCCAGATGTTCCGACTCTGACCAAAATCTAATCAGCTCATTGGACGCTGAAACAAAGCTTAAGTTTAAAATTTGGTGTTTTTCTGTGTATCGGTTCATGAGTTATGCGTTATACAGACACACACACACACACACACACACACACACACACACACACACACACACACACACACACACACACACACACACACACACACACACACACAGACATCATCGCGAAAATAGTCAAAACGGATTCAGGGGACCTCAAAACGTAAAAATCCGTCGAAAACTCGAGGTCGAAAAAAATCATGATTCCTATACTTTCCTTATATCTGTATACAGATAGGAAAGTAATTACAATTTTTGATTTATGACGTTCTTGCAAAAAAAGAGCGATATGTATATGTTTGTAAAACAAAAGCAATGATGAGACAGGCTGGATGGGGTCGTCTTAACCGCTACAAAATGTATAAACTGTACAGTATTCTGTAAATACATATTGTACATTACATATGTATGTATATTCGTTCATTAAGATACATAAATTAGTTCATATTTATTAATGGTTTTATTTATCTGCTCAATTATTTAACCACAAAAGTGAATTAATAATGGTTTTAGCAAGGTTTCTTTTTATAAACTCAATCGACCTTTCTTGGGTTCTTTTTTAAAATTTTAACATTTTTGTTAAAGGATCCGGTCACAATTAATCCGGATTATCGACGCTCTAATATAGAAATCTCCAAAATACGGCCCGCGTAGCAAATCCGGCACGCGACAGCTAATAGCTTATTGTTGCTATGATAAATTGGATAAAAAAACAGAATGATAATACCTCTAATTTATTTACTTGCTAGGTATAGCTTAATGACAAGTATAATATGCAGAAAATTCAGCCTAAGCACAACAATTAACAAATAATTGAACTAAATCCCACTAACATTATAAACTAGTGAACATTCCGCGGTTTTACCCTCGGTAGTTATGTTGGTTGGGGTATCGTATATGTATGTATATCGATGTTTGGAATGTATATATCTTGGAATCACACATATAATTTTTATCCTGAAAATCACTCAGGAACGGAAATGAATCAATGCGAATGAAACTGCGGGGTGTCCACTTGTAAAAAATACTAATAAAATTTATGTAATTGTGATTTTCCACTGACAATAGTTTATAGCTGTGGGCCAATTTTACTTGTAACAATTATTAAAAGAGATTTAAGATGCTCATCGGTTAACTTAGATCAGTAAAGATTCTCTGTGTACTTCATTATCGAAAATGTTTTCTCACACAAGTAAGTAGTACCAAAAACAGAAAACAGCCCACGAGTAAATTTATGAATTATTAATTTTTCAACTATCAAATTGTACCAGTGGAAGACTATTATAAAATTTCAACAAAGATGAGTTATGATATTTGTTCTTAATTATATCACTGCACTGTACATCAATAATTTCCATTTGAAGTTCTGGGGCTAGGGTTTCAATGTCAGTATCAAAAATATTTTGAAAAATCTTAATTTCATTCGCAATGACATGAATGTCTAAGTATCAAATTTTGTCTTCTAAGCACTAAAATGTTCGATTGCAAAATCGACGGGAAGTTCAATCTCAGTAGCGTGTCTGTATATTTAACATGTTTTAAAATGTGTAAAATATGTTTTACTTAATTGTAACTAAAACAGTAATATTTTCTATCGGAACGATTTGATATTAGTATATAAATCAGGGAGCAGCTGGTTTTCTCCTTGCAATCTAAATTCAGTTCGTTCATATGTTTTGTCAAATCGACATAGAATGCTAACTTCACAGCCATTCGCTATTTTGTAATTCGGTAAGAGGGCGATGCTTTTTATTCAAAATAATTTCGAACACTACCCGAATTTCAAAAAAGCGCTGAAGGACTTTTCAGCAACTAAGCAAGCGTACGGCAGTATGATAATGTAAGTCATTTTTTCCCATCTCTTCAATAAACTCGCGGAATTGTTGGTGATTCTGCCTAGTGGATCTGATGAAATTAACAACTGATATGACTTGTTTTCGAACTTCAGACATATCCAAACATTTTTCGCACAAGGACTGTTGATGAATAATACATTGTAAAACTACCACCACTACCACCATCATTTTCTACAGCCTTTGACAAAAGTGCAACCACTACTTTACTTTTACCACATATGTTTTATGCCTTCATTAGTTGTAATAGATTTCAAGTTTCTCCATCAAAGATTCTTTTTATTAATATGGCATTTTCAACTCCCTTAAAAATATCTTCCCCAGTAATCGTGCCATGAATGCTATCAATATCAAGAAGTTTTCATACAATTCATAGTTTTTACCTACTTCTCGAATAAAAATCAACACCTGAGTAGTATCTGGCACATCCGTTGATTCATCCAAGACCAAAGCAAACCACTCAAGATGTCCATCTTTGTCAGACAGTTGAGATGATATATTGTTTGCGATTTCTTTTACCCTTCGAGCAACGGTATTTGCTGACAAACTGACCGTTTTAAATAAATTTATCTTTTCGAGGCACATTTCTTCGGCTACTGCAATTACGCATTATTTGATCATTTCTCCATCGGTGAATGGTTTTCCACCTTTTGCGATTTCAAGAGCCACACGAAAGCTGGCATGATTTGCATCCGTTTGTTCAATATTGACTTTCGTAAATAAAGATTGCTGCGATTTTAATCCACGCTTCAAAGCTTCAAATTTTTCTGTCCGCGTGCTTCCTCTATATTTTGAGTAATTTTGAAAATGTTTCGTTTCATAACGACGTTTAATGTTATATTCTTTGAGAACGGCTAAGGTTTCATTGCAAATCAAACACAGCGCCTCAATCACGAAACATTAAAAGTTATTTCACAACAGTTTCGCTTTCTTCGCCTTCCCTAGATAGATTGACTCGCGGTCGTACCGCTAGCCTTTTTATACTCCTATTACTGCCATCTCGAAGAGAGTGAAATACACCAGAACTTTATGGAACCACTGAGGTTATTCACGAATGTTTAATTGTTACTGCGATTTCTAAGGTACTACTAGCGCAATCTGTTAACGATAAAGGGTACTACCACTACCTATATCCGCTTTTGACCACCAAATTTTGTCAAGTGTCACGGTCATAGATTACTAATGTGAATAGATGGGAAACTCAATGGTAAAATTCTGAGTCGATGTGCTGCCATCTATCAAATTGGAGTGGTACTAAAATTCAATATGGCCGCCACGAGCGGGCTTTTAGAAATTTAATTTTGTAGTAGCGCAAAAATGTAATAAGAAAATCAAATAAAGCAAAAAAAATTGGAAAAATATTTGACTAGTTTCAAATCATAATCAACCATATTGACTGTTTTGTGATTTGAAACCAGTCAAATATTTTGCCAATTTATATCTTTATTTGATTTTACTTCATTATATTTTTGCATTAATTTCAAACTTAAAATAAAATGCAATTTATTATTTTGTTTTTTATTACAGTAAATTATAGCCGCATCATATAATTTGTCTATTTAAACATGGAAATACTTAAAACAAATATGCATTTACACCATTTAAATAATTAAATAGTTATAAAGCAAACCTATCAAAAATGTTTTCTGTAACAAAATCAGTATATATAAGTGCTCAAGATCTTTATAAAAGTTTTGCGACTTGGAGTGGCAAATAAGTTTAAAAAAATTGAAGCGAAGAATCATCCTTTTTTACTATCGAGGCAAATTTGAGTGTGGATAAAATTTGCCATACGGTTATTGAGTCGACTAGTTAGGTTGAGGAGCATTTCTTCATCCGATAATTGTTTTCGTGATTCATTTATACAGCACTTGTAGTTATCAAATTTTTATTCATTATGTGGTCACCCTGATAAATAATTTTAACTTTTGAGTATAAACTTACACACGTTTCGACCCTTGACGATTTTAGGGTATTTTCTTGTTTGATGTCAATGGCATTGAATCAATTTTTGATATTGATAGCTGAGGCTCAAAAATTTCATCGATCGACAGGGTATTTTGGAGGGCCAACATTTTCTTTACAACAATGATCATTTAAAAACTAAAAACAAAAAGAAATTTAAATAACAAACCAATTATTTTAATACTCAATCAAAAACAAGTTTGTAAATATTACTTACCAAACAGTGACGGTGCATTTTTCTTAAGACACTATTTGGATATCCTTAATATGACGACTGCATATTTAATGTGGTATAAATTGCATCACTACCAATATCTGGGAGTGCTTTATTGTTTGTTGCTGAAATCCATCTTTCCATCGTTTGAAAACATACTTAAAATTGGAAGGTGTTGAAAAATAAATCAAAATTCAATGCACCTTCAAATACAATAACCAATAGCCATTTTAATTTTGAGTTTGAAGTTTTGACAATGACGAGCTGACAACTGACATGACATTTCGATACGAGCGCCATCCCGTTAATTGGAGTGGTACTAAATTACCAACCTCATGTTTTTCCATTTGAGTTACCAGCCCCTGGTCACGGTCGTAACAATACACAATAGAAATACAACCATCGAATTTAGCAGGCGTATGCTTGCTCAGAGCGCGTACTGGGCGACTAGTCTAGAAATTATAGATAATTGCAGAAAAATTAAAACGGATTTGGCCCTTGGAACTTACTGGAGTAATCATTATGGCCCTAAGGCTAAAAAGTTTGGAAACCTCTGCTCTAATGTATAACTGATAAAATTATTACTCTTGTAATTCAAGTATAGATTTCCCTTCTCCAGAATAGCCAAAGCCTAATTTATCGATTATTTTCAAGCATTAACCTATCCTAAAAAAGCATTTTAAGCAGTGGTTTATATGTTGTCAACATTTGAGGAGAAATAACTATAATCTTTTTTTGAGCACAAAATGCTACAGAAAAAATAATTTGTGGGCAACGACGATCGCAAATTTTTTCTTATATCTCACTAATTTTTAAAGAATTTTTTCACAGTCCTTAAACACTACAAACTTTGACTTTGATTTTTGTCACTATTGGCCAAAAAATAGGCGAAACGTACCACACAATGGCTCGTCGAAAACGAACATTCGTCCGATGAAAAAACTTCCCCAATCAGTGGCATAGCTATTATAGGACAGTTCGGTGCGAAGTTATTTGGAACCCCGCAGGGGCTCTGATGATTATATAATTATTTTATTGTATTTAAATTCGTAATAATTTAAAAAATTCATGTTTCTAAATATCTAAAAAATATTGCACACAATACAAGACGTTTTTAGAGCCTATTTTGATTTTTACTGAATTTTTTTCCTTTAAAAATTAATAGGAAAAACTAGTATACCTATAGTGGGACACAGCCATTAGAAAGAGAAGAAGACGTGGCTTGTAAGCTATTAAAACCAAACTATCATGAAGGAAAAGAGAGGGCTATACAATTTTTTGTTTTATTTCAATAAATATAACATTTAGGTATTTTTAAAGAGTTACCAAGAATTTTTCTATTATTTTTGTAAAACTGTTTTATCTTTCGTTTGTAATTAATATTTTATAAAATAAACTGCTCACGGAATTAATCGGCACAGCTAATTTTATCGTCGTTTGTAGGAGACTGTATCTCGGAAATGCCTTGCCTATTTTTAAAAATGAGGAAGATTCTGAAAGTTATGTGTTCTTCAGTAAAAAGTCATTTTTTAGTGTGCTACAGCGTGTGAAAGATTACAATGTAAAAATTTAAATTGTTAACTGCCTGCACCTGTTGCAATAGTAATTTCAGAACTTTGTAATCACATTTAGATGCTCTGGTCGATATCTCAAGACTTATTTGACAATTTTGTATTTTTTTGTTTAGAAAAAAGTTACAGGGTATTTTCAAGAAGTTCGCATTTTTAAAATTACAATTTTAGTTTAAATAAGTTTATTTTACTTCAATAGAGGAAGGTTGGAATAATATTTTTAGATAGAAACGTTATAAATCAAGTCTACTATAAATGTACCAAAAATGTAAATGTGTAACTATTTTTAAATGCTGGCCCCCCACATCTGAAGTATAACGGTTCAGGTCCAAACAGATGTTTGGAAAAATATAACAAAAAAATAAAATTTGTAAAAAATTATTTTCTTGAGGGTGATATTTTTTCATTCATTAATTTTTCATATGTATGGGATAATATACAGCCATATACCAAATTTGGTCTCAATACCCGAATTTCCCTAGTCCCAAGAGCCGAAACCCAACCGAAATAGGCTCTGTGATATGGCCTAAAGAAAAAATGTCTCAATATACCCCACGTCTCCCAATTTATTTTGCATTTCTGTCAGACGCTCCTTTTTTATGGTTTTAGGTCTATTTCATCCCTTTCAGTTCTACTTTCATTAAAAAAAGATAAGTGAAGTAGACTTGTTCCTCTCCAGGGACACCATTTTTCACTGCATTAAATGGGTGAATTTTGACATCTTTTATTAGCAATTAAAAAAAATGCAAGTAAAGTAAATATACCCAAAAAAAAATTAACAAATGCGTACTTCAGGGTTACTTAAGGCAGTGTCTCTCTGGAGGGACAAATACACTGAAATGGTTATTTGACTATTTATTTTTAGTTTTTAATTAACTTGCCAATTTGTTCCTATTATTTATTTTAAGTTTTTAAGAAAATTATTTATTTTTTCATACAGGGCAACAAAAAAATATTTTTTTTTTGGTGCCTGTGATTTTAGAGCTGATTTTAAGTATGTTTGGGACGCTAAATCTGTACATGCAATCCGTTTTTCTCTATAAGCCCTACTTTTTTAAATACATTAACTTATCTACCAATGTGGTTTTTATTCAGTATATTAATTTATGATGGTTCTAAAATTATTATATATTCATTAATGTAGGTACAATGGTTTTATTGTCAGTCTGTTATTGAGTAAATTCTAGGTAAATCTATAAATAGTGGAACCATTGCCTATCAGGTACCTGAACTGACCCTTTTGATCCCCTAACTCGGGTAAGTCTCGTCAGTTTTTGCGTTCTTACTAATGACAGTACATCGAATTCGGCGTATTATTTTATGTTAAGAAAAGAGTGTTTTTGTGTTATTGAACAGAATTAAAATGAGTTCAAGTTCCAGTTCAAGAAGAAGTTGTGTAAATCAACCTGATATGTTTTGCTATATATGCGGAGAATACATGTTTCAACAAAACAGACAAACTATTACTGACTTTGTAAAGCGAGCGTATCTTGGATATTTTGTAGTTAACCTTGGTGATCAGGACAAAAAGTGGGCCGCGCATCTCGTGTGTACAGAGCATTTACGGCAGTGGACTACCGGGAAAAGAAAATGTCTAAAATTCGGCGTACCAATGGTTTAGAGAGAACCAAAAAACCACTTCAATGATTGTTATTTCTGTTTAGTGAATACTAAAGGAATCAATCCAAATAACCGCAGTAAGTGGACTTATCCCAATGTAGACTCGGCAATACGCCCTATCCCGCACTCAGATGAAATACCGATTCCAACATTTCATCAGCTACCAGATATCTCTGATGACGAATATTTTCCCTCTGATAGCTGTTCTGATGCTAATAAAAGTTCTGATGCTAATGAAACTAACAGTGACTATTAGGAGACGTCATCAGTTCCTCAATCAAAATGAATTAAATGATCTCACCAGGGATATCAATTTATCGAAAAGAGCTTCTGAAGTACTGGCTTCTAGGTTAAACGACAAAAATTTATTGGAACAAGGAACCAAAATTATCTTTTACCGTACAAGAGAAAAGTATCTGCTACCATTCTTTTCTCAAGAAGACAATCTTGTATTTTGTCACGAAATTAATGGACTCATGAAAGAAATGGGACCTTCTGAATATATTCCAGAAGATTGGCGCCTATTTATTGACAGTTCAAAGCGAAGTTTAAAATGTGTCCTTCTACATAATGGGAATAAATATGGTTCAATACCACTAGCTCACTCAACGAAACTGAAAGAAGAATATAATACCGTAGTTTTGGTCTTGCAGAAGATAAAGTATCACGAACATCAATGGATGATTTGTGTAGACACTAAAATGGTAAACTTTCTTCTTGGGCAGCAAAGTGGTTACACGAAATATCCGTGTTTCTTGTGCCTCTGGGATACTAGGGACAAAACACACCACTGGGTAAGAAAAGATTAGCCTCAAAGAGAAAACATGGACGTTGGAGAAAATAATATCATTAACGACGCTTTGGTTGAAAGAGAAAAAATCATACTTCCTCCGTTACATATAATGTTAGGCTTAATGAGGCAATTTTTAAAGGCTCTTGATAAGAATGGGTCATGTTTTGCATATATATGTGGGTAAAAATGCATCAGTTGAGCATAGAAAAACTCAAAGCAGGGATATTTGACGGCCCACAAATAAGACAATTAATTAAGGATCCTGCCTTCATAAATTCAATGAATCAAGTTGAACAAGAAGCTTGGACATCATTTGCTGCAGTTGTAGAAAATTTTATAGGCAAACATAAAGCTCAAAACTATGTTGAAATGGTTAGCAAAATGCTTAATAGTTTCAAATCCTTAGGGTGCAATGTGAGTATTAAAATACACTATTTACACAACCACTTAGACCGTTTTCCAGAAAATTTAGGAGACATGAGTGAGGAACAAGGTGAAAGATTTCACCAAGATATTAAAGTTATGGAGGACCGCTACCAAGGAAGATGGGACATGCACATGATGGCAGATTACTGCTGGAGTTTAAAAAGGGACTGTTTATAAAAAAACATTTAAGAAAATCGCGGAAAAGAAGCTTTCAAAGTGTTGAGTGACTATTTGATTTCCTCAATGTTTTTTTTTTGTTTGTAAGTACGATATAATATTGTATTTTGTATAACTAAAATAAAAATGACGTATCTACTTTTGTTAAAATAATGTAACTTATATTTTTTTTAAAATTGTATATCTTAAAAATTTGAGCTCTTAGGTAAAAATAAATACGTTATTTGAATTCAGGACATTAAATTGATATAGAATCAGCTCAAAAAACCTCGACACCAAAACAGCTGTTCTCCTGTGTTATTAACGTACTTTTTTTTATTCAGAGAGCTTCGAATAATACCTTGCACCGAGGCCCCCTGTGTCAAGCTACGCTGCTGTCCCCAATAATTAATATAAACATAAAGAAAAAAATATTTGAAGGATGAACATCTCCTGTAAAAACCAACTACGTCATATTTATAGACTTAAAAGTATCTCCTTAATAGGAAAAGTTGTTTTGTTTACTTAATTATACACACATAAACCTACTAAACTATGTGTTAAGAGGTGTAAAGTGAATCAACATTTTTACTGTCCAATTCGCACTTCTTTTGTTATTTCTATTTAGTGAAGTGATATTTATATTGTATTTCTTTGTACAAAGTAAACTCTTTTATCACGTACAATTTTTTTATTTTTACTCGATACTTATGAGATATACACGGTGATCCAAGAGTGTCAAGTCAAAAGTCCAATATCTCCGAAACTCGTAAATATATAAAACCATATATTTACAGAATGGAATGTAGCATTAAACAACATATTTTAAAATTATTTTCGAATATACAGAGTGTTTAATAACTTTAGTGTATTTTATATTTGAATTACCCTCACTTATCTCATTTTAAATATATAAATAAATATGATTTTATTAGCATGTGAAAATTACAAAATTAAAATAGTATAATTTATTAAAAATAATTAGCCAAAAGGCAAAGTTCAGCTTTTAGATTTGCATAAGCCAATATAAAAGCTGCTCTTCCACTCAACCTCGCTAAAATGGAAAAAGAAGAACTAATACTAAAATTATATCTGAAATAAGTATTAACTTAAATACATAAATATGATCTTAACTAGGGTGTTACAAAACTTGGCGTAGTAAAACAAAAAAAAAAGTACGCGTGGCACTCGGGGACTGCCGCGGTAAAGCTATTGTATAGCATTTTCTATCAACGTATGCAATTATAATTATTTATTTATTTTATTTATGCAGTATTTTTTTTTCTTTATTCAAGTTACACTTTTTGAGCGTGGTGACCGATAAGAAATCAATTTTTTTCTTTTATTGAATAAATGAGAAGTTAATATTGTTTAAAATATTTTATTGTCTTACAATACATGTAGGTTATTCAGGAATGTTTATCATTGAAACTATAGGTAACTGAAATAAGAAACATAAGTTTGAGACTTGATATCCTCTAAATATCTGGAAAATACTGCGTCAATGGTGGTCCCATATTTTGTTGTGGATTCTTGTGGATCATTATTCATTTTCAAATTCAATTTTTCCGAAATTGTGTCTAAAAGATATAGAATCAGTTATGAGCAGTTAGCAGCTAGTCTACACGCATACGTCTAGTCGCACGCATTTATCGATTTTTTGATTTTTCGATTTTTCGATTTTTCGATTTTTCGATTTTTCGATTTTTCGATTTTTCGATTTTTCGATTTTTCGATTTTTCGATTTTTCGATTTTATCGATTTTTCGATTTTTCGATTTTTCGATTTTTCGATTTTTCGATTTTTCGATTTTTCGATTTTTCGATTTTTCGATTTTTCGATTTTTCGATTTTTCGATTTTTCGATTTTTCGATTTTTCGATTTTTCGATTTTTCGATTTTTCGATTTTTCGATTTTTCGATTTTTCAATTTTTCGATTTTTCGATTTTTCGATTTTTTGATTTTTCGATTTTTCGATTTTTCGATTTTTCGTTTTTTCGATTTTTCGATTTTTCGATTTTTCGATTTTTCGATTTTTCGATTTTTCGATTTTTCGATTTTTCGATTTTTCGATTTTTCGATTTTTCGATTTTTCGATTTTTCGATTTTTCGATTTTTCGATTTGGGTGAGTCGGGAGGAGCGCACCAAACTCTAAGAGTATATTATACACGTGAAAATAATGTAAAAAAACTCATATGTTCTTATCCGATTTTCATTTTTAACATTATCAAAGTATGCCATATGTTCAAGGCTCAAAGGCATTTGATAATTCTGACGTTTTGATGAACTGTCAGTGGACAGTGAACAGTAACTGAACGTTTAATTTCGAATTTATGTGATTGTTAGTGTTGCAAAATGCCAGATACTTATTCAAATTTAGAACATGCAAATATGGTGTTTGTTTATGGTTTATGGAATGGAAGTGCTACAGGGCGTTGGATTGGTCGTGGAGGTCCTATTAATTGACCTGCAAGATCTCCAGACCTCACATCATTAGATTTTTGTTAATGGGGCTGGATGAAAAATGAAGTCTACAAAATAAAAGTGGACACACGGGATGTACTAATTAGACGAATTGAGAATACTGCAGCCCATATTAAAGAAGAATGAAATGAATCAATTAGGAGAGCAACAAACGCTCTTCGTAGACGAAGCAGAAAATGTTTAGAAGTCAATGGCGGTATTTTTGAACATTTATTGAGAGAACGCTATGATTAGGAGAATTTTTATGTGTAAATTTGTTTATTTGTTAATATGCTATAACTTGAAAACAAATGAAAATCGGATAAGAACATATGAGTTTTTTTACATTATTTTCACGTGTATAATATACTCCTAGGGTTTGGTGCGCTCCTCCCGACTCACCCTGTATACGGGACGATGTTCTACGGGATAAACCGATACATCGATACCAGTTTGCCTACCAATCTGGAAAGTCTTGCGATGCAGCCATAAATAGGCTAGCTCAACAGGCTGAACAAGCATTGGAAAGCAAAGAAATATCACTAGGAGTCTTCCTAGATATAGAAGGAGCCTTTGACTCGGCATAATACAATTCAATACTGGGATCTATGCAGAGGTGTGGAGTAGCCCACTGCATTACGAGGTGGGTTGAGTTCATGCTCAATCATAGAACCATCTCCTTAACACAACAAGAGAGGTCTCAGTTAACAAGGGATGCCCGCAGGGAGGAGTGTTATCTCCTCTTATGTGGACCTTGATGGTTGATGACCTCTTATGAGAGTTAGAGAGAGAAAACATACACGCAAGCATTTGCAGACGACATAAGCATCGTAGTAAACGGTAAATTTGAGTCTGTTATATCTGAAAGGATGCAGCGGGCACTAAATATCGTCGAAAGATGGTGCCTAAAAGAGGGATTGTCCACAAACCCGACAAAAACCTCTGTTGTTGCATTCACAAAAAAAAGGAACCTTCAAGGAATGAAGGAGCTTTTTATGTGCGGACAACATCTAAAAATGGAAAAAGAGCTTAAATATCTTGGAAGCACTCTTGATGATAAGCTTAGCTTCTGCAGCCATATAGAAAAAACAACAGAGAAAGCTGTAAGAATGCTATGGGCCTGTAGACGGATGGTAGGGAACGTATGTTGGCCTAAACCAAGTATGATGCACTGACTTTACACCATGGATGTAGTACCTGTTATAACTTACTCATCAGTCATATGGTGGCACAAGACTAAAAGCATAACAGCTAACAGAAAATTAGACAAAGTGCAAAGACTAGCCTGTCTTATAATAACAGGGACATTTAGAACTACGCCCACAGCAGCAATGGAGCTACTGCTAGTTCTTCCTCCACTACACCTTGTGGTGGAGAAAAAGGCTATGGCAGCGGCATACAGGCTATTTACTAATGGATTTGGATGGGAACTTTTGAGAAAAGGACACCACACAATGATAGAGAAATTAAAACAAAATCCGATACTAAGAATGCCATCGGATAGAACGCCCATTATTCACGACTTCAGGAAACCTTTCGATATTCAAATACCAGAAAGGGTCAAAAGTGGGGAAAATAGAGAAAAACAAAACGAATCAATCTGGTATACAGACAGTTCGAAAATGAAAAACAGCACAGGAGCTGGGATCTACCATGTGAACTCACGGAGGACAATTAGTTTGAACCTGGGGTTACTGACAACAGTCTTCCAAGCTGAAGTAACAGCAATAAATGCCTGCGCCAAAGTCATGCTAAATGACTCTCTCAGAGATAAGAGGATCTTTATCATGACAGTCAGGTAGCCCTTAAAGCACTGAAAAGGGTAAAAGTACAATCTAAATCAATATTTGATTGTCAACAGTCCCTCCACGCTCTGGCAGAACCTAACAAGGTCACCCTTGAATGGGTGCCAGGACATGAGGGAGTGTTTGGAAATGAGAAAGCAGACCTCCTAGCAAAGAAGGGAGTGGAAAAACCTCTTATTGGACCGGAACCTACATGTGGTATCTCATATCAACATATTAAATGGATGTTATAGCCCAATCGGATTAGTATTTTAGATTCTGAAAAATTCGAAGCAGCAATTTTCCTTCGGAATTCGTTGGAGGGGGTCTCTGGTAGTCTAAATTCAAAAAGTTGGGATTCCAAAGTTGTCGTTACCTCCGCCATCTTGATTTAAAGGGTTATTTTTTGTATCTTGAATAACTCATTTATTTTCAATTTTACACGGAAAATAGTTTTTACAAAAGTTATTTAAAATTAAATTTCCTACAATTCTGCTTTTTTTTTTGTACGATCGATTTTTTTGTATTTATCCCTGAGAAGAGTGGGGGTGAACCTAAGTATTGTATTGTCACGTTTATTATTGATGTTGTACCATTATTTTTTCTGTTTGTTTTTTTTTGCTGATACCTGGAATTAAAAAAAAACGTGATAATACCATGATAAGAGTTTACCCCCACTCTTCTCAGGGATAAATACAAAAAAATCGAGCGTACAAAAAAAACAAAATTGTAGGAAATTTAATTTTAAACAACTTTGTTTATAACAATTTTTCTCGTAAAATTGAAAATAAACGAGTTATTCTATAACCAAAAATTCACCCCCTCTTTTCGGGTATAAATCGAAAAAAATCGATCGTACAAAAAAAGCAGAATTGTAGGAAATTTAATTTTAAATAACTTTTGTAAAAACTATTTTCCGTGTAAAATTGAAAATAAATGAGTTATTCAAGATACAAAAAATAACCCTTTAAATCAAGCTGGCGGAGGTAACGACAACTTTGGAATCCCAACTTTTTGAATTTAGACTACCACAGACCCCCTCCAACGAATTCCGAAGGAAAATTGCTGCTTCGAATTTTTCAGAATCTCAAGCCTGTTCTTCACCTAATCCGATTGGGCTATTAAAGGAACAAATAAATATGTCAAATTTGTGACTTATGGGCTTTCTCAAATGATCGATTTAATTATTTTAACACAAAATATCCTAATCCTATTTCACTTGATAATCTACTGTATGCTCAGCTCAACGACTGCGTCCAAATCAAACTCAAATTGATTTCGACGTAAGCAGTCGACGTATCTGTGCAGTCTGCCTATCTGTGCCACTAAACTATATAATAAACTAGAAGCACATCATAGCCGATTAACAAAGTTGAGCCACAAAGCGAGGTGATATTTGGCAGGCTGGCGCCCACAGGTGCGTATCCAAATGAACTAAAAAAATAACATCAAAATTAAATTTAACACTTATTACACTGTTTAATTTAATTTTACCCATATTGGCTTAGAAATTACAGGTGTTTTCGTTTTAGAGTGGTCCCTCGCGGTCGCTGTCAAAATCGGAAACACTCGAATTCGATTTAAAAACTATGACGTCATATAGCAACCGCAACCGCTCGTAACATGCATGGAACATGAACCAAACGAAACCGGCCTTCGCAGGTGGTTTGAAGAGCTGGTATATGTTCATCTTTATCGCACATTATAGTGCTATCCTTTATTTATTTGTCCTCTAATTCGATTTCAAATTTCAGGCGTCAAAATTTAATTTAAACTTTTTGGATTTTTAGCAATAATACTGAATAATCAGATATTCATTGTGATTAAAAATTGTGACCATCTGTTCTGTAGTGTTTAAAGTGACCATAGGTCCCCGTTAGAGAGACAGAAAAAATAATTATGTTTAACGGAGGTGGCACAGGAAATATTTGAGAAGTTTTTCCGAATCTGGAGATATAGAACAACAATGGGTTTCTTGTCAAGTAAAACTGTTTTATGGAAACAATTAATATTTGAAGTAATGGAATGCCCAATTTCATGTTGTTGGGGACTTTAAATGGATTCTTCTACGTACGATTATTCATTGGAGTGAAAAAAATCTTATGAAACCATTTCTATTAACGTACCAGAAATTGACATAATCGAAAATAAACTGTGTGATGAAATGACCCTATGTAAAAAAAATGTTACTACTGAAAAGATTTTTGAATGGTCCAAAAATAGAGTTAGAAGTATCATTGAAATGATAGAAATTTTAATCCACTTTTCACAAGATAATATTAAGTAATATTTTCTTTGACAATTTAAAAAAAAATAATTTGAATTTGTCTGTGTCTTCCTGGAACCAACACAGTAACAGAAAGATTATTCAAAGACGTCAGTAAAATTAGAGTACAGAAAAATTGCAGCTAGGTGTGGAAATCCTAAAAACTATTTTGATGGTGAAATTCAATATTGATAAAACATGCCAAGAGTTCTATGACAACAGAGATTTATTGAAAAAAGTTCATAAATTTGAGAAGTATCTAATATCAAAAATATTTTTTAAGTTCGAACGATTTTTAAAATATTTAAGTGTAGTTAGTTTAATAAAAGTATTTTCAAAATTGAATTTTAAATTTTTCCATTTCCTCTTGAAAAAAATCTGGTCACTTTTGTAATGTTAAAAATTTCAGTTTGAGCATCATTTTCTAGATACATAGCTTAAAGTAAGCCCAAATAAAAGATAATAAAATTAAGATGAAAGCTGTGAGATTTACAATTAATATTGTGATTTATTTTCAGACAAGTATAGACAGTGCATACCATAATGAGAATGTTCTGTGAAAATGCAGTAAATAAGTTAATTATTATATCAGGTGATGAAGATCAAATGAATTCGTGATAAATACAAAGTTGTACAGTTAGCTGAAATTTAGATACAAATTAAACTTATTTTAACAGTTACAGAATTTTACTTGGAACGTGCGCAATGAAAATAAACAAATAATGTTTTAAGTTTCTTTTATTATTTATATTAAATTATAAAAATATATCAACTAATTTATTGTAAAGGATATTTTTGCACAGTCTATATTAAAATGGGACTGAGGCTGTTGAATGATAATTGGTGATGGATATCAGTATGTGTTCAAAATGTTCACCACCTTTCTTTATATATTTTTGAACAGTTTCTCCTCACTTATATTTTGTATTTAATTTAATATAACTCCTTCAGTACATAAACATCATGCAAACGATTTTGAATTCAACCATCCACCACATTCCATGTTTTTAACAAAATCATTACTTATGGCCAGTTCTTACCAACATACCTGAAACAGTGATATTTAGAGTTTAACTTGTAGGAAAGTCAGTCTCCGAAATACTGTTCTTACCTGCTATTTTTTAACAGACTTCAAAAAAGGAGTAGAGATGTTCTCCTATGCTCTAAGATGTTCTCAATGAATCTCAAGGGTGGTCCTATTTAAATTTGGTGAAGGTCTCATGACGAGATCCATAAAAAAAACATCACTCTTCATTTTTGGAATCTATTTTTTAAATTTACTTTTACAACTTATATTATTCACTGATCTATTGGGAATTTGCACCATGTGAATTTGAACATCTTCAACAGTATTGGTTTATGAGAATAAAAGTAACACTTCTTTCTTTTGAAACCTGAAGTATGTATTTTTAACTGTTCTTTAAAAAGTGCTTTTTTTATTTTGTCCTTTTTCATGTTTTTCTAACAGTGTTATATTAATTTAAAATAGCTAACACAAAAAATAACAACAAACTGTCAATACGAATTCGCAACCAACCGTGCAACCAACTATTTTCGATTTAATTCTGTTATACGTCATAGATTACGTCGTTGTAGAATCTTCGCGAGGCTCTGGCATTTTTCAGTAGCGGAGTTGGATTTATATAAATAGTCGACGATCAGCGTCGAGTTTAGTTTTAATATAGAACGTATTGAAAAGTAAAAGTGTAAAAAATAAATTAGAATTGTTAGTGTTCAAATATTATATAAATTAAATAGTACGTCTGAAATAAATTGTAAATAGTGTGTTTTTAAATAAATAAACTTTAAATAAATTAGACTTTCGTTACATTATTATATATTTTTATAGCTTAAATTAAAAAAAATAAGTTTAATCAATAAAAATCGATAATAAAATATAGACAGGCAACAGTATTTACGGAAAAATGTATGATAAGTTGCCTAAGTCTAGTAAGTTGTCTTTCAAGAATGTCAACATAAAAAAATACTATTAAGTTAAAATGTGTAAACAAAAATATTGTAATTTATATTTTCATTTTTGTTCGAAAAAAACAGAATGAATGATTAAAATTCGTTTTCTATCAGTAAGTCACAAAAATGCATTCCAGGCACATACAATAATCAAAGGTAGAAATCATGAAATCTAGTCCTTGTTGAATAAATATTTAAGAATAAAGGGATGTTGAAGAACATCGTAAAATAATCATTTATTGTTTATTTAAAACCTTTCAAGTTTCTGATGTCTACTACTTCCAGTATTACTGTTATTATTACAAAAATAAAAGTAATTTTTCTTCTTACTGTACACCTATCCATTTATTTCTTTGATTCAATTTCCACTTTGCTACTGAAAATTTTTATAATGTTCACTGTTTTTTTTTGCTAGTATTTTTACAATTTTCAACACAGCAACTCCGGTTGCTTATTGTATTGTTTTTACCTACAAAATTACAAAATATCGCCTTAAAATGCACGAATTATCCGCAGCTAGCGCTGGTATCGCTTTGGCTTCCCCTACCATGACTTCACACTGAGCGAATAGATATAACGGGCCAGACCCGGCCGGATCCGGGTCAACAACGGGCCCAGGTTTGTCAGATTTGTACGGTGCCGTATATCAACTACGCGATGGAAAGCAACAGTCCTACCATGGGCCTAACCAAATAGGATCGAAGTAGGCTCGTTTTTTTTTCATCTCGCCGTAGATATACGAATAAATCTGAAGAATCTGGGCACGTTGTTGGCCCGGGCCCGGGCCGATATCTACGCAAATTTACAAATCATTCTCATAGTATTAACATTGTTAGAATTCAGCGGACGTGTACGGCGCTCAGCAGACTGTGAGCTTGCGTCGCGCACTGGCAGAAGCCACATGTGTATTCAGATGTATTTAATTATTTTGATAATTGAGTGGATAATTTTATAAAAAGAAAGGAAAATTAACTTCAAAGTATTAATATGTCGAACTTAGCACGAGTTTATTCAATTAATTGGCGATTAGATTTAAATATCTTTGATATTATGCGAAGAGAGCTTCTAACCTTTCTTTCAACGCATAATTGATTTCTGTACTAGGTTTAGATATCATATTATTGGGTTTACACTGGATTTTAGATTTAAAGCTAGAATGTTTTTTCCCAATATTAGTAGTTGAGAATTGTATATTTGATGTTTTTTAAATTAACCGGAAATAAAAATAAACTTATACATTTTTTTTGTTAGTATTTTTACAGTTTAGAACACAGCAACTCCGGTTGCTCATTGTATTGTTTTTAACTATTAAAAAAAAAAAATTTAAATGTATTTGATACGCCAAAATGATAAAATATCGCCTTAAATTGATCGAATTTATCCGCAGCTTATAGTGATGCCGCGAGACAAGACGAGACGAGAGAGTGGCCTCTCTCATCTCGTCTCGTAGGGCATGAGAAAACTGTTCTCTCGTCTCGACGAGAAGGCGCTTCTCTCGCTCGAGAGAGCCTTTCTCTCGTCTTGTCTCGTCTCGTTTCTCTTGTGATAAAACAATATCAAATTTAAATTTGAAAAAGACGAAACGTGAAAAAACGGTAAAATGTTTAAGACAAAACAAAGAATTTTTTAAGTAATTTGCGCATTAGTACCCAAATTTGGCAATAAGAAACACTTATGCCTCTCTGTCTTGTAAGTCAGTTGGGGAGGGCGGGAAGAGGTTAACTTGGAAGTTAGAATTGTTCTAATGCAATCCTGCGATGTCAAATGAAAGCATTTTGTAGTATGTTTTCAAAATGCAAGAAGATAGAGACATAAAACAAATACGATGTGAAATTAGAGAAACATTATGATATTTTTGTTATAATGAGATGCACTTTACTTGAGAAGTAAAATCGAGGGCGTTACTATCTTTAAATTTTCTAATGGAAAGTAAAGTCATGTAATACCTCATTTGAAAGAGATTTTGATTATATTTACGTCCAAGCAAACAGTTTTAATGTTTTTTGTTTTTTACAAAAATTACATTCTTGATAATTATCGTGTGCCGCAATAATCCTAGAAATGTTAGAAAATATTTTTTTAATAAGCTTTTTGCCAAAAAGTTATGAAAAATGTAATACGTCAAGTGGTTTTTAAATCACCTTTGATATTCTTAATTTATTTATTTTAGTAAATACAAGAAGCGTTTCCTTAGTAATAAACAATAATTGTTAATATGAGAGTTGTCAAGAATGTAACTTATTAGTAAAGGCCCAGAACATATATGTATAAGAACAAAGTACTAGCTTCAAAAAATTTCCATTTGTGCAGTGTTAAATCCCTCTAACAGTAAAAAACTACTTAAATTTATAAAAGATACGGACATTTACTCTGTACTAGCCAAAATGTTAATTATCCATTGTATATTATTGTAAAAAGGAGCATTTATAAGGTATTATACCTCCGGTAATGATCCTTTGAGGTTGAAGCGGTAAATAAAAAAAAGAATTTAACCTACTATAGGAATTTATTTAATATAATTTCTGTAAAAACATAAAAACCCAAATATCTTTCAAATGAGGTATCAAATGACCCTATTTTCCATTAGAAAAAATTTAAAGCTAGTAACTCCCTCTATCTTACGTGTCCCAAGTAAAGAGCATCTCGTTATAACAAAAATATAATATCTGAGTTTTACCTCGTTTTTGTTTTGTTATTATCTTTTTTCATTTAGAAGTTAAATTAGTGGAGGGTAAAATTTTCGTTTTCACTGTATATAATACATTCGGGTGTATTACCTTTTCTTTGACCGTTTTTCGAAAAAAACGCTTAAAAATTTTCAACTTATCTTCAAAAGTAACCTCAGAAAAGCAGAATAGGTTAAATATAAGAAATGATTGTATAAATTTTAAATAAATGAAATGAGAAATATTTTTTTCTCATAAATCACTACTTATAAAATCCTGATAACACAAGTATCATTTATTACCATTTAATATATATAGAATAGGTGAGTTATAGTTAACTTTTTGACTATCTCGAAATCTAATATGTTAAAATTTTAAGTTACGATAAGCAATTGAAAATTTCAAACAAGCAAAAAGAAAATTGTTCGAAAGAGCCCGAGAGAGCCCGAGAGAGCTCGAGAGAAACGAGAGATGACACTCTCTCGTCTCGTCTCGAATCTGTTTTCGAGAGAAAATGTGTCTCTCGTGTCGTTCGAGATGAGATAAGACCAGACGAGATACGAGAATCTCTCGTCTCGCGGCATCACTAGCAGCTTACGTCAGTATCGCTTTTGAATCCCCTACACCATGACTTCGTTTTGTCCGAATAGGAAAATGTAAAGAATTCCTAGTCGAGAATCGTTAGATCTTGTAACAAGCAAAGATATCAAATGTTTTACATATGGCAAACGTAAATAGAAATAACCACTTTTTGCTGGAATTGATGATTTTTACAATAATTTTATTCTGCCAAGTTTTGTAACTATTTCAGTAAAACATACATTCATTTAAATAAAAAGGGCACATTTTCTTTTTTTAAGTAAAATAAATTTGAATGTACGTTAAATATTTGGAAAATGTTTATTCATTGGAATTGAGATAAATATATTGCTAGATACCTGCCCAATTTTAACATATCTCTACGTCAAATCGTACCCACTTAATCGAATGAGGAAAACTAAATATTCATTTATTTAAAAAACAGCACGAACTAAAATAAATAAATATCTCCTTTGAATAATTATTTACGCCAACGAATTTTCCACAATTTAAAAAATGTTTACGTCGCCTTGAATTATACGAGAAGCTCAATTTTTCTATATTTTTATACATAATAATGATAATAATTATTTGTTTGTTTATAAGATAATCTCAGTATATACCGGACTTATTCAATAAAACTTCTTATCGATTTTAAAGATTAATGGACCATGATACTCCTGACGTAAAACCCTGGTAACACCACCGATCTTCTTATGCTATGTTTGAAATGTAGCTCCTCGAGCAGAGCGAGTAATTTTTTGATCACGTGTCAACGAGCAAACCATATCAGTGGAGCAAACTGCGCTTCAATGCATTAAAAAAACGGTATCGAGTAAAAAAAGAAAAACGAGGTAATTTTCAAATGCAGCATTATTAAACTGGATGGTTTAGCCCTACTCCTTACTGCTTATTTCTAAGCCAATATGGGTGAAAAAAAAACACATTCAGTAGGCACTAAAAAGATAATCAATTTACATTAATTACAAAAGTTTTTGAACTTTGTTGGAATATTTATTAAATTTCAATAATTGAAAATTCAATTTTGCAACATTTTCTGAGGTCCGAAAATTATTAATAATGGCAAAAAATTTAAATTTAATATAACTTTCTAAAAAAATTGCAAAACTAATATATATTCATATCAATGAATGGTTTGTTATGTTTCTTCCCGAAATGGTTTTTAATCTTCGTGATGTAGGTATACAGAACACAGTGAGATGATGCAGTCCCTATAGTTATATTATTTAAATGTTTATACAGGGTGTTTCCGAACTTGGCGTCCAAATTTGTAGGGGTGGTAGTTCGCATAATTTGAGAGCGATTGGCAGATTTCATTTTTCTAAAAAAAATTATAATTAATAAAATAGAGCCATTATAAAAAAAATCAAAGAGCAGGTCCTACCCTGAGCGCGTAGCGCAATAGTCCTCATATGTTATGTTTTCTGTGTACTAAGTCTATAGAATTTAACATGTTTTTTACACATAATGGGAAAAACGAATCATCTCTTCTTTTTTCTAATTTAAGTATTAAATTTAGGTATAAATTTTTTAATTAAGTTTAAATACGCAGAAATTAGCAGCGCGTTTTATTCCATACATATGTGGAGACTTCCGTGACGAGTAAAAAAGAAAGTACGATCAGAAACCAGTCACTGACACCAGGATTCTGCGCATTATATAATTTAGCCATAACTCACATACTTTGATTTTCTTTTACTATACGGAGAATGGTCGCACTGCGCAGCTTTCTGAGTGCCTTTTAAAAGGAGATAGAAAACTCCGCCATTTTGAACCCTTATTACGTGTTGCCTACATCTTGGCGCAATATTTTTAATAGGTGCGTTTTAATCATCCGCTTCTGCTTCGGAATTGTCGGTTTTCTTGTTTTAATCTGACAGGTTAGAACGACTGAACCGACAATTCCGGAAGCAGAAGCGGATGATTAAAACGCACCTGATATTTTGCTTGCTGCTGTCAGTGTCAGTGAATATTATTTTTGGAGTCACAGTTTATTGCTAAAGAATCAGTTAGCTCACTCGGACCAGTTGAAAGTTCCAAAATAACATCCACTCCAGGGATACAAATTCAGGATACGCAGAAGACTGCTGTTTTATTATAGGCGGTTGTCATATATTGTATTATCTGAGTTGCGCAGTGTATAAACTGGAACATTGAGATAAAAAGTGCCGACGCAGAGTGAGCGATCTGATTCTTTAGCTATAAACTGTTTCATAGGGTTCAAAATGGCCGCGCCCTATGTTGGGCGTGTCGGACCTCTCTCTTGCCCCGTATAGTAATCAAAGTATGTGCCATAACTCCATGAATTTAGCGGTCCAAATAATCTACTGCGCAGAATCCTAGTGACTGGTTTCTAATTACCTAGTCTAAGAAGAGTCTAAGGGTTTCTAATCGTTGTTGGAACAGAATTTTAATGACATAAAACGGACAGAACTGTCAAAAACATCCTCTCCTTGTCTAAGATTAATACAGGATAAAGGATATACATATGTTCTCGCTCGTATTCGTAATACTAAAGCGCTGTTGTCCGATGTTAACACATACTTTGATTACTATACGAGGCAAGAGAGAAATCCGACACGCCCAACATAGGGCGCGGCCATTTTGAACCCTATGACACAGTTTATAGCTAAGGAATCAGATCACTCACTCTGCGTCGGCACTTTTTATCTCAATGTTCCAGTTTATACACTGCGCAACTCAGATAATACAATATATGACAACCGCCTATAATAAAACAGCAGTCTTCTGCGTATCCTGAATTTGTATTCTTGGAGTGGATGTTATTTTGGAACTTTCGACTGGTCCGAGTGAGCTAACTGATTCTTCAGCAATAAACTGTGACTCCAAAAATAATATTCACTGACACTGACAGCAGCAAGCAAAATATCAGGTACGTTTTAATCATCCGCTTCTGCTTCCGGAATTGTCGGTTCAGTCGTTCTAACCTGTCAGACAATTCTAAAGCAGAAGCGGATGATTAAAACGCACATATTAAAAATATTGCGCCAAGATGTAGGCAACACGTAATAATTGTTCAAAATAGCGGAGTTTTCTATCTCCTTTTAAAAGGCACTCAGAAAGCTGCGCAGTGCGACCTATCTCCGTATAATAAAAGAAAATCAAAGTATGTGGATGTTGAAAAAAATTTTTAATTTATATAGGTTATTTTTGACTGATGTTTAATTCCGGGAAAAAATTCGGATAAGACTGTAAAACCAGGACAAAACAGGCCATTTCTTTTACCAGGACGATAAGCCAAAAACCTAAATCTGTCCCGGCTAAAACATTCAGGCACTTTTTCAAGTTTTCTCAAAATTTGGTGGAGCTCAACTTCTAATTTGGAGTTACCTAATACATTTTTGGTATCTTAAGTTAACATAAAGTATATTTTGGCACGAGAACAGGTCAAAGTACTTCTGGATTTTCGTCCCACGTCATACAACCAATTTTGAGCTTAATTATAGTAAGGGTGGATTCCTTCTTTGTGTTAAACGAAGTTTAAATTACTAAACAAAGATAAAAATGATATTGTTAATGTAAAAAATATCATTTTATTCTTAGTTTAGTAATTTAAACTTCGTCTAACACAACGGTGGAATCGGCCCTAACCTAATCTTTACATCATAAAATTAATTAAAAATGTAGTAAAACCTGTAAGAGTTTATCATATACATTTTATGGGTAGTACCATTATATATAAGAAATAGTTATACAATGTTAGTACGTATCCTTACACAATTGCTAGAAGGCTTTTTTGTATCCTATTATTTTTCATGCGGCTATTTTCTTTTGTTTTTAATAAATTTCTTTATAAATATAATACGATGAGTAACGGGCTTTAACAATACAAATACCCAATACGAATTCTACGGGTTTTTCTAATCAAGACCGGTTCGATTAAATTTATCCCACTCGCATCAACTATTGTCCTCAAAAATTGGGAAAACCCTTGAAAAAATATCAATCTAAGACACTCGTTTATCTTAATCTATCAAATCTAGTGCTTGTGAAGATATTCAGTAATAGTATAACGTAACGGAGAATCAACAGTAGTAGTATCTGAAGGTTATATTTAAACAATAGATTAAAAATAGAACACATCTAAACGTCTAAACATATTACAAACAACTTAAAGAGTTGTAACAAATGCAAGAAATAAAAAATGAAATAAAATATTATCCATTTTATCAAATTTGGTCAGTTTCTTCAACGAAATAATGCACCAAAATCAATAAATACCATATAGGTATTATTTCTCCGCTTGAGTTTACTTAGTAGGTCAATAATTAAAAATAATAATCAGTTCACATTAATTACATAAGTTTTCAAATTTGGTTGGAATATTTATGTAATTGAAATAATTATAAATTGAATTTTGCAACTTTACTGAGGTCCGGAACATATTAATTGCAAAAAATTTAAATTTTTTATAACTTTCTAAAAAAAATTTCAAAAGTGCTGCAAACTTAAAACAATAATATAATGTATTATTTAAAACATTTTATCAGATTTGCAACTTTTTTGAAAGCCCGGAACATGATTTTTTTTTGTAAAATAGCGTTTTTGTTTATATCATAGATAAAAAATTGCGAAAGTGCTGCAAACGATGAAATAATTCATACAAGTTTTTGTAACAGCTGTTCCAATTTGCAACGTCTAGTTTCCACGGAAATATATTTTTTGAAATAGAAAAATAATTCTTTATTTTCCTCTAATTTTGTAAAAAAAAAATGCAAAAGTTTTGAAAATTGGTTGCAAATGCTAATATTATTTTTTTAACAATCTGCTAAATTTGTATCCTCCGACAAGGTCCGGAAACTTGAAAAATTAACAAACATCAACAATTTGCACTTTTTGCAGATGCAAAAAAGTTAAAAGGTATTTCAAATTTTACGGAGCAATTTAAATAACTTCCTATAAGTAAAAGAAAATTTGTAACGCTCCAAGATTAGCGCAAATATTGTTAATTGTCTATGGTCAATTTTGCATTGTGAATTCAAACAAAAGTATTGCAAATCTAAGGAAATAACTAAAAAATACATTGACAAGTAATATCGAATTGGCAACCTTATACCTATCATGTAAATATTTAAATAATTTCCTGTTTACTATTTTACGGAGAAAACCATGGCGATTTAATGTATTTTTATCTTTAAAAATCTTATAACCGAAACAAAAAATATCTACATACATTTTATAGATCCTGCACGGTCAGAGAAATGTCCCCAAGGTTTAACAAAAAGCTCGATCTTGTCCCACTAATACAAAATTTACTTTAAATAATATAGATGGCCAATGTAGATGGACCAAATATTTTTATATTCGGACAATAAAATATTTCTTAAGGTAACCTTAGTAAGAAATGCTTATCGAACATATTTAATGCACATAATAAATGGTTGAGATTTACAAGATGTTAAGGATAATATAACATCCGCATAATTTTAACAGGTATTTTCGAGGTTAAACTAAGAAAAATTCTTGTATAGTTGTTATATTGTTGATATAGTTGTTATATTGCTGATATATTTGTTATATTGTTGTTATATTGTGGTTATATGTAAAAGTACAGAAATTTTAGTGAGAAAGATTTTCTTAATTTGCAGTTATCGGTTATCAGAAATATATGGGTAAAAAAATAAAGGCGACTTTAAATCAGTTACTAGAAATGTGACCAAGTCAAGTGTAGTCAAGGTTCTTACGTCATTAAATGACGTTCTACTAATCTGATATAAAAATATTTGCTTTATATTGACACAAACTTGACAATGGGCATGACATTGTCAGATATCGCGAATTTTTGTTTGTGTATTATGTATTGTAGTTAGGATTTGATTTTGAATTTGTAGGGATAAAAAATAAATATTTGTTTTGTGTACTGATCATGGATGAAGAGAAAATTGGTGTTTGCCATATTCATTAATAAATCTTGGCTATCTTGAAAATAAATTGGCTTCTCATTTACAAAAACCTTAAAAAATGGGTATATATCCAGAGAATACCGATCAAGGAGAAGCGACAGTAGCTGTCGGTGCCTTTGATATCGGATGTACCTTTTTTACAGTATGACTTTGACTGATACACAACTAAGCACGCTGAGAAAACATGCTTATTTTCTACACTGAGCGAAATAGTTTGGCAAATTATCTGAAATTATTGTTATAGTCCATGCGCAAATGTTGCAATGTGATTTAATTACATTGAAGTAGTTAGGGTTAATAGCAATGCTGAAATTTCGGCACCAAAATATAATTCATTATGTAATAATTAATTATTTATTATAAAAGTAAAAGACGTTTATTATTTTATAATTTATCTATAAAATTTGTTCAATATTTGGTTTATTTATTGTTAAAAATGTAATAAAAGCCCCATATTTAAATTAAATTACCTTCTCCTTAACTAAAAATAAGGTAAGTCAAAAAAAATTAGGTAACAATTAAAAAGACATTAAGTTTGAGAGGTTTAACTAAATATTTGCAATGTGCATATATTTTCAAAGCTTTTAAGTTTAAAAAGTACTTACATATTTTTAGAATTTCTAGAATTATATTATATTAAAAGGACTTTCAAGTTTATTACTCATTTCTGTAGAAACAAGTGTTTTTTCGCCTAGTTAAACCAGATGTCATTTAAGATTTATGTATTTAGAGTTAAATACCTGGCCTGGCTATTACCCAGACAATACAAATATGTCCATTAGACGTCCATTCGATATACAATTTTCGATGTCTAGACGTCCAAAAATGAGCTTTCTGGACTTCCGACATCCAATGGACGTCCAGTGAAGTATACAAATGGCACACTTTTGACCATTCAGAGGACGTCCAATTCTGGAATATATTTTGACGTCGAATACTGGACATTCAAAAAACGTCCAGGAATATATTTCCATTGAGACCACATCCCCACTTTTTTACAGATCCGCAACTCACCACACACTATTTTATATTATTAATAATTTTTTTATCATTTTCGCAAATCGCTATACACCATTTATTTATTTTTTATTAAAAATCGCTTGACCTGAGCAGGAATCGACCTCACGACACTCTGATCCATTATCGTTTTACGCTTTCAATCGCTCGACCAAGGAACTACTTGAAAACTTTTTACTGGATACAGTTATAATCGAATAAGATTTCAAACTTCCGCTGATAGAATGAAATGCAATAGATTCAATTTGTCAATTTTTAATGACCAGTTATAATAAAAAAAAAAGAAGTATATATAGATGGGTATTATCTGGTAGGCTTAATAAATAATGACCTAAGATGGACGTCCACTGGACGTCAAAATACTACTGAACTTAAAATTAAGTCCAAAAACAGACGTTCTCTGGGTATCGATATTCAGCTGTTATTTTAATTAGCATAAACGGACGTACACTGGATGCCCGGATATGGACGTCCTGACCCTCAAATAGATCTAAAGTGGACGTCCATTGGACTATGTGTGCATAGACGAATTTTAAGAAAATGTACTTACTTAAGTATGCACCAATATTTTCGAAATCAACACCAGTATGATTCATTCAATAAATGTAAATAAGAATGGGCAAAACATCTTTATATTGACATAATTTTAACTTAAAATTTAGCCATAATAAAGGGATTTTGTCCACTTTGACCAATCCTAATTGAAATACGCGAATTTATTATATTTTTTTAAATATTATTTTAAAATAAAATAAACAAAATCTGCAGTTCATTGTTTATTAAATTTATTTAAAAGAAGATAAACATATATTTCACAAAATACTATACCTACATATGAAAAATAAAATGTCAAAAATGATTAAATCATTATACTTAATATTTATGCATGTGATAAAATTCATAGTTTCCTTATAACTTTTTTGGCGCATTTTATATCTGTATTAGAATACCTAAGTGTGTAAAAATCTTCATCTTATTACTACACAAAACACATTGCTCACGTACTAAACACAACTTGGACTGACTTTGACAGATAACATAATTTTGAATGATACACAACTTATTTTCGCACATGCGCGTTACAAAATGGTACACTGAAAATACCAAGGTCGCCACCGTCACCGTTTATAGGACACGCTTGTGCAGCGTTGCCAATAGCAATAATTTTACCCGATTTTTGGATATTCCTAATTAACTTATGAACTTTTATGAATCGATTTAGAATTTATTAATGCAAGATTATAGCGTTTTTGCCGTTTTTCATGTAGTAGTATCTACTATTGCTGAAAATTCATGTTTTAAAATATTTTCATCGTCACTATTGCATTTATTGGTGACTTCAGGCGTTTGGGGTAAGTGATGAGAATTATCACCATTTGACCGTGACAACACTGCCTACTTTGTGTACTTGATACCTACATAACCACAAATATTTCTTATTTCTTTATTATTTTTATGAATTTTGTGAGTTATTTGTTTGTTTTTGAACTGATTGTTAAATAATAAAATAGAAATAAAACAGAAAGTCAATAGTGAAATGGAAATAAAGCATAAAATTAAAACCACAGCATAAAGTTTATTTAATAGGCAGTGTCGCGATTAGTTTCGGCTTACATTGGTCAGTGACCACATACCACATGGAGGAAGGATTAATGTGACCACATTACATTTGAGATAATGGATAAACTTTCAGTCATGATTGTAAAGTGTAAGTGTTCCAGGTTCCAGGTTGTTACATTATTTTAATGGTAAAATACGTCTTCTTGCTAACACAAGATACCTATAATATAAGAAATAATAAAAACCAGATAAAACTAAAAAATGAAAACACTTGAATCCTTTTTATTTTATCTTAATATTTTGCATGTACCTATTATTATTGCCTTATTTTTAGCTATTTTTAGTTTTAGTTAAAATAATACCTGAAATTTACATTTTATAAATAAATCGTTATAAATATAATAAATGGTTTCATTTCATAAAAAAATGTAGCACCAAAATATGATTAAACCATTATAGTTACGATTTGTTTGCTTATTGTAATCAAATCTCAACTTTAATGGCACACATAATAACCACGTTCAAAGCGTGCTTCCAAAAAATTATTCAGACATTCAAAAATTGCCGCCATCGTTTAGTTTAAACCCCCACCACTGTGAGGGTGCTGAAATCAGCTACGAAAATTATACATTGAGTGTACTGTCTATAAACAATATATAAAAGGTCTGTGGATATATCTAGGTACTCAGCTAGGGTTGCCAGACGTCCCGCCTTAGGCCTAATTGTCCCGATTTTTATCTTGCTGGCACGCGTTATGCCAAAGTACGAAAATGCTCCGCATTTCACCTAAATGCTCCGTATTTCACCTAAATGCTACGTTTTTAAATTCAAAGTTAAATATAAAGAAATTTTTGACAATTTTTGACAATTTTTGACCTTTTTTTGAGAAGCTGCTCAGAAAAAGAAACCTGATGGTGGAGGACATTTTTTTAAGATCTCTACAAAAAAGGCTCTTATTTTATAAAAATACCTGTTTTTCTAACCTGATTCCCTGTCGTCACCGTTGTCCCACTTTTCCCTTTCGTGAATCTGGCAACCCTATACCCAGCATTTCTTTGGATTTTACAGTCTATTTAAAATAACGGTAAAAGGTCGAGAAACGCCGCGTTTGACGAGACCACATGACCCCTACGTATTTTGGGGAGCTCATTACGAAAATGAGGGTTAAAACTGGCAGCAATGGTTGGAACACCCCTAAAATTGCAAAAAACACCCCTATGTAGGGGTGTTTTTCGACTGTACTTGTTGTTTTGCAAACTAAGCCATCTAATATATTTTTTGGGACGCTGATTACAAAAATCAAGGTTGAAACTTGCAGCAATGGTTGAACCACCCCTAAAATTGCAAAAAACACCCCCAAATAGGGCTGTTTTTTACAATTTTAGGGGTGGTTTAACCATTGCTGTAAGTTTTAACCCCCATTTTTGTAATCAGCGCCCCAAGAAATATATGAGATGAGTTAGTTTGCAAAACAACAAGTACCTTAAGTTATTTAGGGGTGTTGTTTGCAATTTTAGGGGTGTTTCAACCATTGCTGCTAGTTTTAACCCTCATTTTCGTAATCAGCGCCTCAAAATACGTAGGAGACAAGTGGTCTCGTTAAGTGCGGCGTTTCTCGTCCTTTTACCGTTATTTTAAATGGACTACAAACAATAATTTAATAATTAAAAAGTAAAGTTTTACATTTGTCATTTTATTTGACATTTCATACCTGTGATGACCACGTTTTTATTGTAGTCATGTTAAATTTGACCATTTCAAGACAATATTCAATATGACGTCATTGGTCATTGTTTTGGTCAGTGTAGTCAATCATATTCAAGACATAGTATCTAATTTAAAATAGCCTTAAGTATTTAGTCAAATATCAGGGCTGGCCACATACTTTGATTTTCTTTTACTATACGGAGAATGGTCGCACTGCGCAGCTTTCTGAGTGCCTTTTAAAAGGAGATAGAAAACTCCGCCATTTTGAACCCTTATTACGTGTTGCCTACATCTTGGCGCAATATTTTTAATAGGTGCGTTTTAATCATCCGCTTCTGCTTCGGAATTGTCAGTTTTCTTGTTTTAATCTGACAGGTTAAAACGACTAAACCGACAATTCCGGAAGCAGAAGCGGATGATTAAAACGCACCTGATATTTTGCTTGCTGCTGTCAGTGTCAGTGAATATTATTTTTGAAGTCACAGTTTATTGCTAAAGAATCAGTTAGCTCACTCGGACCAGTTGAAAGTTCCAAAATAACATCCACTCCAGGGATACAATCAGGATACGCAGAAGACTGCTGTTTTATTATAGGCGGTTGTCATATATTGTATTATCCGAGTTGCACAGTGTATAAACTGAAACATTGAGATCCAAAGTTCCGACACGCCCAACATAGGGCGCGGCCATTTTGAACCCTGTGACACAGTTTACAGCTAAAGAATCAGATCGCTCACTCTGCGTCGGCACTTTTGATCTCAATGTTTCAGTTTATACACTGTGCAACTCAAATAATACAATATATGACAACCGCCTACAATAAAACAGCAGTCTTCTGCGTATCCTGAATTTGTATCCCTGGAGTGGATGTTATTTTGGAACTTTCAACTGGTCCGAGTGAGCCAACTGATTCTTTAACAATAAACTGTGACTCCAAAAATAATATTCACTGACACTGACAGCAGCAAGCAAAATATCAGGTGCGTTTTAATCATCCGCTTCTGCTTCCGGAATTGTCGGTTCAGTCGTTCTAACCTGTCAGATTAAAACAAGAAAACCGACAATTCCGAAGCAGAAGCGGATGATTAAAACGCACCTATTAAAAATATTGCGCCAAGATGTAGGCAACACGTAATAAGGGTTCAAAATGGCGGAGTTTTCTATCTCCTTTTAAAAGGCACTCAGAAAGCTGCGCAGTGCGACCATTCTCCGTATAGTAAAAGAAAATCAAAGTATGTGGCCGACGCAGAGTGAGAGATCTGATTCTTTAGCTGTAAACTGTGTCACGGGATTCAAAATGGCCGCGCCCTATGTTGGGCGTGTCGGACCTCTCTCTTGCCTCGTATAGTAATCAAAGTATGTGGGGCTGGCACTCTAGACTGAACTATATATAGGTTTTTGTTCCTGAAAGAAATAAATTTGTAAACCCACACAA
Organism: Psylliodes chrysocephalus; assembly: GCA_927349885.1. Classification (NCBI taxonomy): domain Eukaryota; kingdom Metazoa; phylum Arthropoda; class Insecta; order Coleoptera; family Chrysomelidae; genus Psylliodes; species Psylliodes chrysocephalus. The sequence continues at coordinate 65,663,463 of OV651813.1, read as the reverse complement.
ATACCGGTTTGTTCCAGCGCATGTAAGCTCTATCCTTGTCACATGATATGACGTCACGTGGCATAAAAATCCGACGCTTCTACATAGATAAATACAAGTAACGAGACCTGTAGAATGAAAATTGGGACGTTCACAGGAAAATTATATTTGACTTTTTTAATAATTAGTTAAGATCTACAAATCTTCCAGTTTACGGTACTTTATTCTCAAACACTCAAACACTCAGGGCGGATTTGGAGTTTATCTTGCTATTCTGAAAATTTTGACTTTGACTAAGTGAACTCAAGCGTAGATTTAATGTTAGTAAAAGACAGGTGCAACTACTTTCGGCCAACTAAGGTCATCTTCAGGCCTGTAATACGAAAATAAATCTGACAGTTTAGTAAAAAGTATATTAAAAATGCAATTTTATGAACTTTCAATAATAAACAAATTATGATATGAATCCTACTTAAAACCATGACGTTTATACAATAAATAATAAATGTGTGGTATCAAGACCAATACTTGGGAAAAAGTATTATTTTTTTTTAATTTTATGGCTTAGGTATATTCACCTAATAAGCCAGTCTCATTTTGTGTTTGATTTTCATTCATGTGTGTTCTGTGCAGGCTTTGTTGCTATTTCCCAGCGTCACTTCAGGAACAGCACTATTAATAATTAGAACCCAACAGTGAATGGGAGTGGGAAATCCTACCTAGGCATAAAAATTTGTTTTAATTAAATTAAATTTAAAAAATTCTAAGAAAAATTATGAGACTTTATTAAAAAAAAATTAAAAGATAGTATTGAAACTCGTTTAACGTTAGGTTTGAAATGATGATAATAGGTATTTGTGGTACTAATATGTTATGTTGAAAATAAGTCACGCGAGAAAGATTTATACCACGAGGCTGTCAAGTTGAGTGGTATAAATTCTCAAGTGACTTAGGAAACATAGCACACGAGTGGCATACAATGTTTTATCCAACAAACAAGTGGAAGAAATTGTATAAAAAAACGATGTTTTGTGATCAAATCAAAGCTACTTGCGTCTCAGTGCTCTATAAATGTCAGAATGACTTGACAGTGACTTTTTTACATTTTGGTCAAATTAGGGTGTTTGTTTGGTTGCCACGGGCATGATACATTGTTATAAATAAATTTTGTCATTTGTCAGTTTTCCCTGCAGAAAGGGAAAGTTTTTTTAAAGAAAACAACGTATAGAAAATGGCGGAAACCGAAGAAAATTACGTTCCTAAGGATATCCTTTCGGAAGCGGAGGAAGCAGCGATGCAGATTTTGCCAGAAGTTCTTTAATTTCAGTTTCAATGTGAATTCTGCTTGTAATAGTAATAAATAAATAGAATACTACTTTAAATATGAACGTTATAATCCATAACTCACTAGTGTGTTATTTGATAGTTTACTTGTCTAAAATGACATCAATAATGACAGTCATAACTGTCATGTGTTGGATAAAATTATGTTTTTTAATTTTGTTCCAGCGGCGCACCCCTCCTCGTACATAATACATTTTTGTAATCGACGAAGGCACAATCGCTGAACGTGAAATAAGACTTGGCCCCGGACTTAACAGGTGTTACGTATTGCACGACAATGAAATTACCTTTTGCTGCAAGTCATCTCGAGTCTCTAGTAAATCAAGAGATTTAAATCAGGAAACCGCGCAGACAGGGTATGGTACCTAGTGAACCGGCACGGTTAAAAAATTGTTTTCTGCAAGTCATTATTTTTTAAAATGTATTTGTATTGAAAACGAATAAAAGTAATTTTTTTCATCGAATTCCATTATTGTTTACGTATTGGGTATTTTTATATCGAAAACTGGCAATATTGTTGAAAACAAACAAAAGTCTATCTTTGTTCATTAAATTCTAAGGACTTGCTGTCAAATTAAAAAAAAAGTATCTACTTACCCGAAAAGTTTGAAGTAAATTGCCGAAGGCTAAAAGACCCATGATTTTCTTAAGAAAAATCGAAACTCTTTCTAAATTAATTCATTTACCAATTGAAATTATTTACACTGAATACCCTCCAAATTCGAACGAAACCCAAAAAAGGTTAAAATTATATTAACATAAACCGTTTTCGTAGAAATAAGTATACCTATTGTACATGTTTAGTGTTTTTTAACGCAACAGTGGTTTTCTCAAAATATCTCTCAATATTATATACATATATGCTATTGATTATGTGATATAAAACGAAACGATCACCATCATGAGTTTTTATCCAATGAATCGTTCAAATGGTCATTCAAAATTAAAAACTCGCCGAGTTCTATTAATAAGAGGGTGGAAATTGGACATATGGATGAAGATGCAACCCTTTTGTCTCTTAGTTTCGGCCAATCTCTTACAGCTGCAATTTTCTCCGGGTCAGTTTTGAATCCTTCTGCGGATACAATTTTTCCCAAATAATAGGCATCCGATTAATAATAATAATAATAATAATAATAATAAATACGTTTATTACACAATAGTATTATATAAACATAACAAATAAATTATACACGAAACATTGAGTAAATGGCATTTAGCTCAGTGCATTTAAGTCTTTTGAACTAAAATGTCTGTTCTTCCGCTAAAGCCCGATTATTTTTAACTAATAACAAACATTGAATTAACAATAAATGAAAAAAAAAATTTATTTAAGAGACATAAAAAAATATACTAATACTAAACACGCTAAAATTAAGGTAAAAACAGATAATATAAGAACAAAATAACAATAAATGTATCTATGATAACCTAAATAATAAAGAAAAAGTTGATAAGGACAATACAACAATAAGAGTTAGCATCATAAAGTAAGTAGGTGATTTTTGCAGTTCATTTTGAAGCTATTTGGAGAAAGTGTGATATTAAAAAGATTATTTTCCATTAGATTATTTGCAGATTTTGCCACGTTGTATGAAAATGCTCGTTTAAATATTTCTTTACGATGAGAAGGTATTGGAACAGCGAATACATTGCGCAACTCGGATTTGTATCCCTGGCCATCAAATCATAATAGTCCAAGAGCCAACTGCAAATTTTTATCGTCATCTGATAACGAAATGAAATATACCCCAAAAAGCATGTAAAAACACTGTCCTTTACCAAATGGCAATCCCAATCCTGAGCAAAGTGGTTAAACAAATTATTTTATATTAAAAAAATCACATAAGGAATGACATCGCTAATTTTGTTTGCCCTTAGAGCTTTCCAGAAAATAACATATTCAAATATATCTTGATATGCGAGGGTAAGATGAAAAGTTTCCGGCCTAACATAGAAAGCAACACAATAGTGACTGAAAAAGAATTTATTTTCTACATAGTCCCCATGTAGGGTAAAACATTTGACCCAACGATGTTCAAGCGATTTAATACCGTCACTGTAGTCTGATTTATCCAACTCGTCAAAATAGGCGTTTGTGGCTGCAATTACTAAATCCGTGAAAAATGTATTGCCCTCAATAATTTTTTTTAGATTTGGAAACAAAAGTTTGACGGGGCTAGGTCTGGCAAATACGAAGGATGGTTTAACAGTTTAAAGCCTAGCTGATGAATTTCAGCCATTACAAGAACGGACTTGTGGCAAGGTGCATTGTCCTCATGAGACAGAATTTGTTTGCCAAACCAGGGCGTTTTTCGCTTATATTCTGCTTAAGCTGGTCCAGTAAGTCGCTGTAGTACTCGAAATTTATTGTTCTTCCCTTTTCGAGATAATCTATTAGAAGTATCCCTTTAGCATCCCAAAAGACCGTTGCCATGACCTTTCCAGCAGACGGTACTGCTTTTGCCTTCTTTGGAACTGGTTCGTAATTTGCCGTCCACTGTTTGGACTGTTGTTTAGTTTCAGGGGTGTAATGATAAACCCATGTTTCATCAATCATAATAAATCTACGCAAACAGTCCCCTGGATCACGTCTAAACAACGCCAAATTCTCCTCTGAAATGGTTAGCCGCGTGAGCTACTGATCTGACGTGAGCAAACGCGGCATCCATCAGTGCGCTGCGGTTAGCTTTCTCATACCTAAAACTTCACACAAAATATAGTGAACTCGCTCTTTTGATATGCCCACAGCCTCAGCTACTTCTTCCAATTTTAATCTGCGATCTTTTAGAATTAGTTTGTGAACGGTTTGCACCATTTTTTTGCAATGAATTAATTTTTTTTTATATTCTTTAGAATATTTCGAATAAAAAAAGTCCCTACGCCCATCATTGTATCTTTTACCCTTTAATTGTTATGAATTTTTTAAAATTCAAAATTGACAAAAATTCTAATTTTCTTGAATTAAATAATATACCTTAAAATTTAAAATGCTATAATTTTCAATTTTTTTACCAAATATTCAAACAATAATAAACAAAATAACCTAAATAAATTTGCAAAATTTTATTTGTTGTTATGTTTTTTTTACGTTATAAGAATATGCTTCCTACGCGCGTGTACTTTTAGAGAGAAATACTTCTATCTCACTTCCAACTCAATGTATAAGATGGGTAAGAGAAAGCCCGATGACGCGCTGAATCAATTTTTTGCTGTTTTTCAGAGGTAATAAGTTTAAAAAAAAATATTATTAACATTTTTCATAACACTTTGTTATATTTGCCGATTAATAGTTTTGTATCATGTGATTTTTTTACTTTTTTAGATACTTTTGATAACTTTTTTATTTATTAAAGTTAACAGAAACATTTATTTTTAACATTTATTTTTATTAATGAAAAACTTATTGTCAGATACTGCCTGAGAAGTAAAATCTTCTTCAACCTTTTTTTTTCAATACGATAAAAAGGCCAAATGCACTTGTCGTGATTCGTGAAAAATTTCTGCCTGTTACAATGAATATAGTAGGCTTACTGGGGTTATAAAATTTTATGATTTCAAAAATATCCAAGCCTTTCTCCATTTAACAAAAATAGGGAAAAACATTTTTTTCTTCTAATATTGAGAGTTTGTACTATAAATATGAATTTTTTTATGACTTTCAATCTTTTGCACTATGAATACAAATAGGTAAAGGGACTTATTTCGTATTTTGAAAAAATTGTACGTTTAACTCTTCTTCTATTTTTTTCCTGTCATAAACAATTTTTACAACCTTCCAAATAGAAAATTCAACCCTACCTTAGAATTTTTGACTCGTTTTGAAAATTATTTTTCAGTTGTTAATCAGTCTTGCTCGATTCTACATCTACTGGTTTACTTTGCAGTCGTGTAATTTTCTGAGTAATAATGTCGTTCTCTTTAATTCCCAAAAAATTAAATTATCTGACGACAAAAAGTGTTTATTTTGTGATCATGGCGAGGCATTAGTGAATTGTCCGATATATGTATATTTAAAATTTAAAAATGCAACTCTTCGTCGAAACGATAATGTGACTGTGCGATTTAATTTGTTGTTTAATGAAAATACTAGTGAACAATCTTCCGTGGCATCGTGGCGCGTAGGAAGCATATTGTTATAATGTAAAAAAACATAACAAACAAAATTTTGAAAATTTATTTAGGTAATTTTGTTTATTATAGTTTGAATATTCGGTAAAAAATTTAAAATTATAGCATTTTAAATTTTAAGGTATATTATTTAATTCAAGAAAATTAGAATTTTCGTCAATTTTGGATTTTAAAAAATTCATAACAATTAAAGGGTTTAAGATACGATGATTGACGTAAGGATTTTTTTTATTCTAAATATCCTAAAGAATATAAAAAAAATTAATTCATTGCAAAAAATGCATTTTTTCTGGCTTAATTAATTTTTCGTTGTTAAAACAAATATCGAGTGTCATCTTACACTTTTATAGTCAGGAATACCTTCCTGACATTTAAAAAAAAAATTACGAATTAAAACAATTTTGCAAACGAATGCGCCAGTATGCTCTGGTCTATATAATTATAGACGAAATAAGAACAGACCGTTTGCACCATCTGCATCATCTGTGCTAGTACGACCACGTTTAAAGTTCACTACCCAGGTTTTAACTGTGGTAAATGAAGGAGCAGATTCCCCTAGTGTAGCATCTAGTTCAGTTTTTATTTCCGTCGGCGATAATCCTTTGATATGGAAATATTTTAACACCACTCTTATCTCGTTTTTTCCATCTTTTAAAAGTGGCGCACTTTATAAGCTTTTAAAATACCCAGGACACAAACTACTTGATGCACTCACTTTAAACTTCGAGCGTAAACTGACGACAAGCAAGGCTACACAGACACGTTGGAACAGGAAAGCAAATCGGGCCTACTATAGGTTAGGCCGGAAACTTTTCATCCCATCCTCGTATATCGTTAAAAGGAAATATTTTCTTCCTCTTAAAATCGCCAAAAACATCTATCCACGATTAGTAAAAATCATTAAAAATGAGAATAAATTTTTGCTGATTTAAAAATTTATTTGTATGCCTATTGTTGTGATTCATTTTTACAGGTTGTCATAGAAACGACAAAAAACTACTATGATTATGGTTTAAAAGAATTGCTTAACAAGAGTTTATTATCGAGATTATTATTGGCTATCTCTGCAAATGGTTTATACATACACATTGTTTAAACGGTAAGTATAGTAGTTTGTGCAACAAGAGTGGATATGATGGTCATATCGCTCGAAGACGAAATTTAAGCACGACGCCGTAGGCAGAGTTCTCAATCGTCTGAGTGCGATGTGGACAATCCATTTGAGTTGTACAGTATATTTTTTGTACGACCCACTAATGAAAATTTACAAATAATAAAAATATTTTAGGTTATTAATACAAAATAATTTTAAAATAATTTATGACTTTTAATAATTTTTAAAATAAAGTAAACGAAAAATAAAAAGAAAACAAGTTTGTTTCATTTTCTCCATCCGAGACTCGAACTCGAGTCTTCCGTGTAGAAGGCAAGTACGCTGACTTCATATAGTTTTATTAAAATAAACAAATTATTTATAATTATAGACGAAATAAAAAAGAAATGCTATTATTTATCGATTCTTCACAAGAATAATCCATTTTTATGTACGTTTAATCTCAATAAAAATATACTGACAATTAGTTGACAGAATAGTCACTTATTTAAAATTTTAAAAATAATAGCAGTCGGTTGATCAAAGTATGAACGGTGATTGCTGGATTTATTTTTTTGCAGTGTTCTCACTACCTAGAATGGTTATGAAAAATATTTGTTCAGCTGAAGGCAATAGCATAATTTTTTGTTTTGTAATCTGTGCGTAGATAAGCTAATATCCATGTGGGTGTAGAAAAAAAATAATAATTCACAATGATTATTGTTTCTTCGGAGGCATATCTAGTGTAATTATTTCTTGTTGCACGGGATTCGGGAGGTTGATTTGGGTGAATTTCTGGCATAATTCTTCGATTATCTATTCATAGAATGGCCTTGCTTAGACAGGTTCTTTGAAGGTGTCCTAATACTGTTTTAGGATATTTAACTTGCCAAAAATATTCCAAAACAAATCCACAAACCATGATATACCTCCAAGAAATATTTTCGGCCCGCCCTTCAATTATCACAAATTTTTACAATTTACTAAAACATGATATAAAACACAATACTTCCAGTTCTCAGTACGCTAGATCTGGTAGAAAGGGCAGCGCAAACTGCAAAAGGTTTATTAACAAAGGCATACCAAGATGGCGAAGATCCTTTCCTAGCAGTAATAAATTACAACGTCACTGCTAAGAAGATTAAGAACTAAATTGCCATTCTACTTAGCAGTTGTCTAAATTAGTACCAGATCAAAGAGTTTTGGTTCAAAAAGGTACACCTGTAAAAATGTTAAAGAAATTCAGTCCTAACGACTATTTAGTCAGGATAGGGGATGCCGAATACCGTAGGAATAGGTAAATGATTAGACATTTACGAACATCATGAGTTACCAATGATCCAGAGATATTTGAGTTTATTTTTTTTATTACCTTTTTTCGTTATTTTTAACAGATTTCAAAAAAGGAGGAGGTTCTCAATTCGTCGTAATATTTTTTTTATGTATGTTTAGCGATAATTCTTTAACACAGTGTCCGATTTCTATAATTCGTTTTTGTTAGTAAGGGGGTACCTCAGGGGGTGTCCCCTATAAATTTGGTCAAGATGTAGTGATAGCATCTGCACGATTTTGAGGTCGGTTTTTTTAAATTTTTAATTTCTAATACTATTTATAGGTTATTAAATAAAATCTTACTTCGACAAGTGTTGTCTTAAGATTATACTTATGTGTTGTTTTCTGTCCCCAAATACAAATATTAATAAGTCTCAGCTGTCCATCGGCCTGTCTATGTGTCAGCGGGCTGTATCTCATGATCTGTAGTAGGTAGATAGTTGAAATTTTTAAAGAATACGTATTTCTGTTGCCGTTTTAACAACAAATAATAAAAATAATAATAAATTAGAAATTAAATGGGGCTTACCTACTAGAAATGTGTTTTCTTTTGGCTTTTTTTGCACACATAATATTAAATCTTGTACGATGGTGCGGAACCCTTCATGCGCGAGTCCGGCTCGCACTTTTTTTACCACAATAGGTACATATATTACAATAATTGTCATATACTCCTTAATCATTTATTGTATCACTAATATTTTTCTCCTATTGTAATTCATAGTTTTAGCTTTAGCTAAAGATTTTTAGAGTTAAGAGTCAATATAGTCAATATCAATCTAAAATAAATAATTTTATTTATAATTTGTACAAAATATTTTTTAAACACTACCTTGTCTGGGCCGATATATTATCTAAAAGTTGTTTTCACTTTTTATATTGGGCTTTAGTGCTGAAATTAAATCTACAGAAGTGTTCACAGCCATTTTTATAAAATGTTTTGATTTTCTAATGCTACCTCATCAAAGACTGATTTAAGATACTATACTTAGCATCTTTTCTCAGGGAGTTTTCTTTTTTCGGCACCCTGTTTTGGGCGTGATTTTATGATTGTAATTAAGTGTAAACCAGTAAGAATCCCATTCTTAAATAATTTAATTTTATTATAACTTGATTCTTACTTAATTCATTTAGTTGAACAAAAATAAATTAGTGTTTTAAGATTGGGAATTGTATCTTTTCTCACCCAGTTACTTTCAAATTTATTAATTCCATTTTATTAAAGACAAGTTGCATTCTTTTTAAATTCAAAATTTTTCATTTAACGAAGAATTTTTTAGATAATTAAATCTTATCTTTGATGCCTAATAAATAAAAGCAATATTTCTATTCGCGGTGTCTCTTATATTACAGAAGAGATAAAAAGTAATCCCATGAGAATTCGACAAAAAAACCTTCATAAAACATATTTCTTTTCACGAAGTACTAATCACAAAAACAGTTAACGCGCTTATCTTAAGTCAGTTTCGAATATTAACACTGATTTCGACATGATATCAAATCAAAATTCAGATAATTTCTCAAGGCACGTAATAAATCAAACATCCCTTTTTTATCCAAATAAATTCGTTCCCACAGGAGCTACGACAATTTGACGTCAAAAAGTCATTAAAACAGGCATAAATACCCTTTCACAGGAACTCAACATTCATTATTATTTTGTATCCATGAAGTCATTATTATATTTAATTTAGTCTAATTCAGTTGTTTTTCGAATTCAGTTATATTTTAAGTTCAGCATTCAGTATCTTTTCTAAATCGACGCTCTTCCTAACCGATGCTTATCATACCATGGCGCCTATCTCCCGACGTTCTACGTTCCCGACGACTCCCAAACGTTTTTCACGTCCCGACGCTCAACGTCCCGCCGCTCTACTTTCCCATCTTTGTACGTCCCGGAGTTCTACGTCCTGACGATCTATCTGCCGAACGCTGTCACGTCCTTCACCACCTAAGTATTTCCTAACATATCCATCCCGACGCCGTACCGTAATAAATACATTTCTCTACGCCACGGTGCTAGGCGTCTCGACGCAAGGCAAGCTCAACACTGCAAAGTACCTAGAATCGACGCCGTCAGAAAGCTAGATAAAATTGGTAGGTACATAATGTTTAGTTTAGACGAACTAAATGTATGTATTTGTATTTTCAATGGTGAGTCGAAAAGGTTAATGTAACTTTCTTTGTGATCTCACGAAGTTCTGTTTAAACAAGTGTCTGATATTTGTTTTAAAATATCAATGTAACCGAATTAACCACATGACCTTTGGAAAATCATCCCGAAAGACAGTTAACATATAATGTTTTCTATGAGTGACTTTGAGTAATTTCGATAGAAATTATAAATAATAATATTTTAGAAATATACAAGGATGTATTATTTTGGGTAAATATCTAAACAAATCTAGATGGCATAATTTAATAATAAGTTAACCCACTAGTGAAATGACACTGTTAGCTCAAGGGAAGCATCTATACTAGCCATTCATTTTACTGGATTTGAACCATAAAGTATATGTGAACATCAACACAGAAGTTAACCAACTGGCGGATTGGCGCTGTTCGTTAACTCCATTGGTCATCACCTCTATATTCGTCGAAATAAATACCTAAGAAAATATAATGCTGAGTATATCTAAAATAGAATCAAGCTAAATAAAATATAAACATCAACACAGTAAGTTAAGCAACAACTGGCAGATTGTCGCTGTTCGTTAACTCAGTTGGTCATCAAGTTAAATAAAATACAGTACCTATTTTTTCGTGTTAGGCATACGACTAGTATATAAGTTAATAAAATCGAAACAGGATATCAGCTAGTCGTCGACTAGAATAAGAAGATAATGTGGTGGGTTATTAGCTGAACCGAATGTCTGTGACTATGGTGACAAAACCAGAGTGCAATAGTGGGGATGTCGTAGTTGCAACATGTTTACTGTGAAAGCACGACTATGCCTAATACAAAATAATAAGCACTGTATATCTTGATATCAAATTAACGTTCTGCGTTTGAGCGAGACTTGAGTAAGATGTCAGTAAATAGTACCAATAATTGTTATATAATTTGCAAATTATTACAAGACATTTCAAGTATGAAAAATATAAGTGTTTAAATTTGTATTGTTTCATTTACCAATTTTCACCAAACTTTGCATCGAATCCTAGTTTATTTTTATTGATATTATCACAACGTGGGTATATAAGTTATCAATTAATTAACTAAACGATCATTATTACTATTAGAAGAAAAATGTCAAATACAGAAGTATAGAATTTAAATACTGCCTTTGAATAGCCACATCCGATACATTTTTTACATCTCGAGCGTTTGTTTATCCACAACGGACACATCTGTCGTACTACATTTACGTATACTGAATCACGTGATCAAAGATTTACATCTCAGATGCATCCGATGTGGATATTTAAACGCAGCAATAGTAAAACAAAATTGACAGGTAAATAATAAAATTTCAGATTTAAACAAAAATCAAGGGGTAAAGGGGTGGGCGGTTACAGTATTAAATTCAATAGTTAATTGTGTAAACATAAAAAACTTCAAAGTTGAGATTTTTACACTTTTTAAATTTGAGTAAATCAAATTAAAATAGTGACTTTTTTTGATAGGGGTAGATTATAGCGACATCAAACCAAAGTAACTTTTTTGAGTAATTTATAGAAATTAAATAACCGATTTTTTTTTAAATAATATTTTCATTGGGTTTGACATAAAATATTTAAATTTATTCCATTAGTTATGATTTCTCGTATTGTAGATAGACTACATAGTATGTCGCAACCCTTTAGACGTACCAAACTTTAGTACCGCGTTGTCCGCGTTTCATTTGTTTGAATGCCAGAAATGTCAAAAACTGACAGATTCAAAATTAAAAAAAAATGTGTCTTATGATCGCAATATTACTGCTGTTTTTAATTGGCCATAAAACACCTAGTATTCATAACAAGTTTGATCTTTTAAAATAGCTTAATTTTGAATATTAAAGAAAAAACATATTTTCATTTAACTTTGTGAACCTCTAGCGACCAAACTAAGCAAGTTGGTATGTAGGTAACGCTGTGGTGGCTCCATGTACACGTAATTTCCGAACACCCTGTACAAATCTAATTAAAGCGTTCCCAAAAAGATCACCGAAATTTTTTTAATTTTTTTACCTCTATCCCTCTTGTACAAGAAGCATAAATTATGATAATTTGTTAGTGGTAATAGAATATGGTAGGTACCTAATTACTAATTAGGTATGTAAAACAAACAGAATAACGTAATTTAAAATATAACTGAAAAACCGAAAAATCTGGAACATATGTGTGGGAAACAAATACACTTTCGAAAATTGTCATGCTACGAAAATAATCAAATGCTCAAGTATTTACATAAAATGCGTTTTATGGTAATATTGTTTGCCAGAAATACTTCGCAGTTACTAGGAAAGCACATAATTTTTCTAATAGTTTATTTTTATTATAATGCAAGTTTATTATTTAAAATAATATACAGAGTGAGTCATACCTATTAGGACAAACTTACAGGGCCGCCGAGAGCCAGGTGGGGCTCCAGGATAATTTTCCAAAAAACATTAAGTCCTTTTAATATCACTTTTCTAAAATAAAAGTCCTCAAGCAAAAACTTGGATCCGTTTTAGTGAAATCTCTAAAAAAAAAAAAAATAAAAAAAAAGTCCTCATATTGTATTTTACATAAACCAGCGCTCCTCCCTTTTGTGGCGAACTTCTAAAAAAATAAAACGTGCTCACCTAAAGCTGCCGGGCCACCACTTGTGCCCGGGCCCCAGAAATTTGTCCCGGCTACCCCCTCTTTCGTCGGCCCTGCAAGTTTATTACTCCGAATAATAAAACACCCTAATAAAAATAACAAACCAAAATTTAAATGTTTTACGTTATACTTCTACGCCTTTTCCGATTTGTTTTCATGAAAAACTTACTGACATAGAAAATATTAGTTGCATCTTGCATTTTTTCTCAGAGTTTATTTTGTAACGAAATTTATATGTCTCCAAAATTAGAAACTCAGTATAATTATTAAGACATCTGAAATACTATATAAAATCTCTTTTTGAGACTCTGCAATGTTCAATTGCGTTGTTCTCTAAAACGGTTGAAATTATCAAATTTAAGCGAGTATAACAATTTTACATAAAAATTATGTTCATATCATTTGTTTTCTAATCAAAATTACTAGAAAGTTTCTTTAAAAGAAGATATGACCCAATTTATTCATCAGGAATCGCATAATATGTGGCGTCCCCTGTAACGAAATGTAATATAATAAATAAAAATGTATATTTATTGCCTATATATATATAGTTATGCCTCTTTGTCAATTTTGTTAAAGATTTTTGAATATATTGTGAAATTATTATAAAAAAAATAACTTTAACACGGAAATTTAATTAAGACTTGTTTAGTATAATCCTCATATTTTGGTCCAAATACCTGCTCTTACTGTTTGTCTCATTAGGTATGACTCATCTTGTACATCGCTCGACTTTTTTAAAATAAATAATTATTTTGTTGGTTTTCTTTACCTATAAAATTTACTTATTGATGTTTATGAATCGGTACATTCATCTTTAATAGCAAAAAATAAAGCTTACCCTTTCTTTTTCCACAGATTGGGAGTCCAATAATTCCTCTGCAAATTCTTTTATAACTTCCCAAGCATAATCTGTAAAAATACATAATTCAAATTACTGATCAATACATTTTAACCGTGATTGATAAATTATAGAGAATAGAGGAGCAATACAAATTCCTGATTAATTTATGTGGTTTTGTATTTTACGTGATATGCTATAGTTTCACATGTATCAAAAATTGGTATAGTGTTAAATGCAGCCAGATTACCATATGCACCGTATGCTATCTTGCAATATTGCCAAATATTATTTACATGCTACTGACCAAAAGTATAGCAGTTGAAGAAATGTTGCATGTTCTGATAACGTGAGATGTTAATGTCTTCAAAGTTAACTTGATAGTACTTATTTTCAAAAATGGGCATTTCAAATAACAGAGACGCTACCCAGCTAGCACATAACGTTGCCAAGCCTTTTGGCGATGTTGTTTTAAGTGAATGTAATAACATTACCGTACAACGTAATTGCAACGTCATGAGAAGTTGTTGAGGGAAATCAGAACCTCGCGAAACATCATTTAACCTGCCTGTTATGATAACACAACGTAATAAAGTAACTTGCTAAAAAAGTATCAACGAGAAGTACTATGAACATCATCTTATTTTCGAACGTAGCCATTCGTTTGTCATAACCAACAAAACATAAAAAAAATGTCACTTGTCACTTTTTCTTGTATGTATTTGAGATTTGAAAGAAATTGTAAACTATACGTTTGAGTAAGTTTGGTAAGTTCTTTTCTTCTTTTCAATTTATTGTCTGTTGTTTTAGATTGCAATATTTCAGTTTCCAACTACACACGGAAAAAAAATTAACTAAGCGTTAGCGAACTTTTACTTACAGCAAATAAAAAGTTGTATACTATATGGGACAGGTAAAATGTTTAATTATAGTAAGTAAAACAAGATTTCTGAAATTAGTCACCTGTGGTTAGTAAACAGTTCAATTAGTTTTTAGACGACCTACAGTTAGTGAACTATTTACTTGTGGTTAGTGTACATTAGTTTCTTACTATAGGTAAACTTTATGCTACTAATTGGTTTCGGTTTATTTGCCGCTAGTTAACTGTTTTCTTGTGATAAGTGAATTTTGTTTTAGTGGGTAGTATATATGTATTTATGATCCTGCATTATTTATAGACTTTAAAACATTATTTATCATTAATATTATTATGTAGAAAGTATTATATTTCATAAACCTTATTGTTACCTTAATAGGCTATAGGAACGAATGACATTTATAAAAATTTGAGTACTCAAGTGTTTTAAAATAATATCAATAACTTTTACAAAAATATGAATAGGGACAATATATAGAGATTAAAAAATATCACAGTCAAAAATACACGATTGATGTATCAAAAAATATATAAGGTACTTACATAATAATAATAATAATGACAATAATATTAATTGCCGTCCTTACCCTGCACAAACTCTGTTTCTGGGGTTAAAATTCACTCGTAAAGGGGTGCATAGGCATAGTATTATTATTATACTTAAAATAACACAGTTTTTAATACACTCATGAATAAATATTGAATACTTTGATTTATACGTACACTTATCGCAAAAACCCTATACGCTACATAGCATTCTGTGGAAAAGGTGTATGACCTCGACTTAAGCTTCCCTATGAGCTGTGACCGTCCGGTAGGAAAGACAATACAAAAATGAAATCGGATTAATCGACTCTTACTTCGTTGCTGTTTCGGTGGTGATTGGAACTTACTGTATTAAAGCGTTCGCTAGCCGTAAGTGAAATTTTTTTAACCATAAGTAAAAGTTAACTAATGATAAATATATGTGATTCTGTGGTTATTAAAGCAGTTTCAGAAACATTATTCATTTGTCGTAGGCAAAGTGGTGCCTAAGTTAACTGTTTATTGGGGGTTATTAAAAAACATCATTTTAGGAGACTTGTTTACTTGTGACAGAAATGCGTGTTTAGAAACATACTTTTACTTATGATAATTGATTTATTTATTGATATAGTTAATAAAATAACTATGGCAATTGTATTTTTTGTTTTCAAGTAAATAATTTATTTGGCTTTGTTTTTTCCGTGCAATAAAAAATAAATCATTGTAAACGAGTAAATACAATTAAATAACTGCCTATATTTTACACGATAATAGGGATCTTATTGATGTCTCAATAATATAGAAGTAATGATAATAAACAATGAAAGTATCGATATTTAGGCACTGATACTGAATTACCAATACTATCGCCATATTCATACTTAGAAGCAAGTATAGTATCGCTATGTATGTAGTCAGGAATAATAAGGTTTGTTCAAATATTTGTTCCGAAATATTTTAGTTTTCACATGTGGTGAAACTTGGTAATATGATTAAGCGTTACCACTGTTTTTTTGTTTTGCTGTACGTTTGCTGCACAATACCAATTGCTGGATAAACTTTAAAAATGCATTACAATACAGCAAAATTGCTGTAAGTATGGTCGCCCTAGTGTAATAATATTTTAATAACTAAAAATAAATTTTAAAAATATTGTGTTGTAGGTTTCCTTTGTACTGGATTATAATTCTAGCAAAAATCTCAGGAATTTTAGAAGCTAAAGTTAATAATACAAAATTGGTTGAAGAAGAATATATAACATCTGAAATTATTTATTTTTCTTTCATAGCAGAATATCAGGCTAAAAAGCATTGTTCTGTATAAGTTGAACATCCATTAAGTATCAAATTTGTAAAAATCAAAATAAAGGTTATTATTTATTTAGAAAAACAAAGTAAGTAAAAATCTTCTAAAATAGGTGCAGTTATTATTTATTTAAAAAACAAAGTAAGTAAAAATCAACTAAAAATAGGTGCAACGATTTAAACGAGCATATTTTTCATTTTCTTTATACATATTATTTTCTTTAATAAACAAGTAAATTTATTATCTACAAAGTTATTTTTACGGAAGAAACTATAAAATTAAGTTTACTTATCTATTTGGTTAGTACGCTACAGATACATAAAGTTCTAAAAGGTACATTTAAAATATCAATTAAAATAAAAAAGAAATTAATAAAATTGTCATAGAATTAAAATGAAGTCAATAGTGTAATGAAAGTCGACTCTTATTGTAATTGGACATCAATCGGTCTACAAATAAATTCTGTCCATAGTTAGTTCTATGCGTATTTACATAAAATAGTTTAATCTGCCTAGTAAGTTTGGCAGGAACAAGGAATCTAATAAAATGAGGAATAAACGATAGGCCCCTGTGAAAAATAACACCAAGATCATTTATAGTTTGCTCAACACTTAGTTCAGAACCTGCAATGACATAATCATGAATAATGATATTAGCTGTTTTATTAAACCTTATGACTTTACATTTATCGATATTCAGTTTAATCAAATTATATCGTATTAAAACTATGATCAGTACCAGTTGTAGGCAAATATCTTTTTTTCGCATCGTACAACTCCCATCTTAATAAAAATCTAGTCACCTTTGAAATATACCTTATATAAATACACTTTTTACTACTTTTATACAATCGTTCACCATTTTAGTTAGCTACCTTTGCAATATAGGTACCTGTTTATACTCTTTCGTGCAAGCGTTCAGTGTTTTCGATTCTAGTGAACCTTTGAGATATTCCTTATATACCTTTTATACCTACTTTTGTCCAATTTGTCAGTGTTTTATAGTTACCTTATGGTATCACACATGTGTAATTGCGTAACCTATATTATTAATACCTACCTCTACTTGTATGATATTGGTACTTGATTTCAAAAGCTTTTTAATAATAAATTTATACAATTTTTATATTTTGTTTTCTTCAGATTTTACTATATCCTCAATATAACTATTTTGAATATAGTTTATCCAAGAATGGACATAACTATACTTGTAAAGATATTTGTTTTAAATTTTTCAAAAGAGGTCTTTTTCATAATTTCTCAACGTAATCGTATTTATTTAACAAGCTAAAGAAATTATGAAGAAGTACTTTTAAATTTAAAATAAATATTTTTACAAGTATTGTTAAGTCCATCCGTGGATACACTGTATAATACTGTAGAATGAATTCGCATTATAACATCTATAGAAAGTTTCAGAGCAACTTTCGGGGTAAGTACCTACCGTAAAAGTGCTAGTGTGAGCATGCTTTTTAGTGTTGCCACCAGCCGATCAAAAAATTATCGTGCTGTGCTGCCAAAATTATCAATTTTTCTTGAAAATTATGTTACAATTTTCTTTATTTTGTTGTTTTGGAAAAAACACGTCATGCTTATTTTAATATACCTAATATATAATAACACAAAAACTTAAATGTAGACCAAAATTATTTGGTATCAAAATGAATATCAACATTTCTATCTTCTTCGTGTTCATATTATGTTTAGCTGGACCAACAGTTTAGACTTTAGATTAATAAGTATAATATACAGTATGTCCCCCTAAGTTGGAATCATATGGAAAACATTATTATTTATTTTAGGAAAAAAAGTTATTCTTCATAAAAAGTTCTGCATTATCTAAAACCTAGAATACATTCATCAAATATCAATTTTTTTCAGTGGTATACGAGGTTTGTCAAAAAATATGAGTTTTACTGAAAGTGGAAAATACTTATCTTTAAAAAAAAAATTAATGAAGCATTAAATACGACACCCTATAGATATATAAATTTGGTTATCTTAAATATATCAAATAATGGATGTACACTGGATATGTTAAACATCTATAGGATATATCCATTGGTTACTTATGAACCTCTACTTAAGGTACCTATTAGATATTTTGCTAGATATCCATAGAATATCTTTTATATCCTGGATATAGATGGACATTTGGATATCCATATTAGATCCAGTGAATATCTATGATATTCTGTGGATATATCTGGGATTTCGTGTATTGTCTGGAAATACCCATTAGATATTTGGCTGGATATCCATAGGATATCTTCTATATCCTGGACATAGACGGACATTTGGATATCCATATTAGATCCGCGGGAGATTTATGATATCCTGTGGATATATTGGATATCCACAAAATATATTATGTGGATATTTCTGGGAATTGGTGTGTTGTCTGGGATGTTTTCCGACCTTCATTTTATAACCTCTAAGAGATGTGCTATAAAAAAAGTCTTGCCGTTGCGGACATTCGGTGGTTGCATGGATATTAGGGTTACATTAAAAGTATATTGCATGCAAGCTTAAAGAGCCTAAAATTGCAGCTTATTAACGTAGATGGGATGTTTTTGTGCTAGCTGGGTAGTTACGTTAGCGCTCGACGTAAGTAAGGGTTTTTTAACGATAACCTTATTAACAGGTCAATATATTGGGGATTCGCAATGAAGAATATAGATCTCTGTACAGATTTAGGTAAAAAACCTTCAGTGTTTTAAAAAGATTTATTATAAACACTAGTCGATTTTTACCTAAATCTTTACTGAGATATATAGGTATTCTGTTATTGTAAGCTCCCAATATTTTGGTAACGAGCCGCCGCTGCTTACTAACATCAAGTTTAGTGACTGTTGTCCAAATTAGTAACATTTCTCGACTCGTAGGAATTTTTGACATTTTTCCATACATCGGAAATTTATGACATTTTCCTACATATAGGAAAGTTTTACAAATTCCTATAGCAAAAGGTTCCTACAAGTCGAGAATCGACCCCCAGTACTCTTGCCACCTTTGTACGCGCCATTTCGGTCAAAGTCAACCATTGAGATAGAATAAAGAGGAGATGCTATGACGATGCTAAATTGTTCGCACCTTTGTATTACATTTTTACGTTAATATCAAATTCGAGATAGTGTAGCTAGTCAGTTTTGGTGAGAATAAATGCCATTTTTCGTTAAATAACTTCATATAAGTGATATAAAATTATTTTAATTTCAGTCTTTATAAAATTATTGCCTTCAAATAAATCAAAGTACCACTTAAGTCGCCAAATTGATTACATTTTTTCGTCACTTGAAGTGCGTCCATTTTGTCATATTGCAAAATAGTGTTTATGTCTTCTCTACTTTATTCTATCTCGAGTAATCAAACTTTTTACAAAAACATCATTGATTTTGATATAGTTTTCTCTAAATAGTGTTTGCAGGTTATAAAAAAATAGTTTACGTGTATGTAATCTACTTATTTTTATAAGTTCAAAAACTATATAATTTATGTAAACAAAACAAACAAAATGCACCCAAAAACTAAAATAAATATATATAATATATAATGGATATAATTCTATAATATACTCTTCACAGTTTAACAGACCTCGCTCCCCTTAAATTTTTTTCAAAATTAATAGGCTTCATTCCCTTAGAAAGCTTGATCATTCCTAAAAATTTAATATGACTTTTGGTGTTTGATTTCTATTTTTTGTTATTTCAACCCTCCTTAAGTGTTAACCCAACATTTTGTTTAAAATCATAGGCTTTCTCCCCATATAGAGCTTGATTTTTGATAAAAATTTTAAGTTGATATTGTTTTTCGTTTTTGACTTAAGATTTTTCAACATCCCTTAAACCCTCATTTTTATCAAGTTTTTTTTCAGAATGAATAGGCTTCATCCCCTTATAAATTTTAATTTAATATCGTGTTTAGTCTCTGAATTAGGATTTTTTCAATATTTCAACTAGGAGCGGGCAAAATAATCGATTAATCGATTATTATAATTTTTTTAATCGATAACCGATTATTTTCTAATAATCGATTCTTTTCCAATAATTGATTATTTTCGATTAATCGATCACTCGATTATTTTTGATTATTTTCGATTAATCGATCATTTTTAATTTATCAATTATTTTCGATTAATCGATTATATTTGACAATCTATAATTTTCGACAATGTATTTATTTTAGAATAATCGATTATTTTCCCCCCTTTTAATCGATTATTCGACTATTTTTGATTATTCGAGTATTTCGATTAATCGATTTTTTCGATTAATCGATTATTTTAAATAATCGATAATCGATTATTAATTTTAATAATCGTCCACCCCAATTTTATCCTGTCTTATCCCTCATTTTTAGTCAGATTTTTTTCTTCGGAATCAATAGGGTTCATTCCCTTGTAGAATTACTAAGTCGTTTTAACCTGTCAGATTAAAACAAGAAAACCGACAATTCCGACACAGAAGCGGATGATTAAAACGCACCTATTATTGTTCTGTGGGTTTGTGCTAGGTAATAGAGAGATATTGCAAATTTCTATAATGCCACCCACTAACAGTGACTTCGTAATTAGAGTCAAATAAATTCCATGCTAAAAGCAGACTTATTGCAAACCTGAAATTTTGACATTAGAATCCTTGTCCTTATACTTATTTCTAACCTCATTTTAATAACTTTAAATTATAGTTAATCTTTTTTGTTATCCATAATAGTACATAATATTGAATAGGCATTAATAATTATAATTTTAGAAGGTTTAGATGACGATTATATTAAAATGTTTAATATTAAGAAACTTCTAACGGATACAAATGTCGGCGAACACATCCGAAAGCTATAAAGTCGCCACTACCTGCTGCCCTTAAACATCCACAATTAAGGACAGGCACAATCTTTAATAAAGTCAGTTTTAAAACATAAACGATCTGCGCATGCTTAGATATCAAATTAAAAGTAGCACTAATAGTGACTGACCTTAAGTGAACTTGCAATAACTCTCTAATATTTGTATTTTAACATTATTTAACTCACATATAGATTATTATAAATAAATTCTGAAAGTTTATTTTATGTTATTCTATTGTAATGCATAATAAATTAACTGAACATTAAAATAGCTTAAACATGTGACATAAGTAGATGTTTCCAGAAAAAACGTAAACCGAGGTGCTCTGCTAACCTCAGACTGCTAACTTTTTTCTAACAAAGCACACTGTATTATTTAAAAATAGCAATTTTTATTAAAATTTTATAATATTTCAGCCTAAAAATAGCCTAAAAATGGGATGTGGTTGTTTTTAGAAAAAAAGCTTTAAAAACCGACGTGCTATGCTGGGTTCGTTCGAAGCTAGCAGAGAATATTGATTTTTGCAGAAAACGAGTAGCATAAAATTTTTTAATAGGGTATAGAAATAGTCTAAAAGTATGACAGGTTTCAACTCAAAATTGTCCAGGTGCTCTTGCCTCCTTTAACATTAATTTGTAGATTGTTACATTTATCTTCTAAATAATAACAATATGTCTTCAGTCTCAGTCTATTTTAGTTCACACTTCGCGACAAGTCAAAGCGTGAGTCGGCGTGAGTCTCTAAGAAACTAATATTGGTGATTCGAATACGAATCCCTAAGGATTTCCTCGGCAAATCCTGATCCTGGATTCTTTTTCTCTTAAGTATTTGAATACCGCTCGTGGATCCTCAATAAGGATTCAAATCCTCCCCAGTTATATGGCTTTGTGTAACGATACTATTTCTGTACCAGTACCTTTTGGATACCCCTTGTATCTAGTTTTTGCCATCTCTTTCGCTTTTTTCTAGCCCTTGTCAGAATAGTTTCATTACTTCTATATTCACTTTTCCTTTTTATACTGGTATATTTCTTCCTGAGACTATCTTTTGGTCAAATTATTTGATTCGAGTCTCCTAAAAATAGATAAATTTTGCCATTGACAATATCATATTCATTTTTACTTCATTTAATTTATATTCTTGTATAGCTTATCTCATATTTCCGAAACGTATCAGCCGTAGGCTGATTTTAATTCATAAATCCATTGCTGTTGTCAATGTTTCTTTAATTTGACCATTTCAGTCTTATACCGTCTAGTTATACTTATCTTCCTTGATTCAGGTAGGCCTAATATAGCGGTAAGATAACATACGTTGTGTATTCCTAGATACGTCATATTTTGACGTTATATCGAGTTGCCTAGCGAATATATCTGAATTCTATAGTACCAATGGGTAGACAACACCCATTATTAGTATGTGTATTGTTGGTTCTGGTTCCGTTCGATAATCAGATCGTATGGGAATATGTTTGGAATAGGTCATTCACTGAATTTACACCCATATTGGGGTCTATTCTGTATCAATTCCTTTATATTTAACGGCCTTTAAAAATAGTTTCTTCTTTACTTCTGTCATTATTTAAACGGATCTTTAAAATACATTAGAGGACTATCTTAAAGAAATACTTAGGTATATAGTATGTAATTATGTTTATTAAAATTAAATTACTAAAGTAATATGTACACGAAAAAATGAAAATATTTATAATTTTGTTTTGGACATTGTTTATGGTAATACCGTTTTTCCCGAATACAATAAACGCTTTATCGTCAGGATTTTCCTTCTCAGGTATAAAATTAAGATTAAATGTTCTACTTTTGTACTGATGTTATAGGACTAGGTAATTGCGCTAAATTATTTATTTCAGTTTTGGATTTCGAAGAGAACGTATGTCGAAACTGAAAATGCCGAAGCGCGTGTTACGTGTAGATGACTTAATTTGTAATCCACATAAGTATTTTACGGCGGAAAAAGATAACGGGGGACCTTTAAAGCCAGTAGTGAATGTGAATGAACGCGTCTGTATACAGCTCTAATGCTCGGTATTAGTGATTCAAAATTAAAATATGTTTTGAAAAACGTCAAAAGCAGAGAGAGCAAAAAAAAGAAAAAATGCACACCTCGCAAAAAAGTGAAAACGTCGGAAGTTGCTTAAGGAAATAGGTTTCAAATTTAAGAAAGAAAGATAATAGAAAAGCTTTATGTGAAAAAATAATTGACGTTATATCGAGTTGCCTAGCGAATATATTTGAATTCTGTAGTACCAATATCGAGACAACACCTATTACTAGTATGTGTATTGTTGGTTGTGGTTCCGTTCGATAATCAGTTCGTATGGGAATATATTTGGAATAGGTCATTCACTGAATTTACACATATGTTATCGGATTAAGAAATAAATGAAAGATTTAACTGGTCAGTTGTATTTTAAACATTTACTCATTTCATTTATTTCTTAATCCGATAACATATGTGTAAATTCAGTGAATGACCTATTCCAAATATATTCCCATACGAACTGATTATCGAACGGAACCACAACCAACAATACACATACTAGTAATAGGTGTTGTCTACATAATGGTACTACAGAATTCAAATATATTCGCTAGGCAACTCGATATAACGTCAAAATATTATGACAATCTAGAAATACACAACGTATGTTATCTTACCTTACCGCTATATTAGGCCTACCTGAATCAAGGAAGATAAGTATAACTAGACAGTATAAGGCTGAAATGGTCAAATTAAAGAAACATTAAATACATTCGTGGCAACAGTAATGGATTTATGAATTAAAATCAGCCTACGGCTGATACGTTTCAGAAATATGAGATAAGCTATACAAGAATATAAATTAAATGAAGTAGAAAGGAATATGATATTGTCAATGGCAAAATTTATCTATTTTTAGGAGCCTCGAATCAAATAATTTGACCAAAAGATAGTCTCAGGAAGAAATATTCCAGTACAAAAAGGAAAAGTGAATATAGAAGTACTTAATGAAACTATTCTGACGAGGGCTAGAAAAAAGCGAAAGAGATGGCAAAAACTAGATACAAGGGGTATCCAAAAGGTACTGGTACAGAAATAGTATCGTTACACAAAGCCATAACTGGGGGAGGATTCGAATCCTTTTTGAGGATCCGCGAGCGATATTCAAATACTTAAGAAAAAAAGAATCCATGATCAGGATTAGCCGAGGAAATCCTTAGGGATTCGTATTCGAATCACCAATATTAGTCTCTTATAGACCAAACTACGCCGACTCACGCTTTGACTTGTCGCGAAGTGTGAACTAAAATAGACTAAGACTGAAGACCGATTGTTATTATTTAGAAGATAAATGTAAAAATCTACAAATTAATGTTAAAGGAGGCAGCAGAGCACCTAGACAATTTTGAGTTGAAACCTATGCCATACTTTTAGGCTATTTCTATACCCTATTCAAAAATTTTATGCTCCTCGTTTTCTGCAAAAATCAAGATTCTCTGCTAGCTTCGAACGAACCCAGCATAACACGTCGATTTTAAGAGCTTTTTTTTCTAAAAACAACCACACCCCATTTTTAGGCTATTTTTAGGCTTTTGAAATACTATAAAATTTTAATAAAAATTGCTATTTTTAAATAATACAGTGTGCTTTGTTAGAAAAAAGTTAGCAGTCTGAGGTTAGCAGAGCACCTCGGTTTACGTTTTTTCTGGAAACATCTACTTATGTCACACATGTTTAAGCTATTTTTACGTTTAGTTAATTATTATGCATTACAATAGAATAACAAAATAAACTTTCAGAATTTACTTATAATTTTCTATGTGAGTTAAATAATGTTAAAATACAAATACTAGAGAGTTATTGCAAGTTCACTTAAGGTCAGTCACTATTAGTGCCATTTTTATTTTGATATCTAAGCATGCGCAGATCGTTTATGTTTTAAAACTGACTTTATTAAAGATTGTGCCTGTCCTTAATTGTGGATGTTTAAGGGCCGATTCCACCGTTGTGTTAAACGAAGTTTAAAATGACATTTTTACATTAACAGTATGTCATTTTAATCTCCGTTTAACACGAACTGATTATCGAACGGAACCAGAACCAACAATACACATACTAATAATGGGTGTTGTCTACTCATTGGTACTATACTGCCCTACTTCAGAAAAAAGCCGCATGTATAAAAGTTCTTGTTTTGAATAAAAAGCGTTTAAATTTGTCCCACATTTCGAGTGTTTTTATTTTGCTTATAGTTATTAGATAAGTAGAGATATATTTATTATTCCTTAACTAATAATTAAAGGGCAATTTATATTTTGGTCTAATAACAAAGGTTTTTGACAAATTATAAAAATATAATAGATTTTAAATTATTTAAGTAAGAAAACTGTGACATACGGCATTTTGTCTAATGGAATTTAAATAGCACTAGTAAAAAAGCCGCATGTCAGTCACATACGGCAATTTGCCTTAAGTAATTTAAACAATACTAGCGAAAAAAGTCGCATGTGAAAATTTCACCTATTTGATAGGCATGAAAAGTGCAGAGTTTAGACTAACAGTAACAAACATAGTTCAAAAAATTTAAAAATTCAGTAGAATTTTGAGATTTGGAATAAATTAGGAAGATTTCAATGACTGAGTTTGTATTGGGATCGTAAAACACTCCTCAAACCTTATAAAGAAAAAAAATAAGGACAATTGAAATATTTTTTTCTGGGATTGTCATTAAATGTCACTTTTAGTGACATTTCTCAATCATCGAAGTAACACTTTTACTGCCCAAGCATTAAAATCATTTTTATTGCTTATGCCGTAAAAGAGCTACTTCTATGATCAAGAAATGTTACTGAAATAGACATTTAATGTCAATCGGAGAATATATTAATAAAAAATCATAAAATACGATTAGAATAAATATTAAAAATGTGTGAGTTATAACCCTTATACCTACTTAAAACAGGTTTTCATTTTATATCCATTTTTTTTAAACAGACTGTATAAACAATCGGAGAAAAAATTGTATGTTTTACAAAGCAGAGAAACATATTTACTGACATGGCTAGTTTCATACCCTCGGCTTCGCCGCAGCAGTAAATATGTTACTTATCTGCCTAGTTAAACAAATAATAACTATTAAAAGTAGTCAAAAAAAGTTTTATTGAAGTTCAAATAATAAATGTAAACAAATAAAAATATTGTAAAGAGTTTTAAAACAAATAAGAATTCTCTTATATTTCAATACATAAACAGAAATAAAACTAAATAATAAAAAAATGTCCAAAAATTTCAAACTGAAATGTTTAATCTTCATCCTCAATATGCTCTATGAGATTACGCGAATTATTGTTTACTGCCAAGTCCTTCCAAAACTTTTTTTTTGCAAAGGAATGATGTCACCAAGATTTGTTAATATTGTTTGTTTTCTCTTATCGGTAATACCTCGATCTTCAGAGTTTTCTTGAGCTTCAGCCAGCTTGGATAATTTGGTTTTTGGTATAAAGAAAAGAATTTTGCTGTCACCATTAAATTTTTCCTTATAATATAAATGTGTCTCTCCCCTTTTCTACCATGTTTTTGAGCAGAGGTTTTACTGGATTTAATTTTTTAATTTGGTAATCAGAGGTTAAGGTAGGCTATTTTTTGAAGTTTCTAAAACTCATTTCTTTCACAATGGTGTGACTATTTGAACAGTTGCCTACAACTTCGACAAAATCTTGTAAGTCGTATATTTTTGGGGTTTTCTTCATTTCTAGCTCCACGAGGTGATGAAAAGAATCCGCTGACATAAACGAGTGACCAGGCTCAAAATATTTTATTGTAATGGTGTCAGCTGCAATTTTTTCAGAATTGATTGCGTACACTAAGTAGCTTAATAGACACCAGTTTTTATTTTGGCTGGAATAATTTTCATCCCAGAGAACAACGTTTTTGCAGTCACGTGAGCTTTCAAGAAATGTGTCATAGGTACTAACTATGTCCTCCTTTTTTCTACCAGAAGTTGCTTCGTGCCAAAGTACAGCAAGTGGTTTATTTTTGCTTGTTAACTTCCCAAGTGGTACAAAGGACTGATTAAAAACAATGAGTCTTGGAGTAAAAATAACCTGTTTAAACATGTCTAACCGGGGCAGCATGATAACTTTCTGTAAATCAACAGAGCAGTAGACTGTAATTTCATCAGTTAGCTGCTTCGTACAATCTTTTTTGTACTCATCTCGAGATTCTCGTAAAAACTTATTATGCTCTTTCTAAGAAATACATCCATCACATGTATTGATTATGTTATCCTTGGTATGGGTCTTGTCATGGAGATCAAAAGCCTCACATTTTTCGCATTGCTCATGACCTAATTTGGTAAATGATATTTTCATATCGTTAGTGTTACTACAGATCTATAATATTCGTACGAAATTTGTAAATCTGGATTTTTTTCTAAAAAGTCTTTATATATATTAGTTATAGTTATATCACTGGGTAGGTATAACTTATTAGGTGCGTGTTCTCTTCGATAATGAGATACACTAGGAGAAAATGACTTTATATGCTGCACAATAATATTCTTATCAATTGGATTTTTTCTTTTCCAAGTTCCTCGATTATCTTTTGGAGGGCTTGATAAATTTCTAAGAATTCTATCATTATTGCACGCATATCCTAGAGTGCCTAGAAAAAAATTCTTGCAGACTTTTTGTTTTTCACCCAAATCGTCTTTTAAATAAAAATTTCGATGAATATTTTTTTTTAAATCCGTTTCCACCGTATTTGCACGTCTTTTCAATACTGATAGAGTCTCTGAATAATCTAGTAAAAATTGTTTTTGTTGTTCAAAATTTTTTCGCCAATATTTTTCGTTAATTATTAGTCTTCTCTCCTGACTAAATTTCATAAAACATTTGTCTCTGCACTTGGAAGCAGGTTTTACTTGATGCAGTTTTAATTTATTGTTATGAAGAAATTTTTTTCGTTCTGTTGGAGAAAACTTATATTTTTTTCTTGATCTTTCTTTTCCTCGTTTTGTAGTAGCAAATTCATCTATAGCAAATACTTCTTTTCTAGTAGGTGACAGATTAGTTTCTTCTTCTGCTATGTCTATCCTATTTGTTTCTAGTTTCTCAGATTCCTCATTGATATGTCCAATGTTATCGAGGTTGTTCAGTTCTTGTATTTGTGTCAAATTCTGTACATGCAAGGGTTCAATTTCTTCCATAACGATCGGGTTAGTGATGTTATTTGTCTCAATAATTTCTAAAGTAACATTTTCTGCAACTTCACTTGTGAAACTGATTAAATGTTCTTCAATAAAACTGTTTGTAAGAATAGGAACATTATTTTCATCAGTCATTATCAAATTCTCAATATCAAAAGATGAATCAACAGAAATAGCTTCATGGTTTTCAATTGTTTTAAAAGTACTGTCTATAATTAATTCTAATATTTCTTTAGCTACGCAGATACTCGTGCCGCTTCTTCTAACTTTTAAATCTTTACTTGGCCTTAAATTTTCAATTCCATCAGTAGGGTGCTTTTGAGACTGGCGTTTTCTTAAAATAGTTTCATGTTGCTGATTTCTCTCATTGAAAATTAATGGCGATGTTGATTTTGTCGCTAACATTGCAATTTTTTTTTCTCGGTTCATTTTATCTATAACAAAAAAAATGGAAATTCAAAATTCAATGTCACTAACACCTTTGGTTCTTTTTAACATTAATTTTGTTATGTTGCTATCATTATTACTCAAAAAGAAAAAATAACTTACCTATATTATTAAAGAAATATTTTTAATACGTTAAACTAATCTCTAAAAAAATACAACTTACACGCCACTTCGAAAGACTAAACTCAACTGACAGTAAATTTGTGTTGTGATAGTTTTGTTGTAACGGTTCGCGCAGGTCTTTATGGACACAAGAGAAGAATGCCGTATGTAATAACATACGGCATTTAGTACTGATATACTGACAAAAATCCACAAGACTACTAGAAAAGAAAGCCGGATGTACAATATGAGTATACCAGAAATTGAAATATACTAGTAAATAAAGCCGCATGTGTCTACATACGGCGTTTATAACTTGCATTACTGACCGACAAAGTCTACATGCGGCTCTATTTTGATACATGCGGCATTTTTTACTAGTAAATTAGGCAGAAAAAACGGTTCTACACCAATCAGATAATTTTTAAAATAACTTTTTTTGATATTATTTACTTAAAAATAAAGATAATTTTGATTTTTTCTTGCAAATAAGACCTCATAGAATTCAAATATAACATTAACTCAATTTGCTTAAAATCTCGACATGCGGCTTTCTTTCGAAGTAGGGCAGTATAGAATTCAGATATATTCGCTAGGCAACTCGATATAACGTCAAAATATGACGTATCTAGGAATACACAACGTATGTTATCTTACCGCTATATTAGGCCTACCTGAATCAAGGAAGATAAGTATAACTAGACGGTATAAGACTGAAATGGTCAAATTAAAGAAACATTGACAACAGCAATGGATTTATGAATTAAAATCAGCCTACGGCTGATACGTTTCGGAAATATGAGATAAGCTATACAAGAATATAAATTAAATGAAGTAAAAATGAATATGATATTGTCAATGGCAAAATTTATCTATTTTTAGGAGCCTCGAATCAAATAATGAAGTAATGAAACTATTCTGACTAGAAAAAAGCAAAAGAGATGGCAAAAACTAGATACAAGGGGTATCCAAAAGGTACTGGTACAGAAATAGTATCGTTACACAAAGCCATATAACTGGGGAGGATTCGAATCCTTATTGAGGATCCGCGAGCGGTATTCAAATACTTAAGAGAAAAAGAATCCAGGATCAGGATTTGCCGAGGAAATCCTTAGGGATTCGTATTCGAATCACCAATATTAGTTTCTTAGAGACTCACGCCGACTCACGCTTTGACTTGTCGCGAAGTGTGAACTAAAATAGACTGAGACTGAAGACATATTGTTATTATTTAGAAGATAAATGTTTTAAAACTGACTTTATTAAAGATTGTGCCTGTCCTTAATTGTGGATGTTTAAGGGCCGATTCCACCGTTGTGTTAAACGGAGATTAAAATGACATACTGTTAATGTAAAAATGTCATTTTAAACTTCGTTTAACACAACGGTGGAATCGGTCCTAAGGGCAGCAGGTAGTGGCGACTTTATAGCTTTCGGATGCGTTCGCCGACATTCGTATCCGTTCGAAGTTTCTTAATATTAAATATTTTAATATAATCGTCATCTAAACCTTCTAAAATTATAATTTCTAATGCCTCTTCAATATTATGTACTATTATAGATAACAGAAAAGATTAACTATAATTTAAAGTTATTAAAATGAGGTTAGAAATAAGTATTCTTCTTCTTCTTCTTCTACTATATACTATATACTATATACTATATACTATATACTATATACTATATACTATATACTATATACTATATACTATATACTATATACTATATACTATATACTATATACTATATACTATATACTATATACTATATACTATATACTATATACTATATACTATATACTATATACTATATACTATATACTATATACTATATACTATATACTATATACTATATACTATATACTATATACTATATACTATATACTATATACTATATACTATATACTATATACTATATACTATATACTATATACTATATACTATATACTATATACTATATACTATATACTATATACTATATACTATATACTATATACTATATACTATATACTATATACTATATACTATATACTATATACTATATACTATATACTATATACTATATACTATATACTATATACTATATACTATATACTATATACTATATACTATATACTATATACTATATACTATATACTATATACTATATACTATATACTATATACTATATACTATATACTATATACTATATACTATATACTATATACTATATACTATATACTATATACTATATACTATATACTATATACTATATACTATATACTATATACTATATACTATATACTATATACTATATACTATATACTATATACTATATACTATATACTATATACTATATACTATATACTATATACTATATACTATATACTATATACTATATACTATATACTATATACTATATACTACTATATACTATATACTATATACTATATACTATATACTATATACTATATACTATATACTATATACTATATACTATATACTATATACTATATACTATATACTATATACTATATACTATATACTATATACTATATACTATATACTATATACTATATACTATATACTATATACTATATACTATATACTATATACTATATACTATATACTATATACTATATACTATATACTATATACTATATACTATATACTATATACTATATACTATATACTATATACTATATACTATATACTATATACTATATACTATATACTATATACTATATACTATATACTATATACTATATACTATATACTATATACTATATACTATATACTATATACTATATACTATATACTATATACTATATACTATATACTATATACTATATACTATATACTATATACTATATACTATATACTATATACTATATACTATATACTATATACTATATACTATATACTATATACTATATACTATATACTATATACTATATACTATATACTATATACTATATACTATATACTATATACTATATACTATATACTATATACTATATACTATATACTATATACTATATACTATATACTATATACTATATACTATATACTATATACTATATACTATATACTATATACTATATACTATATACTATATACTATATACTATATACTATATACTATATACTATATACTATATACTATATACTATATACTATATACTATATACTATATACTATATACTATATACTATATACTATATACTATATACTATATACTATATACTATATACTATATACTATATACTATATACTATATACTATATACTATATACTATATACTATATACTATATACTATATACTATATACTATATACTATATACTATATACTATATACTATATACTATATACTATATACTATATACTATATACTATATACTATATACTATATACTATATACTATATACTATATACTATATACTATATATACTATAGGTCGTTAGAATGTCCAATACTCTAAATTAGTGTTGTAATTTTGGTTCCACTGACAATTACAGTGACCGTAGACCAGTTTATTATTATACTCTTCACACATTAGTGTTTGAAGAGTATTATGCATTCGTTTCATCCGTCGGTCTGTCCGTCCGTCCGTCCGATGTAACTTTTTTTTCCGCACGAAGTCAAAAACGAAAAAAGAAATAAATAATTAAAATATATTCACCATCTACCCACCGCAGGACTACGCTTATTTTACTCAACTACCTGATGCGAAATTATCCTGTAGACCGACTCTGTCATGCATCTGTTTCTTAATCCGATATGGGTTTAAATTCAGTGAATGACCTATATCAATACGTATTTTTAGAGTGTTTTAGAGGTACCCTGCCATTAATGCAGATGTTATGTAGATACGTCTATTCTCTTTTCGAGGAATTTCTAGATAGTACGTCGGATGTGCGCGCTTTATTTGTACATCGGTCTCCTTTTGACCGAGTAGGTGAGCTGTGTCCAGGCCATTGGTGTTTATGCCGGTTGGCGCAGCCGGGTATTGATTAAAATTTTTAGGTGGCGCCACCCTACGAGAAGTCGTTGCTTTGTTTTCTTGTTGTCACCGCATTATTATAATTTGTTTATGTATGTGAAATTGGAGAATGGGCAAATTTGCCCCACCCCCCAATAGGAATAAAATATATGCCAAATGAAAGATATCGGTAAGGAGAACATTTGTTTTTATTATGACTTATCTCAATTCTCTGTCCGTTCCGAGTTATACAGTGTGTCTACTTAAGTTGAAACCATATGGAAAACTTTTTTAATATTGGTTTTCTGAAAAAAATATTATTGATAAGAAGTTTTGCATGGTCCAAAACTTAAAATGCAATCATCAGATTACAATTTTTTTAAGCCGTATACAAGGTTTGCCAAAAAATATGAATTTTACTCAAGAGTAAAGTACCTTATTTTTTAAAATACGGAAGAATGTTATAAAGTAAAGTAATTTAGATTTAAAAGTTACATCCAAATATACAATTACAGTCATTTAGCATAAAAATTCAGGTTAGTTGATTATTTACGTTTTACCTACATTGTAAATTATTTGTAGTAATACATAAATAATCAGCAAACCTGAATTTTAATGCCAAATGGTTATAATTGCATATTTTTAATTCAAAATACCTTTATTTTATAACATTCTTCTATATTGTAAAAAATAAAGGTACTTTACTCTTGAGTAAAATTATTGTTTTTTAACAAACCTCGTATATGGTCAAAAAAATTAATATCTGATGGTTGCATTTTAAGTTTTGGACCATGTAGAACTTTTTATCACATAAGAATTTTTTCACAAAATCAGTAATAAAAGTTTCCCATATAGTTCCCACTTAAGTAGAAACACTGTATGATAGTGCATATGACAAAACACAGTTTTTTTTGTTTAAAACCCCCTTTGTTAACTCTAAAAGTTATTTTATTAGTAGGTGCTGACATAAATTCTGTCCCCCCCAGGCTTGACCTGGTAACGACTAAACAAACACCCAAATACGTAGTTACCAAGTTATATGATTTAATTAAACTTTAAATTTAGCTGTAATCAGTTATGGAGAAACTGTTGCCATAGGGACGCTTGTTATGGTAACGATTAAACAAAAACGCGTAGCTGTAAAGTTATAAATGATTTAATTCAGCTGAAATCAGTTAAAGACTAAGTGTTGCCATAAAGATACTTATCATGGTAACAAGTAAACAAAAACCCAAATACCGTGGTGAGGGAATGAGTAGTTGCCAAGTTACAGATGCTTTAATTTAATTATAGTTTAACTGAAATCAGTTACAAAGAAACAGTTGCCATAGGGATACTTGTCATTGTGACAATTAAACAAAAACTCAAATCTCGAACTGAAAAAATGTATATTTGCCAAATTGATATAATCTAACTTTAGTCTAGCTGAAAGGCATTTTTCATGCAAGCCATCTACTAGCTAGAGAATTGCCTTCAATCTATTACTTACATTTTGTACTGATATTATATTGTACTAAGTAATTAAAACGTTTGTAATGTTTAAAATTTTTTAAATTCAAACTTTTTGAAGCACACTGTAAATTCCAAAATATTTTTTAATTAAAGTTTCAATACATATTCATCTTTCTGTATAAAAGTAATTTGAAAAAATCATATGTCATAGTCTGAACAGACGCGTATAGAATGCCTCACCCTGTATGTATTACAAATGGCTTTATATTCGTTCTAGTGTAGATGGGGTTATAATATTTATAATTGTGTTATTATGTTAGTCCATTGCCTTGGTCTTGAACGATTGGTGTCGATCCTTTGGAGAGCATATGCAGGGCTGTGTAACCATCACATAGAGGCCATTTGATAGGGGATACACATGGCGGATAAAATCCTCGACATCATCTTATGATATACCAGGATATTATAATTATTTATATATCACTAAGAAGTAATAAATACTATTATTTTCCTGTAATAAGCACTACAATAACAAAATATAAGCACTGACCTATCGTGCAATTAATTACATTGGAGGTGGGGCAATTTCCCATATATTTTTGCCCATTGTCCTTTGCTTCTAAGGTTTATAAAATACTACAGAAAAATAATTAAGTCTTTCACTCCATCATCTGAAATAAAGTTAGGTTAGAATTATGATGTACAAATAATGGGGGAAACATCCGATGTACAAATAATTCGTTTACATCCGATGTACTGCTAGTCACGGCGCGGCGTTTGGAAAAACACAGTTGGCACTACAAAAATAAATATTTGGTTGGCTGCAAATGTATTAGTCTTTTGAATTTGAAATATCAATAGCTACATTGGAAAAAGAATTCACATAATCAAGATAAAAAAAATCTTTCGATTCGTTTTAAAAGTGGTAAGTCAAAGCTCAATGTATATCTATTTTAGGTACTTTTTTAGTCACCATTTATAATAGTAAAATTAATGTATTTTTTTAGGTATTCTGTATTCATAGTTCAACAACAATAAGAAAACGTAAACAAAAAATTCAGGGCTTTTGGAAATTACACAAGTTTAATTGTTTTAACAAAGAGTGCAACTGGAAAATGTACTATTTACTTTTAGGCGGTTTTTCAAATTTTGACTCTGAGGGGGTATGAATTGGACTGTGAAAGTGTTTCTTTACTGGTCTGCCTATGCTTCTTACGGTCAACGGTACAACGGTACTTGCTATAAGGGAAATGTGGAGTTCAGTGAAAGGTACTCATCGTGTTCAGGAAGAAGAATATATACAAATATTTTTCAAAATTTTTGACCATAAACGAAATCAGGGTCACCAATATATTTGTGGGGATATGATGTTCCTTGTCCCACAAATATCTTCGTTGGAATATTGATATTCTTAATTGATGGACGTACAAATTAATATTTTTCTTTTTATTTGACAATATATAGTTACCACATACAATGACTAAACTCTAACTATACATTGTAACTAAAAGTCGAACTTGCTACAGACTCATTATGGGTTATGTATTAGACCTGTCTTACAAGAATATTTACAAACATTTGAAATTTTGAGCTGGACAGGAGATAATTTTAATCTTAATACAGAATTCGGCATTTTAATATACATTTTTTAATTGTCCATAAAAAATATTTTTTTGTGATGATGTCTGTATCCATGAAAACTCAAAAATGGATAAAGAGAAAAACACAAAATTTTAAACTTTAGCTTTAGATGTCATTCTCAATAATTTTTGCAATATTATACACGATTTCTCTAAATTGGAGCATAATAAATTGATTTTTTTTTTATTATTTTCATGGCAGATATGAAAAAATTTTTCAAATAAAATGAGTGGAGAATGTTTATTCTTAACTAATGTTCTAAAACACTTTTTGATTAGATGGGTCGTACTCAATATGTTTGATAACTTTAAAGGAATCATATTTTGGCCACATTGTTTTTATATTATATCTGTATAAAAACGTATTTAGAAACAATATTATAAAAGGGATTAGGAAATAAAACTAATATAATAATTTAATATTTTGTTTCATTAAACATAAATCAAATATGATACATAATAATAATATGAGTAGGTATATTAAAAATCAATATATCAAGTAAAAGCTATCAACAAACACCTAATATTTACACCTCGTATTTAGTTATGAATAATTATTCAACACATATGTGGTATCATTTTTTCAATTGCAATATACTATCTGAACCTAATATGGATAAATGAATAAAATACAATTATTTTAATGTATACAAAAGTTACATATTTTTTAGAGAGAATATTAGGTATGTTCCAACACGCGCGAAAACTCTAATATTACCGTACAAATCATGCGCTGTATACAATTTTTGGTTAGAGCGCACGATTTGTATGGTAATAATACAGTTTTCGCGCGTGTTGGAACAAACCTATTATCACAAATTCTGCCAAATTAGACATCTTATCTCAATACTCACCAAAAATAATAAGTAACAATATAGTACTTAGTACTTTCTAAAATAAAATAAAACTCACTCGTGTATCTATGTACCAAGCTTTTACATAAAATATTTTTAAATTTACCACATTATTAATATATTTTAAGAGTGTTGTGTTACATTAATAATATCTTTGGGTGTCATTATAAATATTTTCTTAATAAAACTGTAGAGGATATATTTCTTTGATTCTCCAAAATCCTAAAATTTTAATAATATATAAAGTGTACAAATCATGTTTTATTTAAAATCTTTTCAATGGAAAGTTTGTGTGTTAAATTAATTTGATACCCTTTCTGCAGTTCCAGATGTAATTGTCTATAGAGAGTTTAAAAATTACATTCTCCATTTACACTCTTTATTAAAACAATTAACTTGTGCAATTTCTTTGTAATTTCCGAGGGCCTTGAATTTTTTGTTTGCATTTTCTTATTGTTGTTGAACTATGAATACAGAATGCCTAAAAAAATATATTAATTTTACTATTAGAAATGGTGACTAAAAAAGTACCTAATATATACCTAATACATTGAGCTTCAACTTACCACTTCTAAAACGAATTAAAAGATTGTTTCTTTATCTTGAATATATGAATTGTTTTTCCAATGTAGCTATTGATATTTTAAATTCAAAATAATAATACATTTGCAGCCATCCAAATATTTATTTTTGTATTCATTTATATTGAAATATCGTTTTGTATAATATTATGGATGTTTTTCATAAAAATATGTCTACATTTTTGTTTATTTCATGATTTGGATGAAAAAATGCAATAGGCTTGCACAAAACATCTCAAAACTGTCAAAAGTCAATGTCAAATCAATGTAAAATTTCACGCATGCTCTGTTACGAAAGATTTCTCTTGAAGATTTAGCCGCTCCTAGTGGTTCGAAGCAGTCAGCTGGTATCGAGGCACCTTTCGAATTGGGCCACGTGGAAAAAGACCGTTCTTAAAATGTCGGAACTCAAATTTTGGAAAGGAATGCGCCAGTCCAATATACAGAGATACCAAAAAGGCAGTGTTTTTTGTTTGTTAGAGCCGGCGACAAAAATACATTTTTGAAGCACAATCCGTGGATATTTTAAGAATATTCTTGTGGTACATTTTGCCATCCTGTGTAGCAGAGATTTTGGTTAAGGCCGCAGTATCACTGTATCTCTCATATAAGAAGCAAGGGTTCACCATTTCCGATTGCATTTAAATCCCGCTAAATGAATTAAAATAAATCTTCTACCAGCTTAAAGTATAAGGTTTGGAGAATGAAATCTTCTATTTTTTATTTGTCCTGTTTATACACTGAATTTAAAAAAAATCATAAAAAGTGATTTTAAAACCAGAGGCTAAAAAGTAGGAGATTTCATTCTACATATTTTTCCAAGTATCCCGCCAAAATATTTCTAAATTTTATTGCGTATTTTTCAAATCTAACTGGAAATACGATTAACAAATATTTGATAAATTTATTTGTCAAATTAGAGATTTTCTATGAATTCCTGTAATTGTGTACAGTTCATGTAGTTCATCTATTTTTAAGAAGATGTCACCGTAAAAAACAGTATAGCTATTCTACTTTAGAGATGGTTTTAATAGGTAAATGATTGTTTAGAGGTACCAATTTTTGAAACAGTGATACAGGTGTATGCCGTCTTTTATTGTTTCGTGATTTTCATATA
Organism: Psylliodes chrysocephalus; assembly: GCA_927349885.1. Classification (NCBI taxonomy): domain Eukaryota; kingdom Metazoa; phylum Arthropoda; class Insecta; order Coleoptera; family Chrysomelidae; genus Psylliodes; species Psylliodes chrysocephalus. The sequence continues at coordinate 65,625,040 of OV651813.1, read as the reverse complement.
TATTTGTCTCGTTTGGTTCCAAATTATCGATTGATTTTGCCTGTGTATGAACAAGTGTTGACCACGTTGCCAGATTATCGATTTATACGATAATTTCACAATTCTTTCTAGGGCGAATTTGATTTTAAAGTGGGTGAAATATACAATAGTGAAATGCAGGAAAGGGAAGGAACTTTATTGCATTCCGATGTAAATTAAATCCGAATGACCTGGCATCATTGTATGATACGCACGTAATATTGGCGGTCTTTGCTTTTTTCTCCTGAATGTTATTTTATCTTTATAATGAATCTTATTTCTGAGTTAACACGTTGACTGCTATGTGTATGTACCCATGTGTATGTCCTATTAGTGCGTAATTGTTTATTCAATTTTTTTTAACTGTATATGTATCAATGTATTATCTGAATAAACATTATTATTATTATTATTATTATTATTATTATTATTATTATTATTATTATTATTATTATTATTATAATTGTTCAATATTTTAATTTATGTTAAAGACACGCAAACATGTTTAAAAAAAAAGTTATATGGATTTAAAAAATACATATTTTAAAAATATTTTTAGATATATACAGGGTGCTACATTTTTGCTTGGTATATTTTTAAAATAGAACATGTATTTTATTTCAATTTTAGAATGGTTCGGTAATACTGTATTCAACCTTAGAATAATTTAAAAAAATATTACAGGTCTGCCAAGCAATTAAATTATTATAAAATTAGAAAATAATGCAGACCCTAAATTAAATTATCATAATTCAAAATTGTTTAATATACTGACTTATAGCACATTAAGATAACGAATAGTAGTGATAGTGCTGGATTCTTTTATAGCGAGTGTTTTGAAACATGTCTTAAAATGGTTACTTTTAAGTCAAATTACTCAATTTTTCAAAGGCAGCATTTGATATAATATTTTAGCATACAATTCCTTATAAATTTGCATATCCAACGATACCAACATGTTAGAGAATAACATATATACAGAGTGTCTCATCAGTGCGTAATTGATCGATAGCTGTTTTATTATTAGAAATAAGAAAAAAAAATAATATAAAAGGTATATGACCATATTATAAATTATTCCTATATATACAGGGTGGTCCATAAACGAGATGTTGACCAAACCGATACATTTTTAAATCAAAACACCCTGCAGGTAGTTAGTTATACATTGATTGTTTTCACGTCGTCAAATAATTTTAATTGACTTTATTCATTTGCTATGTTCTATATAGAGTGTGTCAACACGCGAGGTTACAAATGCTTAAATTTTTTTTAATGGAATATTATATTAATTGGTGGCATAACATATAAGGTGTTCCATTTAGAAAATTAAGAAAATCGTGACCATTTTCACACATCCTATATACAACATAGCAAATGAATGAAATTGAAATTATTGAAACGATGCGAAAACAGTCAAGTTTTACTTTAAAAATGTATAGGTTTGGTCAGACAATCGTTTATGGATTATCCTGTATATTTATAAATAACTGTTAATTATGGTCATACAACTTTTATATTAATTTTTTCGTATTTCCTATTATAAAACTGCTATCGATCAATTACGCACTCATGGGACACCCTGTATATGTGTTATTGATATCGTTGGATATGTTAATTTATAAGGAATTGAATGCTTAAATAATATACAGGGTGTGGCATTTGAAAAAAATTAAATAAATTTAACTTGGAATTAGCCATATTTAAGACTTGTTTTTCAAAACACACTGTACAAAATAATCCAGTTCTATTACCACTATTCGTTAGCTTACTATCTTATTACTACATTTAAAAAAAAAATGAAATTATTTTAAACCTACCTAAATAATGATAATTTAATTTGGGGTCTGAATCATTCTCTAATTTCATAAAAAAATTAATTTATTGGCAACCCTGCAATATTTGTTAATAAAATTCTAGGGTTAAATACAGCATTACCAAAGCATTCAAAAACTGAAGTAAAATACAGGGATTTCTTTTTAAAAAATATACCGTTTTATTTGTCAGACAAAAACGCAAAACCCTGTATGTCTAAAAATATCTTTAAAATACCTATTTTTGAAATGCATATAACTTTTATTTAGAAATTGTTTACGTGTTTACAACACAAATTAAAATATTAAACAATTACGCACTAATGGGACAACCTGAATATATTATTCACAATATATGCACGCGACCTATGTTTGTAATAATTTAATCTCGCGCCGCGTTTATATATTTTATTCATGCGTCTATTAGATATTGTAGTTTACTAAGACCCAACCACAACATTTGCTTCGGCAGTCAACGTGTTTTAAATGCTTTTTTATTAATTTGTTGTTTAATTTGTATTTAGTTATTAATATTTCAAAAATGCTTATTTTTCTTATTGATTAATCTAAAATACGTAATTTTTATTTATAATTGAAAATAGTACTGGAATTCTAAATTGACAAAAAAAGTAGAAATATGAAAACATAAATTACGACTCTACAAATGAAGTAAAATTTTATGAATTATTTCTTTTATCTTACAAAAACATTATCTCAGCAATATGTCATAAGTTGCATACACACAGTAGGTCTATGTAAGTTGATAACAAATGGAAAACTTTTTTATTATTTATTTTACGAAAAAAAAGTTATTCTTCATAAAAATTTATGCATGGTCTAACAGAAAATGCAACCACCCGATAGCAAATTTTATCAGTCGGTTTTACAAGGTTTGTCAAAAAATATAATTTTGCTCTCAAGATAAAATACCTTTATTTTCGACAAACCCTGTATACGACTGATAAAATTTGATATCAGATAATTAAAATTTAGGTTTTAGACCATGCATAACTTTTTATGTAAAGTAACTTTTTTTCTAAAATTAATAGACCATGCAATTGTTTATGAAAAATAAGTTTTTTTTTTTAAATTCTTAAAAAGGTTTTCCATATGCCGATGACGCCAACTTACATATAAATGAGATTAAATTTTTGAAAATATTTTTTACTGATGCAGATCTAAATAAAGTATTGTTGGTAAATAAGGTACATTTTTCTTTTTTTATTTGGTTCTTTGGCTGTAAGACCTTTCGGTATATACATGGTATTCCATTAAGAATGGGAGCAACTGAAGATTAATTGATTAGAAATAAGCCGATTAAACGAAACATCCGTAGGTTAAACATTACTTGTTTCCGAAAAACAGAGTTTTAAAGTTGAAAATCAAAAATTATAAATAGCTACAATTTTTTTATTACTCAGTTTAATTTTACTAAATTCGGCAAACGTTATTGGTGTAATAAAATACATCTATCATCAAAAAATAAGTTAAATAAGCTTTGCCAGTGGCGTACGTCATGGGCCAGTAACATCTTTTTTCCTTCTAAATTTTAGTCCACTGTCCACTTTTGATGTTTTTTAAATAAAGTTGAGTTTGTTTTTGAGATATTCGCACATATTAGAAAATTCTGTAGTTTTTAAATTTCGATTTTTTTTTTATTAAATTTCTAAGAGTACATTATTTATTTTAAAAACATCAAAAAATTTAAAATTTTATGTCCAAATAACATTTTGGATAGTGACGTAAAATTTAAGAGGTATGCGGTATTACGTACGAATGCTGTACGCCACTGGAAAAGTTAATTAAGGTAACTTATTTTTTTGCTGATAGGTGGATAATTTGACACCAAAAACGTTTGCCAAATTTAGTAAAATTGTTGTAAGTAATAAAAAAAATAAAGCAATAAATATTTTTTGGATTTTAACACCTAACTCGGTACCAAGAAACATTTTATCTAAGCATGATTTGTTTAGTTGTCTTATTTTTAATCAGAGTATCGTCAGTTGTTCTATATCCCATTCTTAACGAAACACTATGTATAGTATAAATGGTCCCTACGTAATGATACGAAGACCATTGTCCTTTGTTGACTGGACACAAGAATGAACTACTAAACAGCGTTGGGTTTTTAGTAGCAACAGCTTGTACTGAAATTCAGATCGTGATTGTACCAGAACGTACTAGATTTGGCGATAAATTTCAAATGAGAACACAAACTTATTTTAAACCAAAAAATAAATAAAATGGGTATAACAAAAATATATTCTTACGTTGGTAAATAAAAAATTTAAAAAGAAACCAAAATAAACTTTATTTTAAACAAAAAAATATAAATTAAAATACGTAAAACAAAAATATATTTTTATATGGTTAAATAATAAAATTTAAAAATAAAAACAAACACTTATTTTTTATAGAAAAACAAATAAAATAAGGGTAAAAATTAAAAAATATTTGTTATGTCAATAGATTTACAATAATTAATCTTTAATAGACTGTAAGTGTAGTATTCTTTTTAATAAATAATTTACCGTAATTAACAATGTTTAAATTTATTTACTAGAACATGAAAGTGTAGTCGATATTTATCAGGTTTTTAAATTTCCCGCTGGGTTATTTGTTTGATATCGATGATAGCGACACATAGTGGGCCAGATGTTAACTGCGTTCGAGCTGGTGGTTGTTAAGCATATGCTTAGGAGCGTATCTTATATTTATGTCTCTTATATGAAGACTCATACTCCCTTATCTCTTACCCATTATTTTCAAAGTATGGGAGCACTCATTTCTCTCAAGATTCTCATCAGAAATGTCGTACGTCAATGTGGAAACGCTGTTTTAAAGGCCTCGAGGATTAAAATTCTTCCGAGAATTTGTATTCCCTCTAAATAAACCGAGAGAAACAATCTGTGAGTTCACACTGGCCCCAAGGGCCCTAAAAATACTGTTTTACGTTGACATATTATGACATTTCTCTTGAGAGGAATGACTTTTCTCGAGTTTGAAAATAGCCTCCCTGGTATAAAGTATCGCATTGGGAGTATCAGAAGTATCTACTGTCTAGCATAGAAATTGGAAATCATAGAATACATTATTCTAGATTCTAGAAGATCCAGCGAAATATTTAAAATGTACTATATTTAGATACTTTTGTCTTTTGTGGTACTAGCATTTATGAATGGTTGAAATGTACTGAATCTAGTACAATTGTACTAATAAACCCAACGCTGCTACTAAATAAATATACCGACGTGCCGAATCTAATGCAAAAGTTTTATTTTTATACCTGTTTCATCGAAAATATTTGTCAAGGTCAAGAACTCGTTTAGTTATTATCGCGTAGTAGCTAGGGGTGATGAATTTGTTAGGTAATTTATAACAGTTACCGTTTAGAACTAATAAAATTATTACGCCATCTGTTGAACAAAAGAACTATTAAATATGGAATATTGCTCCATCTGCTGAACAAAAGGATTCTTAATTTATGACACATAAATGACATCTATCAAAATTAGTTCATGTTACGAATATTGGGGGTGGTACTGTGGTCTTAAGGTATCTGGTACTGAGGGACATTTTATGGCTAGTTGAATTTTTCGGTGAACTGGATTTGTTGTAGTAGTCATTATTCCCTTACGGTTTTGGACAGATTTAATTGGATTGTGAACCCATTGCAGAACATCGTGGCATTCATTGTTTCCTATTGCTCGACGATTTTTGGTTGTTGTATCCTGATATTTTAGGATAGTGGACCCTTTTTCGATTAAAAAGTAAGAGTTTTTTTATCGACATGCTTGCCGCCTAGTATCTTTCTATTTATTAGCAAACAGTTGATTTATTGTGCATCAAAAGACTAGAACTCACTCATACCAAGGTTTTGTTTTTTTTTTGTTGGTAACTCACCGATTTATTATTTTTATTAATTGTTTTTCTTAAATCTAATTTATGATATTTAATTTAAAGTATTCTCATTTGGGTCATGGCACGAACGCCTATGTATTTATAACCATTTTGATCAATGATTTTTAATATATATTTTTGTGTAAAGCGGAAATTAATTCTTAAACTAACGGGGTTGGGAAACTTATTTTTAACTTCGGAAGTACGCTTGCTATTGGTACCAGAAGCTAACGGTCCGTCCCATTTATTTTTTGTGTCTATAATCTCTGCTAACAGAGGTACTCCGCAAAGTTATTATTTTTTATGTACGGTGTAAGTCATTTTGTATTATAAGTATATATTTTTTTGAGTGCCAAATTAGTGATCCTAATTATTTTTTGTTTATATATCAACTAGAGTTACTTTCTCTACTTTTCCTCTCTCATTAGTATTACGGGATTTTTTATATATAATAAATCGGTGTATTTTGGAGATATCGTCTTTTAATTACCTTGTCTAGCTATTTAATAGGTAATACAACATAGGAATCTACAGAAATATATATTAGCTTGGCGCCCCTAACTATTAAGAGCAAAAATTCGATCATTTGTGACCCACTCTCATCTCCACTAGAATGAAACCGAAAACAGAATGGTTGAAATCGATAATCTATACACCGTAACCCTGGTTTTGGAGGTTACATTTGATCAGTCTTTCTTCAGAAAACCACCACCTTCTAGCTTTTTGTAACATATTTTGCATCAGTTGAATATTTTTTCTTTTTATAAAGATTACTATGTTATCAGCATAAAGTCTAGCATTTACTGGAGATTTACAGGAATTTACGATTTTGTTGATAGCTGTTTGCTGCAGTGTTGTCAAGATAACTTAAGAGCTCCCTGGAAACTCTGCAGTTTCTTGTTTCATCCCATCTTTCCTTGAATTTTACAAGAAAAGTTATTTAATTAGGTATGTCGATACCTATTTTGTCAGGCCATTAGAATGGCCAGGTCCAAAAAGTATTTGGTTGGCTACTTTCTTGGCTAGTGAATCAGCAAGACGGTTACCTTTCGATGTGGCGTCACCTTTGACCCATTTTAAGGTGACCACATTGTTGATGGACACTTCGGCCAAAGCTTCGTGACATTCTAGTACTAACCCTGAGTAAAGTCGTAGTATGTTCAGTTGAGTAGTGCTTGTCTGTTATCTGTATAGATGAGCATAAGCATGTCAGTGATATTGTTTCTGGTGATTTATTTTGCTGCTATGAAAATATCCATTAGCTCTGTTTAAAATACACTGGCACTATTGCTCCCAGCCCATTTTATGTTTAGGATCTGGAGTATATTCCACATCCTGAGCCGAATTTACTCTAGAACTTGAGCGGCTAAAAATGCACGTTTCATTTTGTTTTGCAATTGAATTAATATGATTAAGATTAAGTGTTGATATATTAAAAATCCCAAAAATCCAAAAAATCCGTCTTACAAAAATCGTTTATTAAGAAGAAATATGTTGTGCAATAGCGAACTCTACTGTTGTTAGCACAGACTTAGGCATCATAAATCTCGTTTATTATGTGAAAATATGTTACCAACCTTTCAACGCTGTCGGGCCATATAAACTGGTAACGTTGATATTATTCGTTTCGTGCTCGACTAATGTTAACTCTTTGTAATTTGGACAAAGCGTATTGGAAAAAGTTTAGTGGCTGACATAGTATATTCATTAGGTATGTAGTTGGTACAGAAAATAGATAATAATATACATGTGAGTGTAGAAAAACATATTTTATAAAAGTACTATTATTGTACTTTTCATACAGTAGTATGTGAAGAGTATTATAGGTTTACTTTCGAGAAACCAAAATTTTTAATATTGATCCAAAATTAAAAATGTTTGTACCAAAATCCTTCTCATCAAATTGATTTTGAAAAAATCTGAATAAAAATGGGAGTTGAGGAGAGTTGAAATTAAAAAAAAAAAATAAAAATCAATAACGAAATGCGAGATCAACATGAAATTTAAGTAAAATGAAGCTCTATGAGAAAAAAAAGCCTATTGAATTTGAAAAAAAAAATCTGAATAAAAATGGGGGTTTAAGGGTGATTGAAATATAAAAAAACTTAACTCAGAAAAAAAACGATATCAACTTGAAACCAACCTCTATAAGGCGATGAAGCCCATTGATTCTGAATAAAATAAAAATAAAAATGAGGAGGTTAGGAAGGTTTGTTAAACTGCGAAGAGTATAATATAGAATGCCAAGCAATATATATCTTCATTCTAGTTTCATACTTTATTTTATTGTGTTAATTCATACTTGGTTGTCTTACCTATATCTTCTTCTTCGGCATTAGCAGCACAAACGCAGAATCTTATCACATATTTGTCATTGACATTTGAAGGGACCATGTGCAATTTTCCTGAAGCATTTATATTACTCAATAGTTTTTCGTTTAATTTATCGCTGCCTTTCAATCGAAAACATACCAGACCTAACTAAAAATAAAGAAATAATTATTAAACAAAGTTCCATTATGATTGGCGACCGGCCACATGTCGAGAAACGTTTGTTTTACAATTTTAAAAAAAATTGTTGTTATGAAATCGACCAAAAGAAAGTAATTTACAATATTTGTATTTGAATTTTTACCTTGCCCCTAGGCTACAAAATATACTTAATAACTTTTATAATCTCTAATTATTTACCTTGATAAAAAATTTTCATAATAGAAATTTATGTTAGTATTCGTTATTGTTTATTTGAAAATGCATGATAGCATAATTTTTATGGCAAAGGTCTATGTACAGGATTGTTCAGAGCAGAAAAAAAGTAAATATTGATGCCTTCTTATCTGAATTTTTACTAGATTTTGGTATGACCACCCCAAAAAAGCTCGAATACAATACATTATAAAATGTAAATGAGCAAACCCTAAGGGATTAACCTATAATACTATACCTGAGTAACGGGGAACAAGAAATTACTTTAATATAAAAAATATTAAACTGTCAATATTTGGTACGTGAAATTTATTATAAATTAACTTCAAATTTATTTTTAACAACCCCTCGTAACACAACTTAAACGATCACCGCTCGCTTCCTTCTCGAAATTTGCTGCAAAGTACGGTTTGCGCACGGTCCATAGTGTTTCTTTAAACAACCTCGCCGAGGTAAATTCGACTCGTGTGGATTCAACCGGTATTTTGGTTTATCGAGTTCAACGTGGCAAATTTGCTACTATGAGTAGTTTTCCATAATTATCCTGTCTTTTATGTGTTTATTGTGTGTTAATATTGGGATAATTGTCAGGTAATGTTTCTTTCACCTTATATTTTAACATTTTGCTGGATTTAGTTTTTTTATTACCATCATGCTGACGAGTGCCGGTTAATATTACTGTTTTATTTTATTTTACATAGATTATAGCTACCCTACCTACTAACATTTTTAAGCTTTCTTTGATACTTTGATATATACGCGGGGAGGCAACTAAATACTTGAATTACAAGTCAGTCTGGAAATACAGTTTAAACGGAAATCTATGGCTCTTAACTTATTTTGGCCTTATAAATAATTCATATTTTTGTTCAGATGATGTAAAACTTATTGTTATAACTTATGTTGGCCTTATAAATATTTTATATTCTGTTTAGATGATGTAACTTTAATATTTGACCTGATATTTTATATTCTGTTCAGAAGTAACTTTTACTGTTACTGAGGTTCTTTTTATTTCTAAACCTGTAGTGGCTCCAAGAAGTCCCGAGTTACGTAGTTGCTCCTAGAAGCTCTAAGCTCCAAGAAGTCCCGAGTTACGTAATTGCTCCAAGAATATCTAAGCTCCAAGAAGTCCGAGTTACGTTGTAACGGTTTTAATCGAACGTTATGCCTTATCGCCTATTTATGTCTCGAAACTAGCAGAGAATTCACTTATAATCTAGAAATTACCTTGAATATGCTCCTGTCGTAGAACTTTATTATATTTTCGAGAAAACACAGCTTTTATTCAAATGGGATTTAGCGTAACTGGTGTAAATGTTCCTTCTTAGGGCTCACATAATTTTTACAAAGTTACACTGAATTTCACTATGATTTTCAATGGTAGTTTTCACTCTTAAGATATTGTTTACAATAACCTCTGTATTTTGTTGATTTTATTTAAAAGGAGTTTAGCGTAACTGGTGTAAATGTTCCTCTTTAGGGCTCACATAATTTTTACAAGGTTGCACTGAATATCACTATGATTCTCAATAATACTTTTCACTCGTAGAGGTATTTTTTACAATGTTTTTGGTATTTTGTAGGTTAAAACTGATGTCGGATGTCATTTCTGAATAATGAAGTATGCCTGTCGCATTTCGAGATGTCTATCTTTGTTCGATAAGTGATTCTTAGGAAATGCCTCACTCTCTCTGCTTGACGGAGAGTCAAGGGACGTCGTATGTCTGACCACGATTCATACGCCAGCGATTCGTGAACTAAGGAGTGCTCGTTTAAGCGATGTTCGCGTTTCATGGGCATGTTTTTGGGCTTTCCTAATGGTCGAGCAGCGCTAGCAGAGCTGTCAGCCTGAATGCGAATGGTCGCATTCTAGCAGATGAAGGAGGTCATTGGTCGCACAGTGTAACCAACAATAATTTCCAGAGAGTGGCGATTGGTTTTAATGGGTTTTCTTTGAAGTGATTCTGCGCGGTCGAGGCTTCATGCTAGGGGGCGAAGAACGGCGTAATTTGTAACACGTGGCAGCTTCGTCTTCCACTCCAACAGGGAATGTTAATGGCGGTGTTGAACTGAAAATTCGCTGAGAGACTTTTTACTTTTTTTATGTGATTATGTATATCATCCCGAGTAGGGAGTCTAGTAAAAGTGTCTCTATTTTATGGGAAGCATTTATGGTACGTTTTGAAGTTGGTTAACGCGTAGTTAGACCGTTATTTTTTTGTGATTGTGTGCCGGCTTTCTCATCTCATTTTGAGGAGCATTGAATATTGAAGTTTAACCCATTCGTCGTCCTGGAGCAGTTTGATGGTTGGAGACCGATCGTAATTGGGTCATATATTGAAGGGAGAATTGGTTTTTAAGAAGTTCTAGCAGATTTCATTTCCTGTTTGTGATTCGAAGTTACACCCTCCGGAATAGAGGGTGCTTGGTACCGGTGTTGCTTGGTACCGGTGTTGTTTGGTACCGGTGTTGCTTGCTACTGTTGCTGGGCACGGTGCAGCTATTTGGTAGTGAAGATACTGCCTAGTACTAGCGTTTTCCTGACTGGTATTCATTATGTACCTCCTATTTAACGAAGAACAGCCATCTTGGGGTTCGAACACCTCATCTACTTTACTAGAACAGCAGAGATTTGGCTTCATAGGACTACATGCCAAAGGCGGCAACGCTAGCCTTGAATAGCACGGACCAGGAGATAAGTGGAAATTCTGTATTTATTTGTCTATCATTTCGGTTATAATTTGGGGTTTATTATTTAGTCTACAACTGATACGTATATGTATACAGTTTTCTTTATGAATTTATTTGAATAAATAACGTGTTCATATGCTATTAAAGGCCCTCATTGCCTATGTTTTCATGGTTAGTTCATATATCATATTTCATAGAGTGTTTTATGATAAGAATATGTTTTACATTGTTTAGTGATACAAATACTATTTTAGTTTATAAGTATTTTGGACATGAACTTCTGTATTATAGAGAAATTACAGGATTTTTAATATTAAATGTAGCTAACCTTTTCTATGAGTTGCGCTTGATATGTCTTTCGCCTTGGATCCAACGCTAATGACCGTGGGGTATTGACAAGTAATACTATTGATTTTATTGGGGATTGTAATGGGGTACTGACAAGTAATATTATTGATTTTATTGAGATTCAATGAACTAACCCTGTCTAATTTCTGTACACTGCGCTAAAATATTGTAAATACAGGTATTAATTTGGGGTTATGATTAGCCCTTAGGTATGTAATTAAAATCTAGTCCTTCTAGCATATGAATTGTTTGAAGGCGCTAATAGCGCTCTAATTGTAAAGGGGTCATTAACTAAGGGGAAACTATCTTCCAATTAGGAAATAAACAAGGTTTGAATTAAGGTTGTCTTTTATTTTCCTATTTATTTGGTAGGTTTAATAGTAGGACTTTTCTGATTTGTAGTGGCTTGGTATAATAGATCTACCTGGCGTCCAATTTAACAGAACAGCTAAAATAATTTATTTTTCCCTGATTACGAAGTAATCACCCACTCCCTTCTCCACTTGAGTGAACCGGAGCTACAAGGTTGACATCAGGGACAACCGAACTTAAAGTAACGTTTTGGGGGTTACAACGTAGTTGCTCCTAGAAGCTTCAAGCTCCAAGAAACTCTTCCAAGTCCAAGCTTTAAGTTTCAAGAAACTATACGCTCCAAGTTCGAGTTACGTAGTTTCTCCAAGTTCCGAGTTCCAAGTGCGAGCTCCAAGTATAAGTTCCAAAGGCGGATTGTCCACGACATACGACAGGGAAGTACCACTATTATAATGCCACATGGTCGGGACAATTAAACATCTATTTAGCTTCATTAAATTAATTTTTTCAAATTTAATCATTAACTATTAAGTTATTTAATACAAATTTATTATTTTTACTTATTTTAATAAATATATTAAATTTTCTCACTTTCTTTTATTTGCCAGAACTCATACAGATAACTTTAAGTACCAGAGACTGACTTAATTAAACAGGATATATCAAATCAGATAAGTTTTCCAAGTTACTCAAAAACTTGGTGGCGCTCAACATTTTAGTCGTTACCGCATTTTAGTATCTTTTATTTTAACGTTAAGTAGACTTTGGCTCGCGAACCGATCAAGCTACTCTGATTTCAATTGTCCTGGTCAATTTATGAACCCACGAAGTATCAGCAATTTGGGCTAAATCACCTCTTAAGTACAATTGACATCGTAGAAATTAAAAAGAAGGTAACAGTACCCACATTTATTTTCATAGAAATAGTATACTGTATATGAGGTTAGGATATTTCCCTAAAATTTATATGATATACTAAAAAAAATCTTTGCAATAAAAATCTTTTCTCATAAAACACTCATATTTCGTTTTTAGAAATACAGAGTGATTCCATATACATTTGTTTGTTTGTATTATAGGTACTAGTGTCATACAAACTTATTATACGAGTAATTAATATAAATATAGAGTTAAATACCTAAATAAATAAGTCGTTTTCTCCCGATAAGGAGTCATCATCATCAGTTTCTTCACTTCCCAAAGAAATAATGATTGGTTCCTTTATTAACATATCAAGTTTCCAGAATTTATCTTCCTCTACCATGATATGATTTATAGCGTTTTGCCAATTGTCCGGTGAAATTTTTGATATGGAGTCACATAATAGTTGACGAAGATCTTGAGCCCAGATTAGTTCAATTGGGTTAAGTTCACAGTGATAAGGTGGTAAAGGCAACACTTTAACTCCATGTTCTTTTGCTATTTCATCTACAATATACTTCTTATATTTTGGTAAATGTTGTTTGCATAATAGACCCTCAGATTGTGACTGATTTAGGTGCCCCATTTTCGCATACAAGTCTTGAAGAGGGTTGAAAAGTACATCGATTTTGAGTAGAATAAAAGGAAATTTACGAATGGCCCCTGGGGATAACATAAGGAAAATTCGATTTTTCTTAACAGAAATAAAAGGTGTTTTTTGCTCATTTTTCCACGCAAGCTGTTTTCACTATATGATTAATTAATAGAACTAGGCTTCGGAAAACCAAAGGCTTTAATGTTGCAAGTGGCTAAAGGGTTGAAATAAGGGCGTAATCTTGTAAAGAAAAATCGATATTTTAACTGATTTTTCCACACAAGCCCGTCTAAAGTATGAATACATACATCGTCACTAGCCCGAAAAACATATTGACTTGAATGGCGCAAATGGATAAGTGCATTTTGGAGTCGGAAAAATGACCGCAATTTTTTTTTGATTTTTGAGTTATTTTTTCATGCAAGCCTTTTTAACCATAGAATGTTATTATTGTGTTAGACGTGATAATAAAATTTGCATGAGTATCGGATGTGGACGAAACGAAGGCTTGCGTCGGAAAGTTGCAGGAAAATTGTATGGAAAATGCCACGCTAGCCGTTTGACATATGCTTAGAAAAAGTGATTCTAAGACTATATAATAAAAGGCTTGAGTGTCGGACATGGTCATCATATTAATTATACTCGTATATAATTTATTTAACAAAAAACTGACATCAAAAGTTTATAAATTTGCATCATTTTCCCACACAAGCCTTTTAGCATATGCTTAGAAAAAGTGATTCTAAGACTATATATAAAAAGGCTTGAGTGTTGGACATGGTCTTCATATTATTTATACAAAATTTATTTACCAAAATGCTGACAAGAAAATCTATAAATATCCACCATTTTCTCACACAAGCCGTTTGGCATATGCTTGGAATTATATATAATTCGCTATAAAAAAAAATAATACTAGAAACCTAAATATGAAAACCTAAATATCACCCTAAATCATCTAAATATCGATTATCAGAGTTATTTTATATTAATTTTATTATAAGAGTTGTCTCGTGGTCGGACTATTCAACGACTAATTTTATACCTTTTAAATGTTTATTAACTTAACGTCCTTTTAAATGATTGTAAAAATTCAAATATTTTATTTAATTAACTAAATAAATGAAGGTATATCGTAGTACTTACCAATTATTTAATTTAAAGAAAAATAACTAATGTAATGAACCCAACAACCTGTAACTTCAATTTTAACCAAAAAATAACGCACAATAATTATTTAATCTAATAACTTGTATAATTTGAAATAATGTCACATAATATCATAGGAACATCAACATTTTCTAATCGACTTCAAGAAAATCATTTTGATCTGTTAGAAGATTTATCTCATGACATTCTTGATTGCTTTAATATCTTACATAAATGCAATTTAAAATGGTTTCGAAGTGTCTATTCCATAGAATACTTGATTGTCATCATTAAATTCTAGGATATCTACTTTTTCATGTTTAGTAGCTGCAATTTTATTTTATACATACATTAATTTTATAAAAATTCAAAATGGACCAACATATCTTTGTAACGAATCTGTTAATAGATCCAAGTCTTTTCACCTTTGAGTAAAGTTGAAAGTAACTACTTGCTGATTAAACTATAGGAATAATGTTTGTTAATCTGTCAATTAAACCTACATGTAACTTTACTCAAGAGGTTAAAAGATCGACCCTTAACAGGTATTTTAAAATTTATATTTAATAGCCCTTTGAAAGAATATATAAATTTTTCTATAAAATAAACATATTGTTAATTCAGCACTAAATTAATATTAAAATTTACTATACGAATAATCACCGAACAATAAATAATAATAACTTTGCATAAATATTTATTTGTAAACTTTTTGGTCAGTTCTTTTTTAGATAAATAATATGCTCCATGTCCAATACTCAAGCCTTTTGTTATATCGTTTTAGAATTACTTTTTCTAAGCATATGACAAACGGCTTGCGTGAGAAAATGGTGGAAATTTCTAGATTTTCTTGTCAGCTTTTTGTTGAATAAATTATAAAGATATAAATAATATGATGCCATGTCCGACACTCAAGCCTTTTGTTATATAGTCTTAGAATCACTTTTTCTAAGCATATGTCAAACGGCTTGTATTTTCATACTCTCGATTGGCTTGTGTGGAAAATCGGTTAAAATATCGTTTTTTCTTTACAAGATTATGCCCTTATTTCAACCCTTTAGCCACTTGCAACATTAAAGCCGTTGGTTTTTCGAAGCCTAGTTCTATTAATTAATCATATAGTGAAAATGGCTTGCGTGGAAAAATGAGCAAAAAACACCTTCTATCGAATTTTCTATATATTATCCCCAGGGACCGCTCGTAAATTTCCTTTCATTCTACTCAAAATCGATGTACTTTTCAACCCTCTTCGAGGCTTGCATGCGAAAATGGGGCACCTAAATCAGTCACTATCTGACGGTCTATAACTGCATTAGCTCTTTTTTGAGTAATCCCTCTTATGTACCTATTTCTTTGGTTATTTAACCGATCGGGGAGTTCTTGCTTTTCCATTTAGTCTTAGATAATAGTTTCTTTAATATTGAATGGTAACTGGCATGGTCCATAACTATTATAGTATTGGACGGTAATAAATCTATAATTTGACTGAAATATTCCTCAAGTCTTTCGTAGAATTTAAGTATTTGGCCATATACTTGGATTCACATCTCAGGTGGGATATACATATAAATTTAATAATAAAATTAAGATCAATATTATGGAGATTCAGGTATTTAAGACAAATACTAAATATAGAGCAACTACGTATAATTTACCATGCACTTATAGAGCCTCATCTTAACTATGGTATTATAGCCTGGGGAGGCGTGACAAATAACTATCTAAATAAATTAGAAATTACCCAAAAATGGTTAATAAAAACAATATACGGAAAACATTTTAGATACCCTTCTGACCAGTTATTTAATGATTGTAAGTTTTTTGATATTAGGCAACTTTTTTGTTTATCAGTTCTTACAAGGCAATACATTTATAAAAACGACTTGAATAGTCTAGAACACCACTATGATACAAGGAATAAAGAAAATATTTCAATAATACCCAAAGTCTCTAAAACGGGAACTCAAAGAAGCTATTTCTATTTGGGACCTAGGTTATACAATATAATTCCACCACCCTTTAAACAATTAAATTCTATAAAGATGTTTAAAAAAAAAGTTAAAAATTGGATATTCTCATAAAATAGGAATGAGATACATAGTTGGATAGACCTAAAAAATCTATAGTACGATAAATCCGAGAACTGAAATTAAATAAATAAATAATTAAATAATAAAAAGGTCTAAACTGAATAATTAAATACATACACAAATAATAAATAAAGCTTACCTCAATAGAGTCATCATCTGGATAACTTCTTTTAGTTGTTACTTTGTTTCTTCTTTTTAACCTCAAAATTTGTAAAACTTGTAAATGTGTACATAGCAATGTAAGGAAAGATTGTTTAAGTTAATTTTTGAGAATATAGAAACTATTTTTCAATAATAAATTTGGCATTATGGGTTACAGATATTTTAACAAGCTGGACTTTTAAATATCTGTCACCTTAATTGTACAAATAGCGTTGCCACGAGTTAAGAGTTAATTTTAAATGTAGGTATACATATTGTTTTACTGTGCACAAGTGTTTAACACTTAGCATATTTTTTCTTTATTCATAACAAATATTATATTGTATTTAATTTAATTGCATTATTTATGAATAAACATTATTATTATTATTATTATTATTATTATTATTATTATTATTATTATTATTATTATTATTATTATTATTATTATTATTATTATTATTATTATTATTATTATTATTATTATTATTATTATTATTATTATTATTATTATTATTATTATTATTATTATTATTATTATTATTATTATTATTATTATTATTATTATTATTATTATTATTATTATTATTATTATTATTATTATTATTATTATTATTATTATTATTATTATATAATTGAAACAAATTCTAACAAGCTTCATCAACAAATCCTTTATCTCCTCCAATATAAGTGATAATTAAACGTCGATCTATACCATTTGGAAATTTTAAGCCAGTAGACAAACCTTCTATAAATGCCTGACGAGCATTTGTAACCCTGTTTATCTTTCCAAACTTTTCTTACAAAATGTCCTTTATTTATCCATGTTTCATCCAAATAAAAAATATTTTTGTGTGCTCTTCTTAATTTTCTAATTTCCCTTAAATATTGCCTCATCCAACAAATAATTTTATCTGTCTCTATGAGCGCAGATTTCGTATCATTCTTCTCTCAAACGAAGTCTAATCCATGTAAAGTTCTCCACAAATTGTCTCTTTTAATGTTTGGCAAAGTTTCGTCTTCATTAATGTCTACTAAAAACTTATCCAAAGTAGGTATCTTTTTTTGTAAATAAAACGAATGCACTTTTCTTCGGATCAGTTGTTTCATAGTACCCTCTATTTGAATGGGTTTTCTCCCAAGTGGCGTTTTAGGTGCTACTGTAATACTTCTATCCTTTCGTTGCTTCAAAAATCTATAAATGGTTGCTTCTCCAACTCCGGTCATATTTGAACACTTAGAAACTATACTCCGAACACTACTATTGAAAGAGCGTCATGTACATTTAACACTAAAGTTTTCATATGCACGGTTAAATTGCACTTTAATTTCACAAGAGTATAATTAGACGTGTGTGCCATTTTTATTGCAAAAAAATTCACTTGATCAATATCGCTTTTTATCGTCTATTATTACAGAACTAACAATTCTGCGTATTACAATCACAGGAATATACAAACAGAAATGTAAATTTTAACTAAAATAATTTACAATCTACCTAACAATTTCAGCCGATTAGAAATATTCATCCTTTCTAAGAAAATTAAGGGCGCATAAATTGATTTTGAATTGTAAATATACTTACTTTATTTATGTTGATTAAAATGACTAGAAAATTTAAGAAAAGAATTGAAATAAATTGGTATTGTTAAAAATTTTAGGAAGAAAACCAAAGATTTTATTTTGGAACAAATAATGCTAAACATTTCATTTTAGAAATTCTCCGTCACTGATTTATGAAGTTATATTGGGGTCATAAAAATGTTGCTATCATTCATTTTCAAATATACTATAAAGTTTGGTTAATTTTTTTTTTGGTTCTCCTATGGTTGAGTGACAGGGAAAACATATTTTTTTACATAAAACTTGTTTATTTATTATGTTTATTTATCATTCTCCCTAACCCATATAATAAAGAGTAACTAGTAAAATTTTGGTGTGGAATTGACCATGAAATAAATCATGAATGTCGGAACTTACATTTATTATTATTATTATTCTTAATATGAGAATTTGGATTTCATTAGAGGCGTGGTAGTCTAAGAACCAGCCGTATAAAATTAAGAAGGGAGATTTTTAAAGGCTGAAATAAATATATATAGGTTATTGGGGTCTATTCTGTAACAATTCCTTTATATTTAACGGCCTTTAAAAATAGTTTCTTCTTTACTTATGTCATTATTTAAACGGATCTTTAAAATACATTAGAGAACTATCTTAAAGAAATCTGTTTAAATAATGGCAGAAGTAAATTAACGAATACGAACATATTTTTATAGGCCGTCAATATTTTTAAAGGCCGTTAAATATAAAGGAATTGTTACAGAATAGACCCCATTAACTGTTAAACACCAGACCAACATTACACGGCGCCGAGAACAATGCAGATGGATTCGAAATCTGTAAATAAATGGGACTGTTTTTACACTAACAGTCATTACAGTTCTATCCTCCCTATTTTTATTATTTTTACTTTCCTATCTGTATACAGATATAGGGAAAGTATAGGAATCATGATTTTTTTCGACCTCGAGTTTTCGACGGATTTTTATGTTTTGAGGTCCCCTGAATCCGTTTTGACTATTTTCGCGATGATGTGTGTGTGTGTGTGTGTGTGTGTGTGTGTGTGTGTGTGAGTGTGTGTGTGTGAGTGTGTGTGTGTGTTGTGTGTGTGTGTATGTGTGTGTGCGTGTATATGTGTGTGTGTATGTATGTGTGTGTGTGTGTGTGTGTGTGTGTGTGTGTGTGTGTGTGTGTGTGTGTGTGTGTGTGTGTGTGTGTGTGTGTGTGTGTGTGTGTGTGTGTGTGTGTGTGTATGTGTGTGTGTATGTGTGTGTGTATGTGTGTGTGTGTGTGTATATGTGTGTGTATGTATGTATGTGTGTGTATGTATGTATGTGTGTGTGTGTGTATGTGTGTGTATATGTGTGTGTATGTATGTATGTGTGTGTATGTATGTGTGTGTGTGTGTGTGTGTGTGTGTGTGTGTGTGTGTGTGTGTGTGTGTGTGTGTGTGTGTGTGTGTGTGTGTGTGTGTGTGTGTGTGTGTGTGTGTGTGTGTGTGTGTGTCTGTGTGTCTGTATCCACCATAACTCATGAACCGATACACAGAAAAACACCAAATTTTAAACTTAAGCGTTATTTCATCGTTCAATGAACTGATTAGTTTTTGGGCACAATCGGAACATCTGGGGGGGGGGGGTACTTTATAGGTGGTCATTTTTTATATTTTATGGAATATATCTGTTATTTACGTTTGGAGAAGAAAATTCTTTAAATAAAAGTTACTTCTAATATTATTATCTATAAGTTTTGTTCTATACAAAATTTTCCTAAAATGGTCCGTATTCGAAAAATTTGACAAAATCTAAAAAAAAATTAATATTTATAAAAATTGTTCAATTAAAAGTTGTTTTTAATATAATTTTCTATAATTTTTATTCCATACATAATTTTTCTAAAATGGACCGTATTCGAGATATTTGAGAAAATGTGTAAATTTCGAATTTTGAAGAAAACTGAAGAAAAAATATTAAATTTTAAACTTAGGTTTTATTTCGACCTGACGTGAAATGATTAGATTTTGGACAAAGTCGGAACATCTGGGGGGGGGTACTTTTATGGGAGGCCGTTTTTATATTTTATGGAATATGTCTGTTATTTATGTTTGGAGAAGAAAATTGTTTAAATAAAAGTTAATTCTATTATTATTATCTATAATTTTTTTTTCAAAATTTCCTGAAATGGTCCGTATTCAAGAAATTTGACAAAATGTGCAAAATTCTGATTTTTATGAAAATTGTTGAACTAAAAGTTGTTTGCGATATCGATCTCTATAATTTTTGTCTATACATGATTTTTCTAAAATGGACCGTAATGGAAAAATTGTAGGAAGAGTCCTAAATTTAAATTTTTCAGAATTTTCGCTTTCAATGAATATCTATAGAAAAATGTTTCGAGGTAGATGTATGTGGAAAATGTATATATTTAGTTTATCCTCTAAGTATTTATAGAGGTGCTGCAATAGGTTGTACAAAATAACCGGAAAAAGCCCATAATAACTAGATAGGAAAGTCATGTGTTGAACACATCAGATTTTTGATATACATATACCTGTCGGATGTTTTTGATGAACTGCTTGGGTAGAAATTACTGGATTTAAATATGATGTGGTTTTTTACCTTGTCCAGTTTTACTTGAGTCATCAATCAACTTCTCAAATACATTGCGTTCGGCCTGCCAAGTTCCTTTAACTCCTTTAACACTTTTTACTCCAAACGACCCTTTTAACGTTCGGTTTAGTCCAATTAGTGACAGTTTAACACGCTTAAATGTCATTTAAAAGCACCCTAAAAAACTCCGCTTTTGTCCAGCTCCAGCCCCTGACTATCCGAACTTACCCAATGAGTATAAAAGGTGTTCTATAAATAGCTCAGTTTTATAAATTTATGTCATGTCTGCAATTGTTTATTTTGAATTTTGCTTCTCGAATATAAAAAATTGATAGATGTGAAAACGACCATTGGTGTGCCGTGGTTTTACACATGCTTCAACACCTTCACTACCGCCGGCGACTATAGTGGCCTTTCGGGTCTCCTACTGTGAACCGCGGCCACTATACTGGCCGTGAATTCAAACTCACTTTTATGCAATACAGATACTAAATGGGCTACGAGTGGTGGCGCGTATGGTTTCTTCGGTCTATCGTGAAATTAGATGTGCGCTCATGGCCATTTGAGTGGCCATTGGTTTGCTGAGTGTGGTTTTGTTTTCAGTCAAACACGTGCATTTGTTATTGCCTTTTTTATTACAAAATAAGGTTTTGCTGAGTCTTTTGTGTGTAGAAGTTGTTTTCAACTATCAGTTTTGTTACAAAACATGGATTCCTCTTAGAAAGCAAGGTAAATATTAATTTAATAGTTAATTGGTATAAGTTTTTGAGGTTATGTATTTTTAGTGAGTCGAAAAAAAGAAACTCAAAGCGTCCGTTAACTCTAGCTGAATTAGAAGAATCACAAAATATGTCGAACTGGTCGGATGTGTCCGAAGATGCCGAAGATCAAGCTTTTTCAGGTGATGATTCTGTCGCTGACAGGAACTACGAACCACATGATTCTTCAAGTTCAGCATCTAATAACAGCGACCAAGAATGACAGAGCGATGCAGATGACAATGTGATTAGTATTTCAAACTCTTCACAAACGAAATTATCCCAGACCTTAGGCATTTCTGATAATGAGTGGACTGACACAGAAGAAGATCCCATAACGTTCCCTTTCACGCAAAAGAAGTCTAGACATTCCGGAAAATTATTTGGCCTTACAATATTTCCAGCTGTTTTTTGATGACACATCATTGAAATAATTGTCCGTGAAACAAACAGACGAGCCAGAGAATTTTTTGATAAACAGCCGAAAAAGAAACGACTACAATGGCAGAATACATGTGTTGAAGAAATGAAAAGGTTCCTAGGCTTATGCTGCCTTAGTGGTAATTCTCGTAATAGATTTTTGAACATTCTCAGAATGTTGAGGTTTGTTGATCATTCTACTGCTACTACCGCAGATTGTCTCTTCAAAATACGACCAATTTTCGAAGAAATACTTTCAAATATAAAATCCATTTACAATCCAGGGCAACATTTGAGCATTGACGAGGTAATAATATTATGGCGAGGAAGACTGAGTTTTCGCTAACTCATACCCAACAAGAGACATAAATATGGCATTAAACTCTACGAGTTATCCACTGATAGTGGATTTATCCTAAATATAATAAATATAATAAGTTTATGTGGGTAAGGGAACCTTGGCCGACGAAAATGAGTCTCATGCTACATCGGTGGTGAAACAACTTTTGGAAAGTTATTTGGGCAAAGGTCACTTACTGTATGTAGACAACTTTTATAATAGTGTCTCACTTGCCGAATTTTCGCTCTCGCAAAATTCTGGAATGGTTGGTACTTTGAGAGTTAACAGAAAAGGAAATCCCAAAAAAAGGATCAACAAGAAGCTAAATATAGGGGAAGCTATCTGGAAACGCAAAGGAAAAACTGTTGTAACTAAATGGAAAGATAAGATGGGCGTTAGAATGATAACCACTTGTCACAAACATCAGATGGTTAAAATTACAACAAGAAGAGGCCACGAAAAACTAAAACCACAGTGTGTTCTAGATTATAATGCCAATATGTCAGGGGTTTCCACAGCCGACCAGATGATGACATTATTCCAGTCCAAGAAAGACAATAAAATGGTATCGAAAAATATTTTTTACATTTGGAATGCCTGTTTCCTCTACAAAAAGAAACACCAAACAAAAAACCGAGAAGAAGTTTTGAACGAACTTCTCAAACCAAAACAATGTTCGAAGCTACAAGCCATAGATTTCCAGTCACCCCACTATCCGGCTGAGAATGTTGGAGAAAAGAATACTATGACAAGATGCAGGTGGTGCTCGAAAAGAAATATAAGAAAGAGGTCAAAGTATTATTGCCCGCAATGTAAAGATCAACCTGGAATATGAGTTACGCCATGTTTTGCAAAATGGCACCTTCATTTGTCTCAGAAGTAATGTTTTTTATTTTGTAGAACTCAAGTTTACTTCAATAAATAATAAATAAATCAATTTTATTTAATTTCCTTCAGACCACTATAGTGGCCGTCGGTCTGCCAAAGTGTCTATGACTACTCATGGACCAGCACAGGGACTCCGTGTCAGATAGAATTCTGCCGGTCGCTCAATTCTATCTATTGGCACTGTGTCTCCAAATAATCGCCAGGAGTCGACTGTAACTATCGCCACGAAGCGAGACGTCAAGACATATTGTTTTCTACTAAAGCAGGCAAACCGTCATACATTTTTGTTTTGATTTTAAAACATTATGGCATTGGATCTAATTTCAAATGAAAAAAAGTAACAAACGTAAAAATAAGAATTACGGTAAATCCATTAGCTTTGTTGTTAAGTCAAGTGAATTTTTTATTGTGGTATGTGGTGTAAACATTATAATAGGTTTATTCTGCCATATTTTTTTACCAGCAAAATCTGCTAGGTCCAAGGTGAATCTTCCTGTTGAAGAGGCACATACATCCACAGCATCAGTATAAAAAAGTTAATAATTTGAAATCCTTAATCCAGGATATTCCTCAATAAAACAAATAATTTTACAGTATGATACTTGACTGGCCGACAGAGGTCTCCAAAGTTACTTAATAATGTCATTGTAAAACTATGTTTAATATAATGTATCAGATTTTTATTTTTAATCTTTTATTGTAAATAAGTTTGGAAAAGATCACAAATAAATTAAATGTAAGTAGATGTGCCCTTTTCCAAAAAAAAAAACAATTCTTATTTTTCTCTTCATTTGGTCGCAGGATTTCAACATGGGTACAATCTACTGCTCCAATTATCCCGGTAAAATTTATTGCTTCTATAAAACATAACTAAATTTGTTGTTTTTTCTGTAGAGTTCTAGGAAACCGAATCCATTCCCCTGAGAAGGTGTTTATAATGGCCGTATTTCCTCTTTAGCTCTCGACGTAATTCCATTTAATATATACTGGGACATATCTTTATTTAATCGAAATAACTCTACAAATATTACATTTTCCATAGAGAATGGATCGCTTGTCTCTCTCATTACTCGCATATCTATATTTTCCAAACGAAGATGTTATAGTCGTTCCTCCTCTTCAACAGCTAATATATTGGCCACAAACAAAGGGACCATTATTACAAATCAAAGCAAAAACTAGATAATACAAACTTAATATATAAAAGGTCTGTGACAAACTTAAAAATCAAAACCAAAGCGGCACCTTATCTGTCAGAAATTGACATACTTGACAAAAAGTAACAAATCATATTTCAAGCAAACATTTTTAGATCGGTTAGTAAACCTTCGAGAATGTCTGATGTTTTGACATCCATGAATCGACTGTCACACAGAGTACCGGCAAAGCGTTTATAGAATTCTACAGTAGAAATCGATTGTAGAAAACTATATGTCGAAAGCGATGGGACACGGAGTGTCGCTCCAGCGGCCAGTTTAGTGGCCCTAAAACAAAATGGTGGAATCTTGTTCAGAAGATCAAACTGAATGTGTACCAAAAAATTTCTAGTGGTTCAAAAGTTATTGCAGTTGGCTTGGGATAAACGCGAGCAAAATATTGGTGGTAGTGAACGTGTTAAAATAACAATACAGTTCCGGTACAAACACCAATTTTAAAGATTTTGAAGTGGTTTTTTGACCATATTTTTCATTATTGCATTATTGCATTTTCATGGTAGTTGTTTCCAAATTAAAATACAAAAAATCGGTTTTACGAGGTATTTTATTCTTTATAACAATTATTACAGGTGATGAGATTTTTTTTATTAAAACAGTCTGTTATTTAAATCATTTTTACCTAAACAGTTATTTATTTTATGACACAATTTATTCGTACTAGATACAATACTACTTTATATCTCCTTTACTTTTAAACTAGTTATTTACATTGACAATATTTATGGGAACAGAATGATATCTAACTAAAAACTAAATACATCAAAAGCAAAATAGCCTAAGAAAACAATAAGCGCACTTGCTAGAACAAATAGCGGCGTATCCACCATTTTCTAGACTTGTGCATCCACCAGAAATGATGTCTCTAAATGTTTCGTCACGGATCGGTGAAAAAGCATAGGCGTATTTTAGTAAAGGTTTCGAACATTCTTGGTAACGGGATAATGCAGGCCGCAAAAAAACACAAATTAGATAAAGAGGGTCTTTAAGAGATTAGAGCAGGACCAGTTTGAAAATTGCTCGCATGATAATAATAGTAATTATTAAGACTGAGTTATTTTAAAATTTACACTTTATGTCTACATTTATAGCCTCTTTGTAAAAATATATACTATATTCTTCGTTGGAACTTCTGCAAAGATATACGCAAATAACTTGGAAATAAGATTTTAACACTGTGAAAAACTACGAGTTACTATACAGTAAACAATTTTTAAAATATACTTTACAATAATGTCAATATTGACAGAGACCTCCGATATTAACACTATATGGTGCAAGAGAGAAGTCCGACACGCCAAATATAGGACGCAGCCATTATGATGCAATTACTACCATGTTGGGCAAAACATTTTTTCAAAATGTTAAACTGGTAGCCTACATCTTGGTATTTTGTGATTTTAAATGAAGGCAACAAATGTAGAAGAAACGTTTATTTATTTTAAATAATATACAAGAAACTTCTTTGAAGTAAAGTTATAATTGCGAGTGCATCTTGAAATGGGGCTGAGTAGTTTTAACTTATTTCTAAAGCTGTGCATGATTTAACCTTAATATTATGATATTTTTTGCCAGTCCCATGTAATGTAATAAAAAGCTTTGAGGCTAAACAATATAATATTATATTTTGCATCTTTTCATCTGTAAATATGGTACGAAACTGTAAAATAAAAACAGAGAAATATGAGATTAAAGAAGCTCTAACTAAAATATATTACCAGAGGAATATATTCTTGCAGGCAAGCTGCAAAAGATAGTTGGTTTGTGTTTTTATCTTATAATTTATCTGAGACAGACACCTTGAATTTGTATAATAGTTATGTTTTTTTTTTAAATTAGTCATATGTAGTTGTTAAATTTTTAACTAAAACATGTATTGTTCATCTACAAATGAGTCTTCTTTCAGTTGTTACACAGTAAGAAATTTCTAAATATATTCTATTCAAGAAAATACTCCTATGGGTATTACTGCCACCACCTTCACCAATATTCTCGTTTTCAAAGATTACACAAGTTTGCCCGCTTGAATTTTTAAGCTAAAAAAAGCGGTTAGGCTCGTGCGCAATTACAACTTCATTTTTCAAAATTACTTAAAACTGCTTGTGTAGGTGATGAAAGAAAACGTATTTCTAGGGATGTATAAGAACAAAATGATTAATTTTTTTTAAGATTGCTATTATTCAAGATAGAAAAAGGTGACAATATTATGTATTTTAAGGCGCTAATCATGTCGTTATAAGAAATAATTTGGAAAATCTAATTCTATATATCCCTGCTGCAAATCTTTAACTTTATCCTAAAATGTTCTTTCTTCAAAAAAGTCAAAAAATAAGTTATTAATCGCGCACGGCCTGACCCTCTGCAAATAACATTTTTCTAACCCTAATGTGGCGCCCTTCGCACTGAAATTTATTAACAACAAAACTAATAGATAAATAATCTATTTACCCGCCTTCGTCAAATGCGAAACTTGCAACGGCCCGCAACCCCCTGATAATTTTAAGTAAGGGATCGATTGGAAGATGACTCTTGTATTAACATTAGATTGCCAGTGAGCATTTTTAAAACTCTTTTATAGCAATCGATGGTCTAGATGATTTTCTTAGTCCGTCGTTGTAAAAAGGATGTCGACATAATATGGTGGCTTTAAAAGACGTTTTTGTTACTTTTATGATTCCTGTGTATGTATAACGTACAAAATCAATGTATCTGGATCAGTGGTACTTTTGCTTCTCAGAAATTTCCATTTATCCGAAATTGTTACACAGTTTACTGTACCAAATAAAAAAATTAAATATTAGAGGTTATTTTCTAACTGTTCCAGATAAACTATTTAGCAGAGGGCATGGTATAAAGCAGAGGATACTATTTTCTTAGTGAGGCTGTGAACTACCTCTACTTTCAGGTGTGTAGATGAGACAGAGGTAGTAAACTTGAAATAAAAAAAAACATTGTTATAATATAAATGTTCCAAAAAGTAAACAATATTACTCACATGTTTATTTATATTATTTCGTTTGATTTTAATACTGCTCCTATCTATATAAAATATAATTCTATATAACGATATAGAATTATATTTTGACGTTTGACCACCTCCTAAAATAATTTTCTTATAGGTTAAAATAGCAGCTCAAATTATGGAAACAGTTTAGATTAATTCATGTTTCCATGGTTTTTACTGTAATAAACATGTAGGTAACCTCAATGGTAATAAACCTTTTCTTTTGTCAGATAGGTCAGACTTTATTATTATGTATTCTAATTGATTCGTAATTTTGTATTAGTATATATTATAATTTTAGTTATATAAGAATGGCGAAATTGCTAGCACACGTAAATGACCTAGTTGGTCAATGGTTACGCTTGTAGCTGCCTTTTTATTGTATTGTATTGTAATAGTGAAAAGTCACCTTCCAAGATTATTTCAGATTTTCACGGTTAAGGATCTCTAGATTATGAAACATGTCTCCACATTCCGTCAGTTTATCTGTCGTCTGTCGTCTGTCGTCTGTCGTCTGTCGTCTGTCGTCTGTCGTCTGTCGTCTGTCGTCTGTCTGTCGTCTGTCGTCTGTCGTCTGTCGTCTGTCGTCTGTCGTCTGTCGTCTGTCGTCTGTCGTCTGTCGTCTGTCGTCTGTCGTCTGTCGTCTGTCGTCTGTCGTCTGTCGTCTGTCGTCTGTCGTCTGTCGTCTGTCGTCTGTCGTCTGTCGTCTGTCGTCTGTCGTCTGTCGTCTGTCGTCTGTCGTCTGTCGTCTGTCGTCTGTCGTCTGTCGTCTGTCGTCTGTCGTCTGTCGTCTGTCGTCTGTCGTCTGTCGTCTGTCGTCTGTCGTCTGTCGTCTGTCGTCTGTCGTCTGTCGTCTGTCGTCTGTCGTCTGTCGTCTGTCGTCTGTCGTCTGTCGTCTGTCGTCTGTCGTCTGTCGTCTGTCGTCTGTCGTCTGTCGTCTGTCGTCTGTCGTCTGTCGTCTGTCGTCTGTCGTCTCTGTCGTCTGTCGTCTGTCGTCTGTCGTCTGTCGTCTGTCGTCTGTCGTCTGTCGTCTGTCGTCTGTCGTCTGTCGTCTGTCGTCTGTCGTCTGTCGTCTGTCGTCTGTCGTCTGTCGTCTGTCGTCTGTCGTCTGTCGTCTGTCGTCTGTCGTCTGTCGTCTGTCGTCTGTCGTCTGTCGTCTGTCGTCTGTCGTCTGTCGTCTGTCGTCTGTCGTCTGTCGTCTGTCGTCTGTCGTCTGTCGTCTGTCGTCTGTCGTCCTGTCGTCTGTCGTCTGTCGTCTGTCGTCTGTCGTCTGTCGTCTGTCGTCTGTCGTCTGTCGTCTGTCGTCTGTCGTCTGTCGTCTGTCGTCTGTCGTCTGTCGTCTGTCGTCTGTCGTCTGTCGTCTGTCGTCTGTCGTCTGTCGTCTGTCGTCTGTCGTCTGTCGTCTGTCGTCTGTCGTCTGTCGTCTGTCGTCTGTCGTCTGTCGTCTGTCGTCTGTCGTCTGTCGTCTGTCGTCTGTCGTCTGTCGTCTGTCGTCTGTCGTCTGTCGTCTGTCGTCTGTCGTCTGTCGTCTGTCGTCTGTCGTCTGTCGTCTGTCGTCTGTCGTCTGTCGTCTGTCGTCTGTCGTCTGTCGTCTGTCGTCTGTCGTCTGTCGTCTGTCGTCTGTCGTCTGTCGTCTGTCGTCTGTCGTCTGTCGTCTGTCGTCTGTCGTCTGTCGTCTGTCGTCTGTCGTCTGTCGTCTGTCGTCTGTCGTCTGTCGTCTGTCGTCTGTCGTCTGTCGTCTGTCGTCTGTCGTCTGTCGTCTGTCGTCTGTCGTCTGTCGTCTGTCGTCTGTCGTCTGTCGTCTGTCGTCTGTCGTCTGTCGTCTGTCGTCTGTCGTCTGTCGTCTGTCGTCTGTCGTCTGTCGTCTGTCGTCTGTCGTCTGTCGTCTGTCGTCTGTCGTCTGTCGTCTGTCGTCTGTCGTCTGTCGTCTGTCGTCTGTCGTCTGTCGTCTGTCGTCTGTCGTCTGTCGTCTGTCGTCTGTCGTCTGTCGTCTGTCGTCTGTCGTCTGTCGTCTGTCGTCTGTCGTCTGTCGTCTGTCGTCTGTCGTCTGTCGTCTGTCGTCTGTCGTCTGTCGTCTGTCGTCTGTCGTCTGTCGTCTGTCGTCTGTCGTCTGTCGTCTGTCGTCTGTCGTCTGTCGTCTGTCGTCTGTCGTCTGTCGTCTGTCGTCTGTCGTCTGTCGTCTGTCGTCTGTCGTCTGTCGTCTGTCGTCTGTCGTCTGTCGTCTGTCGTCTGTCGTCTGTCGTCTGTCGTCTGTCGTCTGTCGTCTGTCGTCTGTCGTCTGTCGTCTGTCGTCTGTCGTCTGTCGTCTGTCGTCTGTCGTCTGTCGTCTGTCGTCTGTCGTCTGTCGTCTGTCGTCTGTCGTCTGTCGTCTGTCGTCTGTCGTCTGTCGTCTGTCGTCTGTCGTCTGTCGTCTGTCGTCTGTCGTCTGTCGTCTGTCGTCTGTCGTCTGTCGTCTGTCGTCTGTCGTCTGTCGTCTGTCGTCTGTCGTCTGTCGTCTGTCGTCTGTCGTCTGTCGTCTGTCGTCTGTCGTCTGTCGTCTGTCGTCTGTCGTCTGTCGTCTGTCGTCTGTCGTCTGTCGTCTGTCGTCTGTCGTCTGTCGTCTGTCGTCTGTCGTCTGTCGTCTGTCGTCTGTCGTCTGTCGTCTGTCGTCTGTCGTCTGTCGTCTGTCGTCTGTCGTCTGTCGTCTGTCGTCTGTCGTCTGTCGTCTGTCGTCTGTCGTCTGTCGTCTGTCGTCTGTCGTCTGTCGTCTGTCGTCTGTCGTCTGTCGTCTGTCGTCTGTCGTCCTGTCGTCTGTCGTCTGTCGTCTGTCGTCTGTCGTCTGTCGTCTGTCGTCTGTCGTCTGTCGTCTGTCGTCTGTCGTCTGTCGTCTGTCGTCTGTCGTCTGTCGTCTGTCGTCTGTCGTCTGTCGTCTGTCGTCTGTCGTCTGTCGTCTGTCGTCTGTCGTCTGTCGTCTGTCGTCTGTCGTCTGTCGTCTGTCGTCTGTCGTCTGTCGTCTGTCGTCTGTCGTCTGTCGTCTGTCGTCTGTCGTCTGTCGTCTGTCGTCTGTCGTCTGTCGTCGTGTCGTCTGTCGTCTGTCGTCTGTCCGTCTGTCGTCTGTCGTCTGTCGTCTGTCGTCTGTCGTCTGTCGTCTGTCGTCTGTCGTCTGTCGTCGTCTGTCGTCTGTCGTCTGTCGTCTGTCGTCTGTCGTCTGTCGTCTGTCGTCTGTCGTCTGTCGTCTGTCGTCTGTCGTCTGTCGTCTGTCGTCTGTCGTCTGTCGTCTGTCGTCTGTCGTCTGTCGTCTGTCGTCTGTCGTCTGTCGTCTGTCTGTCGTCTGTCGTCTGTCGTCTGTCGTCTGTCGTCTGTCGTCTGTCGTCTGTCGTCTGTCGTCTGTCGTCTGTCGTCTGTCGTCTGTCGTCTGTCGTCTGTCGTCTGTCGTCTGTCGTCTGTCGTCTGTCGTCTGTCGTCTGTCGTCTGTCGTCTGTCGTCTGTCGTCTGTCGTCTGTCGTCTGTCGTCTGTCGTCTGTCGTCGTCTGTCGTCTGTCGTCTGTCGTCTGTCGTCTGTCGTCTGTCGTCTGTCGTCTCTGTCGTCTGTCGTCTGTCGTCTGTCGTCTGTCGTCTGTCGTCTGTCGTCTGTCGTCTGTCGTCTGTCGTCTGTCGTCTGTCGTCTGTCGTCTGTCGTCTGTCGTCTGTCGTCTGTCGTCTGTCGTCTGTCGTCTGTCGTCTGTCGTCTGTCGTCTGTCGTCTGTCGTCTGTCGTCTGTCGTCTGTCGTCTGTCGTCTGTCGTCTGTCGTCTGTCGTCTGTCGTCTGTCGTCTGTCGTCTGTCGTCTGTCGTCTGTCGTCTGTCGTCTGTCGTCTGTCGTCTGTCGTCTGTCGTCTGTCGTCTGTCGTCTGTCGTCTGTCGTCTGTCGTCTGTCGTCTGTCGTCTGTCGTCTGTCGTCTGTCGTCTGTCGTCTGTCGTCTGTCGTCTGTCGTCTGTCGTCTGTCGTCTGTCGTCTGTCGTCTGTCGTCTGTCGTCTGTCGTCTGTCGTCTGTCGTCTGTCGTCTGTCGTCTGTCGTCTGTCGTCTGTCGTCTGTCGTCTGTCGTCTGTCGTCTGTCGTCTGTCGTCTGTCGTCTGTCGTCTGTCGTCTGTCGTCTGTCGTCTGTCGTCTGTCGTCTGTCGTCTGTCGTCTGTCGTCTGTCGTCTGTCGTCTGTCGTCTGTCGTCTGTCGTCTGTCGTCTGTCGTCTGTCGTCTGTCGTCTGTCGTCTGTCGTCTGTCGTCTGTCGTCTGTCGTCTGTCGTCTGTCGTCTGTCGTCTGTCGTCTGTCGTCTGTCGTCTGTCGTCTGTCGTCTGTCGTCTGTCGTCTGTCGTCTGTCGTCTGTCGTCTGTCGTCTGTCGTCTGTCGTCTGTCGTCTGTCGTCTGTCGTCTGTCGTCTGTCGTCTGTCGTCTGTCGTCTGTCGTCTGTCGTCTGTCGTCTGTCGTCTGTCGTCTGTCGTCTGTCGTCTGTCGTCTGTCGTCTGTCGTCTGTCTGTCGCTGTCGTCTGTCGTCTGTCGTCTGTCGTCTGTCGTCTGTCGTCTGTCGTCTGTCGTCTGTCGTCTGTCGTCTGTCGTCTGTCGTCTGTCGTCTGTCGTCTGTCGTCTGTCGTCTGTCGTCTGTCGTCTGTCGTCTGTCGTCTGTCGTCTGTCGTCTGTCGTCTGTCGTCTGTCGTCTGTCGTCTGTCGTCTGTCGTCTGTCGTCTGTCGTCTGTCGTCTGTCGTCTGTCGTCTGTCGTCTGTCGTCTGTCGTCTGTCGTCTGTCGTCTGTCGTCTGTCGTCTGTCGTCTGTCGTCTGTCGTCTGTCGTCTGTCGTCTGTCGTCTGTCGTCTGTCGTCTGTCGTCTGTCGTCTGTCGTCTGTCGTCTGTCGTCTGTCGTCTGTCGTCTGTCGTCTGTCGTCTGTCGTCTGTCGTCTGTCGTCTGTCGTCTGTCGTCTGTCGTCTGTCGTCTGTCGTCTGTCGTCTGTCGTCTGTGTCGTCTGTCGTCTGTCGTCTGTCGTCTGTCGTCTGTCGTCTGTCGTCTGTCGTCTGTCGTCTGTCGTCTGTCGTCTGTCGTCTGTCGTCTGTCGTCTGTCGTCTGTCGTCTGTCGTCTGTCGTCTGTCGTCTGTCGTCTGTCGTCTGTCGTCTGTCGTCTGTCGTCTGTCGTCTGTCGTCTGTCGTCTGTCGTCTGTCGTCTGTCGTCTGTCGTCTGTCGTCTGTCGTCTGTCGTCTGTCGTCTGTCGTCTGTCGTCTGTCGTCTGTCGTCTGTCGTCTGTCGTCTGTCGTCTGTCGTCTGTCGTCTGTCGTCTGTCGTCTGTCGTCTGTCGTCTGTCGTCTGTCGTCTGTCGTCTGTCGTCTGTCGTCTGTCGTCTGTCGTCTGTCGTCTGTCGTCTGTCGTCTGTCGTCTGTCGTCTGTCGTCTGTCGTCTGTCGTCTGTCGTCTGTCGTCTGTCGTCTGTCGTCTGTCGTCTGTCGTCTGTCGTCTGTCGTCTGTCGTCTGTCGTCTGTCGTCT
This sequence comes from Psylliodes chrysocephalus, assembly GCA_927349885.1. NCBI lineage: Eukaryota > Metazoa > Arthropoda > Insecta > Coleoptera > Chrysomelidae > Psylliodes > Psylliodes chrysocephalus. The sequence continues at coordinate 65,592,071 of OV651813.1, read as the reverse complement.
GTCGTCTGTCGTCTGTCGTCTGTCGTCTGTCGTCTGTCGTCTGTCGTCTGTCGTCTGTCGTCTGTCGTCTGTCGTCTGTCGTCTGTCGTCTGTCGTCTGTCGTCTGTCGTCTGTCGTCCTGTCGTCTGTCGTCTGTCGTCTGTCGTCTGTCGTCTGTCGTCTGTCGTCTGTCGTCTGTCGTCTGTCGTCTGTCGTCTGTCGTCTGTCGTCTGTCGTCTGTCGTCTGTCGTCTGTCGTCTGTCGTCTGTCGTCTGTCGTCTGTCGTCTGTCGTCTGTCGTCTGTCGTCTGTCGTCTGTCGTCTGTCGTCTGTCGTCGTCTTATATAATGACCACATATAATACTCTTTGTTATTTATAGGTTAAATTTATTTCTTTTATTATTAAAGTGCAACAATTTTGTCAGAAGAATAAGGTTTATTTTAAGTGTTTGTAAATAATATGACTTTTTTCATTCAAAATTTAATCTACGAAGAGCATATTATATACCATTTTATATGCCGTGGCCTTATTTATACAGGGTGAGTCGGAAGGAGCGCACCAAACACGTGAAAATAATGTAAAAAACTCATATGTTCCTATCCGATTTTCATTTGTTTTCAATAAAGAAGAAAGAAATGAATCAATTAGGAGAGCAACAAACGCTCTTCGTAGACGAAGCAGAAAACGTTTAGAAGTCAATGGCGGTATTTTTAAACATTTATTGAAAGAACGCTATGATTAAGAGAATTTTTATGTGTAAATTTGTTTATTTGTTAATATGCTATAACTTGAAAACAAATGAAACTCGGATAAAAACATATGATTGTTTTTACATTATTTTCACGTGTATAATGTACTCCTAGGGTTTGGTGCGCTCCTCCCGACTCACCCTGTATAGAAAGCTATTTTGCAAAGTACGTCTATGGAATACTTTGAATATGTATTCAAAGATGGAATATGACGTTATAACCTCACTTTTACTGCACTCCTCTTTTGTTCAGACTATAGAGTAAAACCCAACTAATCTCACATTGCCGGAACCTTCGTAAACTTTTTTGAGATTTTCCCAATCTTTTTTAGAGGTAGTTGACTTTTGTGTCTCGGCTGTAGCACTGGGTTTTAGAAAGAGATTTATTTTCGATAAGACTTGTTGATCAGGGTTGGTATCAACAATTTCGCCCGCCTTCAGCTCGATAAAATTCCAATGTCCTACATTAATTAAAAGATCAAATTATTAACTGTGAGGAAATTTGATCATAATTGTACAACTGGTTTTATCAAAGGTATTACACTTTATAGTCCCACTGTGGGCCCAGCACGAGCTACCATTTTTAGAGATCTATTCATACCTAAAAACGAAAATACCATATTTCTATTTCGCGGTCGTATCGATGGTCCAGTAGCCACTTCCCGCTAGATCGTACCTATATTGTACCCTTTTTCGTCGTCGATCACAAACGGTTTTGGTACACTGAGGAAAACGCTTCAGTAAGAAAGTGTTACTACTAAAAAGTTTACTATGGCTGTAAAACTTTTTACTGCTACTATTAGATTGTCTAACAACAACTGTTAGATGTGTTACTAGGACTGTAAACTAAGTTTTACAGTCCAAATTCTTACCGTGGCAGTAATATTTTTTTACTACTCCAGTTAGAAATAGAATTACTATTATTCGTATTACCATCATAGTAAACCTTTCTTACTGAATCAGTAATTTGTATTACTACCGCAGTTAGACCTTGACTAGTAACATTTTTATAACTACCACCGTAAAACTAGCATACTGAATCTGCAAAATAGTAATATTTTTCTAACAACCACGGTAAGACAGGTTAACAACAAATGTACCGAACCGTTACGATTAATGACGAAGAGCTTCGATCATATCCTTTTGCACAGGCGTTGACTTGAGTCGACGATAATCACAGAAGCAGTCAACACGTTCAATCGTCGCATCGTGAGCTTAGGTCATAGCGTGCATGAAGAAGTGCGAAGTGCTCCGTAATTTCTATCTGGGGGTATAAATGGTATAATATTGAATATGGAATATTGTGCATTGTTAACGGAGTGGGGGTTTTCGGACCTAGTTCATAGTTTCGTTGGTAAGTAATTCGAAATAATATACTTATCTAAATATAGTACCTGTATCCATTTTTATTTATACATTAATAAAAAAGGTGGGAAATGCATAATGCATGAATGCTTTTATTTCGAATTGAGGATGAGCTATACGGTCTAGAAATGTTTTAACTGCACCGGAGCATATTCGCAGTATCAAAAATGTAATATTTCCAAGAGAAAGTTTTTAGATTAAAATTTATTAAATATGTTTGGTTAAGATTCACAAAGCAATAAATTTGTTAGATTTAAAAGAAAGCTGTGTTCAATGAGACATAGCGATAGCGATACCAATCGTATCGATCCATATCATTTTCGAGCGTTTCATTTCTACTCTAGTCTCTAACTTTCTGCTGCGATCGCGAAATTTGAGCGGGAAAGCTCATAAAAACAACCTAAAACTCCTAAAACCTATTGCTATTTGAGATTACTTAAAAAATATATCTTGAACAACCTGATTATGCTTTATATAGTGATAAAAATCATAAAAAAAAACCTTAAATATAAAAATATTGTAGATTGTTGATCAAAACACTTAAGTGACAATAAACAAGTTCACTTTCAGTTGCAAATACTACGTTTCATTAAACTTGAATTGTCGTTCCACACAAATTTAATTTTTATTTTTAGATGAGGGCATTGATGATAATTCCTTTCAATTATTAGATGAAGAAAGCATAAGGCATCTTATTTCAAGAAAAAATTCGAGGAATTTTGTATGACCAAAGAAAATACCATGGTAAAATTGATTTTGACATTTATATCTCGAATGGTTTTCGAGTAAACTTCCGTTCCTGCAGCTTTGGATTAAAAATAAATGTTTTTTTTTGTACCTTATAAAAATTATAAAAACATTTTAGCTCTGCTGTGCTATGCTGATTTCAAAATAAAAAATTTTTCTTTTTTTTTTTTTTATTTTGTCAATCCTTTTATGAAAAATTGACCGAAGATTTTCCAGAGGAAAAAATTAAGCAAATCTATTTATTTAGCTGAAATTGATTTAATTTTGTGTAAATATTTTTCTTTGAAGCGAAAGATAAAAGAGTTTATATTTCGAGTTCATGAGAAAAATATTTACCTTTGTTAAACCTATTTCAGCCTTTAATATAAATTATATTTTGGTAAAACATTTTTACCATGATAGTAAGGCGTTATTACTGTAACAGTAAACCCGTTTTACTGTAGTAGTAACCTATTATTACTGTAACTGTACAACAATTTTACTATAGTGGCAAAATATTATACCTGTAGCAGTGAAACAGTTTTACTAAATTGGTAAGACATTATTACTGTAACAGTAATACCGTTTTACTGTAGTAGTAAGATAATATTACTGTTACAGTGCAGCAGTTTTACTAGAGTGGTTAGATATTATTACTCTTACAGTGAAACCGTTTTACTAGAGTAATAAGAAATTATTACTGCAGCACTAGAGCAGATTTACCAAATCAGTAAGACAGTATTACTGCAGCATTACAACTAAATGTTACGTATGGTAATCCTAGATATTGGTGGTAGTTATACAATTTTACTGTAGCCGTAAGAAAAAATTACTACCTCTGTAATAATATTTGACCAGAGCTGTAACATAGTTTTACTGCCGCAGTCGAATAAATTCTTAGTAATCCAAATATTAGCAAATCTTGTATTACTGTCACGGTAAAATCTTCTAGCTGAGGCATATTTAATTAACTTTTTCTTATTGCCACGGTAAGAATTTTTTTTCGGTGTATCAGCTCAATAATACATTTTTAGATATCGCAAAAGAAAATTTAAAAAATGGGAAAAACATCGAGGAAAACAATAAAACTGGAGCCTTATGAGAAAATAAAACGAATTCTACAGAGATTGGACTAGAGTTCTAGTAAGTATATTATGTTAATTTTAAATTATTTTAGATCTGAAGGTAGAGTAGGTAGAAGGTAGAAAAATGTATAAAGGTAATTTATAGGTGAACACTGGCACATTGTAAGTAGTGTGCTCCCTCAAGAGTTGCAAAAATTTAGCATTCACATGAATTGCTTCATTTAAGATACTATCAGTATTAATATTATTTATAGTCCTATAATTTTCCTTATGTGCTAAATAAGATTTTTCCTAACTACAGAGGTTATTCGAAAACTTTACATTAATGCATTGATAACGTATTTAAGGGAATTCCTCAATTTCCACACAACCTAAAGTATATTTACTAGTAGTAATGCTACATCCGATAGTAGCATCACATCCAATTCAGATACACAGGCGAGAATGGAGCTTGAACGCACAACCTAAGGTACAATTAATTTTCCAGCAAAAAACCTAATTAGTTTCTCGAGCTGGGCCCAAAGCGGGACTTCAAAGTGTAATATCGAGACAAAACCAGGAAGTACAATAAGGAAATTTTTCATCCAGAATTTCCATTTGATATAGTTAGACCCGTTCAGGTACTTGGATTCTGCTAATCCCCCTATGGAGTCGGGATTATAGTTGATTGTGACTTTCTTTGGACCTTTCCCGTTTCTGATGATCTCTATTACCCATGCGCAAATTCTAGTTCCGCTTAAAATCATAAAAATGTATTGCTGTTATGTTTCCTACCCTGAGTTCCAATTATACATCCGAAAATGTTATTTTGTTTTTGAGTTTGATAGTAATGGTAGGGGAGCCAGTGACACTTTTAGATGTGTAATTTGTGAAAGGTATTATAAATATATCGTTCATTCTTACCTTGTAGAACATGAAAAAAGTTTGCTACACAGCGATTGAGCCCCTGACGATGACGTTTTAAACAAGCCTGTGTCACAGCCAGTGTATAAAATCCTGTCATCATAGGTTAGTAGAAAAAAGTATCTTCATTTTGGCTCACAATAAGTACCTTCTTGCTTGATGACAGGGCATTTAACCGCTAGATCGATAGCAACAAAGTATTTTCAACTTTTACAGGGTAAGAACTAACGTTACATTTATAATTTATTTATTTATAAAATAGTATTACTGGCTCCCTGCTATATAGAATTGATGACAGTTGTTTAAAGTAACGATGACATAGGATAATCGTCGTAGTCAACCCAACAGATGCAAGGCGAGGATAAAACAGAGATAGCAGTAAGTGTTTGAAAAATGACTAGATTTAAAATTCCCGCTCCTTTTACGTGAATGAGTAATTGTCGAATAATGGAAAGAGTCAATTCTATATTCTCCAAAAACGGTTTGTCTAGCGGTTCATAGGCAAAGATTGCAGTATAAATACAGAAAAATAATGTTGAATGACTTTAGAATAATTTATTTATTTACTTGACCAAACTTTCGAACAACTTGATATTTAAACATTAACAATTAAACAGTTATAATTGTACAGGATGATACAAAATATACACAATAAATTCGAACAGTGGTTATTCAGCCATATGTTTTTAACTATGCTAATGTTCCTTTTTCAGTTAGGATTTTTATAAGTTACTATAAAATTCCGCTTCAACAAACGCAGCAATGTTGGTCTAGTATTTAATAATTATTAAAAAAAAGTTCTTTTAATGCACCTAAAATAATCCTCCTTTTAATGTTATACGGCCAATTCTCAGTCTATGAGTAGTTATCACAGATATGACTCGTTTTTCTGTCTTTTTCTGTCATGGCCTATCCTTGAACAATTATTTTTTGGCTCCCCCTTTATAAATTATTAAATAAATACAAATCAACAAATCCAAAACATGTAAATTTCTTTAAAAAATATCCACGTGCCTATCGGTGTTCTTTTTTATCTAATAAATTAAAAATCAACATAAAATTTACACTTACTTTGACTTCGTTACAAATTTCAAACTTTCTATCTCTAACAACGTGTTCCTCAAATCTATGTGCGAGTTTAATATGATTCCTGATATATTTTTGAATTCCAGATATACCATAACTTCTCAAAACGAACCAAAGCTTCAAAGATCTGAATCTTCTACTCAGGGGAACTCCCCAATGTCGGTAATCGATCGAAGCATCTGAGTAGCCGTGCTGAAGGTAAAGAGGATCTACTACCAATGCTGAAGTGAGTTTTATCCGGTCTCTAACCTATAAAATCAGAATAACGTATGTCAATTAGGCATTTTAAACAAAGTGGCTATCGGTGGGATAGGTTGGCATATCTAAGAGGTTACGACATACGATGTGTTCTATCTACAACAAGTAAAATTATTTAAATATTTTATGTCGAATACAATGAAAATATTATTTAAAAAAAAATTGCAGGATTGGCGATTACTGTTTCACTGTTTCAAATAAAATACCATCCAAGAAGAAAGGCTATGTCGCAACCCGCTTAGATATACGAGCTTTTCCCACTGGCAGTTATTGTATGATAGGTAGTTGAAATGCCCAATAGTTAATGTTTTTAATTGAGAGACAGGATTATGTATGGAGTTTGACTAAATTTGGCCGACACCTTAATTAGGCATTCCAACGACCTGTCAAACAATAGCTGCCAGTGGGAAGCTCTCGTATATCTAGGGAGGTTGCGACATAACCGTCCATTTTAAAAGCTATTTATATTGTCACGTTATCCGTGTTTTTTATCAAAAAAATGTCACGATTTACGTGCTCTTTAATAATTATGGGACTATCTATGCCCCGGGGGTTGAATAACAAAATATAACACAATATAACGTAAGAACTCTATATTGCCTTAAACTTGGCTTCGTAGCCCTTGACTGTATAATGGTTCTAATCTTGATGTTAAAACGTAACACGTCTCTGTAAAAGGGCTGAAGGAAACAAGGTTTTCTCAAAACAAATATAATATTATAATTAAAACAAGGATACAAAATAGGTCACAGCTCGGCACACACAAATATGGGCTCAATGTAATAACAAGTACACAAAAATATAAACTTACCAACTACACTAATATTTGGGGCACATGTCACAACTCTTGCCTGAGTATTAAATCTGCTATTTAAAATAATGCCATAAAAAGACTTTAGAGAGCTGCTACTGGGAATCTCCTACAAGGGGGGACCTCATATGGGGAGGATCCGTTCCCTATGGAAAAAGCCCTGCGCATCCCCTCAACATTACTTTTATAACTCCTTCATAGTTTATTGTTATCAAACTAATGTTTACTAATTATTAAATAATCAACCCTGCACATGATTGCGATGCAAAACAAATTGTCGACATACTTAAACAAAGTTTTATGTATAGGATGTTATTTAAATAATTAATTAAAATTAGGAAAAATATGAATTTATACGAAGCGTGGCAATATTCGAAATTCGAGAGACGCTAAAATGGTAATTCCCACATTATCGAGACTGAGGCCCACAAGGCTAAATTCGTAGTGTAACAAAAACGAGAAATGATTTAACTTGGAACGAAAGACCGAAAGCCGATAGTAGTATTAGGACGTTCAATTTTTTGGTTTGTGAAGCATTGGCATTAATTAGGTTAAACCATGTGATGATATCCATAGGCCTTGATTTTTAAAACCATTCTGTATCGCCTTTTGATTAGGGTTTACAAACTTGTTTGAGCAATTTATCAAATAATAATTAGCCCCTTTACCTCTTAAGCCTGCTCATGTAAAATATTTGGGCTCCTTACTTCGCCTGTTTATATAATATTAATAAAGGACAGAAGGATGAGTATTGCAACTATGTTAAAAGAAATAAATTGGCTTTCAGTTCAGGATTATGTTCAGTACATGACTGATATTTATTTATAAAATAAAAATGACATAGTACCATCACATCAGATCTATTAGAAAAAATTCAATATAATTCGAAATATTACAACTAAAATACAAGAAGCCAAACTGACTTTCATATATGGCAAACCATCACTAAAAGTTCCCAAAATACAATTTTTATTGAAGGTTTAAAAAATTTAATAGACGGCCTACAGAAATTAAAAAAACCTGCCCTTTTTAAGTATTTCCCTTAATTTATTGTTATTTTACCCCTCGTTTTACCCGCATTTATTATAAATTATTTCTATTTTGAGATCATGTACTTTGCTTTAAAAAATTACTTAATGTTATAATAATACTACTTACTATGTTTAAATTATTAATAGTTTTGCGACGATAGTTTATAGCAACTTATAGCCACAAAACTATTTTTGTGTTAAAGTAGATCCATAGAGAGCAATGTAATTTACAAAGGCCTTCTTTCGACATACAAATAAATGACAACTTTATAATTAAAATAAAAAACAACAAAATATCTCGGTACCAAGGTAAGAAGATTCATTTTTAAATTTTATTTATTGAGGAAATTTATGACTAGAAGTTTACTAATTATTATTTACAATTCGCTGGTTGAATATGTAATCCAAAATCGTATAATAAAAATTTTCTACAAAAAACCAGCATTATATCCTACCTTTGTATAAGAACATTATATTATCTATCTTGCTGTACCTTTATGGAAAGCCTGAATTGAGATATACTACAAATTATTTGCAATAAATATCAAAAGAAGTATACATTTTTAAATAATTTGACATTTAAGAGCCATTCACACATCACAGTTGACATCTTGATACTTGACAGGCACAGCCAAGCATTATTCTGATTTTTGCCAAATAAAATGGCCGGTTAATTATTCTATGGGGTTGCGACAGAGAGACAATAAATTTGATACAGGTGTTTTTGTGGCTAGGGGTGAAATAGTAGTACGCTTAAGTTAGCACCACCATAAAAAATCATTTTTAAGAAATTCTTTATTTATTTTTCATAAATTGGCAGGCTTGTCTACTAATTTCGAATAAAAATAGCCTCCAAAATGACTATGATTGCAAGTATGAAGGTCTCAACCCGCCTTAGAAATTTCACCTTTACTATCAACAGCTGTTGTTTGACAGGTCGTTAGAGAATATTTGCAATTTATGGAATTTTAAGAATGTTAGGAATGTTGACTTAGAAAAAATAATTGAAATTCCTAAAATTGTAACACAAGAAATGCATATGCGGATTTAAAGAAAATTGATTATAAAGTAGTTAGGATGAATCGAAAATTCTGAAAATCAATCGGGTTCTAACCCACATAACATCAATGTTCTATGAATATACTAAGAACGTTCTGTTTATGTTCTTTTTAGTATGTCCTTCTTAGAATGTTCTTAGAACATACCTAGTATATACTTTGAAAGTATATATACTAAGAACGTTCTGTTTATGTTCTTTTTAGTATGTCCTTCTTAGAATGTTCTTAGAACATACCTAGTATATACTTTGAAAGTATATTCTAGAAAGTATATGCTGAGTACGTGCCTTAAAAGTATATTCCAAAAAGTATATACTGAGCACGTGCTATAACAGGACATTCTAAGAAGATACTAAAAGTCATATACCCAGCATGTACCTCATATTCTGAGGTAAAAATTAACACCAAATACATGTAAAAAACGTTTATATACATATCTATATGAATATATAAATTTTTCCCAGATGCCGATCTATTAATTCGTTAGCAAACGCACTAATGTTTAGGCCAAAAACAACCTTAATAAAAGATAAGAAGAAGAATAACATAACCTACAATTCCTTCACCAATATTACCGTGGTGACGTAATCGGCAATTTTTTTAAATGCAACCATGTGTCTCAAAACACCTCATTGGAAAGGTCTTCTAATCGTCTTTACAACGATGTAATTATTTGAATATTTATTTCTACAGGGTCGACCAAAACTGTTTATTTACTAAAATCTTAATCATAAATTCTGATTCACTAAACTAAGTTATTGTAAGGACCGCCACTGGAAATAAAACATCGTAGTGTACCCAAAAAATATTTCTGTATTTTGGATATGTTACTGATAATAGTACTAAATTCTAATTTAACACTAATTGATGTGTATCAGTCAAGTGTTCAATAGTTAAAATCTTTAAATTAGCATAATTTAGTAATGAAGCTTACAGAAACTGAACGAATCGAAATATTAATGATGATTGGCTATGGAGATAGAGTAAAGACACAGAGAGAAGTTGGCAATTTATTTAATGCTAAATACCCCAATCGTGAACCCATTTCTCAATCAACAATTAGTAAAATCGAGAAAAAGTTTCGAGAAACGGGCCATGTTAAAGATCTCCCCAAAAGTGGTAGAAAGTCAATTTCCGAAGATAAAAAAGTTAACGTTTTACTAGAGTTTCAAGAAAGACCCCACACCAGCACGAGACAAGTTGCGCTGGATAATAATTTACACCATTCTACTGTTGCTAGAGTACTGAAAAAGGAGAAGTGGCATGCGTATAAGGTACATTTGGTCCAAGAGCTGTTAGAAGATGACTTTGATAGGAGAATTGAATTCTGTGAAACAATTATGGAACGATCTAACAAAGATCGTAATTTCATAAAAAATATACTTTTTTCGGATGAAGCAACTTTTATGCTCAACGGCCATGTAAACCGCCAGACATATCGATACTGGGCAAGTGAAAATCCCCATTGGATGCAGGAGTATACGACACAATATCCTGAAAAGGTGAATGTTTGGGCCGGCATTATAAATAATCAAATAATAGGGCCATATTTTTTTGAAGGAAACTTGACCGGTCCTCGATATCTTCAATTTCTTCAGGATTATCTATTACCACAATTAAATCAACTATTTCCAAATAGATGTGATTTGTGGTTTCAACAGGATGGGGCACCCCCACATTACGCCTTTGATGTACGAACCTACTTAAATGCTGTTTTTCCAGATAGGTGGATAGGAAGAAGAGGAACGATCGAATGGCCACCAAAGTCGCCAGACTTGACACCCTTAGACTTTTTTTTATGGGGATACTTGAAGAGCAAAGTTTATCAAAGTCGCCCAAATGATATAGAAGAGTTAAAGGATCGCATCAGAACGGAGATTGCACAAATAACGCCTGAAGTTCTCGTAAACGTTAGAGACGAATTTACTGCTCGGCTGTCTTATTGCATTATTGCTGAAGGTCATCAGTTTGAACATTTAATATAATTTAATTGTTTTTTACTAAACAGTTTTATGTATTTTAGTAAATAAACAGTTTTGGTCGACCCTGTAGAAATAAATATTCAAATAATTACATCGTTGTAAAGACGATTAGAAGACCTTTCCAATGAGGTGTTTTGAGACACATGGTTGCATTTAAAAAAATTGCCGATTACGTCACCACGGTAATATTGGTGACGTAATGTTCGTTAAATCTACATCATATGACGACGATTCAAAAATTAAAATTGACCTGTTTTTGGATTTTTTTCAAAAGTCGATTATTTTAGAAATAATAAATTTATTCCATACATTAGCGACATACTGTATGTACTAAGTATAAATCAACATGGTTTCTTGAAAAGTCGTTCAACAGTCACCAACCTCCTGCCCGTTACCCAATATATTGCTGAATCTATTGATAACAGAGCCCAAACTGATGTTATTTACACAGACTTTTCTAAGGCCTTCGACAGACTTGATCATGTCATTCTGCTTAACAAACTTGTAGCTTTTGGATTATCTCCTTCTTTAATTTCACTATTTCAATCCTATCTATGGGATCGAAAGCAATATGTCCAGCTTAATGGTTTTAGGTCTGCTGAATATAGTGCTTCTTCTAGTGTTCCACAAGGGTCGAATCTAGGACCCCTCCTTTTTATTATGTTCATTAATGATATTGCAGATGTTATAAATGTAAATTTGCTTTTGTATGCTGATGATCTAAAACTATACTACCTCGTAGAGAAGATAGGTGATTGCGAGAACCTTTCAGCAAACTTAACACGGATTGTTGAATGGTGTTATCAAAATAACTTGTCACTAAACCCAGATAAATGTAAAGTTATGTCGTACAGTTTAAAAACGAATATCCTAATATTTAATTATTCAATGGAAAACGTTGCTCTTGAGCGACCGAAAACATATACTGATCTTGGCGTCACGTTTGACACTGCACTTTCATTTAATAAGCATATTGATAATGTTGTATCCTCCTCCTATCGAATGTACGGATTAATTGCACGTAGCAGTAGTGATTTCAAAGAAACCTCTACCTTAAAAACTCTATTTTATGCTTTTATAAGATCAAAGTTAGAATATGCTTCAGTTGTGTGGAGCCCCTTTTATCAGTATCATATAGATCGAATAGAAGCAATTCAAAGACGATTTTTAAAACTGCTAAGCCTGAAAACTGCTGGCATTTATCCTCTAATAGGTACACCTCACTCTGAATTACTACGAAAGCATAACTTTTTCAGTCTCGATAGAAGGCGTGATTATTATAGTGTAGTAGTAACTTATAAAATTATTAAAAGTATTATTGACTGCCCAACCTTATTAGAAAAGTTTAATATTTGCATTCCCAGAATTTCTTCCAGACACCCGAATACTTTTTATATAAATACATCTCGCACAAATGTTCTGGAAAATTCTCCGCTCCATACCATGTGTACAGTAACAAATTCTATTGTCAATGAACTTGATATATTTAGTTGCAATTTTTCAGATATAAAATCTCACTTTTCATCTTAGTTAATTTGTTACCTATTACGAAATACAAATTCTTTTTATGTGCTTAACATTCATATAAAAAATGTGATCTATTAATAATTATATTCTGTCAATTCCTGCTCTGTAATTGGGTTTATGACCTGTAGAGTATTGTATTATAAATAAATAAATAAATAAATAAATAAATAAATAAATAAATAAATAAATAAATAAATAAATAAATAAATAAATAAATAAATAAATAAATAAATAAATAAATAAATAAATAAATAAATAAATAAATAAATAAATAAATAAATAAATAAATAAATAAATAAATAAATAAATAAATAAATAAATAAATAAATAAATAAATAAATAAATAAATAAATAAATAAATAAATAAATAAATAAATAAAATACAAATATTATGAGGTCATTAAAAATACATGTATTTTATTAAAAATAGTTATACAAATATTTAAGGGTTAATTATGATCACCAATTAAGGAGGGCATGGAAAAAGAGGACATGCTACGTCTTCTGGTGTAGCTGGAATAGCGTTCGATATTTGACACAAATACAATACGAAGACGCACACAACCGCCACTGTTAACTTTCCAAACGACTTCATTATTCTGAATATTTTGATTCGTAGTAAGTCGTATGTTTCCATTTTATATTCAGTTTTGACCATTAAATGTCTGCTTTAATTATAAAAGAATGTAAATTCAATATAAATTAATTTTCTTTTTTATTAGACGTGAAGGTGATAAAAATATATTTTTTTTTTATTAAAAATATGTTTTAATTAAAATATAGCAATAAACATTCATATTAAAGTAATACCTTTAATACAGGATGTTTTGAGATGAAAGTGACATAACAGTGAGTGAGGATAACCAATGGGTAAGGTCTACACCTCTGTATTACAGACCTTACGTGTATTTAATACACGTATACACGTATACATTTTACTTTTTTTTTTTTTAAGTAGGTAAAAACAATACAATAATCAACCGGAGTTGCTGTGTTGTAAATGGTAAAAATACTAGCAAAAAAACAGTGTAACTTATAAAAAAATTCAGTAGCAAAGTGAAAATTAAATCAAAGAAATAAATGTATGGATAGCTGTACAAATATCAGTAATACTGGAAATAGTAGAGATCAGAAACTTAAAAGGTTTTAAATCAACAATGAATTATCATTTTACGATGTTCTTTAACATCCCTTTAATCTTAAATGTTCAACAAGAACTAGATTTCTGCCTTTGATTACTGTATGTGGCTGGAATGCAATTTTGTGACTTACTAATAGGAAACTAGTTTTAATTATTCATTCTATGTATCCTTTCGAACAAAAATGAAGAAAATATAAATAAAAATTCTTTTGTTAATACATTTTAACTTTACGCTATTATTAAATGGTATTTTTTATTTTGACAGAATAGGTTAATTCTTCAAAGACAACCTATTAGACTTGGGCAACTTTTCAATACATTTTCTCGTAAACACTGTTGCCTGCCTATACCACTTTATTATTGATTATATTTACTTATATATATATATATATATATATATATATATATATATATATATATATATATATATATATATATATATATATATATATATATATATATATATATATATATATATATATATATATATATATATATATATATATATATATATATATATATATATATATATATATATATATATTTATTTATAGGCCTTGGTGGCATCCCTCCATGTTAAAATTGCGTCTGCCGTGGCATCCACGTCCTCGTGGCATCCGATATACAGATGCCACGAGGACTTTCGATGAAACTCATCGCAAATGAAAGGATCCCACCCCTACTAACTCTCGGCAAAATATTGGCGGGATGCCAAAACAGCCTATTTTTGTATATTTTTAAACATGGTAGTTTGAGCAATGACCGCAACTGCCGCCACTTTCGTGTGCTGTATATTCTGAGATATATTTAAAGGAGGTAATGGCATCCAATGATATACATATTCATTTTGAGTACCTGGTGGCCTCTGTATATTCCGTTTTCGGTTTGATGGCATCCATTTCGTTGTTGCCAGATCTTATATTGGTTATTAACTCAGCCTTTTCATTTTTCTAGATTCTCTAACATACTTTCACTAGGATGAGGCGCCCTTGCGATTTACTTCCGAGAAAATAACATCTGTTTTTAAAGCTATTTTTATTATTTTTTTTGAAATATACTGGTTATATTAGGTACACTTATTCTGTCACTTTTTAAACTGTAATCTGTGAGGAACAGTTTTGTTTTGTATAAAAATTTGCACAGATTTGTCTGCCAATGTTGATAAAATTAAAATGCTTTTAATCGTATAAGGCATAAGCTAGGAGAAATTAGTGGACAAACTGGGCGGCGATGCTTGAAAATTTCAATATTGTTATTCGCTGAAATCTTTGGTTTAGATGGACGTCATGAAAGTTTAAAATAAATAAAAATTTTCTTTTTTATTGAAAAAATCATTAATTCAGTTTAAAATATTATTTAAAACAAAATATAATTTTTATACCGATTAACCGATTAAACAAAACATTAAGACTAACCAATGATTCAAAATATATATTTTTTTCTTTTAAAGTCAGGTTTTTTGCCGCCAAACAACTATGGGAGCAGAGAGGGGAAAACACATTTAGCCCAAGATTACAAATACAATTCTTATACTACCAATTCAGTACACTACTTTCAATTAATTAAATCAAAATCATTAAATAGCAAGAACTCCAACATATAATTTTTAGGTCTTTAAAGTCATTCGTATCCGCCGGTAAATATTATTCCATCAACTTTCCGTTTGCATTAACTTATTACCTGGAACGTTACATAGTAAGTCTGTTTTTTCTGCCTAGGCAGTAAAAATATATCTTTTTAAGTCTTTAAAGTGTCAATAAAAAGCCGCTTTGGGTACAAGAAACCAAGTTTTTTTTTTAAATATTTGAAAAATGACTAACTTTTAGTATCTATATAAACGACGTGGAATCATTAATTTTCCTAAGAAATTTTTTTCAAAACTAAACATATTTACATGTTTTTTAAAATAAGAACAATAACATATACGAAACCAATAAACACATTTGTCACAAATAGGTAGTTACTAGTTAGTACTTTATAAATTTTAATAATATTTAACCATTTATTTAAAATTACTATTTCTTATGTATTTATTTAAATTGTCGTTTCAATAAAAACATTTTACACATATTTAATAAAAAATTTTAATTTTAATTTAAAATTTTAAGGATATTGTAAAAAAAAAATTCAATCAATAAATTATAGCTAGTAAAATTCTAATCACTAATTAACACACAGTCTATTTCCAGTCAACCAGTGACCAGTTAAAATTAAACTATTTTGTGAATTATCTTTTTTGTCATCAAAGAAAATGGGAAAATGATGTATTTCCGTACTGATGTACCCTATAAAGATTTGTTTATAATTAAAAAAGTAGTACATCGGTAAACATTTTTGAATAATAATGAAAACCATTTACTCCAAAAAAATGGTTTTCAAATGTTTCTTCTGCACTATAAACGTCTTTAAAATCAGTACGGAAAACTTTGATATTGTATTACTTTTTTAGAGAACCTTGTATAATTGGAAAGTATATGTTGCTTCTTTGATTTTTTGAAAAACTATTTAAATTCATGATAAAGTTTTAATCTCAAATTTAACATGCTTTTTAATAGAAGGAAATAAAAAAAAAACATTTTTTAAATAACACACGAGAATAAAGTTTGGCCTTATGAACAGTTTTCAATATTATAATAATTATTGCCAGAAATAATCCATTGGTAAATTTGTATACGCGAATGAATTTAAAGGGCGAAGAGACCAATTTGTTTTTAGATCATTCGATATGCCTAAAATGTTTTTAAAAAGAGATTCTAATTCTTTGAACCTTTCTCAAATAGGTAATAATAAATCATTTCGTTGTAAAGGATTCCATTGTAAAGGTTTCCATTGTAAATAATATGCTCCGAAATCAAGTGTTGAGTCAGTCAAGCATATGTTACTTATTTAGCATTGTATTTAAAAATTTAACCAACTATTAAAACTTTAGAAACTAATTTTTTTGTAACATTATAAAAAATGTTAAGTTTAATAAATAAAAATATCTATTTTATGTGACACATGCACTGCATAGGTTTTGGAATAGCTAATATCCGAGTTATTTTATCATAAAATAAAATAAAAAGGAAACAAATCTCTTGCAAAATCCAAAGTTTGAATGTTGTCTAATATTTCTCTAATTTTTACAGTAATTTTGACTATTAAAGCTAAAAGTAGAGCAAATATATTACTGAAATGAGGATAAAAATCATAATTACAAATATTTAAAAATAAATGTAGGGATAGTTTGAGAAGTGGTTGGTTTAAATACAAGCTGTAAGACAATTTTTACCCTATGTACATCATATTTTTTATTTTACTTTATGGAGTACCTACTTTAAATATTAATTATAAATGTTATACTGCGTTAGTGACAAACAGTTGGTCAAATAAAAAATAATCAAATTTCTTTATTCTACTACAATGCGTGTTGATTTTCAAGAAAAAAAAATTCTTAAGTTTTATTTGTTTCCTATCTGTGTACATACAGATAAGGAAAGTATTGTAATCATGATTTTTTTCGACCTCAAGTTTTTGACGGATTTTTACGTTTGGGGGGATCTTGAATCCGTTTTAAACTTTTGATTATATTTTGGGCCTAGTCGGAACATCTGGGAGTACTGTATGGGGGATCTTTTTATACTTTATGGAATACATCTGTTATTTTTGCTTAGAAGTTTTTCTCTAGAATTTTTGCTCCATATATAATTTTCCTAAAATGGAGCGTATTCGAGAAATTTGAGGAAAAGTGAAAATTTAGAATTTTGAACATTTTGAACTCAAAAACGCATTAAAAAAAAGCAACAAATTATACATTTAAGCTTCAATCTACCATGCGGTAAGCTGCTTAGATTTTGGGCATAGTTGGAACATCAGGGGGTTACTTTATGAAAGAGTAATTTTCTACTTTATTGAATATATCTGTTATTTACGCTTGGAGAAAACCTTCCTTGATTCAATTTTTTGGCAAAATTATTTTTTCTTCTATACATAATTTTCGTAAAATGACCCGTATTTGAGAAATTTGAGGATAAGTGAAAATTTTAAATTTTGAATATAACTCAAAAGCGGATAAAGAGAAAAACACTAAATATTAAACAAGCTTTAATCTATTATGTGGTAACCTGATTAGATTTTGGGCATAGTCAAAACATCTGGGGCTACTTTATACAAGGGCATTTTTCTACTCTATTGAATGTTTCTGTTATTTATACTTGGAGAAGAAACTTCCTTAAATAAAAGTTGTTTGCAAAATTATTTTCTATGTTTTCTTTCATACATAACATTCCTAAAATTGTCCGTATTTAAGAAATTTGAGGACAATTTTAAATTTTAATTAAACATAACTCTTCGCTTCGGCTATGAAACACCAGCCACGGCATACAATATTGTGCTTTTATGTATAATTAAACAACTATTTTTTCCGTTTTAATAGAAAATAGTAACATTATAAAACTAAAAATCCATTAATATTACATGTTTAACCCAAATTTATATTAACTCCAATTTAAGTTTAAAGTAAAATTTTAGAAAAAAAAAAATACCCTATCACAGTTTTTCTTTGATTGATTTTGTTTACTAAGGAGAACGTCATTTTTGGACTGTTTTTTGTCTTTTTAGGGAGTCATAAGAAATACACAAGTTCTATATAGAACATTTTTTGCACTGTTTTGGAAAATGTACAAATTCTCGAAAATAAATCAAATAAAACAAAAGAACTATCCCTGAAATGATACATTTTAAAAAAATATTAAAACAGACATAAAATATTTATCTAACGTTTATTTTAATTCTAACTAATTGTAAGTTTTTTAATTTTATTCTATATTTTAACGCCACTGATATTTTTTAAATTTGTAAACACTCATGTTTTTGTTTTCCTACTGTATATATCTTGTTAAATCAAATTATATTATTTCGAATACACCTCCACACGCCGTAAAACAAAAGATGGGGCTTTAAATGTTTTAAAAAATTACATGTGTTTTAGTTCCTCATGTTTTAAAAAATAATTTACTGAACCAGAAGAATATGTTATCCAAAATATATCTGTCACCTATAAAATAAAAAATTAAATAGAAATTTATGACCAAATAAACCAAGGCACTTTATTTATTTAAAGTAAAAGAAATACGAGCAATACCCAAATATCTATTTTTGGGTCTTTGTTCAAAGTACAACTAAACGTCCGTAAAATAAACACATGTGGTTTTAAGGTCTAAAAGGGGCTGAATTTTACACAAACTAGTAACATTTCATGCAATTTCAAACGGATCAGTGTTGTCAAACTTACAGAGTTCACGAAAGACGCTATTAGTATTTTTAAATTCTTCTCAGTATACATGGTGTATATTGGGCGGATGCCATCAAGGGTCATATCTATACGGATGCCACGGACGACTACAATTCAATATATATATATATATATATATATATAATATATATATATATATATATATATATATATATATATATATATATATATATATATATATATATATATATATAAGTAAATATAATCAATAATAAAGTAGTATAGGCAGGCAACAGTGTTTACGAGAAAATGTATTGAAAAGTTGCCCAAGTCTAATAGGTTGTCTTTGAAGAATTAACCTATTCTGTCAAAATAAAAAATACCATTTAATAATAGCGTAAAGTTAAAATGTATTAACAAAAGAATTTTTATTTATATTTTCTTCATTTTTGTTCGAAAGGATACATAGAATGAATAATTAAAACTAGTTTCCTATTAGTAAGTCACAAAATTGCATTCCAGCCACATACAGTAATCAAAGGCAGAAATCTAGTTCTTGTTGAACATTTAAGATTAAAGGGATGTTAAAGAACATCGTAAAATGATAATTCATTGTTGATTTAAAACCTTTTAAGTTTCTGATCTCTACTATTTCCAGTATTACTGATATTTGTACAGCTATCCATACATTTATTTCTTTGATTTAATTTTCACTTTGCTACTGAATTTTTTTATAAGTTACACTGTTTTTTTGCTAGTATTTTTACCATTTACAACACAGCAACTCCGGTTGATTATTGTATTGTTTTTACCTACTTAAAAAAAAAAAAGTAAAATGTATACGTGTATTAAATACACGTAAGGTCTGTAATACAGAGGTGTAGACCTTACCCATTGGTTATCCTCACTCACTGTTATGTCACTTTCATCTCAAAACATCCTGTATTAAAGGTATTACTTTAATATGAATGTTTATTGCTATATTTTAATTAAAACATATTTTTAATAAAAAAAAAATATATTTTTATCACCTTCACGTCTAATAAAAAAGAAAATTAATTTATATTGAATTTACATTCTTTTATAATTAAAGCAGACATTTAATGGTCAAAACTGAATATAAAATGGAAACATACGACTTACTACGAATCAAAATATTCAGAATAATGAAGTCGTTTGGAAAGTTAACAGTGGCGGTTGTGTGCGTCTTCGTATTGTATTTGTGTCAAATATCGAACGCTATTCCAGCTACACCAGAAGACGTAGCATGTCCTTTTTCTCCATGCCCTCCTTAATTGGTGATCATAATTAACCCTTAAATATTTGTATAACTATTTTTAATAAAATACATGTATATTTAATGACCTCATAATATTTGTATTTTATTTATTTATTTATTTATTTATTTATTTATTTATTTATATATCCTAACAAGCCTATTGGCCTAATTACAAGGATATTTACTATTAAACAATTACAATATACGTGCCTACCACAATTTACATAATTTTGATACCAGAACACCATGAGATCAAATAACATTACTTGCTTAAATGGACATGTTTGTAATTTGTTTAATATTATTTTTTTTAAATGTATTATATTTCTCATACCAGTCTATATCTTCTTAATTATTTATACCATTGGCTAAGCGAAGAATGATCAGGAGGGGAGCTCTGGATGTAATCGTGGCAAAAGGAACAATAAACATATTTGAGTTACGTATGGGACGTGATGGAACACAAAATGGTATTAGGGCTAACAGATCTGAAGAACATATTTGATTATTGATTATTTTATACAAAAATAAGGTGCATGTGATTTTGCGTCTAGTCTCAAGAGAAGGTATTTTAAAATCTATTTGCTCCGGGCTGTCTTACAACGTGGTACAAAAAACGACGAAAAACTACTAAACTAATCCATTCATTCATAAATAAGCACTTATTTATTGCAATCATTCATATTGTGTTTATTATTAAGCAGACAGAACTGTCGCATCGGCTGCCGCATTAGAAAGAAGGAAACAGCTGCTAATTTGACTGGGGATGGTTTGTACGAGTATGTTTATCTGAGCAGCGAGCATGCGTTTTATAAATGTATCCGTATTTATGTCTACTTGGTTTACTTCTTACACCTGTGTCACACTTTAAAAAATATCAAATACCAAAATACCGTATGCTATCAAACAATTAAAATACGGGGGTTCGTCAAAAACGCACCATATTGATTATGGCGATTATTTCAAAAACAAAACAATTAAGAAAATCTAATGGCATTTCTAAAATGATAATAGTATGAGAAGTATTGCTCGTTTTAACCACAGCTCTTACATTAACCCAGATACTTGACATAGTATATACATTTAGAATGGGACACAAAACAACTGAAGATTCTTTGGTTAAAAATAAGACGATTAAAAGAAACATGCTTATATAAAATATAACTGATTTCCGAAATACAGGGTGTTAAATTTGAAACTTAAAAAATTATTATTAGCTATAACTTTTTTAAATAAGTAGATGCACACTACTAGTGAAATGTGAGTAGAATAAGTACATAAGTGTGTAAAAAATTGAATTTTTATATTAATTATTAGGCGTACTAAAAGGCGTTGCAAATTAAAATTTTTAAATATTAACAAATGACAAAACTTACGTCTAAGATACCTTCCACACGGAATCAATCAGACTATACATCGAGTTGTTAACAACAAATACAATTAGAACACATTTAAAGGCGTAAATTTACCGAACCCTGCAATTAATCCTGTTAAAGATATAACAATAATGATGAATTATACTAAATTGGAAAAATCGTATGTAGTGTTCAGCAGTACAATAGGTGACAAGCGTACTAGGCTTGTTGAAAAAGTATCGATATTTTTAATCCAATATATCGATGTTTTTAGCCAATATTTTGATCCGATATATCGATACAAATTATCTAATATCGAAAATTGTATCAAAAACGATAATTTTTTTTATTTATGTAACTAAAGTCACTAGAATCCAAAACCGTAGATAGGAACGAACGTAAAGAAGGTAACTGTATTGGAAACTGACCAATTGGGTCATGACATCTGGCGGTTGAAACTTTAACTATTAATAGCTTACAAATACTATCTTATACCTATGTGTAGGTACATACATAGAAATGTATGCTATTTTTTACCATTCTTTTCTAAGCCACTCCTATGTGTTGGTTCCCAATTGTCTATGACTATTGACTAGTATGTTTGCGTTGCGTGTATGTGATGTGTGTGCGGCAGTCGGCCATCAATTTCACTCGTCAGTTATTTTATTTATGTTTTATGTATTGTGGTGTAATTTACCCTGGTGGACACTGCACCGACAGCGAGTAATGACGGTACTTTTTACTTTTTTTAAAAATTCCAATAAAGAAAATGTTACTTGCAATCTGTGTGGTAAAAACTATAAAACTAGTGGCAATAGGTCAAATTTGGCAGCACATTTGCGAAACAAGCATTACCATGCATTCTCATAGTTTAAAAATTCTCGTGGCAAGTTAACCTTAGGCTCAGAATCTAAAGCTAAAAAATACACATTGGACCAACCACGAAAATTGTCATTCAGAACTAGTTCTCCTACCCCTTCAATTTCAACTAGTTTATCTTCCATTGTTGCTAATGATGACGAAATTGAAGATATAGCGGGTTTGTCTGCAACCAGTCTCGAAAATTATGGTGTAAGTATAATTAGACTAGGTAAGTGCTAAGCTAGCTCAGTAACGAGTGATTTCTTTTTCAGGTTGAATCATCTACTTCCGTTTAAAGTAATCACTACAAAAAATAACAAAACAACCAATACTCATGAACATATTGGAAAAAAGTTCAAGCTACGGAAGTAATTTTTTAATTTATGTCACTCTAGTCTGATATTTTTTATGGCTCTTTATTTTCTACCTATCATTTAAATTTGTTCTTATCTGTTTTCACAGCAGGGGGTCAAAAAACAAATGAAATCAATCAAACGTTTATTTACATGATTTGTAAAGACAACTGCCTTTTCCTGCGTAGAAAAACCTGGATTGCGAAAAATTCACGCGAGTTATTTGTCCACGTTACAAGCTTCCCTCACGGGAGGAAGAATTGAAACTAAAATATTCTTACGCAGCACCCTGCAGTATAGCCTGCGGCTATCATAGGAAACGTACAGATAGAAAAAGAAGTGGATTGCTATTCATCGCTCTACAGGTGCTGCGGTCGTCATAAGTAAAAGTACTAGAAAAAGAAGAGAATATTCCAGAAATGTCCAGAAATGTCATTACCCGTCAAGAGCATTCTAGATGACAGGTCGAGAAGGTTCGAAAAGGTCAGCCAAGCTATATAAGTCGAGGACCTGACGTCAGAGAGTCAGTTTTATGATAGACGTTATACGTGAATATTATTAGTTGTAAAGTTATTGTCAAAGTTGAATTATGGTTATTGTAAAGTTCAGTTGAAATAAATTGTGATACCAAGAACCCGCGTAACATTGGTGACAGCGGTGGGATAAACAGTCAAAGTTCATGGTAAATACTAGATCCACTGAGTACGAAGCAAACATGGATACTTCAGGCCCACCAGCATGGTTTTTGAAGATGGAAGAGGAAAAGGAAAGGTGTAGGAAGGAAGAAGAAAAGGAGAGAGTAAGGCGAGAAGAGGAAAAGGAACGGCGTAGAAAGGAAGAGGAGGAGGAGAGAGTGAGGCAAGAAGAGGAAAAGGAACGGTGTAGGAAGGAGGAAGAGGAGGAAAAGGAAAGACGAGAAGAGGAGAAGGAGATACGCAGGATGGATGAAGAAAAAGAGAAAGAAGAGAGGCATAGAAAAGCTCAGGTAGAAATTATGAATGCTTTGCTAAAAATCCAGGAAACCTTTTAGCAAGAGATTGGTCAGCTCAAAATTAGAGTAGATCTTTTAAAACAACAAGAGCATTTAAAAACTAATTTAGAACAGCAGCAAGAGCATTTAAAAACTAATTTAGAACAACAACGAGATAATTTAAAACAACAGGAAAAGGCTAGAGTAGAGTTCGAAAGGTAAATCAGAACTGAACTAGCTGAGTTAGAAAGAAGAATTCGTAGTCTAGCTTCGACAAGCAACAGAGAAGCTGAAAACACTCCTCATCTGTAATCGAACCAAGCCATATTAAACACCCAGTTTCACAAATTCATACTAGCAAGATCATTAAGCCACCCACGTTTGACGGTCAGATATCATGGGAAACGTATCGCCTCCAATTTGAAGCTGCAGCTAGAGCCAATAGCTGGGCGGAAAAGAAGAAGGCGGCTGCATTGACAGTGTCGCCGCGAGGACAAGCAGCAACCGTTTTACAGTTACTCCCTCAAGAAGAACCCAGTTACTCATCTCTCGTCCAAGCTTTGGAGACAAGATAAGGCCAGCGGCATTTGAAATGGGTATTTCAAAGCCAGCTAAAGATTCGTAGTCAGAAACATAATGAGAGTCTACAGGAATTCGGGGCTGATATAAGAAGATTGATTCATCTTGCCTATCCACAGGCGCCCAAAGATTTCCAAGAACAAATCGGAATAGAGGCATTCATTGATGGACTACAAGATGAGAAAATGCAGCAAGTCCTTCGTCTACAACATCACAAGACGCTGAAGGAGAAACTGATTACAGCCCAGGAATATGAAGCGGTAAAACTCATATCCAGATCTCGCGCAATAATGAGAGAAACTAAATACCAGGAAAGTGAGGACCCCAATGCTAATGCTATTCCACAAGCTACCCTCTCGCAAATGTTAAATGTCCTGCAAAATATACAACGAAACAGCCAAAATTGGAACGGAAGATGCTTCTATTGCGGAAGAATCGGGCACCTTCAAAGAACCTGTAGAAAAGCTCGTTCTATAAATAGAGAATCAGGGAATAAGGCCGGAGAGTCACATAGATCAATCTTCCGAAGTCCAACAAGAAATAGTCACAGCAGCTATGCGTCCCGAAGTAGCCAATCACCCACACCGACCCGGTTTTCTAGCAATAATCAGGAAGTAAAACATCATAGAGGCCATCTGTATAGCAACGCAGACATTCTCTCCAGGCGATCCTGTTTAGAACGAGAATGCCAGTACAGTAAGGGACTCGGAGAACGGGAGGAACCAGTTGATAAAGTTACCCTTCGGGCAACTACTATCAAGCCAGAGGGAGAAATCACCCTTGAAAGTCTGAGACAGGGACAGAAGAAAGACAATGACTTAAAGGTGTCCGAGAATGGCTCAAAAATAAAGTCACACCTACTTGGCAAGAGATAGCCAAATACAGTAGAGTTCTACTGTACCCAGTGGGATTCCCTGTATCTTCACGATGGCCTATTGCACCGGAAGTGGGAGAGCCCCGATAGAGTACATGCAGTCCGCCAAGTGATACTGCCGAGGTCGCAGATAAGAAATATATTGGAGAAGCTTCATAGCAGCCGTTCAGGAGGACACTTTGATACTAAGAGGACACTGGCACGAGTTCGGGAAAGATTTTATTGGGTCAACTGCCGACGAGATGTAGCGGATTGGTGTAAAAGATGTGATGTATGCAATGGTAGGACAAAGGTCTAAGGATTCGTTCGCCAACGTTTGAAAGTTAATAGCGATAAAGCAAAAGCTAGAATCGGCATGCATGCCACAGGGACACATTTTGAGAGAGGCGATCCAGTATGGTTGTACAATCCCAAGCGCCGAAGAGGACTTTGTCCAAAACTGCAACGGAACTGGGAAGGCCCCTACACCGTCCTTAAGAAAATCAACGACCGCATTCAATTGCCATCGAGAAGTAAACCCAAGGTAATTCACATTAGGAAGTTAGCGCCATACCGTGGTTCAGATCCTCCCCGTTGGCTCCAACCAGATCCCAGTAATCAAGTTATTCGGGGCGAATAACTAGAGAGGAGGGAGCAATGTTACGCAGCACCCTGCAGTAGCCTGCGGCTATCATAGGAAACGTACAGATAGAAAAAGAAGTGGAATGCTACTCATCGCTCTACAGGTGCTGCGGTCGTCATAAGTAAAAGTACAAGTAAAAGAAGAGAATATTCCAGAAATGTCCAGAAATATCATTATCCGTCAAGAACATTCTATACTCTGTTTTTAAACTAAGAGGAGCGATTTGAATTTAAGTTGGCAATTCTGTAGCCTTCTGATTGGTCAGATTACAGTCAGTTTCACACATTACTTTTTAGCATGAACATAAGCTAATAATTGATATTGTTGACAGTTCTGACATTTTATAATTTGATATCTCATCCATTACTTAGTTTTTTACTTTATTTCGTAAATAATAGTTCTTCAGTAAACAATTGTATTCAAAATCTACAATTATGGATCCTTCTACACTGAGTACTATTAAAGATAGCAATTCTTGAAAAGCCTTACAAGAAAAGGAAGACACCTTATTATTTTACATGCCGATTCTGAAGGTTTTGGAGAAAATGCATTATTGGTTTTTGAAGGTAAAAAGATAGGAGATTACCATGAAGAGATAAATTCCGAAGTATTTTAGAAAAAAATAATTTTATTACTGATTTTTTAAAACTAAAAATTGATGAATTTCTAACCAAAATGATTAAAATGTAACTAAATATTCAAGAAAATTTTATTTATTAGAATAGAATAAAAGTATTTACAAAATTGTTATAACATTTAAAACACCATCTACTACTACTTTAGGGACAATCTTAATTTGGCACAATGAGTTAACATTACTTTCACAAAAAATATTTTAAAAATACTTAAAATTAATACATAGGTATGTATGAATAGTTCACTTTAAAAAATATATGTTGACATGTAGTGTTATGAAAATGTTGGTTCCAGTTTTCAAAACAAATTCTGACTCATAGGCCTGTAAACTTTTGAATGCCTTTATTTGCCCTCTAGCGCATTAACCATGGGTTAACACTAAATAGGCCATAATATCCACATTACTCATAGAAGAGATACCAGTTACTGTGTGATCCACTTGTCATTCACTGATTAACTTTTACTTTTTATACCTATAACAAATATATCCTTAAAAATGTAAACAGATCTTTATATTTTATATTAACCTGGCTACATCTGGATATTCCATTAACAATTTTCTTAAATATTAATATCCATTTTAAAAAGATCATAGTTATTCTCAAAAAGTCGATTTCAAAAGCAAGAAAAAAGTATTTCTGACATCAATCAACAACCATATTGACTTTAATTTGACAGTGACATTTCGTTTTAGACACACATTTCAGATCACAATAATGTGAAATTTGCGACTGTTGTCTGGGACCAATTAAAAAATTACTTCTATGACATTTATTCGTTTCTTAACCGCTCATTGGCCGTTCACCGACTAAGGCCGATAAAGATAATTATTTCATAAATTTTGAACACGACTATATTTCGAAACTCGCTCTTAGTAACAAATCTAGTTACTTTTCCCTGTGTAAATGCGTCTTTTGAATTCGCTCCTCCTAGTTTAAAAACAGAGTATAGATGGTTCGAGAAGGTCAGCCAAGCTATATAAGTCGAGGACCTGACGTCAGAGAGTTTTTCTTATGATAGACGTTATACGTGAATATTATCAGTTGTAAAGTTATTGTCAAAGTTGAATTATAGTTATTGTAAAGTTCAGTTGAAATAAATTGTGATACCAAAAACCCGCGTAATAATATATTTATGTTCTAGTTGGTCTATTTTTATAATAGTATTTATGTTTTATTATTCATTGTAGATAACCAGCTTAGTCGAACAGCGATATACTATTACAAAAGCTATTTTATAAAATAAACTAAGTGAGACTGAAAATATAGCAGTGACGAGTGATATATTAACACTCACCAACTCGACAAGGAGTTTCCTAGTTATGACACCGCATTTTTTGAATGACAAAGAAGACTCTGTTTCAGAGCTAGAAACGGTGACGCTGACAGCACAGAGGATGTACAAAGTAAGTAAATTGTATAAAAAATAATAAAAACAGTAACGCCCTATCTACAAAACAGTTGCGTGTTTAGCGCATGTTCAATTTTTTGTGGTGAAATTAATATTTTTGTTCCACAGGCACATACAGCTGATTACATACAAGAATGTTTTAAAAATATTATCAAGGACTTTTTAATAGAAAAGAAAAGTATTAATTCAATGATCACTGATGATGGTAGTAATATGGTGACTTCAGGGAAGAAATTCTTGGGAGACAACAAGAGAATCCCTTGTATGGCGCATTTGATCAATTTAATAGTAGATGCCGCTTTGTAGAAAGATAATGCACCTGTTCTGGAACTTGCTAATCAAGTCAAATCTATTGTGACGTATTTTAAACAATCTGTCAATGCTATGGACGAATTAAAAGCAGAGCAACAGAGTCTTCAAAAAAAAGAAGGGAAAGTGCTAACATTCATTCAATCGGTCAGCACTCGATGGAATTTGCGCCTACATATGCTAGAAAGATTCAATAAGCTGTCAGCTATAGTGGCTAAAATTTTATCTGATAGGAGAAATGCACCAGATATGCTAACATCGTCGCAGCTGAATGTCATATGAGAGCTACTGAAGATATTAGCGGTAATCATTATACCAATTAAAAATTTGCTGTCGCAAGGACTGGAATACGAAAAACCCCCAATAGTATTAGGTATTGCCGTAAAAACCAGTTTATTGTAAGGGGTTACTGCATGACTAAGGCCCTTGGAGGAAAATTTATATTTGGAAAAAGGTACGATTTTAGATCCGCGGTTTAAGTATATGCACTTTAATTCCGCACTTGCTGTTTCAAAAGCAATAAGCTATCAGTTGAAAAACGCGCAGAAGACAGGCGACGAGAACAGTTTTCCCCTAATCTGAATACTGCTACAATTTCTGAAACAAAAAATTCCGTGACGTCAGAATCAGAGTCACTATGTTCTCGACACGAAAAGCTACTAGTTGCTGCTGCCAGCAATAATGCAACTAATGTAGCCTCTCGAACTAACAGAATGCCGGACGAGTTGAAGTAATACCTAAATGCTCCAAATCTATCTCGTAAGGAAAACTCAATAAAGTTTTAGATAGGCACGAGACATTTTATCCCAGTTCTTTCTAATCTAGGACTTAAATATTTGATACGTACGCCTTCCTCTGTACCTTCAGAGAAAGTATCTTCTGCCGTTAATTTGGCGGTTCCTAACCCCCAACCCCTAACAATAGGAGCCGGCTGACAGCGGAGCATATAAAGAGTAGAGTTTTTCTACTTTCGCTACCTGACAAATACTGGTTTGCCTGATTCAATAAATAAGTTTAAAAATATTAGAAGATAGCTTTTTAGTTTTTGATATTTTTGTAATAATTATTGTCTACTGAAAAGGAATACTGATAAAAATACCTTCATTTTTATTGAGATTTTTGTATATTAAAATAATGTACATTTTGGATAAAAATTACTATTGATAATATTGAGCTAAATACACTATTATTTTAAAGACGCAAATTTGACCGATATGTCGATATTTTTTCCTCGAAATATCGACGTCGATATTGATATTTTATTAATTATCGATACATCATATGACATATGACAAGTAAAAAGAGCGTTCGAGTGGTTCTGGGACCAACTCGGATTCGACCAGACTTATCATCAAAAAAACTAAAAAAATATATAATAATGAAAAAGAGGAGAAGGGATATACTGAGCTATTAAGAATATGATTCATACAAATGTCCTAAGAAACCTAAGTATTTTAAGTTTTGGGAAACTATTTGAATTTGAATTTGAAGAGCAGAATGTAGGGCAATGACTCTAGATCAATACAAGGGCAGATAACTTAAAGTAAACAGACGTGAGTAGACCATGACTCACTCATGGCACCTAGTCGAAGAAAGAAGGGTACATTAGAAAGGAAGGAGGAAATAAAGAGTTAAAGAGGCGTGACGAAGTTATAGTAGAGACAAATTATTACCTAGATAATTAATACACTTATATATAATTTTTATATTTTTTAATATAATTTAACTAAATTCGTTTAACATTTCTATCGACAAAACAAGTAAAATAAACTTTACCAGTGGCGTACGGCACGGATAAGTACATTTTTTGATGTATTTTAAATAAAACACATAGGACTCCCATTGAGAACTCATAAAAAGTGATTGGTTTCGAGACATTCACAATCAAAGGTGGACATTCTTCATTTTAATTTATTTTAAAATTTTGTAATTTGGAATTTTTTATAAATTCCCAAGAAGAGTACATTATTAATGTAAAAAACAAGAAAAAATTCAAAATTTAGTTTTTAGATTATTAATTCCTAAACAAAATTAAATTTGATAAGATATGTCACTGTTGACGAGTATTTTTATTAATTTCAGTCTTTACTGGAATATTTTAAAATATGTTACAATTTTTCGTTATGTGAATACTAAATAAAAAAACTTAAAATGTAAAGTCCATCCTGCCATATTTTAAAATGTGACGCTATTTTTCATTATTTGAATACGAAATTAGTTGGCATAACCCAAAAGTGTCACTATTGCGCAAACATAACGAACTGTTTTCTAACATAGTCAATGTCATACTGATTGCGTGTCATTTTTTTTTTAATATTTTAATATCTTATTTCGTTTTGTGTTTACATTTTCTAGGACATATTATTTTCCTGATTTCTTACTACTTCTTTTCGGCGCATGTGAGACCTGTGTGGCAGGTTGTGTTCCCAATTTTGTATTCAACCTTAAAAATAAGGAGTTTGTGGGCTAGGCGAGTGGAAAGAGTGCTGTATGGTACCGCTCAGATTTTGGGTTCGAGTTTCTAGTTGGTTTGAATTCTGGGCTACCGAAAACAGAGCAGTATCATCGGCTTATTAAAGGCAGTGTGACGATGGGTTGTTAGGGCGAGGAAGGTCGTATGTGTAGATGATGTATAAGACTAGGGCTAGGACTGAGCCCTGTGGTACTGCTGCTAGAGGTGTAAATGAGTCCACTTTAACTGTGATAGTTCTGTTTAAGAGATAAGAGTGAATGAGCTTGGTGATGTTGAGGGGGACACCTATTTCACGAGTTTTTTTATTAGTCCGTCATACCAGACTTAATCAAAAGCTTTTTGAAGATTGAGAAGAACGGCTGAGCAGAGGTGTGGAGTACAGTGAGGGCGTCCTGAGTGTAGTGGTGATTTCTAAAACTATGTTGGGATTGAGATATGATATTTCTTTCTTCACAAAAGTCCCAGATGGATTTAGGGTCCTTGCCTGGTTTAGGAATTTGAATTGTGTTTGATGACTTCCAGGCAAGTGGAAAGTAGGACAGGGAGCGAGTGTTAGGATGGGAGACATAGTTTCAGGAATGGGAAAGTGAGCGGGTTTTTGACATCCAATGGAGGGGAGGGGGTAGGAGTAGATAGTATGATGATTTGTTTGGTCTGGTTTCGAAATTGTTCGTCAAAGTAGGGGTTAATTTATTTAAGTGGAGGTTGATTTATTTGGAGCCTGATCAGGGGATTTAGACAGTTCCATTCTGTGTACAAACATATTGTCTATACAGTGGGCGTTTTTGGGAAATGCGATTTAAGATGTGCTGGGGTAGGGCTTGTTGGGAAGTGTTTATGGAAGTCATAGGGGCTTATGTTTCGATGGCGAGGGTGATGGTGTCTTGTTCTTCTACTACCATATTGTCGATGTCCTATGGCGTGTTGAGCGGGCGTTGCTTTGGTAGGTTGTCAAAGATGGTTCACTAAAATAATTGCTAATCTGCGTTTCTGAGGTTTCGAAAGGTATCGATTGTGGCTTTTAGTGGGATAGGGGTGAAAGATGTGTTTACCATCAAAGGGAGATGATCGAAGGTTATTGTCTTACCTATGAAACATCCATCAGCGATCAGTCCTGAACAGAAGTCTGTTAAATGGATATGATCCATGATAGAGTTACCCAAGTGAAAAGGTCGAAAGTGTGTTTGTGGCTCTGACGATGGGGCGATTGATAAGCAGATCAGCGAGTACGTTACCGTTTGCATTTGAGCTGAAATCAAGTTAATTTCCTTTTTGTTTAATTTTAAGTATGTTTAGTTCAAGTTTATTTCCGCCTGATAACGTTCTGAGGAACCCTCGTATTTTGTTTCCTAATAATTCCCGGTTTTGAACGTTTGCAAGAGCTCCCTTGGTTTAAAATATATTATTATTTGCTGAAATTCGAATCCAGCGTTAAATAATCAATTTCATATGAATTTAACTTGCTACTTTCGCAAAAGTCAAAAGGACGTTTTTTCTGGGTTTAGGACATCTGGACGTCGCCGTTTCGGGGTGGCCATTTCGACGTAGCTATTTGAATGTCATGCCATTTCGCCGTTGGCCGTTACGGCGTCGGGTTTCGTCGTCGGGAATACTATTTTTTAGTATTTATGTTATAACCGTTGTAAGGTTTATTATGAAATAATTAAAGTATTGAAATAAGTGAGGTATTGCATAGGAATGGGATAAATACTTTAATCTGTTTTTCAAGTACCTATCAGAATTATAATAGTAGTGTAATTAATATTAGTTTAATCATTATTTTATATGAACATTAGTATAATTGTTCCAAATTTGCAACCCAGAGTAATCTATTGTGATTTCGAACAGGCAGCATTCAAAACAATGGAAGATTGTTTTCCAGGCGTC
The DNA here is from genome assembly GCA_927349885.1 of Psylliodes chrysocephalus. Lineage (NCBI taxonomy): Eukaryota > Metazoa > Arthropoda > Insecta > Coleoptera > Chrysomelidae > Psylliodes > Psylliodes chrysocephalus. Next base: position 65,559,530 of record OV651813.1, on the reverse strand, counting down.
ACTATAAATGGTTATTTTTTTCACTTGGCCCAAAATATGATGAAACAAATGACTTCTATGGGACATACGAGAGAGTACAATGCTGATCCACAATTCTCTCTAAACTGCAGAATGGTGATATCTTTGGCATTTGTTCCTATCGATCATTTAGATCATGCTTTTGATGTTCTAGCGGAAGACCTACCTGACGAATATCAACCACTGTTGGACTGGCTAGAAGATATTGGACGCCTTAATAGGTATTTAAATCACTGTTTTTAACTAAATTCGTGTATTTTTATAATAAATAATACTATTTTTATTAACAACTTTGTCTGTTTTTTGCACAAGAGGAAATGCTAGACGGCCAGATTTATTCCATCCAACGATGTGGAACCTTTACCAAAGGATTTTGGATCAAACAGACCGGACCAATAACCATGCAGAGGTAGCACATAGAAGACTACAGTTCGAATTGGTAGCAGATCATCCAACCATTTGGAAATGGCTTGCGTCAGGTGCAAAAAGGTCGAGATTTATATTTCGAGTACCTTATAATAAACCTAATTATAATAAATATAACAATTATTTAAAATTTATAAAAATTATATTGTTAAGTTTACCAAAACTTCCAACGTCAAAATGGCCGGCGCCGAAATGGCCGACGTCCAAATGGCCACGCCAAATTGGCCACGCCAAAACGTCCAATTCCAGTTTTTTCTGCCATTCGAGTTGTAAATATTGGCTACTCTCACTACGAATCACATGTTGTTGCCGTTAATTTTGCCGCCTTTTGCTACCGGTTTGTGCGCCTATTTAGCATCAGTTTTTTTATTATTTTCCTGGGCATCGACTGCCGCTAAATAATTATTTGGAGAGCTAGAGAAAATTAGTTAATTTGGCCGCCGAACCGTAGGAGGTTCTTCCCCAAAGTCGTCGCATGGACTCAAACGGCTATCATAAGACCTATGTTAACATACGGTGCAATTATCTGGGTAACAAAAACTCAAAAATTAACAGCTATGATGTAGGATCTGGTGAGGCGAGACGTCGCTTTTAGCAGGAGGCGCTCTATACGCTTCAAGCAAACATGGACTCCTTCTCACCAAGATATATCTTCCATAAGCCATATAAAGTTATAACAGAACAAATAGAAGAGCCGGAAGTGGCAGGTACGATTCATATCTACACCGATGGTTCTAAAACAAAACAAGGATTAGGATGTGGAATATACTCCAGATTCTTAAACCTAAATATAAAATAGGCTGTGAGCAATAGTCCTAGTATAGTTCAAACAGAGCTAACGGAGATTCTCATAGCAGCAAAAGAAATCACCAGAAACAATATCACTGGAAGGAACATGTTCATCTATACAGATAGCAGACAAGCACCCTGAACAGACCACGAATTTACTCAGGTTTTGTACTACAATATCACGAAGCTTTGGCCGAAGTATCCATCAACAATGTGGTCACCTTAAGATGTATCAAAGGTCACTTCACATCGATTCACTAGCCAAGAAAGCAGCCAACCCAATACCCTTTGGTTCTATTGGCCTGACAATTAAAGAACATTCAATTGTGAAATTCAAGGAAAGATGGGATGAAACAAATACTTAACTAGACAGAATCTGCGCCTAGTAACAGGCATTCTGACTGGTCATTGCCAAGTACGGAAGCATCTCCCTATCATGGGGCTGTCAGAATCCGCACTCTTCAGAGGGTGCGAACAAGAAGATGAGACCATCGAGCATATCCTTTACGATTGCTCGACGATCTCATTTGTGTTCGGCGAGTATCGGCTAACACCGGCCGATATAATAGAAGCACCTCTAGGCAACTAGATTAAATCTGTAGACCGGCTCACGAGCTAGGAGGTGCCTATCGTCTTAGGAGGATGCACAATGGGCCTAGTGAGGCGAGTGCCGTAGAGGTAACCTACCCTCCACACGTTACAGATACAGATCTGATTGGTTATTCATGCTACTACCATAATTTAATTACCGTTTCATGAGTTATTTTTTTAGATTTGTGATATTTGATTTATTTGCTTTGTTTGATTCCGATTTACTAATTCGTTGATTTATTTATACTGATTAAATAACATTTTCAGGAACTACCGTTTCATGAGTTTTGTTTTAGATTTAAGTGATATTTATTTAATTTATTTGCTTAGTTTGTATATTGATTCAATACACCGTTTAGTTATTTATAATGATTAAATAACTATCCCAGGAATTACCGTTTCATGAGATTTAGTTGATTTTCTTATTTTGCATTTTGAGTTAATACACCGTTTAGTTATTTATACTGGCTAAATAACTTTCTCAGGAACCATCGTTTCATGAGTTTTGTTTTAGATTTAAGTGATATTTATTTATTTGATTATTTTGCTTATTTTGTATTTTGAGTTAATACCCCGTTTAGTTATTGGTACTGGCTAAATAGCTTTTCCAAAAACCACTGCTTCATGAGTTTTTTTTAGATTTAAGTAGTATTTATTTATTTGATTTATTTGCCTATTTTGTATTTTGATTCAATACAACGTAAAGCTATTTATACTGTTTAAATAACTTTCCAGGGGTCACCGTTTTATGAGTTGTTTTTTCAAGACGTGAGTGGTATTTTTTTTTATCGATTTATATTTATTTTACCCATTATCGACCGAATTTGTGACCACCGTCCGAAATAAATATACTTTGTTGAATTTTACCTAAATTTTCTTGCAGAATTATCTCAAGAGTGGTTTTGGGTGTTTTGTAATGTTTTCGTTTTACCCCACTAGTAGCTGGCCGCCTGGAAGTTATTTTACTCCACTCAGCCTACTTTGAGTGCACTCTAGATGCATTTGATGGTCGCAGAGCAAACTGCAAAACTGGCGGCTGAGCAGCTCTTATTCTAATTTCACCACTCTAAGCGTCACCCTTGACTTCCACTTCACAGTACGGGAAGCAAGAAGCCTGTCACAATCTGATCACTGATCGAGTTGCAAATAATAAAACTAAGTGATAAGAATAATAAGATTGGTATAAATGCTTAAGAAAACATAACATTTACTATGGTAAAATTACGAAATTTAGTTAGCAAATAAATATTTTTAACATAACAACAAAAGCGTCTGAAAATGATTATTGTTTTTAAAAACAGTTGAAAACACCACCATAATAAAAATAAGTAAATCAAATGTATTTAAATATGCATAGTTATAGTGTACTTACCCAGTAAGTAGAACAATCAAAATTGGTCAATAACCACTTGTTCGGGTTGGTGTTAAAGGAGTCTGCATATTCTATTCCTTTAAGTAGATATTTCAATTCTGGGCAAATAAAAGAGTTTCCAGCATAAGCTGCGTCCACATGTAGCCAGACGCAAGGAAATTTCTGGCAAACTTGTCCTATTTCTTCCAGATTATCAAATGAACAACAAGAAGTTGTTCCTAAAGTTGTGGAAACAAAGAAAGGGATAAGACCCATAGTTTCGTCTTCTTCCATTGCCTTAAAATAATTGAATTGTAGTATTTAGTACCAATAATACATACAGCGAAAAAATTAATGATCAAGCGCTTTAATTTTTTAAATATTTGCCTTTGAATCATCGAAACTGACAAAAATCAAAACCACTTCTTATAAAAACATATTTTTTGCGTCTAGGAAAATGTAAATATTGAATGTTAATAAAATGTCATTATAATCCTAAATCTTAATCTTAAATTCAACAACAACAACAACAACAACAACAACAACAACAACAACAACAACAACAACAAATTTCCGCTGAACTTCGCGTTAGCCAATCTGTGATTTCAAGAACTTGGAATAGTTTTTTGGAGACTTGTGATTTGACAAGGAGGCTAGTCAGTATCGTATTTTATAAAAAGTAATTTAAAGTATGATTTTTTGCCATGCACGTGGCAACACAGTAAACCTGAAACTTTGATTGGTTAATCTCTCATATTCTACATCTGTGGATTGATATGTTTCCGAATATCGTACGATCGATAGTTCTTTAGTTCTGTCGTGTTTTTGAATTAAGTGAATGTCTCTTGGCACAGCAAGGCCAAAAAAATGCAAGAATAACAAAATCCACAGTCAAAATTATTATGATTTACTTCTTAGGCAGCAAAGGCAAAAATAAGGAAAAATTGAAAAACCTGAAAAAAAAAGAAAAAATCTGTCCGAGCCATGAATTGATTCTGGATCTCCGAGTTTACCCCTCGTTACCTTTAAAAATTAGGCCACCGAGCACATATCTACGACAGCCAATTCAACAGCTACGGACCTTCCAATTGATTAAGATAACAAGACGTAAACTCTGACATTCTTGGCATGGGCACATTTTTTTTTTTGTTATTTTCAGCTGTTTAAATTTTGTTTTGTTTTGTGTTAACCTTGAGGTTATGGGGAAGGATGTCTTAATTTCAAAGGGGGAATTTGGGTTTTCATTTTCACATTTCCAAAATATTTCTGAACATTAACCGATATTCTCTCTCCATTCTTTACTATTTTTTGTTTCCACTGGATTTCAGGGCTACCAAAAACCTTAGAACACCTGTGTTCATTTGCAAGTATTAACCGCTAAATTATCATCCATCTCTCTTAAGAGCAATCCAGTCCGTTCTGACGTCACACCGCACGGATCTAACGACCTAATCTTAAAGTATTTGGAACCTTGTTCACTAAATAAATTAGACAATGTCGTGTGTCGTGCGCTCAAGAATAATCATAGGATTGGGTAGGGTCCGATTACAATTACATGAACACAGGTATGTCATCAATTGGCAAAGTAATTCATTGGCTATCGCCGCCTACTGAGGGTTTAGAAGCCATAGGAATATAGGAATACTATTTTTAAACCAAACAACTCAAATATTAGAGAGTTATTGCAAGTTCACTTAAGGTCAGTCACTATTAGTGGCGCTCTTATTTTGACATCTGAGCATGTGCTGATCACTAACTTTAATAAAGATTGGGCCTCTCCTTAATAAGAAAGTTATTGCAAGTTCACTTAAGGTCAGTCACTATTAGTGCCGCTCTTATTTTGACATCTAAGCATGCGTAGATGTTTATGTTCTAAAACTGACTTTATTAAGGATTGTGCCTGTTCTTAATTGTGGATGTTTAAGGGCAGCAGGTAGTGGGGACTTTATAATTTTCAGATGCGCTCGCCGACATTCGTATCCGTTATAAGTTTTTCAATATTAAATATTTAATATAATCGTCATTTAAACCTTCTAAAATTATAATTTCTAATGCCTCTTTAATATTATAGACAACAAAAAAGATGAACTATAATTTAAAGTTTAGTGGTTGGCTTTATAAAAATTTGCAATATCTCTCTATTAAGGACAGGCACAATCTTTATTAAAGTTAGTGATCTACGCATGCTCAGATGTCAAAATAAGAGCGGCACTAATAGTGACTGACCTTAAGTGAACTTGCAATAACTCTCTAGTTTTTATTTATTGATAGTTATAGATGATATACAGGGTGTCCCGAAATTAGACGGTCATATTTTAACAGTGTAATCTACATCCTAAAATAGTAGTAAAAATTCATATAAACATAGGTCCGAAAACGTTTTTTTTTTTTTTTTTCGAGATACAGGGGTCTATTCTGTAATAATTCCTTTATATTTAACGGCCTTTAAAAATATTGGCGGCCTATAAAAATATGTTCGTATTCGTTAATTTACTTCTGTCAGTATTTAAACAGATTTCTTTAAGATAGTCCTCTAATGTATTTTAAAGATCCGTTTAAATAATGACAGAAGTAAAGAAGAAAATATTTTTAAAGGCCGTTAAATATAAAGGAATTATTACAGAATAGACCCCACAGGCTGTTAAAGGTGAAGTCCTGATACCACACTTTTGTAAATATTTTCTAAACGTTTAAAGATAATTAGGTAAAATTTGGTACAAATACTTACCTTTTTACGCTCTATTTATTGGACTAAACCCCAGTTTTTTTATCATCTTTATTGGTGGGTAAATTAGGGGGAGCTTAGGGTAAAATTGCCCTAAGTTTTTTTTGTTGATGGTTTTTAACATTTTTGACTATAAAATTTGGAAAACCAATATTTAAAATTAAATTATTACATTTATAATCTATAAAAGTGACTACATACTTTCAAACTGATTATTTAAGAAAATTGGCGACTAAAAAAATATACTGTTAATAATTCATTTCACCTTAATTTTATTGTTCAGCTTTGGTTAACATTATACACAAGTTTATTTGAATCGATTCAAAATTATTTATTGTTGAAGAATTAATTACATTCTTATTAATAAAGATAGATAACATAAGTTAAAATTCAAAGGAAAAGAAACAAACAAAATATTCATAAATGAAATTTTTTGTTTTAAAATTTTTTAAATTCTAATATCGAGACAAAATATAATATAAAAACAAAAAGGCACAACACTAAATACAAATATGGCAATCGAGAAATATATATACACGAGTATACACATAAATTAAAATGAACTTCTTAATTCAAGGGATCACAGAAAAATTTATCCACTTTGTAGTATGCCTTTTCGAGCAAGAGTTTCTTAACTTGCTTTTTAAACATCTTCTCACTATACACAATACAAAGGACACCATATATTTCAGTTTCACATTTAAATTAGTTATTTGTATATGCCTTTCATTAGTTCCAGTTTTTATGTGGTGATGTCTTTGTACGTTTTGGCTATCATCTTGATCTCAATCTATCAGATGGCGATGTTAGGTATGAAGATTTAAATCCTAGACCTAACATCATCTTCAAGTTTTGTGGTGGAGGAAAAATTCAGTTTCAGATGAACACTATCTTTTTTACGCCAAAGAGAAACTATATTAAGCTAAATTCCTTACACCATGGCTAAATTTGAAATAAATTACCTACTTTTTTTGTATAAAAACACAAAATATTTTTTGTTATTTGGCATTACTTTTGCATAAGCGTCTATCTGCCTATAGTGACTTTTCTTGTATTATTGAGCATAAATTGTGTTATTTGACGCACTTGTTATTTTCTTCTAAATATATTTTCAGTTTTATAATGATTATAGAACTAGGAAATAAAAATGCAACGTCTTGACAATCATTACAAAATGTTAACAAAGCCATGGAATGGCATGGTAGTGTATAGGCAGCCGTGGCAATACCGATGTTGACGTCATAAAACCTGCGGACCGCTTCACCTGTATCCATGAGAAAATCCTTAAACTCTTCATTTTCTATGTATGTTTAGCGATAATGCTTTACTACCTTGTCCGATTTATATGATTCTCTGAAGCTATTGGTTTTGGGAAAAAAATTCAAGAATAAAAAAAAATTTAAATAAAACAACGATTTCAAGTTATAATTTTATTTCATAAAAGTTCATCTCGAAAAAAAGTGTTGCCAATTTCACCCCCAATAATGTAACAGGAATATTGAAAAAATACCCGTAGTTAGTTCTTTGCGAGTGCACGAAAATTACAGAATTTCAAGCTTCTAGCTTTACTAAAATTTTAGAAAAAAAAAATAAAAACTCCATTTTAGTCACCACCTTTTAAGGGTGGATATCTCGAAAAGGGGTGGGCTGAGGAAATTTTGTTATAGGAAAGACCCATCCTAATTTCATACGAGCAATCACCTCCTGAATTTTGTCGCATGAATTTAGAAACACCCTGTATATTACACATATTTTTTTTAAGCGGGCAAAATTCTTGACAATCTTTTCCCTAATTGGCACATGTCGTATTTCTCTAGGATTTACTAACTCTGGCAGCAAAACATTAAAATGGAAATTTGTCAGCTGTGGTAGCATGCCTCAACGACAAACTAAGACGATCACAATAATTTCGCACCTCTTCAAAAACAACTATTTTTCGACCCAGGAATTAACAAATTTAACTAAACAGCAGCTACCCTTTTAACCACGGGCTTCATAGACTAGCAGCGTTGCCATATTCACTGTATCATTGTTCTAATAGAATTATTAGTATCGGAATGAAAACTATGTTAATCTTTCGTCCTGTTTAAAATTGGTAATCTTTTTAAAAATAGTTATTTAGAAAATAGTTAAGATATTTGTTATAACATGACGCTAAAGAGCCAACAAATTAAATTTGTTAAAAAGTTGAAATTTTTGTTGTTTTTCTTTGAAAAAGTTTTTCGCGATTTAGCGTCATTCTTGGTTCATTTTTAGAACGATTGGCCTAAACCATTTTTTTTACAATTTTTTTAACTGCCTCAAACGTAAAATTGATTTTTGGCGCGGAGGAGCGCCCGTCATGTTTGCTCTTAATGAAAAATTACCATGAAATTATATATTTACGAAAGCCTTGTCACACGTATAGCTTCATCTCACTTGCGCTAACAAGACGAATACAAAATTGACCGCTAAAACACATCTTCAATTACAAACAACAATATTTTTGTCCTTGTTCTGCAAAAGAAACTATCAACTATACCATGCGATGTCCCTCAACCAATCACAAAAAAAACACGCTCACTGGCGCAACAACTCTTACACTCGACTCGACTGAACAGACTGAAAACGATTTTGATCGTTGACTTATCAATGTCTTTGGATTCTCCAGTCGAAACTCAACGGTAATTTTAAAATGTTTTAAAACCTGCTAAATATTCATAACAATATAATTTAAGTGCTTGTATACATCAATATGTAAAATTGTTACAAATTCAAGAAGTTGTTTTATGAAAAATACACTTATTTTTACTACTATCAGAAAGAATCTGGCAGTCATTTTACAAACACTACTCTGGTCTACGAGTTACAGCATTACCCAAGCAATACCTAAAGTTTCGGGAACACATCGGCGACTATAAAAACCATAATAAAGTGAACCGCTACCATAAGCGGCCACGTCCTCCTATACGACAGCTACGTAGCCGCCACTAAAATGGGGAATAGCTAGATAGTGTTTAGGGATGTTGCAATACCAGTAAAGTATCGATACTGGTATCGAAAGGAGTATCGGAACCAAAGTATCGATACCGGTATCGAAAGGGTATCGGAACGAAAGTATCGATACCGATATAGGGAAGAGTACAAAACGAAAGTAGTAGTATCGAAACAAAAGTAGTACTCATATGAGTAAAATATCGAACGCAAAGTATTGGGTACTAAATTACCCGGTATCGAAAGAAAAGTATCGATACCAGTATCATATCAGTAGTATCGCAACATTCCTAGTAGTGTTTCGGCTAGTCCCGGCCTCTATAATAGAAGTGACTGTTTAGTTACTCTAAAGGATCGGGGTAGTATCGGGTACTATGCTGCGACTCGGCGACCTGGTAATTGCCACTATTACTTTTCAAATATTTACAACGACCTCTTTGTTTGCCTTTTTTAATAATGGCGCAGTGAAATACAGGGTGTTTTATAATATATGCGCAAGACTTCAGGACGTCATAGCTCGTCCAAAAATATGAAAAAACGTTTCTATTAACTTACCCTCTAAAATGCATGTTAAATGGTAAGTTAATAAAACGTTTTTTCATATTTTTGGACGAGCTATCACGTCTTGAAGTCCTGCGCATATATTATGAAACACCCTGTATATTAATCCAAAAAGATGTGTACTTTTGGCGCGTGTTTAAAGTTCTTGTTTAGCCATTTTTCAAACGCAATTTACTTTCCTGATATAAGTTGACATTCCTAATACTTTATATAGGAACATTAGTAGCACTGGTGGGTGGCATTAACTGATTCACTGGTACTATATAGTTTTTGCACTATAGAGTAACAATAAAATATTACTTCCCAGTTCCAGTAATTATCCAAACGCTACTTTGACTATTCTGGAACCTTTTTGTCTCTCTATGTACCCAGTTTCTTTATTTAGGCATATTGGTGGCAATGGTGAGTGGCAGTAACTAATTTATTGATGCTATATAGTTTTGGGTGTTTACACTTCCAATAAATGGTATCGGTGTAGTAACAGTTACTTCAAAAGAACCATTAAAATAGCCTTAGCCAAAAATAGCAATAAATAGCAATAAATATTAATAAATAGCAATAAATAATAATAAATAGCAATAAATAACAAAAATGTCAATAAAATAGAAATAAATAGCAATAAATGGCAATAAATAGCCATGAATAGCAATAAATTGTAATAAATAGCAATAAATAGCAATAAATAGCAATAAATAGCAATAAATTGCAATAAATTGCAATAAATTGCAATAAATTGCAATAAATTGCAATAAATTGCAATAAATAGCAATAAATAGCAATAAATAGCAATAAATGGCATAAGTAGCAATAAGCAGCAATATAAGTACCAGGGTGTAACCCAGGAAGTAAGGCTTCGTAACAAAACCGAAGGGATCTAAAATTTTTGTAATTTTTCAATGACAATAAAGCATACCTCTATCTCTCTCTCTCTCTCTCTCTCTCCCGGTTTACCTGCAGTTCCTCGAAACTAGCCAGCCTTACCCAAGAAACCCTAATTGGGTTCGGCTAACATTAAAAGACATTCTAAAGCTTAAATTACTATTTGATTGGTACTTAAATCATAAAAGTTTACACGCACCTATCATTTCGGAAATCCCTAAGTAAGATAATTAGTTTGGATATAACCTACAGGATTATGTTTTCTTGACCGCCAAACATAATAATAATAATGTTCATTTCAAATTTATGTAACAATGTACAAATTGATACAATAATAATAATTAAATAAATAAACATTTGTATCCTGCTGAGACATTGTTCATGTCTGTGTACAGGAATTAAAAATACAAATTTATATAATAATTTCTAAATGGTAATAGTGAATGGTAAAAATAAAAATTATACCTAAATATATAGACTTTTTTTGTGTACAAATTTTCTTCTAATCTTCAACCTCAGATTCGTCACTGCTGCTACCGCTATCATCAAAGTTAATTATGATTGGTTCAATATTGTGTTCAATACGGTTGTCTACGTCCCACATTTTTTGCTCTTCTTTTAAAACATGCTGAATGCATTTCTTCCAGTCTTCTGCAGAAACATTTTGAATGGCTTCTTGTAGGTAACGTTGCATGTCCACTAATTTAAATGTTCTGTTTTCTCGTGCCACATATCCTTTTACTTGCGCCCAGATTAATTCTATTGGGTTTAATTCGCAGTGGTACGGTGGTAACCTTAATACTGTAATTCCACGACTTAACGCCATTTCATCCACTGCGAATTTTTTATATTTGTCTCTGTGTAATTTTGTTAACTGAAGTAGTTCTGCCTTTAAACTATCTTTTTTATATTGGATGTTTTTATTAATTAACCATTCTTGAATTGCTCGTTTTTTCCATGATTGTTTCGGTAATGATTCTAAATACCGACTATGATATGGGGCATTGTCCATGACGACGACAGACCCAGGTTCCACAAGTTGAATGATGCCTTCAAACCATTTTTCAAACACCTCCGCATTCATGTCATCATGATAGTCGCCTGTTTTCTTGGATTTAAATATTAATTCACCATTTGGTAAAAATCCACTGTCGCTTCCTATATGCGTAACTATCAGACGACTACCTTTTCCAGACGGCTGTTTTAACCCAGTTGACAAGCATTCAATAAAGGCTTGTCGTGCATTTGTTATATGACCATCCTGCCATACTTTTTTGACCGTATGTCCTTGGTTAACCCACGTCTCATCCATGTAGTAAATTTTTTTTTTGATATTCCGAAATTCCTCAATTTTTCGGAGATAATTTCTTCTCCATACTATTATTTCCTGACGTTCAATGAGAATGCTTTTCCTGTCGACTTTTCCGTACGTAAATTTCATTTTGTGTAAAATTTTCCTCAAAGTTTCTTTACTCATTTGTGGGACCAATTCATGATTGCTAACTGCCCCCAGAACTTTTTGCAAAGTGGGCAGCTCATTTCTGAAAAAGAAACTGTGAATAGTTGTGCGTATACTGTTTTTGGCTTCTTCATCAACTGTGATTTTTTTTCTTCCGCTACTAGTTTTTGGCGTTTGTACTTCCCCATGAATTTTGTTTTCTCTTAGTATTTTGTAAACTGATGATTTTGGTACACCCGTATAATCAGAGCACATATCAACTAATTTATCTTTTGTAATGATGTTAATGATGTTGGAACGCCCGGTTGGTTATTCGGAGGTACATCCGTAGAATTACAGCACATATGCACTAAGTTATCTTTTGGTCGCTGATGATCTCTTTCAAGACAGTGAAATACTCGAAGTACAATTTGTTTTTCACTTAGCGACCGAGACTTCGACCGTTTTACCTTTTTCGACCTTGAAGGCCCTTCAATGTCTTCCATTTTTTGCATAGTTTTAGAACGGTATAGAAATATTATTATTTAATGTTTAAACACTTATTAGCACTAATATTTTCACCAATTGTTCTTACAACACGTCGATTACTTACTAACTTAACTGTAAAACTTGCAATTCACACCGTATAATTCAAAACCCAATGTTACGCTCGTGGTTAGAAATACACTACTGAGAACGTCATCGACGAGATGGATTTTACGCGTAACAGACAAAGACACAAATATCGCTCCGTACACCGATGCCATTAGTTGTAACAAATACTGAACAATCCATAAAATAATTAATTTTAAATGATCAAGAAATGTATAAGTATTACTCATTACTGATTTTTGTTATAATTAATATCTTTTATTAGTACTATGATTGTATATTATCTATAATTTGCCACAACTTACAACTCTACTACTTACTCTATTTTGATTCTGCTAAAAACTAGTAAGGTAAAATTGAGATATGACAACACGGTTCACTCTCAATCATTATTTGTTTGAGTATAGTACCATGGTTGTTCTTTGGGTACTCTCCACTGCTTCCAGCTGGCAACCCTTCTTTCTCTGCCTGAGGGTTGTGAAGGTAAGAACCAAAGTCGCCAGAAACAATAACTTTTCTCTTGTGCTACAGGTTTTTCATTACATTAAAATATCTGCCATATAATTTAAATCATGAATCAACATTAAACTACTGTTTAAACAGTAGAGCTGGCAGCACTGACTAAAAGGCAAGCAGGTGAACACAGCAACACATATGCTCTGACGGGTAGAAACAAGTCGCGTCCATAGAAATATTCGCTACAGAAATTCTCAAAGCGCGTTCTGTTCGGAAATATGTATTTATGTGATAACTTAAAATACTATATTTTAATATTTTAGTTGATAGTAATGTAAACATGTTGAAAAAGTACAGTTACCGTATTATAATTATCTAATTAGTGTATATAATTTAAGAGAAAATACAACCTCGAAAGAGTTTGACGATTCGACCAGAGTAAGGCGGCACTGAGGTTGGTATCAGCATACAGGACGGTTTGGCTTCATACCTAAGGCATTCCAAGTTATAACTCCTAGTAAAGAAATTAAAAATTTAATGTAACAAATGTGCTAAAAAAAGTGACAAAAGAAGACTAAAGGAAAAGGTCGATCCCCAGGGGGCAGAGAGAATGGTCGGATAATAACAGGCCAGATAGTACGACATGATACGGGTGCCAGCATAGTGTTCTGGACTGCATTATGACGCAAGCCTTGACACGTCACGATCCCTTTAAAAACTTCACCAAGAAAACGGAAAACAATTCATTACCTATGCCCCGTACTGTGGAGATACAGATACGCTGGAAAACCCGTTTAGATTTCATGATATGGGACAGAGAACAGAACCGAGTTAACCCTAAAAACTGGACGAAACCTTGACCGGAGACAAGAGTGTTATTGAAAGTAAGGAAGGGAAAGAAAGTATTTGCAAAAAATAAATAATAAAACAGAACTCCATGTGATGCGGACTTTAACTCAAAAACTGTATTTATATAGGTATTATAACTAACACAATTGACAGCAAAATTCGGTAAGAGAATTGTGCTAGTTACTGTAATACAGTGATCCTTGTGTGTTTGTTGTGTTAGAGAGGTAATTTGAAAAGAAGGAGATGTGTGCTTGGAGAGTAAAATATAAAATAAAGGAAATAGATAAAATCAAGAATAGGTACGAAGATGGAACAGTTAATTCAAGGGTCAAGGGGACCTGTAGGCTGGCCCACTCTCCAAACGTTACTGATACAGAGAATGGTCAAGGAAAGAGTTTCAGATTAGAGAAGACAAATGAATGTATAACAGAAGTAAAAGTTGGAAATGCTTTTGCTAGTTCTCCCACTTTATACACATAAATTGACAGGTTGGCAGCGGATCTCACCGAAGTGGACGCGATACATTGGCGTACAAAATTATTTTATAGATGTTAATAACAATTTCGAGTAAATAGTTTAATAAATTATGAATAGCTGTTGAAATTTTGTAAAATTATAATTTGAATATTATAATACATGTTTAATAATTATTTATAATCCATAAATACATGCGATTGTCCGGTTCCGCCGATAACAATTTAAAATTTCTTATTCTATGAAACGACACTGGCAAGTAAACATTACTCTGAAATTATCGGAGCCGCCCGAAGTGGTTTGACGTTTACCCCCTCTCTACCTACCAAAAGACTTTTCAACTTTTACTTTCTCTATAAAACGTAAATGGATGAGTTTCAGGTATTAATTATGAAAATGTGAGAAATGACAGAAATTAGACGATAAATTAAAGAAAATAGGGTAGATTATAAACGAGAATTGAGAGAAAATAGAGAAAATGAAGGAAGAATTGGAAAATTATAATGATATAGGAGATAAAAAAGGCAAATGGGATAGGTAAAGATGAATGTATAAAAATAATAAAGAATCGGAGGTTGAAAAGGAGAGAGTGACAACAAGAATGAGAGAAAATATATTAAAATTTGAATGAGGGACGTAATTTTAGAGTTTGAAAACATTACGAAAATATGAAAATTGCGAAATTAATTTGAACATTTCTGGTATTAATAGAAAACCAATTAAAATCGTTCATTTTCAGTCACCTGTATCAAGCATATTTAATCAGCTCTAATCAGCCACAATCCTACATGCTTTGGAGTATTGGAATGGTTTAACCTTTCTGGGGTGGAACCAATCACTAAATAAAAAATCTGATGTGTCCAACACATGACTTTCCTATCTAGTTATTATAGGTTTTTTCCGGTTATTTTGTACAACCTATTGCAGCATCTCTATAAATGTTTATAGGATAAACTAAATATATACATTGTTCACATAGGTACATCTACCTCGAAACATTTTTCTATAGATATTCATTGAAAACGAAAATACTGAAAAATTTAAATTTCCTACAGTTTTTTCATTACGGTCTATTTTAGAAAAATCATGTATAAACAAAAATTATAGATATCGATATCGCAAACAACTTTTAGTTCAACAATTTTCATAAAAATCAGAATTTTGCACATTTTGTCAAATTTCTCGAATACGGACCATTTCAGGAAATTTTTACATAAAATATAAATTATAGATAATAATATTAGAAGTAACTTTTATTTAAACAATTTTTTCCTCCAAACATAAATAACAGATATATTCCATAAAATATAAAGACGGCCTCCCATAAAGTACCCCCCCCCCCCCCAAGATATTCCGACTTTATCCAAAATCTAATCATTTTACGTCAGGCCGAAATAAAACTTAAGTTTAAAATTTAATGTTTTTTATCCGTTTTTGAGTTTTCTTCAAATTTAAAAATTTACAATTTTCTCAAATTTCTCGAACATCTTAGAGAAATTACGTATAGGATAAAAATTATAGAAAAATATATTACAAACAACTTTTTTTTAAACAATTTTTATAAAAAAACATTTTTTTACATTTTGTCAAATTTCTCGAATACGGGCCATTTTAGGAAAATTTTGTATAAAACAAAAATTATAGACAATAATATAGGAAGTAACTATTATTTTAAGAATTTTCTTCCCCAAACGTAAATAAGAGATATATTCCATAAAATATAAAAATGACCCCCTATAAAGTACCCCCCCCAGATGTTCCGACTCTACTCAAAATCTAATCAGTTTATTGGACGCTGGAACAAGGCTTAAGTTTAAAATTTGGTGTTTTTCTGTGTATCGGTTCATTAGTTATGCGACACACAGACACACACACACACACACACACACACACACACACACACACACACACACACACACACACACACACACACACACACACACACACACACACACACACACACACACACACACACACACACACACACACACACACACACACACACACACACACACACACACACACACACACACACACACACACACACACACACACACACACACACACACACACACACACACACACACATACACACACACACACACACACACACACACACACACACACACACACACACACACACACACACACACACACACACACACACACACACACACACACACACACACACACACACGCGCGCACACACACACTCACAGACAGCATCGCGTAAATAGTCAAAACGGATTCAGGGGACCTCAAAACGTAAAAATCCGTCGAAAACTCGATGTCGAAAAAAATCGTGATTCCTATACTTTCCTTATATCTGTATACAGATAGGAAAGTAAAAACACACTTAATGAGGCTACTGGTTCTTCCTTCTTTCTACCTTTAGCCGTCACTATTTTTTATGCATTGTCGCTCAAGCGATAAGCCAGTTCGTAAATATAGGTTCAGAGTTAGATATGAATACTTTAGTCACTTCCATAGAATGACAATAACCTTGAAATTAAAACTGAACATTTGTGCCGAATTTGTCAAAAATCAAAACTTTTATTAGGAAAATTAAAAGACCCCGCAGTTGCAGTTCCCGACATCTTAAGCAATAGTGTCCATGGGACCATTCAAATCATTTGACTGGTTTTTGAAATACAGGGTGTTAAACTAAAGAAATACCACTTATTTGATAACAGTTATTTCAGGTGAAAGCTAAGCGATTATAATCTTTTGGCATTCTACGAATATAAAAAGAGGCTAAAAATTATTTTCCTTTACAGGGTGAGACACAAATAAGTAAGGATAATTACTTTTATTGTTCTAAAAGATGAAAATATTTAAAAAAAATTAATTATTGCTATTTTTATCATATCTAATGATAATGCAAAAGATATTAGGTGCTATTTATACAATATCGACATAGGCCATAGGCCATAGGCCAATATATTAATGTGAAAAGCAATATTTTTACCGCACATTTGTGTGTTTACCATATGTATAATTATCCAATTCATTGATTGCAGAGAGATTTAATAAATATATTAATAGTTAATTTATCGAATCTGTCAAAAAAAAATTTTTTAAGCACCCTAAACCTTTTGATTAGTCCTTTAAAAGTATACATATTTTTTCACTGGCGTATGATCCATTCTGTAAAAGATATTTTTCATAATTATAGTTTTTTTCTATGACCCTTTTTTATTACCAATTACTACAAGAAAAAGCTAATCAATTATAATTTTGTGTATCTAATATTATTGTAATATTCTTTGACATTCCACGAATATAAACAGGAGTTCAAAAATATTTGTATATATAGGGTGAATCGTAAATAAGTAAGGATATGTACAGGGTGCCTAAATGAATTGGATAATTATACATGGTAGGTAAATACACGAAAGTCCCGTAAAAATACTGCGTTTCACATTATTACTTATAAAAAATATATTGGCCTATGCCAATATTTACAAATCAATCTGTATAAATGGCACGTAATATCTTTTGTAGTATCATTAGAAACGATAAATATAGCAATAATTTATTTTTTATTAAATATATTTTCACCTTCTAGATCAATAAAAGTAATTATCAAAAACATGGCCTTACCTATTTGTTGCTCACTCTGTAAAGGAAAATAAATATTGACCCTTTTTTATGTTCCTAGAATGCCAAAAAATGTTACATTAAGATTTGGCTCAAAAAATTATAATCGATTTGGATTTGAATGGTCCCATGGGCACAATTGCTTAAGAGGTCGAGAACTATAACATATCAAAAATTTATGACATTTAACAGGTTGCCACTTTTCCATAAGCGGTGTGCGGGGTCCATAAGAAATGGTATTCAACACCGAGCAAAAAGCAATAATTATCTAATGTTACTTCCGTACAGGTGTGAAAGTAAATGGCGAGTGGCAATATTCAATTCCAAAATGCATGGCTGATTTTCTTGAAGAACATCCTGAATTAGTGTTTGATTACAATAGTTTTAATAATTTTTTTATTAATTATGTGCAGTTATTCAGAGAGACTGGTAGCGTTGGACGAAAAACTGGAAATATTGAAGGGGAATGGAATGTTATTGACGATAATTCAAAAACATTGATTTCAGAAATTACAAAATGGGTATTTCCAACAACATAGTGCAACAGCATATAAGACCAGAGACACTTCAATATTTTGGAGAATTTATTGATGGCAGAATAACAATCAGGGACACTAAAATCCCATATCCAACTAGATCTTGCGATTTAAACTTTTGTGATTTTTTCATATCGCCATAAATAAAAACTTCTATTTTTTCAAAACCAATTCATAATCTGAAAAAACTGAGAAATAGCATAATAAAAAAAGTGTAAATAAATCGTCAACTCACTGCAAATTTTGAATAATTTGTATTTTTTTTTTGTTGCAGTATCATTTTGAGGTAGGTACTTAATAAAATTTGTTTTCAATGCAAATGTCAAGTAATAAAAGTTATTCTGTGGAAGTGGCCAAAGTACCAACAGAAAACATTTAAATTTTACAGCTCCAATTAGGATTTTTCTTTATGGCTCATTACTATCGTCGGGAGACATTGTAATTACCTGTTTTGAACTGTTTTGAATTGTATTAAGGCCTAATATATAGTGCAGGGCAGTCATAATTACGTCATTTTTAAAATCTTCTAACAGTAATTTATAAAAAATATTGTTCACCTTTTTTTTGCAATTTTACAGAGTCAAATAGTGTTTTAAATTTTATATTTATTTACATGTAACTAATGTTAGTGCTGGTTAAATAAATTGTATAAGTTAAAACCAATAAATAAAAAAAAAACTACGAGTATAATCGACAGTTTTTTCTAACCTATATACGTATTAAATGTGAGGCCCTGAAGTTATTATAATATTTACTAAGATCTTATATTTTGATATCGAACAAAATAACATAGGGGCAAAAGCAATAAGCATAGGAAGAGAAAAAATATATTTCTATCTTGCTAAAATATTGTGTTATTTTATTCTTATATTACTTTATTAATAAAATGATGTACGGATACAATGTTTTTCTACATTAAAATTAATGTGATTTTTTCTGATATCCAATTTAAAAAAAAAAACAAAATGTATCATGTTTGATTTCTTATTTGTTTACAGGGACACAGAACAACTGAAGATTCTCTGATTTAAAATAAGACGAAAAAACGAAGTATGCTTTCATAAAATATTACTGCTTCCCGAAATACAGGGTATTAAAGTTGAAAATTCAAAAATTATTAATGGCTATAATTTTATTTCTCAGTATAGTTTTACTAATTTCGATAAACATTTTTTAGCAAAACAATTAGTTTACATTTTTTGATTTTTTTTTTTAATAAATCATGTACTCTTGTTGGGAACTCATAAAGTGATTGGTTTTCGACATATTCACACTAATATTAATTTATTTTTTAATTTTGTTTTTAGCGTTATAAGATATAGGTACCTATTAGCAAAAAAACAGTTAAATAAACTTTGCCAGTTGCGTACGGCATGGGTATGTAACACCTCATCCCGTCTAAATTTTACCCAACTTTCCAAAATCTTATTTGAAATAAAATTTTGATGTTTTTTAAATAAAATATAAACTGGTTTTCAAAATTTTAAAATTTCTGTTTAGTATTGGTTAGATTAAGTTAAGAGTTTATTACTTGCTTGTGTCAATTAGTGCTAATTTCAAGATGTCCTTAACCATAGAAACTGATGCATCTATTTTTGTCAAAGTTAAAGTTATGTGGCTAACAGATTCGCAGTTTCTTGCAGTAGCGTACAACGTGTATTTACATGTTTTATACTGCACGTCCTGCAACCTGTCTCCAAAGAAAACTACTCATCAGAATGACCATTTTATGATACCTTCAGCACTAAGAAATTGTCATTTAAGGCCAAGTTCAACGCGTTGTCAATGACAAGTGACAGCGACTTTTTTATCACA
Source organism: Psylliodes chrysocephalus (assembly GCA_927349885.1). Classification (NCBI taxonomy): domain Eukaryota; kingdom Metazoa; phylum Arthropoda; class Insecta; order Coleoptera; family Chrysomelidae; genus Psylliodes; species Psylliodes chrysocephalus. The sequence goes on along the minus strand of OV651813.1, from coordinate 65,539,437 downwards.
AGAAATACAGCTCTGAACGATAATATTTTTAAAAACTGTTTTCAAAAATGGGTTCAAAATACTGTAAAGAATGGTGGAAAGTCTATAGTTTGTTTTACTTTTAATGCATAATATTTTAGTAAGTTATATTTTACAAATATTTAAAAATTATGGACTTTCTACCATTTTTTATAGTATTTAAAAGTTAAAACGCAAAATAAATTCTTTTATTTTTGCCTAATTATTTCAGGAATCTTAAGAGAACATTTAGAAATGTAGGGCCCTTAACATGCTGCCATCTCAATTTAATGGACTTTAATAATTTAAAAGATAAAATGTACTTATTATTTATATATATTATTGTAGATCCATGTATGTTTTCGGTTTTTATTTTATTTTTATTTTCTTTATTTAGCTAGTTTTCTAATATCACAATATTCAAATTTAGTAAAAAATAATGTAATAATAGAACAATTAATTTAATAAAATTCTAAATAGGAAATGTAATTTAACTGCAATTGTTTTGATAACGGTATTTGCATATGGTCTGTCAATTTCATCTATTTCCGAATAATTACCCATAAATATTTGAATTTTTCTACTAACTGTATATTTCCTATATTGTTCGTCCACAAACTGCATATAGTTATAACATATCAGCATATATTTTGTTTTAGGTATTTGTATTGATTTTTAACAAATGATTGCAACATTATTTATAAACATTTTGCAGAGTTTCATTGACAATTAACTCTTACTAAAGCCATATTCGAGCGGTCTACTGGTTTGAATATATTTCATGCGGTTCGAAAACGGTTTGAACCATTCCCATTCGAGTGATCAAACAATGACGTCACGTTGAAATAGGTTTGAACCAGCTGCATCTGTTTTTGAAACGTTTTATTGAGAACGGTTCAAGGAAATAGAAATGTCATTAATGTCAAAAATAGTAGCGAACATCATGCATACAAATTAAAATTATTTACCAAAAAAGATTTTTTATATTATGGTTATAAGAAAAAATAGAAAATGCATAATTATAAGTTTTAGTAATTTTTTAAAACTTGACCTTGTAAATCTAAATAACTGGTTAAAGATTCTAAATATAACGATCCATTTTTCATAAAACTCTGGTAATATATAAGTTTCTTTTTGAGGCAAAAAATTATCTGTTGCTAGAGATTTACACACTTACAAATCCTTAATTGTTAGTGACATCATTGTATTAAAATCATCTATTTGAGCGCTTTCAAAATCTATGACGTAGTATTAAAACTGGTTCTAAAAGTTGTTGAAAATATTTTTAAACCAAAGAGACCGCTAGAATATGGCTTAAGTTATCTGAATCCTTACAATTTACAAGAAACATAGATAAGGACATCATAGGCAAACAGGTAAATGTCATATTGATTATTGCGTCATCAACAATCAAATAAAAAATAACAGGGGACCTTATTTTCTTCCTTTGATGTTGTTAATTTCTTCTGATCAGGACAGCGATTCTTTTGTGCGAACTCGACACATTACATACAGAATAGAGAGAGACATTTCATTAAAATCGCTGTCTGTCGAACGAAGATAGGAGTCTCGATAGGAGACGTACTGAAAGATGAGAATCCCACTACATATGTTATTTAATTTTAATCTCTCTGACCTGATACTTAGATAATCTACATGCTACTCCAATGTATGCTTTATAGCATACATATAAAAAAACCACCTTTATACCCATACTTTTTAATTTTTTTATCGAATTGTTTTGATCAACAGAATCAAGTGCATTTTAAAGAAATAAAATTAATTTTTAATTGTACATATGGCGGGTTGTACCATAGGCAGTTAAAATGTAGACTTAGTTTAAACTGTGAACCTTGTCGTATACTCATCGGTTATTGTTAAACATAGTTTTTAAAATGACATTTGTTTTTGAATATAACTAGTTAAAAATAAAACTCTTGTTAGTTTAAAATAAGTTTAGAATATTTTTTGTACAAACTGCACATAATGTATTTTGTAAAAACTATAAATCATAATATTCTTGTAAGGAAGTTGGAAAGCTTAGGGTTTGATCAGTCGCTGTTGAGATTATTTTCACCTTACCTAAATCATCGTTTTAATTATGTATTTTACAACGGATTTTCATCTTCACCCCTCACAGCAACATCTGGAGTTCCACAGAGCTCCAATCTGGGGCCACTATTATTTAGTATATTTATAAATGACTTGGCAATAAACTTAACAATTTCATGTTAAGTTTATCACCTGCTGTTCGCTGCTGACTTAAAAATATTTACCTCAATCTTATCAATTCAAAACTGTCACTTTTTACAGACCCAACTGTTGAAAATTGGTGTAATGAAAACAAGATGTTTATAAATGTGTGTAAATGTAAAGTATGTTCCTGTACTAGAAGTATTAACAAGGTGGATTATTTATTTAACGACCTACCTTTATCGACTTGTGCAAAAATTGAAGATTTAGGTATATAATTCAACCAAAAAGTTACTTTTTCGGATTACATTGAAAGTACCGTTGCTTCTGCGTTGAAAAGCTAAGGGTTTTTAATTCTTAATACTCGTTCTTTTACAAACTGTTAAAGCTTGGAGATCCTTTACTTTTCTTTAGTTCGTTCCAAGCTAGAATATGCATCTCTTATCTGGAACCTTATTTACAATATTCATAAAAGATCATTGCATTGGATTTCTCAAGTACCTTTCTTTTAAAATAGATGAGCTGTATCCCATTCGAGGTATTGAACAATCTCTGCTTCTTTCTAAAATAGAAGGGTAGTTTCCAGTGTAACATTATTTTATAAAATATTACATAACACTATTGATGTACTATTTTTTATAAATCAAATAAATTTTAATATTCCCCAAACAGCCATTAGATATCATAAAACATTTTATACAGCAAGTATTTGAACGAACTTTTGAAGAAATTCGCCTATAACGCTAATGTGCTCAAATTTTAATTAATTTTGTTCTGATTGGGATATTTATTTCGACCATTAATTGTACTAATTTGCAGCTAATGTATTTAGAATTCTTTCTTTTCTTTTTTTTTTCTTGCTGTTAGTTGCTAAAATTATTTTCTGTCGAAATATTATGTTTAACATTTATTGCATGTATTTTGTTCTGTAAATGGATTAATTTGTTGGGAAATAAAATTATTTTTATTTTATTAAGCAAAAAATGTTTATTTTGATGCACCTACCACCTTTAAAAGTTTGTCAGTATATTAACGAGAAATCCTATATAATTCCCAAAGAAAAATATTTTTGGAATAAATGCCTAATTCTATTTATTGATATTTGTTATTTTTTAGGTTCAATGACTCGAAACATGATGATCAGCTACACCAAGAATATCCTTCACATTGTGGTGCGAAGACGTGGCTTGTATAAATTTGGGGTATCAGTTGATAGAAAACAGTACGCAAAAATAAATTTAAATCTGCATAGGCATCAGAGATAGCCATATTCCATACCACAATCCGTCATGCGTGAACTCGATGAGATTTCATCGGCTAAGTATAATTCCTCTGTAATGTTCTGTATCATTAGGAACATCAACATTGTAAACAATTATGACCAGGGTTTTCTAACCTTTTTCCTAGGTCAGAGAGAATAAATGAAAACTAAATAATGTATAGTAATAAAGATTGAAAATATATATACTTTTAAGAGTTTTAATATGTCAGCCATAGTTTTATATTAAAAATAAAAATAAACTGAAATTATACATTAAAAATACATTCATAAATTTACTATATTTATAACATTCATCGACTCTCTCCTGGCTAAAATATTGCTTATCTATCTATTCAGCTCTGTTCCGTTTATTTTTTTGCCTTTAGCCTCCTTCTGATACTTCCATTCGTTCTTATTCAGTGTAGTATGCATGGTTTTCAGAATATTAAGGGTTATACCTATCTGATGCTTGGTCCTGCAAAGTTCCTCTTCAGTACACATGCTTATGTGACATCTATCTCGATGTCAAGTTTGATTGAACATCCGTTTCTTGCCTATTACTCTTATACTTTACCAGAACTAGCTTAGATTCGAACGCATATGTCTAATTCGACCAAAACACAGCCTTGGTACACAAATATCTATTTTACCGCTGGTTTCATTATAAAAAACTGGAGTAAAGGATAAAATTATCTCTCGTCCAATACACTCGTATACACTTGAGTATTAGCCTATATTATTTTTGATTGAAGACGTATTTATTTAAAAATGTCTTTTACTTAAAAATAAACATTTAATTTTTGTATTTTATTTAACTCAATCAAAATATTAAATTATTATTTTCCATTTATATATGGCTTATACCGGACCTGTATGTATTCATTAGTGACATACGTTTTATAAATTCATCGTGTTACATATTTGTTGACATAAAGAGATAGAAATTTAAAGTGACGTCTTGTATTACTTCAAATGAAAAATCGATAATACAATTTTCTTACCTAAAAAAATCGTGATTATATGTCAAACAAAGTTGAACTTGGCCTTAACTATGAAGACTAGAGATAAGGAGGCGAATCAGCCTTGGTCAAATTTCAAATTTCCGTCCCTATTTTTATGGAGTTCCAAAAAACTACTGTAGTTGGCGGGTGGCAAAATAGCGACGTCTATCTATGCAAGTCAATGGAAATTAAAGTGATTTTTGTAAAATTTAGTGAAAAGAATAAAAATAAGCTGAAATAAAGAACCTGACTACAACTAACAATGAGTAACAAAAAACGGCAAAGCAGGATTTGCTTCGTTGCGGGTTGAAAAACGGGATATAAATCCGATAAAAAATCAAAGAAAACACAAGGAAATAAAAATCCAAGTCTTTTTAAAGCTCCTAGTGTAAGTAAAATAATGTATTTATTTCTAAATAATATATATTTATTGTAAAATAGTCACAACCCGTATCTTACGGAGTGTAGTTTATTTAATTACAAAATTCTATACTAAAAAATAACAAAGTCTCAAATCCTGACTTACAAACAACAATAATTACATATTAAATTTAACTTATTAGAAAAGAAAATTTACTTTTTTTATGTTTTTTGATGTGAGATGAAGAGTTACTACTGTTATTTTTCTTTATTGAACTCCAATTTAGTTATTGCAAATATTGCAAACGTTTAGAACAATGGCAGCATATGGTTCCTAGGGCTAATAAAGTACTGTCTAGTTATGATTCTGTTTACGAGCTACACTTTTTAGAAGATGATATTTTAAAATTTTATGAGACTATTTTAACTAATGGTTCTGTTAACAAAATAAAAAGGGAAAGGCCGAGATTAAAGAACGAAGCAATACCATGTATATTCCCGAATCTCCCTTCATACTTGTCCAGTATTAGGAAAAAACGAAACCACCATTGAACCGAACTGAATTTGTTAAAATAAAAAAAAGGAGGAAAATACTAGAACATATTGCTGAAGAAATTATTTACCAGAATGATGAAATTGTAGTTGTCGAATACAAAATTACCACAAAACTGTTCTTACCAAATTTCACCATTTAACAAACCTTTTCAAATTTGGTCATACCTAATTTTCATTTTATTTAGATAAAATTAAATAATGAATAGTAAATAATGTTTAACATAAAGACTCATTTATAATTAATACCAACAGTATTTTCTATACTTTAGTTAGCAATTAAAACAAAGATTTATTTACAATAATTAAAATCAACAGTATTTTCTGTGCTTTAGTTAGCAATAAACAATTTGATTTTTATTATTTTCATAAAATTTTGTAAAATCCCTGACTAAATATTTTCATTTAAACCGTGTCTTAGTATGCCCTCGGCCTTATTTAGCTTTAATTAAAAAATAATTAGCCCTACCCATCAAATTTCAACACTTATCAATAATTTGCATTTTACTTAAATAGGAATAAATAGTAAATAATGTATCAGTTAAAATATGTAAGACTTATTTAGAAATAAACAGTATGTTCTGTGCTTTATTTAGCTATAAACAAGTTTATTTTTATTATTTTGACAAAATTATGTATAATTCCCATTATTTTGAACTACGTAAACCGTACCAGCGCCCATGCGGTTAATTATAAAAGCTCAATTGACGTGTGATTTTTGGGACCGTATTTTGAGCATGCCGTTTCGCCTCCTTATCTCTAGTTTTCATAGCCTTAACTACTGTAGAGAAAAGAAAAGAAGAAGAAGAAGTGATTTGAAGTAACCTTGAACATGTCAGGAGCATAAAATTTAGTAAACGCACCGTTAGAGGATGGTTGAGTGAAGCTAATCCGGAATCTCGAAAACCCGCTACAGGACCCGAACTTTCCAAAGTACATCGAGTATTTAGGATACCTATTGTTTAATCTCTGGAAGTAGAACTTTTGAGGGAAGAATAAGACAGAAATACAAATTGTGTACGTTGCAGACAAAGAGGAAAAAATCAGTTTTCTATTCCTTCGAATTCAAGAATACAATTCGCTAGTATTAACATTGAAATTCAGGCGACTGGATATTTGTTGTTTACCTACCGATGAATTCAGATTTTAACTACGATCCCCGGATAGTCACAAACGATATGGGTCTTTTATTCAAAAAAATATGCTAAAAAGGGAATGGCTAAAGGCAATGCCCCCCCCCCCTATTTAAGACTTAAGACTTAAGAGACTTTAACATTTTTTTAATACACTTTTTTATTTTTTATCAAAATACTGTTGACAAGAAAGTTTCGCTGTTCGCAAGCTTGTTATTTTAATCTTTTTGACAGTCATATGCCTATCAAAAATAGTAGAATAAACAAAGGAGAAGATAAGCGACCCAAGCCGTCCATTGCACGCACAGTCTTTAATATTTAATAATGTTAATTAGTTTAAATCAAAGAGAATGACCATAAAATCTATTTAACGTATATTTTAGATTATCTAAAATAATTTCTGTGAAATGTAGATGTAATACTTGTATTTGTTTTTTAACGTTCTACAGCTTTATAGCCGCCACTGATCAGCAGCTGATAATATCTAGAATTTTGATTAAACTGACGTATAAAAACAGATATCTGCACTACAAAGTACCTACATAGTTACAACAATAAAAACTGATTAAAAAATGAATTACCATTAGTAGAGTTTTTCCTCTCAGAGATGATTTTTCATCAGGCTCTAAGATTCGCAATTTCACAAAGCATATCATGGCAGCCTTCTCGACGCAGGAATGTGCTTCTCTGGAACAGTAGGCCATGAGTTTAGACAATAATAGTCCCTCTTCGACAAAAGGATGTTGTTGCTTTAATCTTTTTATAGCTTGGGCTCTGGCAGCCAACATTGATACCAAGATGCATTCACTTGCAGAAGTCTGAAAAATATTAAAAACATTTAAAAAAAAAAACATTATAAAATACCTAGAAATCAAATGTTCTACGAATAATTCATATATGGTCTCAATGTTGGCTCACTTAAATGCGTAATTATTGTTATGGGCAATTTTTACCACTACCACTAAAGAAAGTTGCACAACTTAAAAATCTTTATTCAATTAACAGAACATAACAAAAAAAACTAAACTTATTTTCTTATAATAATAAAAGTTTTATGGCTTAAAAGATAGACCCCTAATGCGTAAACTTCCTCTTCTGAGTGTCTCTACAGATTTTAACACTTCTTTAATTTCCTCTTGTAAGACGACAATTCCTATGTCTTCAATTGCCGGAAAAATGAATATATCGTGACTTTTTTGAGAACGTTTAAGAAATTTGCAAACATAGGAACCAGATTCTTCCGATAAAAGTTTGGTCACATAATTTTTACCGGTGCCCTTGGTTGTCTTTAATGTTACAGCCACATATTCTCCAACTAGAGGAATTGTTCTCATTCCAAAATTTTCCTCGCCATTTTCGTTTTCATTATTGTTAATAACTTCTGAGAGAACACTTTGATCGCCACCAGAAATTTCTTCTGTATCTTATTCTTCTTCCGGGAGCGTATAATCGTTTTTCTTTTGTGTATCTTGCTTGGCCCTTTCCTTTCCAACTGTCTTTCTGTTCTTAACCTTTGGTTTCGGAACATTCTCCTTTTCTTTTTCCTTTGGTTGGTCGTAGGAAATACTTTCGCCTGGTGCAACTGTCAATTTTTTCTTTTTTCCCGAAGTAGATGGTTCCTAAGGATTTCCATACCGTGCATTTTGAAATATCTCGGACATCAATATTACAACAGCTTTCGGAAGCCTTTTAAGAATCTTCTCTGCTCTATCTAAAGGAACTAGGCCAGTAGCCATGAAGCCACCTTTTATATTTTTCTAATTGGCTTCCGTATTCTGTAGAGCTTGATTCAATAGCCTAGGAAATACGTCTTTTCTTACAACACCCTTGTTATGCCTCTTCCATGCTTGAAGAGCTTTTCGCCACTATTGTTTTATGGGCCTAAACACGCACACATCTAACGGTTGAGTTACGTGTGTGCTATTGGGTGGCAGTAAAATAAATCTGATGTTATTCGATTTGCATAGTTGTATGACGTTTAGTGATAGGTGTGAAGCTAAATTGTCGTCTTTACAACGTCTTTTTTAGGTCTTTAGGCGTTCAGTCATAACTACGACATAAAACAGACGTCTTTAAGATGTCGTGTGCTGTCTGGGATGCACTTTTTAAACTGTCGATTACTTCCTGTGGGGTAGAAAAAGTGGGTGATACCCTACGCTATTGATATTTTTTTGTAGTTTAGATATTTATTTGTGATAATGCTCATAACCTTACTTTTGAAATAAAATAAAAATTAAAGCAGTGGCGTGCGACTTTATTTTTTATTGTCATTTCAGGGGTGAATTGAAACATGCCCAGAAAATATGAGAGAACACCTGGAAGCCGAAGATATGCCGATTTTAGCGAAGAGACATTAAAAAAGGCTATGGATTGCTATACAAAAAAAAAAACGAGGAACCCTAAGAAGTATTGGTGAGCAATATGGAATACCATATGCTACGCTATATAGAAAATGTAAAAATTTACATTCAAAAAAATATGGCGGACAGACTGCATTGTCGGAAAATCAAGAAATGGTTATTCTTCGTGCAATTATTTGTGCTTCTGACTGGGGATTCCCGTATGAAGAACCCGATGTTAGGGATTTGGTGCAAAATTTTTTAAATCGGTCTGGAATCAATATTAAACAATTTATAGATAACAGACCAGGTCACGAGTGGTATATGAGTTTCATTGAGCGACACGGAAATGAGATATCCACTAGGTTCTCACAGTCAATTAAACAAAGCAGAGCTAAAATCAACTATGCCATAATAAATCAATATTTTGACCATTTATCAGTATCCTTAGTAGACGTTGATCCAGCAGCAATGGTTAACTACGACGAAACTAATTTTACCGATGACCCAGGAAGGGTCAAAGTTATTGTTCGCAGAAAGTCCAAAAGGGCCGAAAAAATTCAAGACACCTCAAAATCCGCAACATCTGTTATGTTTTCATGTTCTACCTCAGGAGTAATGTTTCCTGTCTACGTTGTTTATAAAGCAGACCATCTATGGACCACATGGACTGAGAGAGGTCCAGAAAAAGCTCGATACAACAGGAGTTCATCAGGCTGGTTCGATATGCACTTATTTGAAGACTGGTTCGTAACTACCGCTCTTCCATATTTCAAGACATTGCCACCAGGACCCAAAGTAATTATTGGAGACAATTTAGCTGCACACCTATCACTAAACGTCATACAACTATGCAAATCGAATAACATCAGATTTATTTTACTGCCACCCAATAGCACACACGTAACTCAACCGTTAGATGTGTGCGTGTTTAGGCCCATAAAACAACAGTGGCGAAAAGCTCTTCAAGCATGGAAGAGGCATAACAAGGGTGTTGTAAGAAAAGACGTATTTCCTAGGCTGTTGAATTAAGCTCTACAGAATACGGAAGCCAATTAGAAAAATATAAAAGGTGGCTTCATGGCTACTAGCCTAGTTCCTTTAGATAGAGCAGAGAAGATTCTTAAAAGGCTTCCGAAAGCTGTTGTAATATTGATGTCCGAGATATTTCAAAATGCACGGTACGGAAATCCTCAGGAACCATCTACTTCGGGAAAAAAGAAAAAATTGACAGTTGCACCAGGCGAAAGTATTTCCTACGACCAACCAAAGGAAAAAGAAAAGGAGAATGTTCCGAAACCAAAGGTTAAGAACAGAAAGACAGTTGGAAAGGAAAGGGCCAAGCAAGATACACAAAAGAAAAACGATTATACGCTCCCGGAAGAAGAACAAGATACAGAAGAAATGTCTGTCATGTCTCTGACAGACGTCTTATGGACGTCTTAAAGATGTCTTTGTGCTGTCTGGGATTTTCTTACCTTTTGTTTCAATAATTCTCAACAGTCAAGAAACAAACTTCTGCCACAGCTTATACAATACAGCTACACAACTCCGTGTCGGCGCCTTTGATTTGGCGGTCGAGAACCAAGCAAGACGGAATGGTGCTAATCTCTGTTAGATTCGACGGAAAAGTCGGGCCCGGATTAAAAAAAAAATTATTATTGAAATAATTAAAGACCTTGGCGTAAATTAATTTTTAAATTTGTTTGAAATCTGTCAAATATAATTAAAAAAATTATTTAAATATAAATATTACAAAAAATAGCACATCTTTCGGATTAGAGGTAAAATAATTTGTGTGTCTAGTAATATCCTCATTAACAGATGTTTTGAGCTAAAACAGTCACTTCACGACAAATTAGGGCTTGGATCCTTTTTACACCAAGAGCTTCAATTGTTAACGAATTTTGTCGCGCCCGTGGATGTAAATCAAGTGGTACCCCGTGTGTCTGGCAAGTGTTAGGTACTCATCGCGTAAAGGGTTTATACCTAGATAAACGAATGCTTCGACTGAGGTCTGGGAACTCTATGGTATTCTGGAATTATAAAGAATCGGTCACTTGTGCTTTTATTTTAACAGTATTGGTTTTATTTAAATGTATTCTTATTCATTGGAATACAGATTTGTAGAAGTAATACTTTGACAGTTTTTATTAATATAAAATATTCAATTTTTATCTGACCATACCGAAGTAGGGAATTTATAGTAATGTGAAATTTGAATTACAATATTATTCGAAATTACATAATTAGTACTTATTTTAGGTAGGTACTAAATTTGTACTTGGAGAAAGTAATATCGATTTTTACAATAAAACTTGAAAAGTAAATTAATTTAGTTCCTATTTCTGATGTAAAACTTAAACCAAGAAAACAAATAAATAGTAGTTTGTTCAACAAGAGTGGATATGATAGCCATATCACACGAAGTTTTGGTACGACGCCGTAGGCGAAGTACTCAATCGTCTGTGATATGAAAAATCCACTCGAGTTGTACAGTATATTTTTTCTACGACCCACTAACGAAAAAATACAAATTTAAAAAAATATTTTAGGTTATTTAGACAAAATAACTAATTTTAAAATAATTTACGAATTTTACTAATTTATAAAATAAACATGAAAAAAAAGATCTAATTTAATTAGTCCTCGGCGTAGATTCGATCCCGGGCTTTTCGCGTGGAAGGCGGATGCTCTGTCCTCATCTTCACCGACACTTTCAGGATTTTAGTTTTATTACTTGTAATTAAATTAGTATCATGTAGTTTGATTAAAATTTAATTTTTTTTAATGTGGACCCAATAAAAACCAAACTGCTATTATTTATCGAGTCTACACAAAAATATTTTTAAAATATGTAGGTATTTTTCAAATCCATATAACTTTTATTTAAAACTATTTTGCGTGTCGACAACACAAATATTGAACAATTACGCACTAATGGGACACCCTGTATAAATAATATTTTTAACAATGAAAATTTCTTATAAGATGGTACTTATCGGTTTGGGTCCTTGGGAAAACAAAAGAATGTTTTCTTGCAGGTATAACCCTTATTAAAACAGCTTTTGACTGCACAAACAGAATGATGTCTTTTTTTTTCACTCATTCTACTCACAGCTAAAGAGTCACCAAAATAATAACAGTACCTTTAATTTAACACAAGAGAGAGTTCAAACAAAATCAACGAAATTATAGGCTCAACGAAATTATGCAATCAACGAAATTATACGCACGGCTCAATACGACCTTACCTAAGTACGCTTCTGAACGCCAAAGCCGTCTTTTCCGTCCGAAGGCGGAGCGACGGAATCGACGCAAACCGTTGCCGCCAAGAGAGTGTTTTAGCTGTATTGTATAAGCTGTGCTTCTGCGCTTTAAAACATGAATTATGTGAAGTACGTAGTCTACAGAAAGCATTAATACAATATATTATCGATTCTCATAACTATTAATATTTTTGCTACCGAATAAAAGATGGCGCTGCAATTTGTTTCAAGTCACCACAATGTTTTATTTCACCCCATTTTACGGTACTATTTTTAAGAATACTCAAAAATAACAGATAGGTATATTAACTATATAATATGTATATAGAAAATTGTTCAGTTACCTAATGCGATCCTGTAAAATGTAGAGAAATGGCTATTTTTTTGCTATTGTGTTAGATCTGTTAAATTAAAAACGCCTGTATACATATGATATAATATTATTGGAAGACGACAGAAAATCTATTCATTGATCCAAGGCCAAATGGACAATAAATGGCAGTGAAAACTAATACTGTTAAAACAAAAACAAAAAAATAAGGAAGAACACAAGCAATCGAAATTTTTTATATGAAAGAGTCTAACATAGTAGCCTAAAAGAAAAAGGTATAGAGAAGAAAACATAAAAATAGAATTGTAATTAAAATATAAAGCTGCAAAATAAAAGGAAACTAGTTGGACAGCGTGTAAAAAACGCCAATGAAAAGTAATAAAAGTGATGAAGTAGTATATTCCAGCAAGAGTAACTGACTAGTAACAGACAGTAGTTGAATATAGAAAAATGGAATTTTGAACAAATTAAAATATTTATTCTAATATATATTAGGCAAGTTTTCTCCTAAATAATTATCAAATTCTATATCAGATTAATTAACTTTACCTATTTTTAAATTTAAATTCGACTCAATATCTTCATTCAGGCAAATTTAAACTAAATAATAATAGCTCATAGAACAGTCAATCATAAAATACATGGCTATCTACGATGCGGGCATGATATTCACAACTATTGGTCAATAACTATTACAGAATGAACATTTTGTCACTAGAGTTAAAATGAAATACGTGTAAAATACATACGATGCACATATTTCAGAATGTTCTTTTAATCTCATTTATTATCTCATCTCATCTCATTTATTATAAATGGTTTAGGTAGTGGCAGTGCAAAAGCAGAGAATAGAATACTAAAAATAGCAGATAAAATGGATGCTTAAGAAAAAGAAAAAATATATTTAAATAAGGATTAAACGACTCAACTGCCAAACCAAAAACCAAATTGTATAAAGAACTATATGTTTGTAAAATATATTTAAATTTAAGTTACTTGAATTACATAAACAATCTATTAAAAACTAAACTTCTTTATTTTAAATAACTATTAGAAATTTAATATATTAGTCAATTCTTACCTGTATGACACCTCCTCCCCTACTTCCCTCTTTTAAAGTTAAAAATTGATCAGGAAGTCCGATTGCTTTTCCTAAACAAAAAAATACGTAATATTATTCAAAAAACTAATTAAAAACTGGAAAAAAATATCCATGAGTATAGAAAACGTCCTGAGAAATATTTTTATTAAAAGAGTTCTTATTTCTCGCATTTATTGCGAATTATTATTTCACAATTATTTTTCATTTACTTTCTTACAATTTTAACATATTATCTCACAGATAAAATTCCTTGTAATCTAACATCTTTGCATCACTTATAATCGTGAGTTTTGATTTATATTTCCACCGATTAAAGTGTACCTAATACAAATCCAAAAACATCCAGGTCTTAGAAAATAAACTTCTTATATAGTATGGTGCTATTTGTAACAAAACTGCTCTAGAAATTAATTCTGTAGGGGACTAAGTGTCACAAGCTAAATTATTAGTGAACTGAAAACTAATATTTTGGAGATTCTAAAACCAGAGGTAATCTAAAATTAGACCTTGCAGAAGGGCACTATTTTCAAAAAACGAGATATTGGTACCATTGCATAGAGGGTTACGTGTACTATAATATGACCGCAAAATCCAAAACGTCACTTTACAAGTTAGGTAAATGTACTTCTGATAATGTTTTTTACAGATGTACCAAATTGTACGGATCCAATTGAAACAGTTTATAGATTTCATAATTTTAAGCCAAAAAGTTCATATTAACATGTAAACATTGATCAAAATTCGATTAAAAGTAAAGAGATGTAAAAGTTAAATAACTAATTAAAAATTCAAGAAAATATCAAATTTCACAAGTGGCGTGCAGCTGAAAATGTGTCATTCCTATCAATTTTAAACCACCAGTAACTCTGCTACTAATGGAAATCGGACCATTGTTAATATGATAATTGCTTAAAATTATCTCCGTTTTATATAACTTGGGACACCTTGTATAATGTGATACCTATTAAATATTGAAAAAAATGATTGTTATGAGTAAAATTATAATAGAAAATATTTAACACTTAAAGAGCCTTCCCTCAACTTTAATAATTATTTTTCTTTAAATAAAGAGCATGGATATTCATATTTTTTCAGAAAAACTACAACTTACAATAATGTGTAATAATCGTATTATATTTTCTCCTCATCTGCCGATTCTTCGCTGAACTCTTCAAAATCTACCGATTTTTGGTCGACCTTTTATTTATTTTTGGAATCTTCACTTGTATTTTGATTTAAGGAATATTCTGATATATTTTCACAAATTGTATTTCAAATCAAATATAAAGCACAACATATTGACATTGTTTTTAATCATTACACAGAAAATTTGATTAAAAATGTTGTAATTCGTCAAAAATAGAGGATCTTCCAAATCAATTAATAGGATTATTACTAATTGAGAGATCCCGTTTCCACAACAATGGAATTTATTTATTCACTGAATATTTAATAATAAACAGTTAACCAATATTTTATCAAACGAATTTCCTGATTACGGATTCCATGATTATAAGATACAATTTGTAACGAGTGGCGGATTTAATAACATTCCAGACTTTAAATTCAATATTGATATTTAAAAAGAAAATTGATAACTATTAGAATCAAACCATGAAGAAGCTGACACTAGAATTCTACTTCATGTACTCTGTGCTAAAACGGAAGGTTTTTCTACATGCGTTATTGACTCTAACAATACCGATGTGTCTATTATTTTGGTGTATTTTAAAAACCTTCTTCCTAGTGAAATTTAGTTAAAAGACTGAATAATAAATGTTACTGGTTACGTGGCAGTTAATGAAATAGTCTAACGATCAACCTACCTTTTTTCCGTAATTTAATAGGATGCGATACAAAGAGTCAATTTACTGGAATGGTAAAAAAGATCCATTCCGAAGATCTGTTTAATATTATTAAAAAATTTGTAATAAAATGATATTCGTTGTTGTTCTTTCTCTTAATGTATTAAAAGGTTTAATGGCCTCTTCAATAGAGCTATCTAGGCTACCCCCAACTATTGTCGGATATGGTCGTCAGCCGTCGGTCTGCCGGTCATAAGACCGGTAGGCCTTCATTCAAGCAGTGGGCCTTTGAGAAGAATAAAGAAAATCCCGTAATACGTGGCAGCCACGGAAAAGCATCAGTGTGCAAAGAAGACCTTTTTTACTCTTCAATGAACCTGACCATGAAAACAAAAGTATAGGTGGGCCCTTCTCCCTCCTGAACAGGTAGGGCCTATGGGTCCCAATCCGACACTGCCTTCAACAGACGATTCCTTAGGCTTTTTACCAAACCAAGATTTGGTTAAATTCTTAACCAAAGCCAGGTTTTGAAGGGGGCAGCGAAGAATCAGAAGACGAGAAGAATATTTAATACGATTTTTAAACAAGATTCTAAGTTGTGGTATTTCTAATAAAAAAATATAATTATCCATGCTCTTTAAAAAGATATAATTTATTAAAGTTAACGAAGGGCTCTTTCAGAGTTAGATATTTTTCCCTTTTAATTTTACTCTTGGCACATTTATTTATTTATTTTTTTTTTCAATATTTAGTAAGTATTATTAGTAATAATAAATTTTTTCGAGACCCCTATTTCAGAGGTCTTGTATACAGGGTATCCACAATTATATAAAACGAAGACAGGTTAAACGTTTCATAATTTTAAGCAAAAAGGTTTATATTAACAATGGTTTGATTTCCATAATTAGCAAAGTTACTGGTGGTTCCAAATTGATAGAAATGATACATTTTCAGTTGCGCGACACTGATATTTGATATTTACTTGAATTTTTAATTAGTTATCTAACTTTTACATCTCTTGACTTTTAATCGAATTTTGATCAATATTTACTTGTTAATATGAACTTTTTGGCTTAAAATTATGAAATCTATAAACTGTTTCAATTGGATCCGTACAATTTAGTACATCTATAAAAAACATTATCAGAAGTACAATAGTTTATCTACAAAAATAATTAAGATTGTTTGTCCGTCATTGTGGTGGTAATATTATGAGCTGGGCTAGTTTCGTAGTGCGATAGAGATAGATATATGTTTACAATCATAGGTGCAACGAAGATGGAATATACAAAGCGATAACACCGTTAGCAGAGTGTGTAAATCTCGCGGCAGCCGATTTAATTGTTTTGTTTTATATTAATTAACATAAGTTGATTAATATGAGACATAAAAATATGGTTGACTTTTATAAAGAGTAACTTTTTTTTGTTTTAAAATCTTGTTTAGCTAATTTCGTAGTGTTAACATAAAAAGTACAATATTTTTCGCAATTTTTTTTAAGATAAAACCGAGGAAATCGCATTTTACATTTTTTTAGGCCGTAAGCTCCAATAGTTTTTTAAATGTTTAAAATAATACGTTTGCCTAACTTGTAAAGTTACTTTTTGGATTTTGCGTCATATTGTAGTACACGTTACGCTCTATGCAATGGTACCAATATCTCGTTTTCTGCAAGGTCTAATTTTGGATTACCTCCGGTTTTAGAATCTCCACAATATTAGTTTTCAATTCACTAACAATTCAGCTTGTGACACTTAGTCCCCCACAGAAAGCATAATTCCGATTGACTGGCACTACACTAATATGTCTATTCGACATTATTTCGGTAGGCAATAGGAGAAACATAGTTCCTTATTTACGAAAAAAAACAGAAAAACTTAAAATTTGATAAATTCAATGTTTTAACTTACATTGGTTGGATACATTCAATCAGAAATAGTCTTACCAAATTTCAATATTGGCCGAAAATGTATACGGACGTAAAAGAGCTGAAAGTGTTATTAGTGAGGGCTGGGAGTATGGGTTTTAAAAATACTTTACTTTACAGAGTAGCAAATCTTTTATAATCGTTTTAAAAATAGTGTTTTTAAACCTATTCATCAAGTACTCATTCATAAAAAGGTTAACATCTCTACTATATTTAAATAATTCCCCAACTATATGTACACCGGCGACACCGGCGCCGACCTGTTTGCCAAAAAATAACATTAAATGTTTGCCTGATTTTAAATTCGATATTAGAAATTATATCGAGACTGAAACTGAGATAAACAAAATTATTAATTTAGCCGAATTTACGAAGTATGAATTGGTAGTTAATCATTGGAAGCCCTCCAAATGTTTTTCTACATTACTTGCACATTAAAAAGGGCAAAAAACAGAAACTAAAGATCAGCCACGAAATGTCCAGATTTTCTTGGCTAGTGTTTTCAGAAAAAAGTCAGCGACTTTATTTGCAAATCATGTGTCATATTTATCACTGAATCTAAAGTTGGAGGACAAAAAATTATTCAACCTCGGAGGTTTTACACGCCCGCTTCAATCATATGCAAAACTCACTGGCAAAGATGGCGACTTAATCAAAAATCGGTCCACTTTCTACCACATCCGAGCGGAAGAAACAGGTAATAATAAATTTATATTTTTTTATCAAAATACAATAATGTGATTAAATCATTTTATTTTAGCTAAATTATTCATAGCGACCTATAAGAACAAAAAATTGGACGTGGGTAATATGTTGGATAAAGAAAGAACAAATCAAATAGAAGAAAATCGAAAGAGACTGTCACCTATAATCAAAACAATAATTTTACATGGCAGACAAAATACAACCATTTTTGAACTAGACAGTGACGGAGATTTAAGTTTAAAAAACCTCAATAATGATAACTTTAAGGCACTTCTTCGATTTCCGGTGGATAGTGGTGACAAAGACCTTGAAAATCACCTGAAAAATGCTAAGTCGAACGCCACCTATATTAGTAAAACTACGTGTAATTCCCTGATTAAATGCTGCGGCGATGTTATTTTAAACACTATCATTAATAGGTTTAATGGAAAATATTACAGTGTTCTTTTCGATGAAACATCACTCTCAACTCAGTATTTCCATCCGCTATTTTTTTAATGGTACAGTCAGAGAAGATTTTGTTGGGTTTACAGATCTTCATTTAGATAATTTCGATCCCTCTAAAAACGAAGATGTTGAAAGCCCAGTAGAACCTAAAATCGATGGTAAAACTTCAGGCACAAGTGTTTTAAGAAAATTTCAGAAGCTAAGTCTTGATCTAAAAAATTGTGTTGGTGTTGGATGTGACGGCTGTAGTGTAAACGTTTCAGCTATGCGGAGAGCTGTTTACGAAATTCAAAAGACTGCCGTAAATGCAATTTTTCATGTTTTAATCACAGACCTAATTTATCTATTTCCAAAACTATGAATGTAAAATGTGTCAAAAACGCGATGGATATTATCCAAGAGTTGTGGTATTCTTTAATGCATCAGCAAAGAGACTGTTCTAAAAAAATATTTAAAAAATAGTTTGAATAGTCCATGTGAAACTAAGTGGATTGAGAGGCACGACTCTTTACTCAGTTTAAAACTAACTTTTTAAAAATATGTGATGCGCTACATGAAATTTCGGAATGGAATGAAAGAAATTCATCAAGTAAGGCCCATATTCTTTCAAAAGCCATATGCGACCCCGTGTTCATTTTGACAGAGCATGTACTTCTTGAAAATTTGAAAGTTTCTTCAGGAAAAAAATATTGGATTAGATAATGTTGTTTCTTATGTGACAAGTATTATTGATGTTTTAAAACAAAAAAGAACAAATTCAGAAAATTAATTCGCGTCAATAACCCAGAGTGCTTCCAACACCTTAGAAACCTCTGCTGTAGAATTAAAAGTTCATCGCTTAACATCTAGACAAACCCAGCAGGTCAATATTCCAGATTCAAATGGAGTAGATTACTGGAGGAAAGTGATTTTTCCAAAACATTTTTGAACAAAATGTTAAAATGTTTTTCACTCAACGAATTAATTCCCAAAATTGTAGTGCTTTTAAAGGACTATAATAGTCTTAAAGAAAAGATGACCCTAACAGTTTTCAGGATGTTGAAAGTAAAGGCCCGAAATTGTTGGGTGAAGAACAAATTCGTCAGAAACAATGGATGAAAACACATCTTGCCAAACTGAAACAGCTATGGAAACACTCATAAGCATAGACCTAAACTTTTATCCTATAATTACAAAATAGGTATTTAAAAAATTTAATAACCCTGTCAATATCAGTGG
The DNA here is from genome assembly GCA_927349885.1 of Psylliodes chrysocephalus. Classification (NCBI taxonomy): domain Eukaryota; kingdom Metazoa; phylum Arthropoda; class Insecta; order Coleoptera; family Chrysomelidae; genus Psylliodes; species Psylliodes chrysocephalus. Next base: position 65,519,797 of record OV651813.1, on the reverse strand, counting down.
CTACTGCCGAAAGAAGCTTTTCTTCTTTACGAAGAGTCAAAAGCTGGATGCGTTCTTGAATGAAACAGGATCGTTTGGAAGGATGGGCCCTATTGCATATACATAGGGAAACTGATATTGAAATTGAAAGGGTCATTGATAGATTTGCTAAGGAGTCTAGAAGATTACAATTTGTTTTATAATTTTATTATTACCGTATTACCCTGATTTAGTTTTTATTTTATGGATCTAACTTAACTAATATTAGCATTTATTGCTGGATTTAATAATTTTGTTTAATTTCACAAGTATCTGCTTTTGTATTCAGGAATTTTTTTGCATGTTAACTTTCTTACTATACTAATATTATTTTACAGTATATATGAGTATATATGTTTCTCAATAAAATATACTTTCTATATTAAAACATATTTTTGAAAACTATAGCTTGCCTCCTTCAGAAAATTCCTAGATCCGCCCCAACTTTAGAACTTTAACGTATTCTGAAAATTAATCTTTTAAATGTACATTTTGATAAAAATATGATGCTATTTCTAATACTGACTGAAAATTTTGTCCCTCCGTACTATGAAAAAAACATTTTTTTTTGTGTAAAGAGAGTCTTTTGGTATCAAAATGGCTACGATAATTTTCCTGAATAAAAAATCTTTTGCTTTCAAGTGAATTCGAAAAATAGTTATTTATTACACGAGGGAAAAAAGTATTAGATTTTAGTTCGAGGTTGGAGAGCAAAAATCTAATATTTTTCCCGTGTATAATACACTATTTTTTTTTTATGACGGGAAAAACAACGATTTAATATTGACAAAAATATTCTAAAATATCAACCTTTACTTATGTGTATATACCGGGTGTTCAAATTAAAGTTTTACAGTTAAATACCGCCGAAAATATGAATTTTAGAAAAAAAAGTTTCAGACAAAAGTTTTATAGTTTTTTGGGAAAAACATTTTGGCTAAATTCATTTTTTTATAGCTGACCATAATATGGCCATATCGAGGTGGACTTCGTTTTTTAAATGGGAATCCCATTTTTACATATTCTTAAAGTACTTAAAAAATAAGAAACTTTTGATGGAAATATTTTTTTTATTGGACTTTTACTTTTTGAGTAACAGCTACTTGAAAATTTTATTGGGCGAAAAAAAAGTTGGCCATTGGCCATATTATGGTTAGCTATAAAAAACGATTTTAACCAAAATTTTTTCCCCACAAAACTATAAAACTTTCTTCTGAAACGTTTTTTTATAGAAGGCGGTATTTAGCTGTACCACTTTAATTTGAACACCCGGTATATGCGGGAAAAAAGTACTCACTTTTTTATGGGGAAACACTTTTTTCCGGGAAACGGGGAAAAAGTAATTTTATAAAAAGTGACATTTTGTTACCTGACAAGAGAGATAAAATGTCCTGTCACAGAAAAAAATGATTTTTTGACCCACATAGTTTAAGAAGAACCTTTTTTTAGCAAAACTGGTTCATCGATATTAAAATTATTCTTCTCACCGACTATTTGTTCCCATTTTTTTTTAAATTAATTCGTTGAGAATGAAGTGTTTTAGCAAGGCAATCAATCTTTTTTATTGCATCTGCAATGTTTATGTCAACTTTTTGAATATAAATGTTTAAAATATTTTCAAAAATATTTATTAATATTTTCAGAAAAAAAATTAAATTGAAATGAATGCATTTTTAAAAAAAAAAAAGCATTTGCCTTTGCTCCTGCTTTCTTTTTTCATTGCTTTGATTTTTGTCATAAATTCACATACTTCTTTATAATTGTCAGACAAGGATTTTAAAGATACTACACGAAGACACCATCTAGTGGAACAAAAAGGCCTTAAGAACCAGCGTCTTCAGTGTTGGTTTTAATATTGTTAAAAATGTTTAAACGTTTTTCTGAATCTCGAATATAATTTTGGCAAATACTAAAAAATCAGAAAGTAATTTTTGTTTTATTTATTTTTTGTGAAGTGGTACTTTACCTTCTACACCTGAATAACCGCCACTGATTTAAATAATATTGTAACGGGTGTATGACTCACAAATTTGTATGGGTGCCCTGCACCCATAATAATAAAGAGTAGAAAGTCTAACTGAAACAAATTCTGTAACTTGATAAATAATAGTCCAATTAAATAACGAAAAAAAGTCCCTTGGGGGCGTCCATTAATTACGTGAGGTGTTCAAGGGGGGGAGGGGATAAAACTAAATCTTTCTAAATCTCACTTGGGGGGGGAGGGGGGTTTTCGTAAATCTCACGTAATTTTTTTTCTACTAGAAAACGGTGTGAAATTGCGTGAAAGTAAAGTTAAATTATAGTGAAAGTATTTCTAGAATAAAATATGGAAAAATCTTATAATTATGTTTATTTATTTTTTATTAATTTCCATTTAAGTATTTATCATTTAATTTTATTAATTTGATTTTAAATAATTGCAACACTCTCAAACACTAGTCTTTGCTAGTCTTAAATAAAAGTAATGGAACATATTGTGTTTTTGTTTTTTTTTTAATAATTCAACACATTTACACCCAAAACACGAATTTTGAAAAATCTCACGTGAGATTAGGGAAGGGGGGAGGGAGTTAAGGAAAATCTTACCAAGTCTCGCCAGGGGGGAGGGGGAGTCAAAAAATCCTCAAAAATACATCACGTAATTAATGGACGCCCCCCTTCGAGCTTACATTAATTTGTAATTGAATGAAACAAAAAGGACCTTGTGTATTTTAATGTGATCTTTCCGAAAAAAAGAAAAAAAAGATGTAGCAGTTTTTTAATTTTTTTTAAATTAGAAAAAGCCGGGTTTTCCGGAATTTTCCCTTGTAAAAATGCTAATTATCTAGGCAAGTATCATTCCGATAGTGAAAATAAATGCACCATTCGAAAGAGGTGGCAAAAATAATTCGGAAATTCATTGCACAGGTAGTTTTAATGGCGAATTTCTCGCCGCCAGAAGTGCTTTTACTAAAAAGTCGTTTTTTCGTTTTTTTGATCAGAACCATGGACATGAAATTTGCGATGAATTTGTGGCGAAATTATAAATGTTAGACATATGTGCCCACGAGAGAAGTTGCGTATTTTTTTGTTGGATCTCAAATAAAATAAGTCCCGCGGCGAAATCTGCCATAATTTTTCGGGAATTCGCAGGAAACCGGAAGGCGTAGTTTTTTTAATTTTTTTTCCCATATGATTTTTTCCGGGTTTTCCGAAAACATCTAACAAAAAAAATATATTTGAAAAAACTAACTTCGCCATTGAAAAGAGCACAAAAAAATACACAAAAAGGTATGCTTTAAAAATGTTAGGAAATTAATCCTAAGCCTGAGTGTAAGTTCCAACTTGGTGATAAGCTTGCTTTTTGTTCTCTAATATCTGGTTTTTAGTTATTTACAAGAAAACTTGAAATGGGAGAAGATATATATGCATGACAAAAATACGTATTTTCTAGTTACGTTCTGAACTTTTTGAAAAAAATTGCAAAACAATATTTTCTTAATGTCTCGTACTTTTTTCTTAATTAACTCGAAAACTAATTATCTGAATAGAAAACTGTTTCCATCAGATGATAGAGAAAAAAAAAGACACGAAAAACTGTGGCATATACATTTTTTCTAGTAAGCTTGTTTCTCATTAAACTTACTGATTCTAATATATCAGTCTGTAAAGTGCCCAAATTACGGAAAAAATCGACAGTGTGCTTGTTTTTTCTCAAAAAAAAGGGAAAATGTTGGATTTAAGAAAAAACCACTCGTTTTACGAGCAATTTTCTAAGCACAAAAAATGCGTAGTTTTCGGTTATATTTCGAATGTCATAGGTCGCATTGCAAATCTGCAATAGTTCACCCTCTGCAAGTGTCTAATGACATAATAAACACAGGCCAGCCATTGCAACCTGGAAACAAAAAAATTATAGCACTGTGATAGAATTTTCTTAATTTAGGAACGTACTCAATAAATTGCTGAAGAAGTTCGAAAAGCCACGTGTACACAGAGCTTGCTGAACACGATTATTAAAAATCTATGCCGATAAACACTATCAAGCGATTCAATTTGTAGAAATATGACCGTTTGAAGTTTAAACTTGTCAGATAGCGAACGCCGAGACCATTACTATCCTTGATGCGACGTGCGGCTAATTTGGCGGTAATTCTATATTTTGCACAAAACTCAAGAAACGTCTTATAACAAGTCAGTAAAATACAATTTAATAAATTTTAAGCCTAATAAATTTAGATATGTAAAAAATTTAAAACTGGAAATCGCAAAAAAATCAAATTACAGTAATGTAGTGTATACACGAGTTTTGGATCCCGCGAAGCGCGTGTAATGGGACTTTTGTCGGGAGAATTCTACAACTTAGAAGAAACATACACACTTTAAACTTTGTATACACATTTAAAAGACATGAAATTTGGGTTTGCTTAATTTTCAGACCAAAAAACTAAAAATTGTCAATTTTAGGCAACTTTTCTCAAAAACCGTGTTTTTTGGTCGTCACTCAATGAACAGTGGTCAAAAAAATAGATAAAATATATTTGCAGAATTTTCCGTAATGTAATCGTATTCTAGACACAATAGAGTACTCAAAAAAAAAAGTTTTAAGTTATTGGGTGCATTTTTGGCATTTTTGTGCCACTTCAAACTTTCGAAAAAAAAATTATTTTTTTTTAAGGAAAAATTTTATTTAATTGTTTTATATCTTAGCCAATTATGGTCCGATGTCGGTGAAATTCACACACACATAAGATTTCACATTTAAGAGTAAGCTTTGTAAGTGGCATTAAAAAAATTCAAATAGTTTGGCCGTTATAGGCAAACAATGAAATTAGGACCGCGGTACACTTTGCCCTTCCGCCATATGCCCAATTTTGAGATTACTCTTGCTCCCTTCTGGGAATCACTAGTCACATCCCTTAAATTTAAAACGCATTTTTGTTTTTTCAAATATCTTAATTTTTACCAATGTTATGAAGAATTTAGTGTTTGAACACTGAAGAAAACAAAAAAATCTTAAATAAAATTGAACACTGTTTAAAACGAGTTAATCTACTAGAACAAAAAAATCTGCAGATAGAAAAGAGATCTATATTTCTTGATAGAGCATTGCGAAAAAACAATATATTAATATTTGGATTGGACACAACAGAAAACTCAGATTTAATAAAGGAAGTATTAGAGCTATTCAGAAAAGTGTTAGGAGTAGACGTGACAGTAAATAACCTAAATAACCTATACTTCATTAATGCCGGTCCCAAGAGAGCTGTTAAGGTGGAGTTTGTATCTTGCTTGAAAAAAAATGAGATCCTGAAAAACTGTAACAAACTGCGAGGTACGAATCTTTCTATTGTTCAAGACTTGTGTTTCGAAGATAGAGCAGAGAACAAAATTCTACGAAAACATTTAAGTAGTGCCATATCACGTAATTGTGTTGCTAAGATTCAGGGACGTAAGCTTATTGTTAACAATGAAGCTTACAGTGTAGAACAATTGCGAAATATGGAAATAGAAAACGGAGAAGAAATACAGGAAGAAACAAATTCTATTGACAAATATCTTAATGCCGCCATATCAAACAGTGCCCCTGAAATACCCACTATACCTAGAACTCCGTGTGATGATACACCTGCTGCGCAAACTTCAAACCAAAACCAAATAGTCGAAGAAAATAAATTACCTGCAACACCCACTATACCTAGAACTCCGTGTAAAGATACACCTGCTGCGCAAACTTCAAACCAAAACCAAATAGTCGAAGAAAATAAATTACCGGATACCAATACTTCCAAGGACACTCCCAAAAGTAATACCTCTGTACCTATTAAAGTTGCAAACAAAGAAAAATTAATTGAAAAGGTCGCCAAAAGGAACGAAAAATCAACTCAAGAAAAGAACATAGAAAACCAAGTATCCGATAAAAATCTACGATCGAGGAAAAACTCAAACAGATAACTTTCTTTTCTATTTTTTGTTTATTTATATGGTTTTAGTTATATTATAGTATAGTTCAAAATAAATTAATGTATTTATAATAAAAAGAAATGGACCCTTACATTCGCGATTTTCAGGTGAATTTGCCAGAAACTTACACTCTTGACACTATTGACGAATGTAGGGAAGTTTTAAATATAAATAATAGGAATGCTAATTTTAAAATTGTACATAATAATATAAGAAGCATTGATAGAAACCTTGATGAATTCAAAGTATTTCTACAAGATTTGGACATTAGTTGTGATTGATTAGTACTGACAGAAACATGGCAACTACATGATCCTCATCTGTACAACATACCGGGATATTCAATAATTTATAATCAAGGCCACTTTAACCAAAACGACGGCACAGTGATGTATATTAAAAATGATTATGATTTCGATTATAAAATTGTATGTATAGATAATGTTAAATTTATAAAATCTCAAATTAGAACTCCCGAAAAAAAAATAATTTGTATTACTGCATGCTACAGGTCACCATCCTCAGATATTAAAGCCTTTGCCAAAACATTACAAACGTACTTCGACGCACAACAAACAGAAAACAATGATTATAACATTTTTGTCGGGGACATTAATATTAACCTACTGGAAAACAATGACAATAATACAGAATATCTCAACACACTAAACGAATACGGATACATTTCGACTATAAATAAAGCAACTAGAGGTAGATCCTGTCTTGATCATATCTTTTTCAAAACCAAAAATTCCGAATCTAGTGAGATGATTCTACCTCTAATTGTTCCAACAAATATAACAGATCATTCAACCGTAATATTACAAATAATTATTAACGATAATAAAATTATAAATAATTCAATTCCTAAGGTAGTAAAATATTTGAACTATGATAAAATTTATAAAAAATTAGAAGGTCTTTCTTGGGACTCCGTGTACCGCGAGGAAGATCCAAATATAGCAACAAAAATTTTCATAAACACGATCCAAAATAATAGTCAGCTATGCACTGAGGAGAAAAAAGTTTATAGAAAAAATACCAAAATAGCGCCATGGATGACAAACCCCATATTAAAAACTGTAAATGAAAAAAATCGTATATTCAAAATTTTAACAAAACATCCTCTAAATGATAATCTAAAACAGCAATATAATTTACTAAAAAATAGGCTAACTAATTTAATTAATATTACTAAAAAGAAATATTACACTAACTTAATTAAGTCAGACAGTACAAACACAAGACAACTTTGGAAAATTGTACAAGAAGTTACAGGTTCAAAAGCTAAAACTAAAACAGATGGACCTATAAAAAACGAACATGGAGTCTTACTCACTGAGAATAAAAGCATTGCAAAGGAATTTAATTTAAAATTTATAAATATGGGACCCACTCTTGCTAAAAAAATAGACAGACATTCGCAGACAAAAACAAAATTTAACAGCACTATTTTACAAAATTCAATAGTTTTAAATCACACAGATAAGAAAGAAATAACTGAAATAATTAAAGAACTCAAAAATGATAAATCTCCCGGAATAGATGATATAAAAGCAGAATATATTAAATCAATTACAAAGTATATTGTAGACCCACTAGAACACATAATAAATAGATGTCTAGACTATGGGACTTGGCCTGAATCGTTCAAAGAAACAATAGTGTGCCCCATATATAAAAATGGAGAAAAAACATCAGTTAATAACTATAGGCCCATATCTCTTATAACTCATTTATCAAAAATCCTAGAAAAAATCCTAAAAAAAAGATTAATTAGCTTTATAGAAAAATATAACCTAATATCCAAGCAACAGTTTGGATTTAAAGAAAATACTTCAACTGAGGATGCTATACTAGAACTAACGGAGAAGATCCACTCATCATTAGAAAAAGGAAAACCCTGTCTTTGTCTATTTATAGACCTAAGTAAAGCATTCGACACGGTTAATCACCGCCTGTTGCTGAAAACTTTGGAAAATATTGGAATTAGTGGAAATTGCCTAGAAATATTTAGGAGTTATCTGAATGAGAGAAAACAGCTAGTTAAAATAGGTAATGAATATAGCAATTTTGAATACATAGAGTGTGGCGTACCCCAAGGTACAGTTTTGGGACCCTTGTTGTTCAATTTGTATATAAATGATATATTTTAATTAAATAGATCTGGATATATAATTGGTTATGCCGACGACACCGCAATTTTTTATGAGGCAAACAATTGGTTAGAGCTAAAGAAAAAAGTAGAAATAGATTTCACCATTATAAAAAATTGGCTTGATAACAAACTTTTAACTGTTAACTTGGACAAAACAAAATTTCTACCTTTTAGTTGTAATGTCACAGGGGCTTCTCCTTTTCAAACTTTGGAATTTCCTACAAGTGCTAACTTAATAGATATACGATCGGTCTCAGAAATGAAATACTTGGGAGTGCATATCGATACACATTTAAAATGGGATATCCAGATAAACTACATTGTTAAAAAGTTACAGTCAATTTTACATAAATTTAAACAGCTTAGTAAATGCCTACCGCAGCATGAGTTAAAAAAACTATATTCAGCACTTGTTGAAAGTCACCTGAGATATGCAATAACAGCTTGGGGTTCTGCTTTAAAGGTTCACTTAACACCGTTAGAAATAATCCAAAAAAGATTTCTAAAATTAATAATGGGCAAACTCTATAGATATCCAACCGAAAATCTATTCGCAGAAAGTAAAGTATTTGATGTCAAACAACTTCTCTTTTTTAGTACCAATGTTAAATACCATTTTGGAAATAAAAAACTACCAATCGCGAACACCACCACTTCACTAGAAATTACAATCTTCACACTTACCCAATAATAGTTAAAAAATCAATTTCTCAACGAGCATACTCTTATGTCGCTTTAAAATGTTACAATACTTTGCCTAAAACACTAAAAAGAATAAATAATAAAAATTTGTTTAAAACAAAGCTGAAGTTGTTTATAATGGAAAACCACAGACAATTCATATCTAATATTTTAGGATAAGTTTTACCTAAATTCCAAAATCTATTAACAAAAAAAAAAAAACTTATGAAATGATATTAAAAAAAAAAAAAAAAATTAGAATTTTGCTATTTCCAAAATAAGAAACACTTACCCGGATTATACATACTTACATAACATTAACCTTATCTATTTTCTTCTATTATTAAATAAATATAATTATATATATATATATATATATATATATATATATATATATATATATATATATATATTTTATTTTTATTTTTTTTTACCGTAATTAGAATAATTAATTCATGTAATTAGGATAATTAGATAATAGTGTATATTGTGTACAGCGAAACAAGTACTCACGTACTTATTGCTTCTTACTTTATTCTTGTAAATAATGTTTAATTGTTTCTAAAATTATTTATATTATATTGTATTTGTATACCTACATGAATAAAGTTATATTATTATTATTATTATTATTATTTAACAAATTCAATTTTTCGACCTTCGTCGCCTCAAAATACTAAACAAATTTCAATCGTCCATACCGCGAGAACGGTGCATCAGATCAAAATTTCTCAAGAGACATAAAAATTAGCATTTTTCCTAAGCTTTCAAATGCCGCAAATTGCGTTTTAAAAATATTGATTTATTTCCGACATGCGCCTGCGCAAAATTGAAAAATTGACAAAATCCAAAATTTCGGCACTTTCGAAAAACTGCTACATTTTGTTTTGCCTTTTTTCGAAAAGATCACCTCAAAATACATAGAATCCATTTTGTTTCATCTAATTACAATTTAATGCAAGCTCAAAACCAGTAATTTAATTCGATTAATAAAGGTTTGTCGCAAAATTTCTGAAACACGTTAATTTTTATTTTCAATTGGGCATATTACAAAGAGATTTGTTTATCTTTTTAATTATCTGGAGGTTGCAGACACCCCCAACTTTTTTTTTAATGGAAGGGTAGGTTGATTATTTTTTTTATTTGGAAGCTTTTTCAATTACAAATACAATTACATTTTTTTTTTACTTTTTATAAGCAATGAATCGGAAAAAATGAAATAAGAAAATATTTACTGAAATTACTTTAATGTATAGATACATTTTCTCATACTTGATAAGCCCAATAAAAAACCTGCTTGATAGTTTTTGGTCAATTTGAACTGAATGCGATTGATTTGTTAGTACTTGTTTGCATTTCAACGTGTAAATTGAAAACGAAAAATAAGAAAATGCCCTATTTAAGCAAGACGCATTTTATAGAAATTTTAATGATGATGGGATATGGGGACAGAAGTCGAACATAGGCTGAAGTCGCTCGTTTGTTTACTGAAGTTCATCCAGAATTCCCTTCAATTAATCGAAGTACGATTAGCAAAATTGAAACTCGATATCTGGAGTTGGGCCTCGTAAAGGATGCTCCTCGACAAAAGCTTTTAAAAATCGACGAAGAAGCCCGGTTGAACATATTGTTGGAAGTTGAAGAAAATCCTGTTACTCCAGCTAGGCAAATAGCTCGCGTTCATGGTATCAGTCACACAAGTGTTAAAGAAGAATTAAAGAAGCCAAAAAGCACCTATATAACATGCTACGTTGACATTACATGGGCACGTCAATTGGCAGAACTGCCATTATTGGGCTGACGAAAATTCCCGTTGGATGCGTGAATGCCATGCCCAAAGGCCTCAAAAAACAAACTTTTGGGCTGGAATTATTGGGGATCGCATAGTAGGTCCTTTTATTTCAATGGAAACGTAACCGGAGAAACTTACCTTACTATACTCCAAGAAGAATTGATTCCTACTTTAGTGAATTTATTCCCCAATAATTTGTATCCCAACTTATTTGACCAACGGGTGTGGTTTCAACAAGACCATCACATTTTGCTCAAAATTTACGGATCTATCTTACGGATCTATCTTAACGAAGTGTTTCCAATTAGGTGAATTGGAAGAAGGGGTCCAATTGAGTGGCCAGCAAGATCACTCAATATTACTCCATTTTGCTAGAGAGCAAAGTTTATGCCACTAAACCTTACGACATCGCCGAGCTCCAAAAAGGAATCAGGGAAGAAATTAGGCAAGTAATACCAGAAGTGTTACAAAATGTTCGGAATGCTATTTATAATCGATTAGGATATTGTCAGCAATAATGTGGAGAGCACTTTGAACATTTATTGCATTAAAGTAGATTCAGTAAATATTTTATTTTTTCCGACACATTGCTTATAAAAAGTAACCAAAAAATATAATTGTATTTGTAATTGAAAAAGCCTGCAAATATAAAAATTAATCAAACTATCATTACATTTAAAAAAAAAGTTGGGGGTGTCTGCAACCCCCCAGATAATTAAAAAGATAAACAAATCTCTTTGTAATGTGCTCCATTGAAAATAAAAATTGACGTGTTTCAGGAATTTTGCGACAAACCTTTATTTATCAAGTTACAGAATTTGTTTCAGTTAGACTTTCCACTCTGTACATTCAGTATGGGTGTTTGTGCGCCCATAGAGTCGGCGCCTGTGGCGGTTTGTTTTTTGAAGCTCGACGGCGCGGCAGAAGGACCTGTTTTATAAAATTATAAGCTAAGGCAGTTTTTTTAGTCTAAGGACTTTTTTTTAGAAATTTGACAAAAAAAGGACTTATAAAATGACTTGTATCTTGACCTGATCCCATGTCGTCGCCGTTGTCCCGCTTTTCCCTTTCATAAATCTGGCACTCCTAATATACGTATCGCCCATGTCTGGGTTTTGAGAAATGAAAAGGTGGCAACCCTATGTAGTTTCCACTGGTGGATATTTTCTTCACCAGCTATTTAGCAGAAGTGAATTACACTCCACATGTGTATAAGGAATAAGAAATAAGTGAACAAGGTAAATAAGGTGGTGTAATTGATACTGGTGCACACTGCACCAACAGTGAACGAAAGAAGCTAATGTTACTTACAAATGGAAAGATTTAACATAAAATCACCAAGTAAAACAAAGTTTTCTAGATACTCAAAATTTGTTAATGGTTTTGTAAAATGTAGATTCAGGTAAATAATATCCTTAGGTAAATAGTAAATATAATCACATAACCAATAAAAATATTGCGCCCAGATTTAGGCAACACAAAACATCACATAAAAACTGCAGTGTTTTCAGATACAGTTTGTGTTGATGGGCGTTTGTTGGAATAAAAGGTGATTGTCATTGGTTGATGTATTATATCGTTAAATAATCACAATCGTTTTACACATGAACTCAGATGGTTTAATCTAAATGTAAAATTTATTAAAGAAATATTCAAATATTTCCTGGTATTCTAATTAAAAAAAAAAACTAAACTAATTTTCCTAACCTGTACTGCTCCATTTAAAATAAAAAATAACTAATTTACTTATTTCGTAATATATTGCTTTCGTTCTTATACCATTTCGATAATATATCACTTCGATCATTAGTACTTTCAAATATATGTGATTTCGATCATTTATACTTTCGATCATTTGTAATTTCGATTATATGCGATTTCGATGGTTTTTTCTAATTTCGAATTTTTCTCACTTTCGACCTTACGACTTTTGATTATTTTTTTCTATCCTGCCACTATTTAAACAATGCGTTGTTGTATAAAGATAAAAATTCAAACAACGAACAAGCTAATTAAATATTGAACTATATAGGTAACGTCCTTTTAAGTATTTAAAGAATATTTTCTATTTTATTTTTCTTAGTGTATCTCTTTCACATTACAGAATGTCTCTATAAATAGGGAGTTTAACAGTAAGGTATTCTTTATAGACAAACATAAATTTAAATTGATATTTACCTAACCAGTCCAAAACTATTGTCTCCAATTCAGTCATGGCCGGACTTGCAGCCTAAAAGAATAAAAAATTAAATTAATTTCCAACACAGTTACTGCAAAACGTATACCAGATTGTCCATTAGCGCGAGGAAGTCCAATATCTTTCGTGTAATAAGAAATAGAAGGAAATGTTTTAAACAAAAGTTGCAGGGTTTACCTTTTGCATATTTCTAAAATACTGTGAAATATACAGGATTTTTCGTTATATCAGGACAGCTTAAACGTTTTATTTTTAAATAACTCACCCTGTATATTTTTAAATAACTCACATGACCACCTGCGATCGTGTAACGCCTGCAGTCGGCTTATGGGTGAATCGTAACCATTGAGATTGAATAAAGAGGGGGGGGGTTGACGGGTTACCTTAAAATTTTCAGAATTCAATATACTATAAAATGTATTTTTTTTTCATTCAGAAATATCAAGTTTACACCAGGAGGATGTTTGGAAAAGGGGGGATGTAGTAAACACCTTCAACACTCTAAGATTTTGGTCCTAAATACCCTACCAAAAGGATTTCATCTGAAATTAATTTTTAGGTTACTCCTGTTTTCAAAAAAAGTGGAGGGTGGGAGAAAATTTTAATACCAAAGCGTTCGACTTTTGGTCCCATAAAGTACCCATACAATAATATTTCTTCAGTTTTATTCCTAAGTCACTCCTGGCGACTTTTAAAAAAAGTAAGGGGGGATGCAATAAATCTCAGAAACCTTCCCTTGTGGTCCCATTAACTATTCGCAAAATAATATCTCAAAATTTTTATTTTGAGTCCACTCTTGACCATTTTTTGAAGGGGGGACGAGATGGGTCTAATTCAACTCAAACTTTGGTCCTATACATCATGCGCACAATATAAATGTAAAATTTTCATTTTGAGGTCACTTTTAAGGCTTTCAAAAAAGGGGGTAAATTTTTATTTACCCTAAGGCACCATAAATACTATAGCAAGAGTGGGGGGGCAAAAAAACATTAGAGTTCGAAAAGTCATATTTTTTTTTCTATGACTTATATTGACATCCGAGACAATTTTTTTGCTCATGTTCGCTTTAAACGGTAAGGACAATACAAAATTTTCAAACATCTGATATACGGGAATCTCTAATCATAAAACCATATTGTTTGTAGGTTTCGAAAATGTTTACTATTATGTTTTATATAGCTTAAACTAGTAATAAATATGACCCCAAGATCTCAAGATTTTCGATAGAGTAATGACAAGCCAAGACAGAACCGTTTATATGATAATGGAATTCTATTTTTTTTTTTTGTAAATATCAACTATTTTACACTTAGATATATTAAGAGATATTATATCCAGATTAAATTGTAGTTCTATAGTATACTCATTTCTATTAGTTATTGAAGATATATTTTAAGTCGTCTGCGTAAATAATCCTGTCTGAATCCAAATGGCCATCCAGGTCATTGATATATAGCAAGATTTGAGCTTTGAAGCACGAATGATTTTGAAAAATATTGGTGTGATGAATGGCCATTGCAGAAAACAAACTGATGTCTATTTCGAAGGTAGATGACTGATAGTTCTTCAGTGGAACAGTACAGAAACCATACTGATTTAATTTATCAACTAGAATTTCGTTATTCATTTCAAAAATCAGTATGTACGAGCCCTAACCACTATGTTTGGCCTTTTTATAATTTTATTTCCGTTAAATATTACTTATATTTAAAACAGTGTCTAGGTACACGCTAACTTGTACGCAATTCAAAAAGTTATATACACGCGAAACGTCTTGACAGAGTAGATGAGCTGTGTCCAGGCCGTTGGTGTTTATGCCGGTCGGCGTAGCCAGGTATGGATTAAAATTTTCTGGTGGTGGTGAAGCCACCACCCTACGAGAAGTCGTAGCTTCGTTTTCTTGCTGTCATGGCATTATTATTATTTGTTCATGTATGTGAAATTTGCTTCTAAGGTTTATAAAATACTACTGCTAGTCATGGCGTAAATGAAACCAAACAAGACGTATTCTCACAAACACCTCCCACCACAGCAATATGACGTTTCGCGTGTATAATATTTTTTGATTTGTGTACACTTTAGCGTGTACCTAGCAACAGCCTAAATTTAATAGTTGTTGATGTTTCTACTATTAGGCATTCCAAACTGAATGGCTACCAGTGGGTTTTGACAGGTTATGGTATGGCAAAATTATGGCAACCCTGTAGGCCTGGTGATTTGACAAGGTCAATGAAATAGATAGTTAAATAGATTGATTATCCATATTTTTCAAAATAAACATAAGCCTTGAAGTAAAAAATTAAGCGATTATTATTTTTTAAATATCTAAAGGCTGAAAATTGGTTTTAAAACACATTTTTGCTAAACCAATTAAAATTAATAAATATTTGCCGGGCAATATGGCCGCTCGCAAACGACCAGCTTTGAGCAATCTATATAACTATATAGGTATCATTGACCCTGTAAATGACAACATGACAACAGGGTTGCCATATCTAAACTGTCAGTACCCACTGGTAGCCATTTGGACAGGTCGTTGGAATGCCTAATTTGTGAGAGAATGACGGACCAAAATGAACCTAATTTATTTTTAACAGTATTTAATCGAAGGACACATGGACATTTAAATGTTCGTACAATATTCTCCGCAATTATTAAATTAAATGTTTGGGATGCTTTGGAATTTTTGACGTTTAGAATTTTTTACATGTTTGACGCACATAATAAACATTAACTTATTTTGTGGTTTGACGTTTTAAGTTGTTGAAAGTGTAACGGTATCTTTGTGACAGTTTCTAACGAAATTTTCTTATTCGTTATTGAAAATGGGATCATAAACAAGTATAAACATTAACAGAAGTTTCCTAATAAATAACTGGAATAAAATTATGAAAAGGCCGAACATATAGTAATTAGGGTTCGTATTACATCAATTTATCCACCAGTGTCAACAACTTTAGTTAATTGGTGGGTTATTGTAAGCAAATTGGTTTTGGTTGATTTCTTGCTCAGAATTCTATGTTACGAAGGTGATAGGTGATAGGTCATTTCAAAAATATTTAAAAAATTTGACAAAATATGGGACGATAGTTGTTGATTTGTGATTTATAACCAGATTTAAAAACCGGAACAATTCTGATTTCTTTCTATTTGTCTGAAAAGGTTAATGACTCTAAAGCTAATTTAAAGAATAATTTCAATAGTTGAGCTAAGGTATATACCTAAATAAAGTTCTTAGCAACTTTTTTTAGATAGAAAAATTCAAATAAATATGAATATTATTATATCGATAAATAAAAATAATGTTCCCAAAATATAGATCATAGTCCATTGCAAGATATTCTAGAAAGCGCAATGGTCTGGCAACCTCTTGAAACGTTCGACAACATACTGATCAGAGCCGGCTTAGGTTGAATGTTATTTGTTCAAATGTTAAAGGTAATTTTTAAAATTTGAATTCTTCAAAAATCCTTTTGCGGTCTAAATTGCATTGAAAAAAATATAACACGATTCAACTAAAAAATATATTGAAAATTGAAACTGACTAAAATTATTATGGAGGTAAATAAATTTAAAAACGTCTATATTTCTAAATCACATTCACAGTCACTTATTTCATGTTCTGAAATAATATCACTATCATCATCATAAGTATCATCCAAATTTATTTCAATTTTTTGAATTGTATTGTTAAATCTCATATATCTCCCTTCAATTTTTTTAACATGTTGAATAGCGTTTTTCCAGTTTTCAACAGTTATACAGTTAAATGCATTTCTTACTACATCAATTAAAGAAAAAGTGGACTTAGGAGAAGAGTTATTTGCTCGAGAATATTTTTTTAACTGTGACTATATTAATTTTATGGGGTTCAAAATACAGTGGTAGGGTGGTAAACGTAAAACTTATTTCGTAGAATTTGTATTTGGTTTTTTTCATACCAACAGAGAATGGTACGGGACATTATCTAAAACTATTATGCTATTTTCATTTAGTTTTGTTTATAATGTACAGACCATTTTTCAAAAAGAGTACTTTCTATTTCCTGGTGGTAGTCCAAACTTCTATCCCGTACATCCTTTGCAGACAGCAATAGAGCTCCTTCTACCCAACCTGATTCTCCACCACAATGTAAAATACATATTATTTTTCCTTGAGATTAAGGAGTGTCTACATTACATACATTACATTAATTAAAAGCACAACGTAAGCACAGTCGCCATGAGTGACGTTGCTTAAGGACCACCAATTGTGCGCGACATCCAACCTTTGGTTGGGTATATCGTGAATACTACCAGTTTCCTTAATCCGCTAGTTAAAATACACACCCTGAAATTAAATGTTTTAATCCTACAAGTACCTTACACTTTTATTACAATGTTATTGAGACAATCTGTTCTTCCGAATACGAAAATAGAAATCGACTTTTTAAATTATTACAATTGTTTATCAGACCTTTAGTATTATCAAGAGATTTCAAATACTAAATTTTAATTTATCAAATATTTGTGTCCGATACCTCATAGTCATTAACCTTTTTCATTGCACAATATAATCTGACAAACATTCTTACGAAATATTAATATTATCAATTATTATGTTTATTCCCCAAACATCAGAAAACATAAATTTTTAAAGTCCACTTGGGAGCACCGTCCCTGTTCCAACTAAAACACAATCTTTCTTCATATGTAAAGCGAGACGATTTTCTACTATAAATTGCAACAGACTATACAAAAAAATGTTAAATTGACTTTTAAAAGAAGAGAAAGATTTTTCAGAGTTAAACGAGTAGGTATCGAAGAAGTACGTATTGTGATAAAAAATTTAAACACTTACCCATGAAAACCCAATAGCTCCGGTCCCTGCCGAAAGCAAATCTCCAAGAATGGAAGGATAGGAATTTCCACTTGGAAAATAAGCATGGAATCTAGGATGTTGCCAATGCGTTACTCCTGGCATTATTTTCATTTCGATGTCTTCCATAATCTTACTCCACTCTTCGGGATTTTCTGGAGCTTCAAGTGGCAAAAGTTTTCTGAGATAACCAGGTTCTATGTTTGGAGTTACGCGTCGAGTGTTGATATTCTCCCTGTAGCTGCAGATATAATCGATCATGTCTTTGCCAATATGACGGAATTCGTCGGTGTCCATTCTAAAGAAAATTGAAATTAAGGCATATGAAAAAGACCAATATTAATAAGCGCGTGAAGTTAGACAGGGTAATTTTATCAATTTATCAGTAGGTGACATGAAATATGTTCTTCTAGATATTAAGAAGAAAAAGAATGAAAAAGCTTTTATCACTATAAGCTATTAATGCAATCAGTTACGAAATGTCTTATTCTATGTAACAAGTGAATATTTGCGGGACGAGCATAGCGAGATCCTACAACATGAACGACTTACATGAAATGGCATTTCGTAACGTGTTACATACAATATTTTTTTTAATTTTGACTATATAGATTAAATAGATTAAAGTAAAAAATTACTAATATCTAGGCAACCAATAGTACTTTTTTGTATTGTTAGTTACCTATTCATAACTTCGTTCAATTTATTGACAAACAGGAAATCATATTAATTTATTCTCAACCTAAACACAGAATTGGCTGTGAGCAATAGTGCCAGTGTAGTTCAAACATAGCTAACGGGGATTCTCATAGCAGCAAAAGAAATAACCAGAAATAATATCACTGGAAGGAACATGCTCATCTATACAGATAGCAGACAAGCACTACTCACCCTGAACAGACCACAAATTTATTCAGGGTTACTACTAGAAGTGTTGGCCGAAGTATCCATCAACAACGTAATTACCTTAAGATAGATCAAAGGTCACGCCACATCGAAAGGTAACCGTCTTGCTGATTCACTGGACCAAGAAAGCAGCCAACCAAATACTTTTTGGACCTGGCCCTTCTATTGACCTGACAAAATAGGTAGTGACAGATCTAATTAAAGAACATTCCCTTGTGAAATTCAAGAAAAGATGGCATAAAACAAGAAACTGCAGAGTTGCCAGGGATCTTTTAAGTTATCCTGACAACACTGCAGCAAACAAATAGGTACTTGACTATGACTGGTCAGAATCTGCACCTAGTCACAGGCATTCTGACTGATCACTGCCAAGTACGGAAGCATCTACATGTCATGCAGAAGGTGAGAACGAGAAGATGAGACCATCAAGCATATCTTCTACGATTGCTCGACGCTCTCATTTATTAGGAGATTTGTGTTCGGCGAGTATCGGCTAACACCGACCGATATAAGAGAAGCACCTCTTGGCGACGTTGTCAACTTCATTAAATCAGTAGGCTGGCTCACGAGCTAGGAGATGCCTATTATCTAAGAAGGATGCACAATGGGCCCAGTGCCGGCGGGGGTAATCCACCCTCCACACGTTATAGATACAGATTCTCAACGACTTGCAGTGTGTTTATTTTGCTTGTTAAAGTCATTTATTTTTCAAGAAAGTCAATTATTTTTAACCGACTTTAAAAAAGGAGGAGGTTCTCAATTCGTCCTAATATTTTTTTTTATGTATGTTCAACGATAATGCTTTAACACGGTGTCCGATTTCAATGATGCTTTTTTTGTTAGAAAGGGAGTACTTCAAGCGTGGTCCCATATCCATTTGGTCAAAATCTAATAATTGAGTCCATTGGAAAATCCTCAAACTCTTCATTTTTTATTTATATTTAGCGGTAATTCTTTACCATCTTGTCCGATTTCTATGATTCTTTTTTTTTTGTTAGTAAAGGGGTACCTCAGGACAGTGGCGGCTCGTAAGGTATTGCCACTGTGCCATGGCACTACCTTATTTTTGATGCAAAAAATTTTTTTTTTATTTTTAAACGTCTTATCATATTTTTATTTTATGTATTTCTTTTTATATTCAAAAATTATTTAAAATGTGGCAACCTCGCGCTGCATAAATCTCCAAGGTCTTGCCGCGTACCAGAGCCATTTCTCATCTGGCACTAGGAGAGAGAGAGAGAGAGAGAGAGAGAGAGAGAGAGAGAGAGAGAAAGATTTTACCAGCATTTAAACGGTAAAATCAATGAATGTTTGTGCCAGGCTCAGCACGGGTAGCTGTTCAGATAATCGCGGTTTCTCGATAATGTCGATTGTTGATTGAATTAAGCGAATTTCTTTACGCGCTTTTAAGTTTTTCGTTATGTTATGTTATGTTAGGTTATATTATGTTGAGAATGGGATGTTAATACACTGCGACCTAAAAGATCTATTGTGTCCCCTTCTGTCACCACTGCACTAAGGAAATGTCTCAGTGCCTATAGCGCCTCTTCCAATCCTATTTTCTCAAGGAAGTGTAGGATTTGAAGTGGCTTCAAGTTAGGTAAATCTCCCTCTTCTATTTGATATCCTCCTAGATATAGTGCTCTTGGATTCTGGACTGCTACACATTCAGTTAGGATGTGAATGGAGGTTTCGTCCTCCTCCTCACAGAATCTGCACTCACTATCCTCTACTACTCTCAGTTTACTTAGGTGTCCCCTGTTACAATACGTAGCCTGTTCTTGCTTAGGCAGATGCAAGCTTCCAATCTTTTCTGGTTATATTCACCCAGAAGTATCTTGGACTGTCTCAGCCCCAAGAGATTGTTCCAATTATCGGTTCTTCTACTACCCAATTCTTTTTAATTCTCTCCTAATATTATGTTACTGCTGATACCGCAGAACGGCTCAGGTCCTACAAAGGGTGTTTGAGCCCCTTTCCTTGCAAGACTATCTGCAATCTCGTTACACTGTACCCCGTTATGTCCCGGGACCCAAGTGAGAGTAACTCTATTTTTCTCGCCTAGCTCATTCAATTGTTCCAGGCATCTCCAGACCATTTTTGAGCTGATTACGTAAGAACTCAGCGCTTTGATGGCTGCTTGACAAGTTTTTCGTTACTTTACGAAGTATTATTAGTGACGTTAATGTGTGTCTTTTTGTTTTCGATAAACTTGTTTAAATATATTATTTCCTAGTTTTTAATTTATTGTGACAATGAATAAAATTGGCCGTCCAATAATTTATATAAGGTTTTGTGGAGCTTTTGAATTAGCTTTAAGGGGTCACGACGAGAAAGATAATTCGGAAAATAAAGGCATATTAAAGAGCTGGTGAATTTTTGCGCCGAATTAGACAACGACTTAAAGGTTCATATTCAAAGTTCAAAAGCTTTCAAAGATACCTCAAACACAACCCAAAATGAACTTCTTGAGTGCATGTTAGATGTTTATCACGAAGAAGTTAGGATAGAAATATAAAATTCTCCTTTTGTTGCAGTGATTGCCGATGAAACGACGGACGTTGCTTGTGAATTTCAATTAGTTATAGTTTTCAGATATTTGTGTAAAGGACGACCAGTTGAGAGATTTTGGAGGTTTTACATGCAAATAAATTAATTGCTCAAAGCTATGACGTCTGTAATTGTGGATTAAATGGTGTGCAAAAAATTATTAAACAAACATATCCTCTTGCAAATTACGTTCATTGCTATGCACATCAGATGAATTTAGTTATGACAAGTGCATGTTCTATCAATAAGCAGGCTAGAATATTTTCTAATTTATCTGGTTTGTGCTCTTTCTTTTCTACGTCTCCTCAAAGAACAAAAATGAGGTAGGTAATCGCAGGTTGCCAAGGTCCTCCCAAACACGTTGGAATTTTCAATCGCGAGGTGTTCATATTGTTTATGAGAATAGAAAAGGCCTCATTACAGTTGTAGACATTATAGAAAGTACTTCACGCGATTCGTCATCTATTAATCAAGCAAGTGGGTACAAATAAAACTTCAGGATAAAAATTTTATCTTTTGGTTAAGTATTTTTCATCAAATAATACCTCACGTGGAAATTATTTTTAATCAATTACAAAAAGTATGCATAGATTATGTTAAGGTCAAGAAAGATTTGGAGAATTTCGAAGCAGCAATTCAAGGTATACGGGAGCAAATGGACAGCATTATTGGCAATATTCAAGGAGAAATAAACACGTCGCAAGGAGAAACTGGTGAACCAATAAGAAAAAAGAAACAAATTGAAGAGAACAGCAGAAAACGCGATGCTTTAGAAATATGCGATGCCGTTTTATTGCAAATAAAAATAAGGTTCAACTTCTCTGGGAATTTGGTCGCTTCTAATTTATTTATGTCGAAGAAGTTTTCGGTCTATAGGCATCAGTTTCCCAAATCATTCCTCAATGAAACATGTATACAATTTTCATTTTTAGACAAAAATATGCTTAAAAATGAATTACAAGTACTGTATCAGAGAGACGAATTAAGAACCACTTTCGGAGCTGTCCCGCTGTCAATTTTATTAAGTGAGGAAGGTTTAAATTGTACATTTCAGGAAACTTTTAAACTTTAAGGTATTTTGATAACAATACCTATATCAACATCTAAAGCAGAGCACTGTTTTTCAATGCTTAAATGGATTAAAACATTCCTCAGAAATACAACGAATGAAGAAAGACTTAGTGCTTTAGGTATGTTGTCCGCAGAAAAACATTTTGTAAATGAAATTAAAAATTTTAATAATAAAGTAATTGAAAACTTTGCAACCAAAAAAGGAAGAGAATGGACTTCATTTATCGGAAACTTTAAAACTAGTATATCAAGCAACTTTGTGCGCATGTGTAAATACTGTAAATAAGTATAGTTTTATGTTTATGATTTTTCTGGTATATGGGCCTAAATACTCTTTACGGTAATAACAAACTGCAAGGACTTTAAGCATTAATTAATGGGGGTAAGTTAATTTATAATTTTTAATTAATTTTACAGAATTCTTTGATAAGTTTTGATTCATTTATTGGCAAAGTTTAGGATAAGACTAACCCTGATGGCCTGTTTCGTGGCAAAACTTGTGTTAGAAACCTTATAAATAGTAGTTATATAATAGGTATAAAAGTATCCGTCCTTCATTAATTTTTTTAATTAAAATTTTATATCTATTTTGACAATACCGTGATAAATTTTTGCCCAAAGCCAGTTTTTTAAACGACTTTTGGTTAAAAATTTGGGCGTGGCACCCCAAAAAAATGTTCTCTCCGGCGGGGTTTTTACATTTGTTAAAAATCTGGCACTACTATCTCGTATTATCACGAGCCGCCACTGCCTCAGGAGTGATCCTTATGTACCTTTTTAAGTCAATAAAATTTGAGCGATCAGTTTTTTTTGGCACATATATTTATTGGGATCTAAAAGTTACCATAAAAAGTTGTTTTGAGTTTTAAATTCAATTGTTGTGTTGTTGTACCCTGTATAATACAAATATATTTCTATTACAAAATATCTTTGAAGTGAAACTTTAGACTATCTTATCTTAATGCATTTAAGGCATTACGAAAATTCATAAAGATGTCTCGAGTCAATAAATCAGATTTTATTACTTTAACCTAAAGTTATCAACGATATTCCATTTAGTTACAATCTTTCGATTTAATTATGAAATCCAATTAGGACACATGCCGCAAAGAAGCGTCACACGTCCCTCGTTCATATAAAACCCGAATTCTATTTACAAACTTGTTCAGTATTTTCAGTAGTTTTGTACTATTAACATCAACGCACTTGTATATATTTTCCATCTAAGCATAAAATAAAAGTAGTGAAAAGTAAAGTGAATCTTTTAATTAATTCAACGAGAGGTTCCCAACAGTGTATAAATAAGCCTGGTGCATCGTATATCCCAGTACATGTTGCTTGAAAAAAATTAAGTGTGGAAACGGAGGGTTAAAAAATGTTATGCATTAAGAACACAATTAAAAATTACTTATTTTATCTTAATGGGAACTGGTATATTATCTTAACTACGGCTAACTGTTTTAAACAGTTACAACAGTATTGGTTAAAATAGGTAAAAGTAATCTTATTTTGATTAAACATGTGATAATCGCTTTGAATGTTTTCGTTTATCTAGTAGAACTAATGTTATGGTCATTTGACACTTGACGGTTTGTGTTCTGTTAAGTTTTGTTTATTGTTTATCAGGTCATGTCAATAAATGTTATTTTAAAATTTAAAAAGTATTTTGTTTCAAATATCATATTTAATATTAAGCTAATGATTTAATTTTTTATCATATATATTAAAATATATTATTTGGAATATATTAAGGTGTACAAATAAGTTTTAGGACACTTCGATTTTGTATCATAACAGCTATTCTAAATTAATTCAAAGGTTTCACTCACTTATCATAGATGGCGCTTGATATGTAGTATCGAAACTTAAATATAACCTATAAATTCTGTAAATTAAACATGCAGACCGATAAGCTATTTATTAGACACTGCATTGGCTATGAATTCCATCAAGGAAAAGTGTTAGGAAAGCGTGTGAATCGATATGTTCTGTTCTTGGAGACAACATTGTATCTAAAAGTACATGTGAGTATTGGTATAAGCGAGTCAAAGAAGGTGATTTCGACGTTAGTGACCGTGAACGCACCGGGCCTCCTGTAAAGGTGGACGATCAGGAACTGCAAGCGTTGCTGGATGAAAACTCTTGTCAGACGGAGAAACAACTCTGGGAACAGCTTGGAGTAACTCAACAAACTGTTTCTTATCGTTTAAAAGCAATGGGTAAGATTCGAAAAGGAACAAAGTGGATACCACACTTTCTGACTCAAGAAAATAAAAACAGCTGTCTTAACATTTGTGTGAGTCTTTACAACAAGCAACATAGAAAGTCTTTCTTGTGGAAAATTGTGACCGGCGATGAAAAGTGGATTTATTTTGATAATCCGAAACGCAAATATCATTGGGTTGACCCGGCGAGCCGACAACATCCACGCCAAAGCGCATTGTTCATTGTAACAAAGGCATGCTGTGCATATGGTGGGATATGAAAGTATTATGAACTTCTCAAACCTGGTCAAACAGTTACTGCCGATCGCTAATGTCATCAATTGATGCAAGTGAATCAAGAAATTGAGAAGAAACGTCCATTTTCTGGTAAAGGAAAACGTCCAGTAAAACTGCTCCATAACAACGCGCGGCCTCATGTGGCTAAACCGGTCAAGGATACGTTACTAGCGCTTGGATGGGAAGCTGTACCACACCCGGCGTATTCACCAGACTTAGCCACATCCGATTATCATTTATTCCGGAAAATGCAGAACGATTTGTCTGATGTGCGATTCAAAACATTTGAAGAAGTGGAAAAATGGATCGCTAAATTTCTCACTTCGCAAGACGAAAGTTTCTTTGCGAAAGGCATCCGCGAGTTACCTGAGAAATGGCTGAAGGTCATTCAGTGCGATGGAGATTACTTCGATGAATAACTGTGTTTTACTTCTTTTTTAATAAATCTTAAATTTTTTGAAAACTGCCCTAAAACTTATTTGTACACCCAATAGGTGGAATATCAGTGAAAAACATACTTGTTGTGAGCCTCAATGCAGCCCTAAAAAAAATTACCTTCTCTTACATTATTTCGTCTGCTTCCTAAAGTTGGTAAATGTAGGGTAATTTTTATAAAATGCATAGAAATTCTTAACAGTATTTGAAAGTTTGTTCCCATGCACAGCATTTTAAAGAAGATGATTATTTGCTGAGAGGTTATATAGATTTATCTTTCGATTGAATATATTTATTTTACCTTTTTTGTGTTGCAGATGCCTCATCTCAGGTAAAAATAAATCGCTGTGCCTGCCAGTTTTTAAGTAAATGTTTGATGATTCTGTTAGATAAACATCAAAATCAAAAATTAAGAGAACAGAAAAAGAAGATCAAAATTAAAGAAAGTTCAATGTTAAATGTCAAAGTTGAGAGTGATTTGTTTCAAGATAGCCTAGCTACTCACACCAAACAAGACATAGAGCTTGCAAAGTGTATTGACATTAGTGTACAAGTGCATACCCCAAACATTAAAACAATTTTAGATCTTTTATAATCTGATAAAGAGTTGTATTCGTTCACTTTCATTAACAACTATAACACTCAGAAACAAAATTGGTATTGTAATCCTGTAGTAGTACTAAGGAACCAATCTTTATAACCTCAGGGAATCGTTTTTTCCATTTAGAACGAACTTGAAGTTCTGAAAGGTACTCCTTTTGCCATCGAACCCAGAAATGCTCGAAAATTTTCTAAAGATTTTGAAATTTCTTTAGTCGGTTTTCGAGTACTTTCATTAAACTAGGCTGTGGTACTGCTGTTAATAAGCGGCCAATCAGGAAGTGTCCTGGAGTCAAGGAACTAAGGTCGTTAGGGTCAGAATTCAATGGTGTTAAAGGACAGAAGTTTAGTATACTCTCTATTTGAATTAAAATTGTAATAAAATCCTCATAAGTAAAAGAGCTTTCGCCTATCACTCGCTTCAAATCAAATTTCACAGACTTAATTCCAGCTTCCCAAATTGCCCTAAAATTTGGACTACGGGCCGGAATAAAATGTCATTGAATTCTTTCTATGAATAAATTTTCAATTATATTAAGATTAATTTCCTTTAAAAAATTAAACAACTCCGATAATTCTTTATTTGCCCCTACAAATTTAGAGCCATTGTCGGAGACTGACAAATCTTCTTAGTGTAGCTAAAAATTGATTCTCCTTCAAGTCTGTTACCAGGTCAAGATGCACAGCTTTTGTGCTTAGGTAAATTAACAAACATAGAAAAGCCTTAATTTTCTTTGCGCTCCTAGTTTTTTTATCATTAATTATAAATGGACCACTATAACCCACACCCACATTCAAAAACGGTGCATATGTGTTTACTCTTACTTCTGGAAGATCGCCCATCAAGTAAGTACCTCCTTTTTATACATTTAATGCAATTTCGAATTATTTTTTTACAGCTATTTCTAGCTGAAAATGGCCCAAATCTATCGCGTAAACTAGATAAAAGCTGTTGAACATCAATGCAATAACCTTTCGTGTTCGTTTTTTATAATCAAATAAGTAAAGTCGTGAGATTTCGGCAAAATTATCAGAAATTGTTTATCAAATAACTGGAATTTTTAGTCTTCCACCCCCACACGTATAATTTCGTTTTAAAGGAAAGGATTTAAACTTAAAATAGTACTTCTTTTCGATAGATCCCTATCGGATTTTAATGCTAAATATTCACTATTAAAACAAACCTTCTGTACTTCCTGTATTATGAACATTTCGGAATCACTTATTTCTTTAATAGTTAATGGTTTTATTTGTTGAATTTTACTTTTTGTTTTAATTTTATGTTTTTACAAAATCTAAGAATATAAGCAGTTATTCTAATTAATTTTGTTTGTGAGTAAAATTTTGTAAGTAATGTATTCATCAAATTATTATTATTTATTTGACAAACATTTACAACTGTTTTCATTTAAGGTATTTCAGTAATCATTATATTTTCTTACAAGATCCAAGTAGAAGAATCATATAATAACCACTGTGAACCGTGCCACCATAATTTATTATTTTTCAGATCTTCGGGAGAATAACCGCGAGATAAAATATCTGCAGGATTATGAAAAAATTGAACGTGATGCCAATAATGTCCTTTAGTTAGTGATTGTATCTCACTCACTCTGTTGGCTACGAAAGTATGCCATCGAGAAGGTTCACCCTTGATCCAACAAAGCGCGATAGTAGTCTGTCCATAGGTAAAAAATATTATCAAAGTTTATTTCTAAACTATTAATGACCTTCTTTACTAAATGTGCGAGTAATAATGTACCGCAAAGTTCTAATCGCGGAAGGTTAATCTTTTTTAAAGGTGCAACCCGTGATTTTGCACATAGGAGGTTGCAAGTTATATTACACTGATTATCTATGCAGCGAATAAAAACACAAGTCCCATATGCTTTCTCAGAGGCATCCGGGAAACCATGTATTTCAATACAATAATTATATAGTTCACTTGAAACCTCTGTGTCCCATTCGTATTTTTTCAGCCACAATTCTTGCATTATTAATTTAGCTATTATTATTATTATGGGTCCCAATATTCTCAACGGATCATAAATTTGACACAGCATACCTAATATTGTGCGTTTTGTACGTATTATATTAATTTTGACATTGATAAAGTATTTTATTTCATCACTGACAGGATCCCAGTAGATCCCTAATGTTTTACAAGGTTCATTTTCACTGTTATGTAGTAAATTTATATCTACGAGCCCTAACAACTAGATTTTCGGACAAACAATAATTTATTGAAAACGTTAATTTACACAAACTAAATTATTAAATTGAAGAATTACAATAACAATATGCTAAAATCTATAATTTATAATAAACATTTAAAAGGTAAACTAAGAACTCGTCTCCAGGTTTAGACAATATTCATTATACAATGCTGAGTAACCTCCCTAAGAACTATTAAATACGTTAAACAAAATATGGGCTAAGAAACTGGACATTCCAAAATCTTGGTCTGATTATATTATTTTACCCATACTCAAACCAAATAAAATTCCAACTAATGCAGATTCATATAGACCAATAGCACTATCATCTTGTGTTTTAAAAACGTATGAAAAAATGATCAGACTTAGACTGGAACATTTGATGGAACTCAAAAATGTTTCCAAACTCACCATTTGGCTTCAGGAGAAACAAGTCTACTCAAGAAAGTATTGCAACCATAACAGCTGACATAAAAATTGGATTTTCGCAACAAATTTCTACCACTGCTCTGTTTTTAGATATTAAAGGAGCTTATGATAATGTCAATCTAGAAATACTGATTCATTGGGGATCCCTCAGTTAATCTCTTTACATATTTATAAACTATATGCAAGACGAAAGTTATTGATTAGAATAAATAATGAATTTATAGGACACAGAGAAACTTTATTTAGTCTTCCTCAAGGAAGCGTTTTAAGTCCACTTCTTTACCTTATTTGTACACAATATTTGGAACGATATGTATCTATTCCTACAAAAATTCTTCAACTTGCTGATGATATTGGTTTGTATACTCAACATAAAAGTATTAATTCTAGTATTTATCAACTATCATTAAGTGTAGAAGACATACAGAAATAGTTGTTTGAAAATGGTCTAACAATTTCAGAAAACAAATCAGCGGTAGTTTTTTTCACAAGGAAAAGAACTCAACTTTCAAATGTAACAATTTCAACTTAAAAGTAGTCATAAATTCTTTAGTGTCATATTGGACAAGAAGCTAAACTGGAAGGAACATATTAATTATATTGCAAAAAGAACAGAAAATGCTGTAAATTTAATAAAAACTGTTTTCAAATATAATTGGGGTTCAGAACCCAACATAGCAATTCTTTTTTATAGGGTGTTGATTAGATCAATTTTTGACTATGGTGCAATATTATAAAATGATGCATCAAATACTCGTCTGCAAAAATTGGACAGAATAAAATACAAATGTCTTAGATTAAGTAAAGGTTTTCTTCCAAGTACTCCAATTTTTATCCGAAAAGTTTTTAATAAATCCAAGGTCGAAAAATTCGGTTCTTCTCCTCCTCTTATCCAATTTATCTTCTCTGTGTTTAACTGGAAAGTATTGGTAAAAAAAACTACCTTTACTTGTAGAGACTTTTTTAACTACTATTGAAATTATTCCAGACCTCCATCAACAAAATGAAATTCCATTATGGTTCTTACATTTTTCAGCTTTAACAACCCCATTGAAAACATATATAAACAAAAATCTACTGAATGAAAACCCTCTAGTGATTAAAGCAGCATTTAAAGAAGAAAGATTTAATAAAAAAATGAAATTAATTTGAAAAAATATAGATATACGGACGGATCTAAAATTGGTAACCAATTGGGATGTGCAATTTTGTATCCTAGCAAAAATTATGAAATTCCATTTAAACTTCCTAGTACAATGTCAATATACAATTATGAACTTGTTGCTATAAAAGAAGCAAGAAGAGTTTCATAATTCTTAGACCGCTTGGCCTCCTGTACTAGCGAACCGTAAACATTTTCCTGTACTAGTAAAAGGTAATACGAACTTTTAATTTCCTTAGTACCTCACAAGGTAATAAAGTAAATTGGATTTAAATCCGGGGGCACTCGCACCCTTCATCCATTTTCGCGTTAATCAGGGGGTAATAGCGGTATTCGCTTGCTTCCCCCCGTCGATAATCAGAGTTGTTTCAGCCCCTAGTCTTTGTAACAGCTCGTGGAAAGGGTTTCTCTCTTGTAAAAGCTATGGACTACCAGATGTCTACATGAGAGAGACTTTAAACCGTTAATATTTAATTAGTTTTCATTGGTAATAATTTATTTTTAATAAATTTTCCACAAATAGGGAGCCGTTAATATTTAATTAGTTTTCGTTGGTAACAATTTATTTTTAATAAATTTTCCGCATATAGGGAGCCGTTCATATTTAATTACCATTGTATTATTTCTTTTGTAAATATATATTTTATTACCTATTGCTGTGTCTCTTTTTACTGGTTTTTAACCGTTATCTTTCAGGGTACGTAGGGTACGAGGTGTAAAGAAGATAAGTGTTTTATTTTTATTTATTCTAGTATAGTGGCTACCTAGCAGTGACCGCCTGGAATTATTTACGTCCACTGAGTTCACCTTTAGTACACTCTGGTGTATCACAGGATCGCAGAGCAAACTGCGATACCAAAACTGGCGCCTGAGCAACCCCTATTCGGGAATCACCTTCATAGCGCCACACAGACTCGCTGGATTCACTGTAGGTGAACCAGAAGCCTGTCACACAGGATACATATATTTGCTGCTGATTGGGGACGTAAACTAGAGCATGGTAGAATTTTTTTGAAGACGGGACATTTAAGAGTTGGCCTTCCTTATTTGAACAATAATACACCATTCATATGGACTTTAGTAGTATAGAAGGAAAAACCTGCATTTAGAAAAGAACTGACTTACACGGAGTTTTTTACCATATTAAAAGAAAAATACCTAAATTTAGTCCAGTGAAATTCCATGTCGATTTTGAAAAGGCTACAATAAATGGAATCCAGATAGTTTTCCCAGATGTAAAAATTAAAGGATGCAACTTTTATTTTAACCAAGCTACTTGGCGAAAAGCTCAAGAACTGGGACTTGCCATTGAATATAGAGAAGATGAAATTGTTCGAAAGCATATAAGAAAGTGTACCGCTTTAGCACATTTACCTCCGAAGTGGACAGATGAAGGATGGCTTCAGATTATGTCTTCCTCGTCAGAAAATTTAATGACTAATTTGTTGAAGTCTGGTTAAACGCCAACAGACACTGGATATATTATAACAACAAACATCGTACCACAAATGCAGTTGAAGGTTGGCACAATAAATTAAACAGAACCGTCTGCAAAAATCATCCTAATACATATGAATTAATAAAAATTCTTGAAGATGACTCAAATCATTATAGGATCTTCATGGTAAAAGAAGATAGACTCTTGTCAACTCCTAAAAGGGCAGGTGACGAATCACGAATTGACGAAACAAAACAAATCAGCTCATCCTTTTTTCTGGATTATGCCATTAGTATTTCATATAGATATTCCAATGTTACTTCCATTCATTTTATGAGTTTTTAAGATTATAATACCTACAAATTGAAGATGAACATTTTCCACACCCATTTTATTGAAACATTTTTCAGATCTTCATTGTCAACGGAATTAATGAAAAAACAAAAAAAAATAGAATATTTCCTCAAATTTTTCCATTTCGGTCCATTTTAAAAGTCACATATGCGACTTAAGTGATAAAAAAACAACTTTTAATCAAATAGCTTTCTTCGCTTATCATAAATAACAGAAATTTACCTAAAAGTAAAAAACGACCCCCTATAAATTACCCCCTCAGATGCTTCGACTGTGCTCAAAACCTAATCAACTCGTCGCAAGATGGATCACAACTTAAGTTAAGAAATTTGGTATTTTTCTCAATTTTTGAGTTATTGTGAAAACACACACAAAGACATCATCCCGAAAATAATTAAAACGGATTCAGGGGACCCCAAAACGTAAAAATCCGTCGAAAACTGGAGGTCGAAAAAATCATGATTCCTATACTTCCCTTATCTGTATACAGATAGGAAAGTAAAAATGGAGGCGTCTGATTTTTACACCACAAAACCATACACTTTTTCCCATTGTTGCAAGAACCCGATGACGATTAGGTAGATATCAACCAGAAGCAGGTACTTAATGGTCATGAAGCTTATTTTAACGCAAAAAGAACAAAGCACTAATCAAATATAAATAGACCAAATAATTAAACTTCAAATTAAAAACTATAACTATGAAAGACAGATACTCTAAAAAAACTAGTACTGTTAAATCATGAGATTGCATTAATAATGCGTATACGTCGGAGTATCGCAAATGTCAAAAGTACAGTGTTTTCATGAAAATTTAGCTATGTTTTTAGCAGCATTAGAGGACCATTGTTACCACGCGTACCCAATAATATTGGCGTTCCATTTAAATGTACAGTTCACTGTCTTTTCCTGACACCTCTAGTATAAATGATTTGACATAACGAAACTAACAATAATTATAACTAAGTAGGTTTTTGTCAAAACTATAAAGCAATTCCAAAACTAAATAGCAATAAGTATGTAATTATTATATAAAAGTGTAAAAGGAAATGTAATTTATCTTCCTATTTTCTTTTGTAATTTATTCAATTATTATGTTTTATTTCTATAAATAAACGAACTGGTGAGGTGCTACATTGTGATATACAAAACACCTGGAACATTTTTTAAATAGTTGTGGTCGCAGGAAAAATTGTGTACATAACTCGTACATAAGTGTATTTTATGCACTTGACAAATATATTATTCATACTCACAGATTAATTAGACTATTTTTTTACTTAATTTCAGTACACCTCTTAGGTACTACTAGAACTAAATTGCTAACCCTACGATTCTCTATCCATGTTTGCTGACTGGGAATAAAAAATACCAAAAACCGTCATAGTCTCCTGGACTATACAGTTAGTAGATGATGATGAGGCACTGTCAGAAATATTTTACGAAGATAATCGGTCCTCTCACTCCGATTTAGAGATGGCGTGATTGCTTTACAACAAATACACTTTTATCATTGGGGATGTGATTACATACTTCTTATAGGAAACTTTTGCTATTTTATAAGGTAGATTTTTTTAACCGCTACCCCAGCCCTAGTGCTAGATATCCATTGTTATTCAATAAAATATGTCCCTTTTTTACGAAACACCACACGGTATAATAACAGAAGGGTACAGTAACTGAATATTTATTGCCAAGTCAATAATTATTTACCGTCTGTGGCGACCCAACCTATATATTAAGTATTTTCACGTCATTAATTTTTAATAGAATTTAAGTGGGACTTAAATGAAAGATTTTAATGAGTGCTTTAAATTACTAGTCCGGCATTAAAAAGTTGGAAGTGGTAATTAAAAGCCGCACACGGAGGTTTTGATTTAAGATTCCTAAAATTCAGATCTATCGTTCAGGTAATTTAACAAACAGTACCTCTAAGTAATAATTTTTTATATAATTCTGTATTTTTAAAAACTGCTTACCATAAAAAGATGATCAGTTGTATGATTGGTTTAATAAGTCATAAAATTTTATTTTTTCAATTCTTTGTAGTACGGGTTCGAATCAATCAATCAAATAATTCCTATATTTTTTTTTTAACCTTTGGTATCACCAGAGTGCATCTCTCAAGCGTGGCAGCATTGCAGTCCCCAAGACCATTCACTTAAGGGTAACTATCCGCTTGAGATTTGTACGCGTTTGCAAGGCTTTGGGCTATAAATTCTCACCTTTTTATTTAACAAAATTAAAGACTCATTTTTTTATCAATTGTTTAGAAAACCTTAATATATGCTCCTATTGAATTAGATTGTTTTAATTAATTTTTTGAAAAAGTTATTAAATCTCAAACCTAGTCCACAATTTGTTGCGATTTGCGCACTTGCTACGAATTAAAAAAAATATTTTCCAAATTCTAATTCTAATTCTATTAATGCTTTCTTAATTCAAAGGTAAAAATAAAATAATTTTATATTTAAATTTGTAAACGTGATCATTTTAGATCCTGATCCTCTGTAAGTGGCATTTTCACGCAAAATATGATATCGGGACGGGGCGCCACCATTCAAAACGGATGTTCTTCAAATATTTATGGGCGGAGAATAAGTTTGATGTATTTAGGATTATTAGGACAAAAATTAAATGAAAAACAGATTATATTTTTAAATAGATCTTGTACAATGAGTAGGTATATTTTATTATAATAAAATAATTACTGCTTTGCTTTTGTATGATTATCTATTTGCATGATTATTATAGTGGAATAGAATAAAACTATTTAAATGAAATCTATATTTA
Organism: Psylliodes chrysocephalus; assembly: GCA_927349885.1. Taxonomy (NCBI): domain Eukaryota; kingdom Metazoa; phylum Arthropoda; class Insecta; order Coleoptera; family Chrysomelidae; genus Psylliodes; species Psylliodes chrysocephalus. Next base: position 65,485,697 of record OV651813.1, on the reverse strand, counting down.
TTATTAAAAGAAAAAAATGATTTTTTTAAATTCTTTAAAAAAAAGTGATGAAGAAATCGAATTTCTTCAGCAAAAAACAATTGGCCAAAACGACAACGATTTATGGTATATCGAAAGGAGAAAAAGGCTAACTGTTTTGAATTTTGAGGAAGTGTGCAATAGACGGAAATCCATAAGTTGCAAAGCATTAGTCACAAATATTATGTATCCTAAAACATTTTTTTCACGAGCTACTGAGTGGGGGAAAGCTAAGGAACAAGAAGCAACATAAATATTGTTGTTTGTGTACAAATAAAAATAAATTTATGAATCAAATAAGCATACCATTCCAATCATAAATGCTTTTTATTATAAAATTCTGCCAGTATGTTTTTTAGTGATAACAAAGACAATGTTATACACGAACGACAGGCCGCGATGCAAGCGGCTTGGGCTAGCGCGCATGGGCGTTTCACAAAAAAAAATCATAAATCGGAAACCGTTACCAATTGTGAAATTTTTTTTCCAACAAAAACTTTTCCACTCATTTGGGCATATTTTTTGTCGATTATTCATGAATCTATCTTCATCCGTTTAAAAAATTTCTCAATGCTGAAATTGTCACCTCAGTTTTGGTACCGCATCTCTTTTTAAATAATCTAACAAATCCTATATAAAAAATATGAATTTTTTGACATACCGCTAAAATCTACAATAATTAGGCTTTCGATTGGTATAAGAATTTTGAAAAAATGTTAAAAAATGGCGTCACAATCCCGAGTTAAACACAAAAAATAGGATTTTTACAATTCAAAATAATCGGAAAATATTTTTTTATTCTGTTTTGCAATAATTACGAATTTAATGGAGCCCTCCGGATTTAAATCCGCAAAGTCAATCCCCACATTGTACATATTTTTTTAAATGTATATCTTCGAGTGCACAGTTCGATGTTTTAGAGACGTCTTGCCGGCGGTCTCTTCCTGAAAGTCGTAAATAAATTGCCTCCTCCAACGAGTTTTGTCAATACCTCATCTCTCGCACCTAAACCCCTCAAAAACTATGTGTTGGTGAGAGGATACCCTTAACCAACGAATATTTGAAATATAAGTTTTTATCAAATAATATGAATATTTGAGATACACGTTTAAATTGTAATTTTAATAGACTTTTCATGACTATTTATTTTCTTAAAGTAATAAAAAAACGACACCTTGTAAAGTATTCCCCAGATGCTTCGACTATGCCCAAACTTTAATCTGCTCACCGCAGGATGGATTAAAGCTTAAGTTTAAAATTTGGTGTTTTTCTCATCTGTTTTTGAGTTATCTTTAATATTCGAAATTTGCACTTCTTTTCAATTATCTCAAATTAGGTACATTTTAGTGGAATCATGTATAGGAACAAAATTATCATGATTTTTATGCTTTCCTTATCTGTTTACATAAAGGAAATTAAAAAATGGCCGTGACTGTATTTTTTTTAGGCAACCCATTTATTAACATATTTTGATAAATAAAAAAAAAAACTTTCACCCATTAAACAGACGGATATTGTACTAATTGTTTATAGATTTTTAATTGACCTACTTTTATTCATTAAGCACAGAACGAATGAAAAGGAAATAAAAAAGCAAATAATATAGAACACAACATAGACAATAAAGAGGTGGGAATCGGTATATGAACATTAACTATATAACAGAAAAAAAGATAAAAATAACGGAAAAAATAGAAACAAATAAAATACAAATATTAGATTTAGGTGAAAAAAGGAAAAAGGGGAAAAGAAGTACACGTTTAACAGATAAACAAAATATACCACTTAAGACTACAAGTAGAACAGAGAGTAAAAGAAGCAGTAAGTATAGTCTTAGAAAAAATAAACAAGAAAGTAATAGAATTAAAGGTAGTCAACTCAGAATAATAGTAGTTTGTACAAAGGTAAAAGAAATAATTAACATTATTCAAATTTAAGAGCCCGTAGAAGAAACAGCAGAAAAAGAAATTTTAAAATTTTACAAGCACATAGAATACTCGACGAAATAAAAGAAAAATATGAGACGACAATAATAATAGGAGATTAACCAGATTACAGTTTTACTAAATTTAATGATAACCTTAAGTACACTATTTTTTTTATTGACAAAATAAGGTCTTGTGCGCAGTGAGTAGAAGATCTGTGTCTGTGTCTGTGTCTGTGTCTGTGTCTGTGTCTGTGTCTGTGTCTGTGTCTGTGTCTGTGTCTGTGTCTGTGTGTCTGTGTCTGTGTCTGTGTCTGTGTCTGTGTCTGTGTCTGTGTCTGTGTCTGTGTCTGTGTCTGTGTCTGTGTCTGTGTCTGTGTCTGTGTCTGTGTCTGTGTCTGTGTCTGTGTCTGTGTCTGTGTCTGTGTCTGTGTCTGTGTCTGTGTCTGTGTCTGTGTCTGTGTCTGTGTCTGTGTCTGTGTCTGTGTCTGTGTCTGTGTCTGTGTCTGTGTCTGTGTCTGTGTCTGTGTCTGTGTCTGTGTCTGTGTCTGTGTCTGTGTCTGTGTCTGTGTCTGTGTCTGTGTCTGTGTCTGTGTCTGTGTCTGTGTCTGTGTCTGTGTCTGTGTCTGTGTCTGTGTCTGTGTCTGTGTCTGTGTCTGTGTCTGTGTCTGTGTCTGTGTCTGTGTCTGTGTCTGTGTCTGTGTCTGTGTCTGTGTCTGTGTCTGTGTCTGTGTCTGTGTCTGTGTCTGTGTCTGTGTCTGTGTCTGTGTCTGTGTCTGTGTCTGTGTCTGTGTCTGTGTCTGTGTCTGTGTCTGTGTCTGTGTCTGTGTCTGTGTCTGTGTCTGTGTCTGTGTCTGTGTCTGTGTCTGTGTCTGTGTCTGTGTCTGTGTCTGTGTCTGTGTCTGTGTCTGTGTCTGTGTCTGTGTCTGTGTCTGTGTCTGTGTCTGTGTCTGTGTCTGTGTCTGTGTCTGTGTCTGTGTCTGTGTCTGTGTCTGTGTCTGTGTCTGTGTCTGTGTCTGTGTCTGTGTCTGTGTCTGTGTCTGTGTCTGTGTCTGTGTCTGTGTCTGTGTCTGTGTCTGTGTCTGTGTCTGTGTCTGTGTCTGTGTCTGTGTCTGTGTCTGTGTCTGTGTCTGTGTCTGTGTCTGTGTCTGTGTCTGTGTCTGTGTCTGTGTCTGTGTCTGTGTCTGTGTCTGTGTCTGTGTCTGTGTCTGTGTCTGTGTCTGTGTCTGTGTCTGTGTCTGTGTCTGTGTCTGTGTCTGTGTCTGTGTCTGTGTCTGTGTCTGTGTCTGTGTCTGTGTCTGTGTCTGTGTCTGTGTCTGTGTCTGTGTCTGTGTCTGTGTCTGTGTCTGTGTCTGTGTCTGTGTCTGTGTCTGTGTCTGTGTCTGTGTCTGTGTCTGTGTCTGTGTCTGTGTCTGTGTCTGTGTCTGTGTCTGTGTCTGTGTCTGTGTCTGTGTCTGTGTCTGTGTCTGTGTCTGTGTCTGTGTCTGTGTCTGTGTCTGTGTCTGTGTCTGTGTCTGTGTCTGTGTCTGTGTCTGTGTCTGTGTCTGTGTCTGTGTCTGTGTCTGTGTCTGTGTCTGTGTCTGTGTCTGTGTCTGTGTCTGTGTCTGTGTCTGTGTCTGTGTCTGTGTCTGTGTCTGTGTCTGTGTCTGTGTCTGTGTCTGTGTCTGTGTCTGTGTCTGTGTCTGTGTCTGTGTCTGTGTCTGTGTCTGTGTCTGTGTCTGTGTCTGTGTCTGTGTCTGTGTCTGTGTCTGTGTCTGTGTCTGTGTCTGTGTCTGTGTCTGTGTCTGTGTCTGTGTCTGTGTCTGTGTCTGTGTCTGTGTCTGTGTCTGTGTCTGTGTCTGTGTCTGTGTCTGTGTCTGTGTCTGTGTCTGTGTCTGTGTCTGTGTCTGTGTCTGTGTCTGTGTCTGTGTCTGTGTCTGTGTCTGTGTCTGTGTCTGTGTCTGTGTCTGTGTCTGTGTCTGTGTCTGTGTCTGTGTCTGTGTCTGTGTCTGTGTCTGTGTCTGTGTCTGTGTCTGTGTCTGTGTCTGTGTCTGTGTCTGTGTCTGTGTCTGTGTCTGTGTCTGTGTCTGTGTCTGTGTCTGTGTCTGTGTCTGTGTCTGTGTCTGTGTCTGTGTCTGTGTCTGTGTCTGTGTCTGTGTCTGTGTCTGTGTCTGTGTCTGTGTCTGTGTCTGTGTCTGTGTCTGTGTCTGTGTCTGTGTCTGTGTCTGTGTCTGTGTCTGTGTCTGTGTCTGTGTCTGTGTCTGTGTCTGTGTCTGTGTCTGTGTCTGTGTCTGTGTCTGTGTCTGTGTCTGTGTCTGTGTCTGTGTCTGTGTCTGTGTCTGTGTCTGTGTCTGTGTCTGTGTCTGTGTCTGTGTCTGTGTCTGTGTCTGTGTCTGTGTCTGTGTCTGTGTCTGTGTCTGTGTCTGTGTCTGTGTCTGTGTCTGTGTCTGTGTCTGTGTCTGTGTCTGTGTCTGTGTCTGTGTCTGTGTCTGTGTCTGTGTCTGTGTCTGTGTCTGTGTCTGTGTCTGTGTCTGTGTCTGTGTCTGTGTCTGTGTCTGTGTCTGTGTCTGTGTCTGTGTCTGTGTCTGTGTCTGTGTCTGTGTCTGTGTCTGTGTCTGTGTCTGTGTCTGTGTCTGTGTCTGTGTCTGTGTCTGTGTCTGTGTCTGTGTCTGTGTCTGTGTCTGTGTCTGTGTCTGTGTCTGTGTCTGTGTCTGTGTCTGTGTCTGTGTCTGTGTCTGTGTCTGTGTCTGTGTCTGTGTCTGTGTCTGTGTCTGTGTCTGTGTCTGTGTCTGTGTCTGTGTCTGTGTCTGTGTCTGTGTCTGTGTCTGTGTCTGTGTCTGTGTCTGTGTCTGTGTCTGTGTCTGTGTCTGTGTCTGTGTCTGTGTCTGTGTCTGTGTCTGTGTCTGTGTCTGTGTCTGTGTCTGTGTCTGTGTCTGTGTCTGTGTCTGTGTCTGTGTCTGTGTCTGTGTCTGTGTCTGTGTCTGTGTCTGTGTCTGTGTCTGTGTCTGTGTCTGTGTCTGTGTCTGTGTCTGTGTCTGTGTCTGTGTCTGTGTCTGTGTCTGTGTCTGTGTCTGTGTCTGTGTCTGTGTCTGTGTCTGTGTCTGTGTCTGTGTCTGTGTCTGTGTCTGTGTCTGTGTCTGTGTCTGTGTCTGTGTCTGTGTCTGTGTCTGTGTCTGTGTCTGTGTCTGTGTCTGTGTCTGTGTCTGTGTCTGTGTCTGTGTCTGTGTCTGTGTCTGTGTCTGTGTCTGTGTCTGTGTCTGTGTCTGTGTCTGTGTCTGTGTCTGTCTGTGTCTGTGTCTGTGTCTGTGTCTGTGTCTGTGTCTGTGTCTGTGTCTGTGTCTGTGTCTGTGTCTGTGTCTGTGTCTGTGTCTGTGTCTGTGTCTGTGTCTGTGTCTGTGTCTGTGTCTGTGTCTGTGTCTGTGTCTGTGTCTGTGTCTGTGTCTGTGTCTGTGTCTGTGTCTGTGTCTGTGTCTGTGTCTGTGTCTGTGTCTGTGTCTGTGTCTGTGTCTGTGTCTGTGTCTGTGTCTGTGTCTGTGTCTGTGTCTGTGTCTGTGTCTGTGTCTGTGTCTGTGTCTGTGTCTGTGTCTGTGTCTGTGTCTGTGTCTGTGTCTGTGTCTGTGTCTGTGTCTGTGTCTGTGTCTGTGTCTGTGTCTGTGTCTGTGTCTGTGTCTGTGTCTGTGTCTGTGTCTGTGTCTGTGTCTGTGTCTGTGTCTGTGTCTGTGTCTGTGTCTGTGTCTGTGTCTGTGTCTGTGTCTGTGTCTGTGTCTGTGTCTGTGTCTGTGTCTGTGTCTGTGTCTGTGTCTGTGTCTGTGTCTGTGTCTGTGTCTGTGTCTGTGTCTGTGTCTGTGTCTGTGTCTGTGTCTGTGTCTGTGTCTGTGTCTGTGTCTGTGTCTGTGTCTGTGTCTGTGTCTGTGTCTGTGTCTGTGTCTGTGTCTGTGTCTGTGTCTGTGTCTGTGTCTGTGTCTGTGTCTGTGTCTGTGTCTGTGTCTGTGTCTGTGTCTGTGTCTGTGTCTGTGTCTGTGTCTGTGTCTGTGTCTGTGTCTGTGTCTGTGTCTGTGTCTGTGTCTGTGTCTGTGTCTGTGTCTGTGTCTGTGTCTGTGTCTGTGTCTGTGTCTGTGTCTGTGTCCTGTGTCTGTGTCTGTGTCTGTGTCTGTGTCTGTGTCTGTGTCTGTGTCTGTGTCTGTGTCTGTGTCTGTGTCTGTGTCTGTGTCTGTGTCTGTGTCTGTGTCTGTGTCTGTGTCTGTGTCTGTGTCTGTGTCTGTGTCTGTGTCTGTGTCTGTGTCTGTGTCTGTGTCTGTGTCTGTGTCTGTGTCTGTGTCTGTGTCTGTGTCTGTGTCTGTGTCTGTGTCTGTGTCTGTGTCTGTGTCTGTGTCTGTGTCTGTGTCTGTGTCTGTGTCTGTGTCTGTGTCTGTGTCTGTGTCTGTGTCTGTGTCTGTGTCTGTGTCTGTGTCTGTGTCTGTGTCTGTGTCTGTGTCTGTGTCTGTGTCTGTGTCTGTGTCTGTGTCTGTGTCTGTGTCTGTGTCTGTGTCTGTGTCTGTGTCTGTGTCTGTGTCTGTGTCTGTGTCTGTGTCTGTGTCTGTGTCTGTGTCTGTGTCTGTGTCTGTGTCTGTGTCTGTGTCTGTGTCTGTGTCTGTGTCTGTGTCTGTGTCTGTGTCTGTGTCTGTGTCTGTGTCTGTGTCTGTGTCTGTGTCTGTGTCTGTGTCTGTGTCTGTGTCTGTGTCTGTGTCTGTGTCTGTGTCTGTGTCTGTGTCTGTGTCTGTGTCTGTGTCTGTGTCTGTGTCTGTGTCTGTGTCTGTGTCTGTGTCTGTGTCTGTGTCTGTGTCTGTGTCTGTGTCTGTGTCTGTGTCTGTGTCTGTGTCTGTGTCTGTGTCTGTGTCTGTGTCTGTGTCTGTGTCTGTGTCTGTGTCTGTGTCTGTGTCTGTGTCTGTGTCTGTGTCTGTGTCTGTGTCTGTGTCTGTGTCTGTGTCTGTGTCTGTGTCTGTGTCTGTGTCTGTGTCTGTGTCTGTGTCTGTGTCTGTGTCTGTGTCTGTGTCTGTGTCTGTGTCTGTGTCTGTGTCTGTGTCTGTGTCTGTGTCTGTGTCTGTGTCTGTGTCTGTGTCTGTGTCTGTGTCTGTGTCTGTGTCTGTGTCTGTGTCTGTGTCTGTGTCTGTGTCTGTGTCTGTGTCTGTGTCTGTGTCTGTGTCTGTGTCTGTGTCTGTGTCTGTGTCTGTGTGTCTGTGTCTGTGTCTGTGTCTGTGTCTGTGTCTGTGTCTGTGTCTGTGTCTGTGTCTGTGTCTGTGTCTGTGTCTGTGTCTGTGTCTGTGTCTGTGTCTGTGTCTGTGTCTGTGTCTGTGTCTGTGTCTGTGTCTGTGTCTGTGTCTGTGTCTGTGTCTGTGTCTGTGTCTGTGTCTGTGTCTGTGTCTGTGTCTGTGTCTGTGTCTGTGTCTGTGTCTGTGTCTGTGTCTGTGTCTGTGTCTGTGTCTGTGTCTGTGTCTGTGTCTGTGTCTGTGTCTGTGTCTGTGTCTGTGTCTGTGTCTGTGTCTGTGTCTGTGTCTGTGTCTGTGTCTGTGTCTGTGTCTGTGTCTGTGTCTGTGTCTGTGTCTGTGTCTGTGTCTGTGTCTGTGTCTGTGTCTGTGTCTGTGTCTGTGTCTGTGTCTGTGTCTGTGTCTGTGTCTGTGTCTGTGTCTGTGTCTGTGTCTGTGTCTGTGTCTGTGTCTGTGTCTGTGTCTGTGTCTGTGTCTGTGTCTGTGTCTGTGTCTGTGTCTGTGTCTGTGTCTGTGTCTGTGTCTGTGTCTGTGTCTGTGTCTGTGTCTGTGTCTGTGTCTGTGTCTGTGTCTGTGTCTGTGTCTGTGTCTGTGTCTGTGTCTGTGTCTGTGTCTGTGTCTGTGTCTGTGTCTGTGTCTGTGTCTGTGTCTGTGTCTGTGTCTGTGTCTGTGTCTGTGTCTGTGTCTGTGTCTGTGTCTGTGTCTGTGTCTGTGTCTGTGTCTGTGTCTGTGTCTGTGTCTGTGTCTGTGTCTGTGTCTGTGTCTGTGTCTGTGTCTGTGTCTGTGTCTGTGTCTGTGTCTGTGTCTGTGTCTGTGTCTGTGTCTGTGTCTGTGTCTGTGTCTGTGTCTGTGTCTGTGTCTGTGTCTGTGTCTGTGTCTGTGTCTGTGTCTGTGTCTGTGTCTGTGTCTGTGTCTGTGTCTGTGTCTGTGTCTGTGTCTGTGTCTGTGTCTGTGTCTGTGTCTGTGTCTGTGTCTGTGTCTGTGTCTGTGTCTGTGTCTGTGTCTGTGTCTGTGTCTGTGTCTGTGTCTGTGTCTGTGTCTGTGTCTGTGTCTGTGTCTGTGTCTGTGTCTGTGTCTGTGTCTGTGTCTGTGTCTGTGTCTGTGTCTGTGTCTGTGTCTGTGTCTGTGTCTGTGTCTGTGTCTGTGTCTGTGTCTGTGTCTGTGTCTGTGTCTGTGTCTGTGTCTGTGTCTGTGTCTGTGTCTGTGTCTGTGTCTGTGTCTGTGTCTGTGTCTGTGTCTGTGTCTGTGTCTGTGTCTGTGTCTGTGTCTGTGTCTGTGTCTGTGTCTGTGTCTGTGTCTGTGTCTGTGTCTGTGTCTGTGTCTGTGTCTGTGTCTGTGTCTGTGTCTGTGTCTGTGTCTGTGTCTGTGTCTGTGTCTGTGTCTGTGTCTGTGTCTGTGTCTGTGTCTGTGTCTGTGTCTGTGTCTGTGTCTGTGTCTGTGTCTGTGTCTGTGTCTGTGTCTGTGTCTGTGTCTGTGTCTGTGTCTGTGTCTGTGTCTGTGTCTGTGTCTGTGTCTGTGTCTGTGTCTGTGTCTGTGTCTGTGTCTGTGTCTGTGTCTGTGTCTGTGTCTGTGTCTGTGTCTGTGTCTGTGTCTGTGTCTGTGTCTGTGTCTGTGTCTGTGTCTGTGTCTGTGTCTGTGTCTGTGTCTGTGTCTGTGTCTGTGTCTGTGTCTGTGTCTGTGTCTGTGTCTGTGTCTGTGTCTGTGTCTGTGTCTGTGTCTGTGTCTGTGTCTGTGTCTGTGTCTGTGTCTGTGTCTGTGTCTGTGTCTGTGTCTGTGTCTGTGTCTGTGTCTGTGTCTGTGTCTGTGTCTGTGTCTGTGTCTGTGTCTGTGTCTGTGTCTGTGTCTGTGTCTGTGTCTGTGTCTGTGTCTGTGTCTGTGTCTGTGTCTGTGTCTGTGTCCTCGATAAATCATAATCGAATACATAGAAAAACACTAAATTTTAAACTTAAGCTTTATTCCACTTGCGATGAACTGATTAGATTTTGGGCTGAGTCGAAACATCTGGGAGGTACTTTATGGGGGTAATTTTTATGTTTTATGGAATATATCTGTTATTTACGTTTCAAGAAGAAAATTGTTCAAATAAAAGTTACTTCTGATATTCTCCATAATTTTTGTTTTATACAAAATTTATTATTAGTATTAAAGAAGTTTGATAAAATGTGCAGAATTTTGATTTTAAAAAAAAAATTGTTTATTTAATATCGATCTCTTTAATTTTTGTTTTGTACACGATTTCTCTAAAATTTAATTTTTTAGTATTTTCGTTGGAAATAAATATATATACATAAATGTTTAGTTTATCCTCTAAAAATTTACAAATGTGCTACAATAAGTTGTACAAAATAACCGAAAAAAGCTTGTATTTACTAGATAGGAAAGTCATGTGTTGGACATTTTTAATGCTGCGTTCAATTCACTTGTCGGTATATTACATCATTGCTTTCTATTTTAACTGGGACTGGTTATAAATTACCAAATACCACAAAATTAAACTAATGATTTTTTGAAAATAGTTATAAATAACCTTTTAACCTGGAGGTTAAAATTAACAAAAACGTTACAGTATAGACCCCATAGTCAATTTATTTTTTGTTAATTATTTATTATTTTTTTGTAATTTAAATATAAAAAAAATTGACTTTACGATACTTTGATGACTCTCATGCCATTAAAATAGAGCTTGTTTTAAAATTGGCTAATCAAGATAATAATAATTGTCAGAATGTAGGATTTTCTAGTTAAAAGGATATATCGACGTGATAGGATTCAGGATTAGTGGTTAAAAATAAATCTAGGATATTGGAAAAATGTGATGTAACACGTGAAAATGGTGTCAGAATATCTACAGTTTGTTTATTATATAAAAATAATATTTGATTTCACGTCAATCTTGGAGCTATACATTCAAATTTAGGGGAAAACC